>WOFM01000011.1:0-1200000 GCA_011428145.1 Ericerus pela | reverse complement strand
CTATTTAGCCTTTTAGCCGAAACCTTAAAAAACATTTCTCACAAGTAGTCACCATTTTATTTCACTCGTGCTGCGTTCGTTAAAGAGTCGATTAAAAAGTATCATCGAAAAGAGCTCAATTTGTCTGTTTTCACGAAGTGTTATTTTTCCGAAATAATTTATTAGGTTGTCGCCAATTTTTAATGAGAGAACGCGATTTTATTATTTATAGGTAGGACATGGAAAAATGAAGGAGAGAAAAATTTATTTGTCGAAATAATTTATTTTCTTCGCACTGGCTGCTGTGTCTACATTGTGAATCACGTATAGCCGGCTGTTATAGGAAACCGAGAGAAATGCCAGGTGGAAGACTTTACAAATGTCCTGATAGTTGTGGCTCGAGGCACTGTTCTTTTTGAAACAGCTGTCTGAGAGGAAGAAAAAAAAACGTATGTATAGCCCGTATAAAGAGAAAAAAATCTTTGATAATCGGTTTTTGCTGTATTCGTGTTTTCATATGATTTCCTGTGCGTGGAGGAGCGAGTATTATATTCGTTCAATTTAGAAAAAGAAAAAGAAACACCAAAAAACAACAAAATTTTCAACCCACCCAAATTCATTAACCATGCCAACCTACAAATAGATTAGAGTTTTTCATTATGATTGTTAACTAGTTGTTTTAATGTGATAGTTGTACTATGTAGTATGGTGTTTAGTGTGGCTGAAATATTAAAATTTTCCTCGGTGGAGGCCAGATAGAGTGAGGTCGAATACTTTTCTATTTGGGTATGTGAATGTAGTTTGGACTATGTAGCCTACGTATAATCTGCGTAAAATTCCCGAAAAAAAGAAAATCGTCTTCAAACCATATTTTTTAAGTTGACAAAATGAATCGGAAATAAATCTTGTTTAAAATTTAAAAGCATGTTCGTGTATCATTTGTGAATAATTATTTTGGCTACGTCTTTACCTGGATTAAATATGGGAGTATATTTAAATTATAAAATTTGTTTAACGAAGATTAGGTTTAGAAAAAAGTATTTTATTTCACTGTGTGTGGATTTAAACTAATTAATTTTATAAATCTGCGGATGAAAAAAAAAAAAAAAAATTCAATTTATAAAAATTTACTTTAGTGTAATTCGAATTATTGAAATTTAAGAGTTGAATATTATTAAATAGATTACATACCTTCATACATTTTTATCCTGTTTGCCTGAAAACGGGTTATTAAAATTGACATCATTGTGAGGGTAGGGGTGGGGGTCATGAAAATTATCCGTTTCGTGAGAAAAGAAAACAATTGGTACCATTTTCTCATTTTGACCTAATTTTGTGTGTATGTGAATGTGTGTACGTATGTGTGTATGTATGTATGTTTGTATGTAGGTGTCTATATATGTATGTATCGCCCAAAATTTAGGGTTCACGGTTTTGAGAAAACTACAAGATGGATATGGGTGAAATTTTCACGAGAGATAGTTCTTATACTGGAGCAGGTCTGAAAAAAGTTTTTTGTCTATCGTTTGATTTGTTTCTGAGAAAACTGGAAAACAAAATATTTCTGAAAAAGTCGTTTTTCCGGGATTCTGAGAAAATGACAAAAGGGATCGGGCTGAAATTTTCACAATAGATTTTCCCTGTGATGGTACAAGTCTCTTAGAAGTTTGGCGCCTATTATTTCAGTAGTTTTAGAGAAAACTGGAGGAGCAAAATTGCTGGAAAAAATTTTGTGTTAACGGTTTTGGGGAAACTACCGGATGGATAGGGCTGAAATTTTTACGAAAGATAACTATTGTATGGAAGCAAGTCTGAAAGAAATGAGATTTTGTTTTCCTGTTTTTGTATGATTTCGCCTGAAAAATATTGTGGTAATGTAGGCTTTAGTGAAGAATAGTTTTGGAAAGATGTTGAACCATGAATGGCGTTTTAAGTCTCAAGATTTATTAATCAGCCATTATTAATTTGTTTCTAGTTACTGCTTAAGCCCATAAAAAGTTAAACCAGCCTCACTGTATTATTTCAACCAATTTGTTGGCTTGCATCTTTAAAGCCTAGCTTTTTGTCGTTTCGAAGTTTGAAGTTCTGTTTTTTATTATTCGTTCTCTTCGACGTTCGAAAATCGAATTAATTTAAGCCTCGAAAATCCTGATTTAAAACGTGGAATTAACATCAAATCACTTGTTGGGCGTAGATAAACCATTACAGCGTTTGTTTTTGGTTCTAGTTGAGCTGCGTTTTAACAATCTCCACCCTATACATATAGTTACTTAATGGTGGCGTAACTGGGGACAATTTTTAACAGCACTTGAAAAAATGGTTTTAAAGAAGTTTTTTGTTTCTTTCTCGCTCATTGAACGAGAAAGGAGAGTGGGGAAAGAAAGGGTCCGTGAAGAATTATTATTATCAATAATTCTTTGTATATTCGTATTTTTCAATTTTAGGTGGGTGAGAACCTCCTTTTTCCTTTCACCCCAACCCACCGAAATACGTTAGTGGAGTGCTCGACACTTTTAGACACTTTTCTAACATCGATATTGTTTAAACAAATATCAAGGAAGTGAGGCGATGAAAAAAAAGGGTGATTTTGATTGGTATTAATTTTTGCTCGTTGAATGCATCGTCAGTGAAAGCCGATGCGAAGGCTTCTGGTGGGTTCATTCGGTAGAAAATCGACGTTGGACTTTTTTTTCAAATAACGATCGAAGAAAACTAATTTTAAAGACACATTTGGCGTATATTCGTCGTAATGTTTTCATAAATGTAGTAATCATCTCCAAAAAAATTTCAATTTTCCCCAAAAATCTCTGATATTTGGGTTGTTGTACTTTAGTTTTCCAGTATCGTTCATACGAAATAAATAAAACTGAATTTTTTGCCTCTCATTTCAGAAATAATAACTTTATTTTTGTTTTGATTTTTGTTTTTTTTTTCTGAAAAGACATGAAATTATATTGTGCTAATATTTAAAAAAAAATTCTTTTTGTTGGATTTTATTTGGCCCTTGTACTTCTTCCTTAAAAAAAAACAAAAAAAAAACAATAACTTAACTCTAACGCTGCAGCAACTCTGTTAGAAAAAGTAGGTTTTCGAAAAATGTAAAATTATGTAGTAAGTAAAAAATTATTTATAGATCGTAATTAATATTTGTTCCGAATTACGTTCTTATTGGTCAAAATTAGATATTTTATTAGCGAAATAAAAACGAAAATAGTGTTACCGAAGTACCGTCCGACCGTTCCGAACCAAAATTTATTAGCAGATTATAATATTTGTTACAAATTTCGTAGCTCTTGATCCAAAATTGGTAGTTTTATAGGCAAAACAAAAACAAAGACGTTATATTGAGAGTACTGTGCAGTCGATCGGCAACAAAATTTATAGTAAGTTATAATATATCATAATGAAAATTTGTTTCAAATTTCATAACTATTGACCAGAAATTGAAAATTTTATAGCCAAAACAAAAACGAAAATAGCCATACCGGATATACCGTCCGGCCGATCTGCAACAAAATCAATAGGTAAGGTCCTTGGCATAGTACTAATATTCGTTCCAAATTTCGTGTCTATCTGATAAAAATTGCGACCTGTACCCTGGTAGGTAACAAGAAATTGGATTTTATATACATGAATTTGAGTTATTAGTGCCGAAATTTTCCTTGAGTTATGAAACGAAAAACGTATCTACCCCTACCCCCAGGTCGTTCCATGACACTAAAATTAATAAGTAGATTTTCAATAGAGAACCTACTTAAAAAAAAAAAAAACGTAAAACGACCATAAGCTACGACAATAAGCATTAGGCGTTAATGACTATCTTGTGGCTCTGGAAATTCCTTGTCACAGCGTTGCCAAGTTCTGAATTTTAAGAATTCCGTACATTTTCTTCGAAGTTTTTTTTTTTAGTAAATTTTTACAGTAAAGTCTGTTGTAATTCTCCACGTTCCAACTAGGACCACTCTTTTGGAAGGTGGTTGTCGAGACTATTCTACTTTCCACTAATCGTTATTGATCGAAAAAACGTCAGCTGTGTTGATTCAACTCAGATTCTACATAAACAAGTCGTAAAATGTTATTTGAATTAAATTCTTTCCTAATTTTTGTGGAGTAGGCCTTCATCAATTTTGTTCAAAATTTTTGATTTTTTTTATCGTTCGTTCAATATTTTTGTTTTTGATAGTTCGACATGTAATGAGAATCATGACGGCCCGTAAAAAATTTTTTAACAGTTGGCAACCATTCATTGTCGTATGTAATCTTGAGAAAAGAATTATTATTGTATGCTAATTTTGCATTGTATACAATCTTGTAGATGTTGATGTTTTCCTTCCCATTTGAATATGATCTAATTGAAAAATTTAATTTTTTTTAGTTCTCACAAATGAATTGTGTGAAAAAGGGGTTCAAAAAAGGATGTATCTCTCTAGCTCAGTTGTTGTGCTCGATATGGTAAAAAAGTGCTGCACTTATAGATAGCCCCTTTAGGAAAAATTTGTATCTTAATTTCTATAAGTTTTTTTTTAGTGTGGCACAAAGTGAGAGAGAATCAGTGGATGGATTTTCATGATTGAGGTGTTAAAAAAAAGGTTTCACCATGCAGATGTGCCATCTGAAGAGAAAAAGTTCATAGCTTCCTGAGGGAAAAGTTGAGGATTTTAACATTCTTCACCCACTAAAAAATTTTTTGACCTTTTTTCTCCCTTGAAAATAATTCTTTTAATGATATAAATAAGTCCACAAAATGTCATACTTACGTGTCACCCCCTTCTTGAGATGTGGAGCGTCAAAAAAATTGAAGTGTATGTATACTATAGCTGTATACAAGGCACAGTCAAATTAGTGGTTGGAAAATGAAATGACGGAGAAGGAAGAAAACAAAGGGGGAGAGTGAGGGACCGAAGAGAGCCATTTTATGTCAAGTGAGTCATCCCAAAGAAGGTTTTAAGCCTTAGTGGAAATCTGTAGCCTTCATGAGTGCAAATTTTTTGAATTTCCTCCAAGTAAATTCCTTATTTTTCTTTATTGTTTTTAAACTGAAAACAAAAAGAGAAAAAGATGAGAAAAAATTACGATAAAAATGAATTTTAAAACATACGTTTTTATAAGTATAAAATATTTCGAAAAAATTGAAAAAAAGTCACATTGAAAACATGACGCACTTGGATTAGAATACGCATATCCCTGATATGAGACTTCATGCTGTAACCATGCCCTGCGGCTGTGGATATGATAAGGGAGAACAAACATGCTGTACAAGTGATTACAATTACCCAACTGGATTACAGTGGGCACCAGTGGACTGGTACTAAATTACAGTAATATTTTATAGCGTTAGTATCCGCAATAAAAGCGTATAAAAAATTGCTCTATCTCTCTTTCTCCCTATGGCACTGTTTTACGTACTGCAGTTTTCTCTTATGAGCATTATAAGTCCCAAATTGCTGCATAGAGGCGGAGCCCGTGGGTGACAAACTAATGTGTAATTTATTTGATAAGAAAGGCATGTGACTGAAACGCCATTGTATCTCAGAGTAGAACTCGCAGTGAGTGGTAAGATCAAGAAACTACCAAAGTTCACATGATGCTTTCAGGGTTAGATCTCCGGTTGAAGTTGCAACCTTTCTTTTTGTTTCTGATAGCCAGATACACCTGTAGTGATGGGTTATCGCGACCATTTTTTACATCTATACTTTCGATCGATATTTCATAAATTCAACTTAATTTTTTTTTCTTTTTTTTCTGCGAGATTGTGAGGTGCGTGTATAGATGATACAATACTGTGATACTAAACTGATATTAAGATATTTTTCAATTCTTTCTATTTATAATTTTATATTTCTCTAAATCACTACCAGCTTTCTCATTTTACCCAGTGCAACTTTGTTACTGCTGAGTAAAATGGTTGGGGTAATAAAATTTCATGGCCTTGCAAAAAGGCGTAGTACATTGTTAGAGAACACATTTGTCTTCTAAGGTGAAGAATGGGTATATTCATTATTAGCTTATTGGCCATCACAAAAATTTGTTTTTTTACCAACTATCAAAGAGCAATGCACCGCGCTACATTGGTCCCGGTGAAAGGGATGTGGATACAGGGGTGTGTTTGGAATTTCAATCCTGGTTGTTGGTTCACCAACCATGGTTGACGGTCATATGACCAAAAATTAAAAATGGTTGTCCCTTTGGCCACACATTTTCCAAACACTTTAAGGTGACAATCGGTTGTTGTTTGGTTGTGGTTGACAACCATGTAAATTTTGAATGCAGGTAATGGATAACTGTTAACCAAAACATTAATAATAATAAATAAACAACACCCTGTCACTAATAAGAATGTTGATTTTTCCAAAATTCAATTGACAACTGTTCCATCAACTGTGATGACAATGTTAACCTTCTCCAGACTAGAGTGATTGTTGTCCACATCCACCGTCAACCAAAGTTAATTTCCGAATGCATCGAGTGCATCAACCACTGTCAACCATTTTCATGGGCAGAGTCGGGGTTTAATTTCCGAATGTCTATTTTTAAGGTTGTTGATGCAGTTGTCACTCCGAGTGAATTTCTGAACACCCTCCAGCTTCAACATTCTATACTTTTCATCAGCCGCTTTTATCTTATCGAACAGAAAAAATGAACCAAATGGACTGAAATAATCAATACAAAAAAAAAATTTCAAGCATTTTAATATGAGGATATTTTTAGAATTTATATTAATATTGTAATTTCGTATCGATATCTTTCAATATATTAATTTTTATATCGATATATTGCGATATATATCATTGAGTGAACCCATCACTATACACCTCTGAAGAGGAGTGCCTGTTGGTAGACCATCACATAATGGATTCATATCTTGTACGTGTGTCTATCTGATTGTGCGACTGTATGTTTTTGACAAACCAGTTTCACTGCTGCCAAAACTCAGTGAGTAAATAACAGATTAGCATGCTCGAGACGTAAGCTCAAATTTGGAATCAGTTTTCTTTTGAAATTTTTTTTTAGTTAACTGTGATATTTTTGTGAATTGGAATGCTGGGTGGAGTCTTTTTTCATTTTGTCAAGTTTTTTGTCATACTTATGATATAAAAAAAAAAAAGTTTAGAAGAACATAATCAAATCAAAACAGTGACTTGGATCCGTTTTACAATGGTCTATTAACAGGCACTCCTCTTTTGAGGTGTACAGTGATGGGTTCACTCAATGATATATATCGCAATATATCGATATACAAATATATTGAAAGATATCGATACAAAATTACAATATCAATATAAATTCTAAATATCACCATATTAAAATGCTTAAAATTTTTTTGTTGTATAGATTATTTTAGTCCATTTTGTTTATTTTTTCTGTTCGATGCTTAAATAAACAGACGTAAGACAAAAGCAGCCGATGAAAAGAATAGAATGTTGAAGCTGGAGGGTGTTTAGAAATTCACTTGGAGTGACAACTGCATCGACTACCATAAAAATACACATTTGGAAATTAAACCCCGACTCTGCCCATGAAAAAGGTTGATAGTGGTTGATGCACTTATTGCATTCGGAAATTAACTTTGGTTGAAGGTGGATGTGGACAATAATCACTCTAGTCTGGAGAAGGTTAACATTGTCACCATAGTTGATGAAACAGTTGTCAATTGAATTTTGAGAAAATCAACATTCTTATTAGTAACAGTGGCCCATATTCACAAACATCACTTAAACTTCACTTAAAAATGACTTTTGGCATAATTTTGCATTTAAGAGTACGGTAACATTTTATTTTTAAATTGGAACTTTCACAAGAGATACAATGTTCCCATATTTTTAAATACGTAACTGTTCAAAAAAGTTTTTTTAAGTGAAATTTAAGTGAAAGGAGATTAAAGTGACGTTTGTGAATATGGGCCAGGGTGTTGTTTATTTATTACTCGGAAGGGGGTTAAGAAATTGCCACATGATGCTTGTACGTTTAGATCTGTGATTACAGGTGGAACCTTTCCTTTCTATGGCATATAGCTTTGGGTTGAGGATCAGAAAACTAATGTTTAGCGTTGTGTTTGCGGGCTAAAAATCCACATAATGGAGGATGCACGTATCCTTTCTTTTCTGCAAAATACAGCCTTTGGGTAGTGGTGAAGAAGTAGGAGTCATAAGTAAAAATTTTCAACCTTTTCGTCATTCAATAATGTTGTCATACGCTCGGAATTGAAAGGTGAATGTTTCTTTGGACTGATAACTGGTGGGACTGATGCCTTGCCTTGGCACTTCGGCAGTTTGTTTTTCATTCACTCGTATACCGTATTTTTCTACTCCTCTATTTTTCTTCTTCTTTCTTAATGTGGGAACGCGATCGACTCGTTTCTATTCTACTAAAATACACGTAGGTACGCTTATTATATCCGTATGTATACATTTAAAAAAAATAAAAATAAAATAAAAAAATAAATAAGAGGATTCACTTGGAAGGATGTGGAATGTCGGCTTACGGGTAGAACCGAGCAAGGTGCGAAGCGGCCGAGCCGAAGGTCAACTACGAGAGAACAGTTTTTCTCATTTTTTCTTTCATTCTTTCTTTCTTTCTTTCTTTTTTTCTTTCTTTCTTTCTTTCTTTCTTTCTTTCTATCTTTCTTTCTATCTTTCTTTCCTTTCTTTCTTCAACCACCTTCTCTTGTTCTTTCAAAGATCTCGTTTAGAAGCGAAAATTTTTTAACCACGAACCTGTACAAACGCGTCTCACGTTCGTAATTGAATTTTGATTATAGTTTTCCCGCCTTTCCTATTATTATCTTTTATTAATTATCTTCGAGAAGGAAGCCAGGGGGCTAGACCGTGATGGAGAGCAGGAAAGGGGGCACACCAATATACGTTTGCGACTGCAGGCGTCTTCGGTTCTGGGTACGTACCACAGATGGAGAGAAGAAAAAGCCGCAACCAGTCGGTGGCCCTACTTCTGTTTTATATTTTGTTTTTTTTTGGGGGGAAGTTTTCCTTGTCCCTTCTGTGGGGAAGAAAATTGTTACGGTTTGTTTGGCATTTTGGTTTTTATTAGAATTTCGTTTTTAAAATTATTCATTTCCTGCGAGTTCGTAGTACGTGTATTCGATTTTAACGTGCGCACGGAGACACCGGATCTGCTCAGAAATAACGTTTTTTTCTTTTTACCCCTCTAGTTTTGTTTATTTTTTTATCTCGGTTTGCGGTTTGATGTAAAAAAAAATCCAAAAAAAAACACATCAACGGTGGAAGGTGTGGGGGTGACATATACATTGAGAATTTGTGGGAAATTCATTATCGTGCTGAAAGTTTTTCAGGACGTCTCATTAGTGTTCGAATTAAGTGTACCTGCGGTTTCCAAAACGCCAGAAGTCATTAAAAATCAATTTTTCAGTGTAGAAAACAGTGAATAAATTATTACAAAATTGGTGATTTAGTCGGTTGACAGTGATAACTGTGGATTTGAGAAAACATAGGGACTTGCAGAGGTATTTCACCAATGATTAAGTTACTTCTGCCTTTTGTACTTTCTACAACTCCAAGTGAGCTTGACCTATAATGTGTAGAACTTCTCACTGATGTGGTGTATATTTTGTCAAATCAGTTTTGTTTTCAGTTGAATATAACAATACATCTTTAGGTTCATTATGCTTTCCACACATTACTTGATGGGTGTAACTCTTGTTAGAGTAGTCCTCTTTGTAACGTCGCAAAAATGGGCAACTTCTTCTTGCATAGTGTGAATTTATCTGTATTTGCCTTATTCTCTTATTTTAACAACCTTTTTGTGTCCACAGCTATTTTAACAACTATTGTTTTAATCAAAAATTGGACTAGATGGACAAAATTATATACCATTTATCACTCAATAATATACAAAAAAATTTCCTTTGCCTTCCTCTTTTCTTCTGAAATGGTTCAAGAATTGACTTAATTCAAAGTTGGGTCAAAAGAACGTCTGCGGAGATTGGAGGAAGAACAAGCGAATGTTTGTTTTGTGTATTCATCATCAGTAACTCATAAGACTACTCTGTATGAATGAAAAGATACGTGCTTGTATACATGCATACTCTTCCTCTTATCATCTCCTCCGGTGACTAGCTCGCACTTGGAAAGAGAAGAAGGGAAATTACCGATTAGAGGTAAATCACAGATTTTTATTGCACTTGCCGCACTCTGGGCAATTCACATTTCACACTCATCGTATTTCGCCAAAATAAATTTCGCAGAAAAATCGTTTCCCGTTTTTGACACTTTATGTCTTAGGAAATTTACGCTTTCACATACTCCATCCAATTTATTCCATCACCCCTTAGCTTACAATTGACATTCAAAGTTGCCTACCTTTTCTCCATTATATTCTGTAATTTTACTTCAAAACTCATTTTCTTCACAAATTGGATGTTGATGATGTGGTTGTCATTCGGTCCAAAAAAAGTGAAAGAATAAATTCGTCTATCAAATTGATTAAAATCTTACATGAGTTATTGTGAAATATTTTCGACTTTATTCCAAACATAAAAAGCAAATTCAAACAGATAACTGTATTTTTTTATTTTTTTTTTTATTTTATTTAATTTATTGCGAAATTCGTGTTCTGTTCTACAGGTCCCTTTCCCTATTCGTGATCATACATGGTGAAAATAGTTGGAAAAAACCTTTATTGTGTAGATTTTTATTGTAAGCTTATAAGGATTTGAAGTTGAGATAAACGATGACTTGGAGCTGTTTATAACAACACCGTGAAAAAATGAGAGGAGTAAAGTATCAAAAATTGAGTTTTGACTTTCAGGGTCGTTTGGAACATCATGCTGTTGGAAAAAAAAAAAAAAGAAAAAAGAAGAAAGACATTGAAAAGGGTATCGAAATAAAATACTCTTGATACGGTCGTATGATTTTTACAATGTTTGATACAAGTTACTTCAGTTTTCCATTTTCAGTTCATCATATTTTGAGAAATAAGGTTCTTTAAGTGAACTTATCTACTTGAACTCTTTGTCGGAAGATTGTCGACCAAATAAATAGCGTTTATAGCTTGAAACTGACAAAAAGTGATTTAGAGCATTTTGGAAACGCAATTCTTCATTGAAAATGAAACTTGCTAGTGTATTAGTTTTACAGTTGAAGATTTGCTGAGTTCGTTCAGCGATTTTGTTTCGCATTGTCTCGGATCACTTTTCTGATGTATCCTTGTGAATTTAGAAAATAAATTATTTTGTGTATGAGCCTTTTTGCCTTTAATACGTATCGAAAGAACGGACTCAGTTGGGCCAAGCTGTTGTTTGCTCAACATTTAGGTCGATAATTTATTGATTTATTGATTCGTGGTCAGCTGACAACAAAAACTGCGATTAAATGTGCGATTGGATCCAACTGGTTATATTGCTATTATATCAGTTGCATTTTAATATTCTTCACAATTCCCATTACCAGGGTCCGTTCTCTACTTAATCCTCTTGTCTTCGGTATCAAATGAAAATAAAATTAATTAGCAACGAGCTCTTTTGTGGAACTTTTTTTTTCTAATATTTTTGAAATACATGTTTGCAAGAAATGGTTTTATTTTCGCGCATAATTTGCTTAACGTACGTCGAATGGCGATGTTTCTTCGTTCATGAGTTGACTCGATGAAAACTAAAAGTCTCCCCATTTACTTTTTATTACTGTTGTGAAATTCTCTTTTGGGAACAATGTCGTAATATCGTAGCGAGTGTAAAGCTTAGCTGTAATTATTTCCGCCGATCACTTTACGTGCTAAGTGCTTAATGGTTTTTATCATTCGTCAGATCGTTATAAATGGCCCACAGTGTCTCACTGAATCAAAAAATTGTCAATGCTCCTAGTCTTTATCTCCTGCAGTGAACTCGGCTTTTGCATCGCGAAAACTCGGTCAACGAACTTCCTATGCTAGTGCCTGTAGGCTGGTGAAAAGGCTTACGTGAACAATGACGTGATCCGATGAAGTTTATAAATTTTGAACGAAGAACTTCGTAATCGTCTTACTTTGTCGACGAATATCTTGACGGTAGACCGAATTTTCTCGCTGCAGACCGTACATTTTCATAAAGCCACTTATCTTGAATTGCGTTCGAATTGAGCACATATTCAGCTCCTCGTGATATCGTCGATAGTTTATACTATAATACTATGATAAATTTTTTTTATTTTATTTATTGGGCTCCTTCAGTGTCATAATATGGGCATTTGGCATAGCGCTGCAGCGAGTGCAGCGTTTGGAGGTTCTGTGATATCCATGTGAAAAAAAGAGTTTGTTCGAGATCTGAACATCATTGGTCTTTCCGCATGAATTTTCCAGTTGGGAAGTGGAGGCTCCACGAGGAGCGTTAAATTCACCTCACGTTATCGTAGGATGAAAACAGGATGATATATTTTTCCCGTGTATTTTTCCATAAAAAAAAGGAAGAGTTTGAATTGATTTTCTGAGAATGGGAAATACTTGAATAGGGATGACGAATTTTTCATAACCCAATGCAATCGAAACGTACGTCTTGAAGTACAGAAGCAGTGATATTTTGTTTGAAAAAATAAAAATTTAATTTATCTACTACTAAAATTTTATTAAAAGGCAAGTATTTTTCAAGTTTTAACAACCCTACCTATAGATCCACAAGATAAGGTTAAGAGTGTGGTTTTTACTTGAAATTTCTTTTTAAAACTAACGTTTCTATTTTCAGAAGTGTGACGAAAAAACTTTAAAGAAGATCTGGTAGAAATAAAAAAATAAAAATGAAAAAAAATGTATAGAGAAGGCGAAGAGGGAAATGAATCAAATAGAGTTGAACGGGCGTAGCTTTGTGTGGAGGGTCAGAGGTAACATTTTTTGTTTTCATATGCTTCGTTGTACGATGGTGTTAAGTTTATTTTGTTTAAAGGGCTTCGTTGCATGACCATTTTTAGTTTACTACTCAGCGCTAGGAAGTTTCGCTTCAAAAATTTTTATTTTTTGTCTTTGAGTCCTACAATAATTTTACCAAGTTGGCTCCACTGTCTTTTCTGATTGTAAGTTCAAGCAACTATCCACTGCGCCAATGAGTTCGCGGGTATTTTCGATTCCAAAATAATTTTTAGAACACGAAGTCTTAAAAACGCGTTTTATGGAAATTTTGAGCGCCAAAACTGAAATACAGAATGTCTGGTGATGAGAGAGTTTTGAGAAACCCGGGTGTCGATATAATTAGGCACGGCTGAGGAAAAATTTGCACGGATTGTCTGTCGTCGAAATTGTATGACTCTTAAATAAATCTTTCTTTCCTATCCTTACAGTCCTACCATTTGTGGCTTTGAGAGCTCCTTCAATATCGAAGACTGACAAAAATTGGAATGGAAATTTCGCTTTTTCCTCGAAAGTTCCATCTATTATTATCTTTGAAAAATTTTTGGTTTGAATTTCAAGTGTGTTCACTCCTTTAATTTTGAAGACTGACAGTTTTTTACATCTAATTAATATCTTTGTTTTTTAAGGAAATTTAATTTTTGGGCTTAAGCGTTTCGGTTGTATATTTCGAGGATATATATATAATATATATATATATATATGATGTAGACGACATGGAACAGTTTTAACATGGGGTTGAGTGTCCAGACAATAGATGCCGCGTGCTGGCGTACGAAGTACCCCAGACTGAACGCTCTGACCAATCAGAATCGAAAATCGGTGTAAAAGTGAGGTACTTCGTACGCCAGTGTTTATAAACAAATGCTAGTGGCGAGATTTTCCTTCAATCAGATATTTTGATAGAAGTACACTAGTTTGTAGACGAGCTTTCTATAGGTTGGACACCGAAACTTCCCATGTGTCGTCTCCATCATGTATATATCCTCGAAGGTTGTATAGCTAATTGCATCCGCATCACCTGTCTAGTCACGTGTTACCCTCAAGAGTCATGCCTCTGTACCAAGAGACATTAAGTTAATAAGCTCGAGTGCCTTTACCTGACTTGTTTTCGGGTTCGCCTTTCCCAGGATTTTTTTCCTTGTTTTCTCCAATGTTAAGCACTCGCATAAGTCGCATAGTATGTGGATTGAAGTCTCTTATTGCTTGTTGATGGGTCTGTTTCATGCCATATAATGCCGTATACTTCCATGGTCAGTCAGTAGAACCACTATGAGCTGAACATGTTTCCTGTTGTGTTCATGAAACAGATTCATACGAAATTGTACGCATATGTCATGTAATACTTCTGTATACATTTTATTGACCTTTGTACCTTCTGAACTCAGCTGCATGCCATTAAACCTGTTTCTTGATCCATTGTGCTATCCTGAATTTTATTTCATTATTTTGGTGATATAATGTGTATGTGTGTACAAGGACGTGAAAGAGTTGTAGTAGATGATAGAATCAGGATCTCTGTATGAATGATAGAAAAAATTTATGAATGCCTTGCACTGAATCTAATGTGTTATATAACATTATGTTGAAATAATTATTTCCATTGTTTGTGATCTAATATATAATTTTCATCAGTCGAATTGTGATCTTATCCTATGTTCTCGAAAAGTTAGGCCTTATCTCCCTGAATATCCCTGAAAACCCGTTATCGTGTTTGAAGGAAAAATTTCCATCCCTTTTGACAACCATAAATCCATAAATTGATATTGCGTTGGGTCCGTTGGGGTGAAGAAGTTCCTGCCGAGGAAATAAAACGCTCTCTTTCTCGCTGTCTGTTTCTCTCTCCGTGGTAAATAGTATTTTCGGGTGAGGGTGACTTTCCTGACGTGCCAACGGCGAAAATCGTAAAGTTATTATCTTATTACCGAAAACTGCGGTAATGTGCTTGTCGCGTCACAAATTAAAACATTACATTCCATCCCTTTTATATTTATTCATTTGTTTATTTGTGCCTCGAGTGTCTAAAAACGTAGAACGCGAACGCACACCAATCGGCAGTATTACGGTTACGACGACGAAGACGAATGCGTTGGCGGCGGAAAAGGGGTTGAGGGTTAGACGGCGGACGAAGGGTTGGTTGTTTTCTTAACGACCGTTTTTTCGCTTCGTTTTCAGCCACGAAGAAGACGTTGGCGTAAATACGTTAACGATACGACGTCGGCGAAATTCTATGCAAATGAACGAGTAGGTATGTGTGGTTCTGGGTTATGACCGTCGAAGGGTTGTGGAGGGGTGGGGGAGAAACGACGAAAATTCGTAATTTTGGGACTGAAGGGTGCCCGAACGACGGACGAACCGAGTGACGAATGGCAAAAGTATAATCATGCTCGTCGTGGGGGTCGATTATTTGGAAGCAAACAAGTGTCCAGTGGTTCGACTTCAGCCTAAACAACTTTGAATCGGAGTTTGCGTTAAATTGTTGCTAACATTGGTGCGGTTAAAAAAGTATTTCAGTTGAGTTGTTCGCATTTTGACTTTCTAATTTAGTCAGTATAAGTGTATCCTTGGTCGCCGGTGGGATCTGTGTTAGGTATCGATTCTGTCGCACGCACGGTCTGTCTTTAGCAGATTTTCCAAGTTGACCTGCTATTTTATTCTCAATCTTTCAGTGATCACGCATTTTTGGCATATTTTACTGCATTGAAAGTTGGTCTTCTTGTCAAATTCTTTAATTTATGTTATTATTAAGTCGTATTTTTTTTTTTTGATTTTTGTTTTGGTACAGTTGGAAAATTTTTGTAAGATTCTTCATCTTCTATCTATTATTTATGTCAGCTTTATAAAATTACCTTTGGAAAAAAAAAAACATCTTTTATTTTGGAAACGTCTTAATCTAGTTTTTTCATATTTGAAGCGAAATAATTTTTTAGGGCTTTTAGATCCTGTGTGAAATAAGAGTATAGTTAATTAGTTACAGTGTTAGCGAGCAAGGACTGATGCACGAATTCTAAGCCGCATCCGTCGGAAATAACTGCTTGGATTTTATAAATTTGTCGTCGTAATAATGCTTTAACTTCGAAAACTAGGAAAATATAGCCTTCACCCTGGCCTAAGATTGTGTGTGTTTTCTAACCCTAACCTATCATATTATGATGAGGAAAGAATAAATAATGATCACGTCTACCTTATAAATTCTCAGTCGTATTCCGCCGATTTTTCTAATAAAGCAAAGGTACTTTCCAGTTCGTTTTAGCCTTAAAATCTTCTGAACTAGCTTGGTCACACTCGGGCCGGCCTCAATTTCAGGCGTACTTTCGCCGGAAATGGGAAAATTTTGCAAAACTAGGAAATATCGTAGTTTACATAATTGTAGGTATATCTGTAATATTTCATTAAACATTTCGAAAAGGTATAATTTTTATTTTCTACAAAAAAGGGTTAATGCAGTACCACTAGTACTTAAATATTGGGTTTCATCCCCAGAGACCTTTAGGCAGGCAGTTGTACTAGCAGTTCTTTTTTGAGAATGTGTTCTCCAAAATCCAGGAAAAATCACTTTTCCAACAATTTTTTCTTTTCCAGTTTTTTCAAAAACTACTGAATTATTAGACACTGACTAAACGTCTTGTGGTATGCCAAATTGGTTTTTACCAGTTACACAAGTTTTGGTTTTTTATTGGCTCCCTCAATTTTTAAATCAATTACTTACCTAGATTGATTCCTATAGTATGTAACGAGATACCATACACATGATATCTGAAGATGAAAACATCGATAAAATACATGTTTTACCCGTGAGTGAATGAAGATGAAATTTGAAAGAATTGTTGAAATAAAAATGTTGAAGTAAAAACAAATCAGAAATTTTAAATATTAAATTAATATTTCCCCACAGTGAGATATTCCAAAATTCACTGTGGGGGAGAAAAACCGGAAGGGATAAGCCCAAGGTTTGTTCTCGCCGAACTCGTGTGCTATTTCATTATAAAAATCTAAAAAGATCGAAAATTACGCCATTTTCTTTCCTCGTTTTTTCCCTTATTTTCTCGGAACTTTCTACCCCATTTTGAAAACCTACATCCTCAACCACCAAATTCTCCTACCATACGTGACCACGTTAGCCAAACATATTGTTAAACAAAATAATTACAAGTGAACAAAAAATACCGGTTTATTCGGAAATAGAAAAAACATACCTTTGTTTTTCAAGACATAGTAATATTCATATTGCGGAATTGGACGAAGTATTTCGAGACGAACAAAAGATTAACAAAATAAGAAAAACAAGATGAAGTAACGACGAGGTTTCATCAAAGTGAATTTTTTATACAATGTTAAAAGCAAAATTACAACAAGAAAATTTGTAGGTCTTATTAAAGTGAAGGTACCAAACTGAGTGATTTCTTCTTATCTTGAGAACTAAGAGCTAGCCCAAAAGTTTGCAAGAGAAGGAGAAATCACTATATCAACTTCCATTTCCGATAGCAAGTTAACAAAAGAAACAAGCCACGAGCAGAAATGGAAGATGATATTAGGAAAAAACGTCAGATAATGAAACTTCATTCTTCAGAGAAGAATGTAATAAATTATCTGGTTTCAAAATTTTACGGATACTTCAGTCTAACAGACTTGCACTTTCATGAGAAAAATCTGTTGTGAAAATTTCAGCTCGATTCCTTTTGTAGTTTCTTCAAAATCTTAGAAAAACCACTTTTTTAAGAATTTTTTGTTCTCCAGTTTTCTCGGAAACTGATGAGCCAATAAGCAACAAACTCCTATTAGATCTGGTCCTATATGGTAACTACCTTTCTTGAAAACTTCAGCACTGTCCTTTTTGCAGTTTTCTCAAAACTGTGAACACAAATTTGGACCGATACATATATAAATAAATAAAAAATTATGGGAAAATGGCACCAATTGTTTTTTTTTTTTCATGAAACGTATAATTTTCATAATTCCCACCTTTCACTTTCGACGAGTCAATTTCAATACCCCGTTTGCCAAAAAAGTGGGCAGTTTACAAGTAAACTGGGTAAAAAATGGAGCTACGTATTCCGTACGTACATCCACGTCGTTAGCTCTGGTGAACACTAAAAAATAATTTTATCACGTTATCATATTCCCTCATTATAATTAGTGTATATTAAAAAATTGAAAAACTTTATTTTATAATTTAAAATCATAAAATAATGTAGAATGTGCATGCAAAATTTTATTATAATTTGTTTGGGGTGAATAATATTCCTAAAATTTGCAATAAATTTGTGGAAGAGGGGTGAGCTTTCGAGGCTTCGCCCTTTTATGTTCGGGGCATGCCCAGTTACATAAGGATAGATATAATGAGACCGATGGGGCAGGGTTCAGCACCCTTACCCTTAATACCGCATAATTATGATATTTATTTCATCGATTGTCGATTAGTAAATAACGTTTACTTTCTAAAAAAGGTAGTCGCAGTTAAGCTTCGTATCGGTTGAATTTTTCTCCTACATTTTTACCGACTGTGTACGGAGGAAATTATACGTGGTTAATATGTCTATCTCTGCAACTAACAGAACTTCGTTCGCTCAGACCAAGTGTCTTACTCTATAGATTTTAATGAAAGTAGGCTCAAATGTTTCTGATCATCCGGAGAACGTCCTAGGCTATTCACAATTGAAAATGAAAAAAAATTAGAAGGTTGTAATTGAAGAAAATGAAAATTGAAAGAATGAAAAAATGGTTGTCATAAATTTGTGCATATCCACCAATAAGAGCTACTCATTCAGACTAACGCAGTCGGTTGTTTTTTATTAAATAAAATTTACCTGGCAAATATAACATTTCTCGGTTTGATTTTTACCCAACCGATTAGCGTAACCGTTCTCACAATTCAGTGCAGTTGCCTTTGGCGGCGCCATTTTCAAACTGCCGTCCTAACTCGGAGCCCGCATAAAGTTTAATTTCGTCGAAATGACTGTAGTCCAACTACGACCCACCCCTCACCTCTTTTTGTCCGTTTCCCTCCGCCCACCTCACTTATTCTGCCGATGCATGCGCCACTGTGCGCTAATTATCGCAAACTGAATTTCTTCGCTAATAGGGTGGTTAAAATGTTTGAAAACTTGAGGGAAAACATTTAATTTATTCGTTTCTAACTGCGCGTACTTGTTGGTAAATCGTTTTACGGTTCGTTTCGCCGTATACGACTGGCTAAAATGTTTTATTCTGGTTGTTTTGGAGTGTCAAGAGAACAATTTTCAAAGAGCCAAGTTGAATTAAACGCTTGTCGTCGGTGTATAACTGCGAGTCAAAGGATGTGAATAGCGAGTGAGAGAGAGGGTGTGAGTGAGAGAGAGCGAGAGAGTGAGATAGAGAGAGTGAGAGAGAGCGAGATAGTGAGAGAGCGAGATAGTATGAGAGAGAGAGAGAGAGAGAGAGAGCGAGTGTGTGTGTAAGGGAAGTTTTGTTCGACTTTCAAAAAGGCATTCAGTACGCTCGCATGCTAGCAGCAAATGGCACAATGTTCAAACATTTCCTACTTCGTATGGTGGTGGTAATTGAGGGGGTAGGGCGATGAGAAGAGAGGGTGCAAAAGCTCGCTTCGAAAATTAGGATCGTATTTAGGTTACTGTGCATCTTCAGCTACGTGTCTTGGGTGAGAATTTTTCTTTCTCTTTTCGTTGCTTCCCTTTCTTTAAAGAAGAAGAAAAAGAGGAAAACATCTATTTATTTTTTGAAAAAGAACAAAAAAAGTACATTGGAATTCGTATAGTAGATGTTAAGGCTTGAAATGAACTTGTCTTAACAGCGGTGCTGGCGATGCAGGACTGTTTCTCATTTTTTTCTGTCAGTTTAAACTATACATTGGATAAAATGTAAATTTTTTTCATTTTTGAAGAAGATTGAAATTGGATGACGATTAAATTTTTCCTCTAACCAAGCCCAAATAGTTTTTGAAACGCGTAATCTGTGCACCAATAACATGTTGTTTGGTTTTGTAATGTAAAAATCCCAAAAACTGAGATAGCCATCTAGTCAATGGCCCACCGTTAATATTTTATCAGCTTCCCTTATCTAAACGACAGAATACCCGGAGATCAAAATGGAGAAAAATGTCGTAATAAAGGTAAATCTTTGAGCTTCATCGACTTGGATTTGTTTTAACGATGGGAAGGTTTGCTTATACAATGGGGATGAGTCTCACAGGTGTTAATGGTTCCCAGTGTGTCAAAACAAATACCAGCAATTGCACTTGGTTTTGTCCACCCAGATGTTCAAAAAATCTGGTTAGTCGCCTGTTCATGGAGAAACGTCAAAATTTCCCCAATTCAATTGGAAAATCATCCAGATATACATATATTAATACGGTAAGGTCATATCCCATTTATCCTTTTTGCGTCACAACGGATGGACGAATTTTTATGAAAAAGGTAGCTGTAGAAAGAGCTTCGAGCGCAGAATACGTCAGAGCCAATGATATTTTCCAAAATTCGATTGAGGAGTGAAAATTAAAAAAAAAAAATAGTAAAGGTGGGCCCAGAATAATGGCGTCAGAGCAGATGGACCAGTATGGCTCTCTCAGTACATTTATCCTTTTCTGTACGATTATGTGCGAATAATTAGCAGGTAGTTTTTTATAATTTTAGAATACCTACTTCCGCGTTAGTTCTTCATCTAACACCGAACTGAGTGTTGGGTGACGCTCAGGGACGTATCGAAAGTGTTTTTTTTTTTTGGGGGGGGGGAGAAAAAACAAATATTCCCAACTGCAATTTTTTAAATTTCCAACTGCTAAAAAAAAGCCAACTGGCACAGTTTCCCAACAACTGGCAATTTTTCCCAACTCCAAAAATTGCCAACTGCTGTAAAATTTTCAACTTTCCTAAAAAAAAGATAATCAAATTCCACGATTTTCCAACTATACATGCAACTAATTAATATGAAAATATTTTGGAGGGAATCTCCCTCCATAAAATCTTTGGTACGTCCCTGGTAACGATTTTATTTTGCAGTCGATTGTGCAAAAAACCGTTTCATTTTACTTAGTTTGAACATGATAGACGGTTTCTCATGTTTCGTTTATTAATGAATAGGTTCCGATTGCTTTCTCCGACTGAATCAAATTTTCAATCTTCCAAATTATTATTTTGTCGTTTTTTCGCCTGATCACCGAAAACAGTAAGTAATTTTCACTTTTTGAGAACTCTAGTAAACCGAAATCTCTTAAATTCTTGAAGATCTCGCGACAAGAGCAAGACGGAGTTGATAAAATGAAGATGTTGGCTCCGATTTTTTGATTTTTTCTAAGTAAATCACTCTATTTATCTGTCCGTCTGTTAGTGACTGTTTTTCTCTCTCTGTTTTTGGTTAAATCTTTGCCATAGCCCGGAGCAGATTTCAGTTAGCTGGTTCTCAGTTCTTTCCAGAATGTACCAAATCGTGTTCAAGTTGACAATGCACTCATGTTGGGCAGGATTTTTATACTAACAATGTATTCAAATATCGAAGTCTTGCTCCCAGATCTTGTAAAGATTCTGGTCTTGAGCAGGCCTGGAAAAGAAAAGGGGATTCCCTTTGTACCCGACATTCTTGAAAAAAAAGTATATTTTCTCGAAAATTTACTCAAAAACACTCGAAAAATTTTGTTCGGTCACTCCGCTCGCGAAATTTGCATCTTCAGTATTATCTTTGACACTATATATATAGTATTGAACCAGTAAGCTCCATAAGAACAATGTAGTTTCTAATGTCAAGACATGCCGGCGAAAAAGTGGGTAACCGTAGAGCCCCTTCTGCTTATTTTTGACGTTTTGATCGAGTTCACAAATTTAGAATACTATTGATAAAGTCACTCCTTAAATTCACGAGGATAGCGGACATAAACTTGGTGCAAAGTATGTCGTCAAAAGGTACGCAGTGGTTGTTTATTCAGCGCCGGCATGTCTAACCAGAAATCATCGTTCTTTACTGGTCCAGTGGTATACATACGGTCAAGGAGTATTATAAAATCTCTCTCACAGATAAATTTTAGATACTTCGTTGAATACGAATGCGATTTTAAATTTTTTGGGCGACTAATCAATTTTTTCTCCCCCCAAACCAAATTTCCTCAATACGGCCCTGGTTTTGACAGTCTCACATTTTTATGAATCGACGAACAGTGTGGTTTTCGTGTATAAGGTGAAGATGGCGGTGGCGGCGTTCAGTTTCTTTGTCCTTCGAGGAACGGCGCGACAACTTCGAAAGTTGAAACTACCTCGAATATGGAATTTTCTCGATTTCGTTGAATAAAATCAACGCCCGCATTTAAATTTGTACAATCGATGTGTGCCATAAAACTGGCATTAAGTTTATATCGTTCCAACCGTCTCTTTTCGGTGCATCGTAAACAGCCTAAGAAAAAAAAATCGTCTCTAAGTATTATTCAGACTGTCGAGCGGCGGGACGGGGTGGCGTTCATTTTAAAATTAACGACACTCCGACTCCATAATGGCAAATGGGCGATGATGATGTGGACTTGATGGATCGTCGGTTGGAATTAACGACCGCCGTGCAGAGGCTGCTTTTGAGAAAGGAGACTTTGCTAATCCAACGCAAAGAACCAAAAAAAAAAAAAAAAAAAAAAAAAAAAAAGAATTGCGAGCAAATGAAATACCTATCGTTTCTTCAAAATACTAAATCAAGTTTGCGTGTGGAGTGTGCGATCGTAAAAAGTGAAGATTTCAAATTGTGCCGTTGGCGATGAAATTCGGTGTGTCGAAAAATGGTCATTATTTTGTGCTGGGTTCGTCGGAGAGCGTCTTTCCTTTTTGTAACCAATATTAAGCGATTTTTCAATGTTATATTATCCACCTTAATTTGTAATTTATAAATTTATTTCCAACTATAATTTTCATTCTTCTCTTTTGTTTCTACTGTTGTCTTAAACGTAGGTACTTAGGTTTGTCTTGAAATTTTCTTTTTTTGACACGTTCTAAACACAAAATTAGAGTAGAATAGTAACATTTCCACTAAAGAATTGGAAAAGTAGGTACAGGTACAATCATAAGCTTTCGTACTTGAATAATAGATTATCTTTTCGTTAAAATTAAAAATCACTTACTAGTTTGACAGTTACAACACCTCGAAAATGTAATGATTCTGATGTAGGATATTCCCTAACAGAATCAAGTAACATAAGTAACTGATAGCTCTTCGGCTAAATTCTACGGACAAATTTAAATATAAATAAGTCAAAATTTCTCATAAAGTAGTCCAGTGCTTTGTCGGAAAATCTTAAATAAAGTGGTCCCATTTTCATATTTTACTAATTTTCAACAAAATAAATAATACTTGAATTGGAGAAAATTCATCGTTACTTGCGAATTGTGACAAGTCGTGATCATCTTGAAACATTAGGTTCTTTTATAGCTTTTGATTTTTTTAGCGGACAACTTGTAGAGTTGTGATGAGAAGAAAACGATCGACTTAAAAATTTTCAGCAATTACAGAGCAATCTTGATGCAGAATGAATATAATCTTGGAATTATACAATATATGGGATCCAACAAGCAGACCTATTCTCCAAACACAGAAATTTTATTGATAATAATCATAATCACGTAGTTGAAATTAAAATATTGTACTCCCATTTTACATGAATTTATTGTAAAAATTGATAAAATATCAACGTAATACATTATTATCCTTTTCTATACCTACATCTGTACAACTCTGACTACAAAAATGAAGGATGAAAAAATTATAAGAGTAAAAGTAAATTGCAAATTGCACTGTTAAAGTGATGAATGATAAGCATCAAAAGATTCAATTTCTCAGCAAATTTGATTAACTTAGTGAACGAAATTGAACAAATTGCTCATATCGGTTACAAAAAGGGAATACGCCGTCGGAGAGGAGAGAGTATTGATGTTATTGAACGGAATCTCGGCGTTCCGTCAGCACATACTTGCTTTAAAGAATACACAGGTACTCTGGGAGTAGACGGTAAAGTTCCAGTGACTAACGAAGTGAAACCTTTTTGAAATTAGTGATGTCTGCAATCACATTCCCAGTATAGTTGAAAACGTTGCGTGGACCGTGTAAAAAGTTTCGAGAATATTTTAATGATCAATTTTTTTTTTTTTTTTTAAATCATTTTTTGCTATTTTGACCACGTGTAAGTATGCAGATTTTATCACGAAATCATCGCCCTTTATCCACGTGTATGATTTCTAATCATCTGCGCGTGTTTGTGGGCTAAGTAGACGTTTGTGTATTTGTGTTCGTTCAGATCGATCTTTAGAACTGTTGGGACTGTCACTTGTGCGCTCGTTTGGAAGTTTGTTACCCTGAAGGCTGACGCTGACCAAGTCTGAACGGCATCTTCTTGAACTGCTTTTCAGAAACTCTGAATGGACGTCGTGTCACGTGAGGGCAGTTCGGAAGTTCCATGTTTTGTTTTTGTTTTTGTTTTTGTTTTTGTTTTGTTTTTTTCGCTTTTTAGTCCAGTACCCCGGAATTTCTTCTTATTCAACGTATGTATCGTAGCATCAAGTGTATTTCTTGGGCACTAAGTGTGAATAGTGATTTCGATTTCTTTGCCTTCTTTTTGAGTTTTCTGGAGTTAAAAATTAGAAAATTAGAACATTTTACCATTGCTGACTATTTACAGATGGCACATATGAAAATGTTAATTTTTTTTTTAGAATTTTAGATGTTGTATCTGAATTTCTTTTTTGTTTTCGAATTGAAATACTGCTCGCCTGCATGTTGTACATGGAGAGAATTTCCAGTTTTAGCCTGTTTTTAATATTACCAATTGATGAACAAGTTTCTTCAATTTGTACCATGTCAAGGTAATTCCTTGAATTCAGGGTATTATATTTTCATTTTAAAAGAGTAGAATTTCAATTGTAATTATATTTTATCAATTATTTAATTTATCTTTTTGAATTTTGAATTCATTATTTTGGTGGTATTACATACACCGTTCTATGTGAAGACTATTTGCAGCTTCTGCTACAAAAGTGGACGATGATGTGATGTTACATTCACAGTATTCACGTACTTTTACCCACAGAAATAACTGTGCACACTCTACTCTTGCTTATGGCATGACACTGCACTGACATACATTCTCTGGGATGCACGATAACGTGTGTCGCCTTGATTGGGAAATATCTTATTGATGACAGGTTCGGTGACACAAATGTTTGAGTCAATTACTCTGATCAATTTAGCGAGATCCTGGTGCCTTTTCAAACATTTTGAAAATACTTTTTTATGGATTTAAGCCCGTAGTGCAATACTCAGCCTGCAGTCTGGTACGGTTATACCCTTAACTTTACTCCCCTCCTATTATCGGACCCAGTCCAATTGGAGATTTTTCTCGTTGAGAGCTATAATTAAGCTCAGTGAGTGGCTTGTGTTTAGAGAATAACACGACTCGTTGTTCACTCTTAAGCTTTGCGCAGCTAAACTTCTAGTTGATGACTTTCGGTTCCCACTATTTCAATTAATTTCATTGTTAGCAGCTATCTTCTTTTGGGTATTAAGATTGTGATTAGAATTATGTTTCAATAGTTGACTTATTCCCAGTACTATACGATAAATGTTAATGTTTTTTAAGGAGCTCAGTTCGAATATTGTGTTAAATTTTTTTTCTAAAAATGATAAAATTCGTTATTCACTTACTTATTGCTATTATTATTTTTAGTCGTGTATGTTTTTTGGAAAAAAGAAAAAAAAAAAAATTTCCCGAAAATTCAATGACAGGATAATTCCGATAATTTTTCACTATTTTAAAATTAATGGACTATTAATTTTCTCAATTTCGATGATTATGAGTCACATGTTGATTTAGATTTTGTTTTCGTATTTAGTCGCCGTTTCAGAGTTCTATCGTATAGTTCTTGGAAAACCCTCTAATTCGCGGTTCTAATAGTAATGGTGACCTAAAAAAATGCGTCAGTAAATACAGTTAAGCAAATAAAATTATTCAGTCTAGTCGTAGTCGTAGGCATATTCGATGCTGGCAGCGTGAAGATGATTCGACGGTGTGTTTCTTTGTGACCACTGTAGCGTGACTTCGGCGTTGAAGACGAATTTATAGGTGCTACGCTAAAGAGAACGACGATATTGCAATTATTTCACTCGAGTCCGATTGAGCGAAATAGTCCGAAAATTGTACCCGTGTAAACTGGCATAGTTTGTAATGCTGGTTTGTTGGTTTTTTTTTTTTTTTTTTGTTTTTTTTGGTTTTTTTTTTGTCTTAATGAACGTTACCAAAGTGTCTTTGGTGATTGTTTTTTTCTGCGTAAAATCGTCGAATTGTTTTCGCGTAGGTACTTAATTCTTCTTTGCCAAACGAGTGGGTGTATTACTGACACATTTGGTTTTTGTATGTTGACCGAGAGTTAGTAGAAAATTACGCAAATTGTGCTTCTGCAGCCACCACAATTTAATTCTGCTGATGGAAATTCTTGCTGAGACACCTGTTGCGCAATAACATGCCAGTTTTAGTTACCCGACGCTTAATTATTCAAATTTAAATTTTCACGTTAATTTTAGATTATTTTTGGAGCTGGACTTGGTTGGTCGCTAGTGCTCAATTGGTTTGTGTATTAGGACCCAATAGCCCAGAAATGAATGTACTAAACTTTTCGTAAAAACCAAAAAAACATGTTTTACCGACTTGAGTAGGCTGGAATAATGTAAACTTTTCTGTTAGTCTGTGTTACTTATAACGGTTCTGCGTTGTAATCCAGATTTTAAGGTGATTTTTGAGTTTTTTAAAAAATTTTGTGTCTACCCTTACGTTGAAATTCGTATTTTGTGATTTCAAATCGTCGTGTAGCATTGAAACGTTTGAAAAACTGAGTTTTTTTGGGGGTTTTTTGTTTTGATGAATAAGACGATGCTATCGTAGCCTGTGATCTTTCTTAGAAAAAAATCTATTTGAAAACTGATCGTATTCATGTTTAAAGCACATCCGTATCAATTTAATAGCGATTATTTACATAAAAGCCAGATGTCGCTATTAGGCTAATATCTTTACAAGCATTTTCGTAATTAAAGTAGTCTACATAAATTTCGGTCTCATTATCTTGAAACTTGGCCAGACGTAGCTTAAATTTCGAAAAATTAAAACGATTTTAGAATGAATGAAAACGTTTTTTTGACACTTATGAAAATTAGTGGGAGATATAATTCCTTATTACTTTTTCAGATTTGCGAGAAATAAAATTGAAAATAATGATTTACGATTTTTCAGACTATTGCATAACTAAAGGGTTGTTACTTTTTTCATTTTTTGGTATAGTAGTTCGACATGAAGAGTAGTGAATGTTTTTTCAGTAAGTTTTTTGAGAATGAAAAAACTAGTCACCATTTTTAAAAATGTGTTTGTTTGAATAGAATAAAATTTGATTTAGGAAGAATGGTCTCGAGTTTTTGGTTTTTCATATTTCGCCATCGTTTAGTCGGTTCTGTTCTAATAACGAGTTATGAATATTAGTCAGAGATTTTCTTCTTTCTTCGTAATGAGTTCGATATGATGTCATCCCTTATTTGTAGTATCGAGAATATTGCTCGTGAGGTAGTGTTGAGAATTTTTTTATTCGAATTTATTAATCGTATTTTTGATTTAATTTTTTACTGACTCGATGATTTTTTTCCTATTTTTGTGGTGCGGTTACGTAGAATAATTTATTTATTGCATTAACCTAACTTCTGTGCCAAATTTGCGGATGTATTTCAAATTTAGTAGCCTATAATCTATGCTTTAAAAAAATATTTCCGCATTTATTTAATGTAAATGGCGAGATAGTCTATTTTTTTCCTCCGCCTTCAAGTATAAAATTCGATATTTTCTGTTTCTTTCTTCGCAACGTCAACGAAAGTGCCCAATTACATTGGAGAAAAAGTGACGTATGCGGAGGAGTTATTCATGTCTTAGGTACATGTTTTTCGAGTCATTTTATTTCTTTAATTCAATATGAAAACAATAGAGATTTTCTACGTAACGTGTTATATGCGCACATTAACTTTCTCTTCATATTGTATTTAAATAATAATGTGGAATCGTTCGAGGTTAATGACGTGATGCAAATATGCGCTTACGTGTAGGCCTACAAGCCTTTCTGAATCTTATTGACTGTTGCTAATTTTCAAGTTTTTTTTTTTTTTGTGACATAATTGTTAGGCTTTTCATTTGAATGAGAAGGTAGGTATGTACTGAGTGAAAATGAAAATATTGATATTTGTGCATCTGTAATTGATAGGTTGAGCATCGCCTTATGATTATGTTTGTTTTTTTTTTTGCTGTTTTTTGTACTTTTTAAAAAAAGAAACAAAAATACAATGTCAAAATTAATTGTAAATATTTCTTTGTTAATGAATGAGCAAATCCCTCGAAATAATTTTTAAATTCTTACCTAAAATTATGAATCATTGAATTCGATTATTTATCCTTACAAAAACTATCTCTAAACTTTAATTTTCATTGAACAATTTTGTCAAATTTTGTTTTCGCATTTTGCGTGTAATTTCCGTGGTCGATTGAAGTCTGGTTGATCTTGATAATAAAGAAAACTTACGAATATCTTTGAGAACGATGTAGAAGTTATTTTCAAATACATATGTCGTAATGCTGAAAGGAGAATGAGTCTCGCAGTAAATTCTAATTAAAAATGTAAAAAAATCAATCGATTATAATTTCCTATTGCTATATTCTGACTTCTGAGAAATTCAAATAGGTATTTCATTTCCCTCCTCAACTACTGTTGGCTATCATATTTTATTTTCATTTAAAGACATCATCTATTCCGTTTTAAACTTCGAAGTTTTAATAAATATGTTCATTTATGTCCGATTATGGGTCGGATTCATGAATACGATTTTGGATTCTGGATTTTTGGAGTTCGTTTTTGTCAAATACCAGCCGCGTCTGGTGCCAGCTCCGCTTAGCTTTCTCATTTGAAGTAGGGAACCATTTCAGAATATGTTCAAGATTTTTTACTCCCATTTTTTGTCGCTTCCCTGAATCTAAGAAGAGTTTCTTTGTTAAAACCGAAATTAAAATGTAAACTTGGCAGCTCTAAAAATCTTAGTGATAATATATCACCCAAAAATATGAATCATGTTTTTTACCCCTTTTTTTTTAGACGTCTAGAGCTGAAGGACAACCTTAATCCAAAAATGGACGTTAAATTTTTACTCGGCACCTAAAAAAATCATAGTAGAATTGTAGATATATCCCAAGTGTAGTTTTTTTTTCATCAACCCTCGTTTTTTGAACCTTCTAGATAAAGATCGTAATGACAGTTTCCTTGTGAAAATAGACGTATAATATGAAATCGGTAACTTGAAAAACCGTTGTGTCGCCATTAATTTCTTTATTTCATTAATTCGAAAAGAAATTCTTAGCAAAGATGAACAGTAGCAATATAGAGAGAGAAAATCATAGAGATTCGTGAAAAGAGAGGCAGTGATGGAAAAATTTTTTCTGTTTCTCTTTCGTTCTATTCTTTGTAAATCCCTCAACAGACGACAGTTAAATTTACGATGTAAGTATTTTTGCTCATGCATAGTATGTACGTTTTCCTGTAGGTACTGCTGAGGATATTGAAGACTAATCATAATAATGAGTAGTCTATTTTCGCTTCCCAGTGGCAAATGAATCATTCAAATCCGTTTAGTAGTTTTCAAGATTATCCATTATACGTACACATACTGAAACCTTTTATATATTAATATAAAAGTATAAAATAGATATAGATGACGTCACACAGTTGTGTTTGTTTTAGCAGATCGATGAATCTGATTCATCAAATTTTGAAATCCATTGGAGAGTAGATTCTAAAAGTGGATTTTTGTGATGTCTGTTGTCAAATCAAGTTGCGTTCGTTCCTAGCGAATTTTTTGTCTTTAACTGTTATCACTTACGTCTCATACTGATAAATGGATTGATATGCTCATAATTCTGTTTAACAGATTTTTTTTAATTTGGGAACCATTTAAATCGTTTTTTCGTACCTAAAAACCCTTAGACAGTGAATTTTTGTAACATTATTGATCTAGTTTTTCACAATGCGTTTATATTCGTACATACATACATACCTACGTACATACGTACATACGTACATTCGTGCATACGTGCATACATGCATACATACATACATACATACATACATACATACATACATACATACATGCATACATGCAAACATACATGCATGCATTCATGCATGTTATTGCTCGTATTATAGGAAGGAATAGAATAGGATAGGATATGATATATGATACGATAGGATATGATGCGATACGATACTATCATTTACTTCCATATCAGACTTGCCATTCAATTACTGTGAGTAATCAAGTACTATTTGAATCGTAGAAGTAATTTTGTTTGGCTGAAAAGATTCTGTACCCCGCTGTTTTTTCCTGCAGTTTAAAAAAAGAAAAGGCTTTATAAATGGTTGAAGTTGATATAGTGTCTGTTCCCGGATGCGTTCTCATTATTTTAAGGTAATTCTGTACCTCTATGGAAACATATTAAAAATTTTCCCGTTTATGACAAACTAAAATCATATTTGACATAATTTGTTTTTTATAATTTTATATGTACCTAGGTATAAAGAATTAATTTTATTTTTATAATGAGGATCGGCGGTAATAACGAAAGTATTGGTCTGTTAGAAAGAATTGTTTGATGGAATGGAAATAACCTGTGGTTTCGTCAAACTTCTGTGTAAACCTATAGGAAAGAAACCATGGCGGTCTTGGATGAAAATTTGTTGCATTAATCGGTTATTGATCGGTTAAAGGTGCTGAAAATATTCTCTAGAGAAGCAACGGCTGTCATTGTTCATCGATGGTGCTATTTAGATTTATAAAGAACTCGAGTCATACTCCATATTCGATGGTAGTCTAGTCGCTGTAAATCTGTTGCAATTATTTAAATGTATGCTCTGTACGTCGTCATCATAGATCATAGAAATGAGAATTTGTATGCTAGTCATAAAAGGGTAGCAGTACACGAATTGTTGTCGCTGGAGTACTCGTATGTACGTAGCAAAATCCTACTACTTCATGCTTCACTTCTGTAGGATATGCCTTTAGTTCAGTGAAATTGTATAGGTGTAACGTATATTTTCGTTGTTTTTTAAATAGGACAAACATATTCGTTCACAGTCTTGAATACCAAAAATGTAGGTATTCATCAATGATCGAAACATCCTATAGTTCTTTGTAAACAACCACTAAAGTACCCATATTTAATTTTATGAATATAGATATAATGTCTGTATATTCATGACCTCATTTTGTCTACCCCTCAATTATATCGCGAGTCAGCACATCCCTATAATAACAAGTTCCTACCTCACTTAGCCTATCCATCACATACCTACATATACCCCAAATGGGTAAATAAACCCTCAATTCGAAGGAATTGTTACACAGTGCTACAAGTTAGCTTTCTAATAGACAGTCTTTGTCTAAAGGGTTTAAATCCCAAATGTTCAACCTAGTTTTTAGTGTTTGAAATATTATTTAATGTACTTGTGTCATAGAAATTATTATTTTATTAAAAGTGTTAAATCAATCTTGTGTTTGAAATATTCTTAAAGTCTCTCAAATATGTTAAGGTCCACAATAGATGTAGATGATAAATTAATTATTTAAACTATTATAGAGGTATTATTGCTTGTCCAGTATTAAGTATCTCGTGTATGGTGTAACATTGAAAGTGGTTCTAACTTGGTACTTTACCACCTCTTTTGGCCGTTACAATTAGTTTCAAAGGTGTGTGTGGCTATTCCTCATACCACAACCACATATTTTAAGATTATGTAAAAAACTTGATAACTGTATCAAAATAATTCATTGAAGCCTTGCGTAACTGAAAAAACTTAAGTCATACTTAAAACTTAAGTCATACTTATCGAATAGTTTTTGTGATATGTGCTCGGCGTATTCAGTTGACATTTTCAAAATTTTCGTTTCAATCAGAAAATTTTCTTTTTTTTTCTTTTCCTTTTGATTGACCAGATCCACTTTTCATCTCTTTACGTTATATTAATGAGAAAAAACAAAAAAAAAATTACTAGAATGAGTCAACATCGACTTCTTTGTTGGTGTAATACCAGTTAGCGAAAATTTCTTTTAAAGTCTGAACGTCTAAAATTCCAAACGATTTGAATTTGTGCTAATGGTAAAATTGGGGAAAAAAAACTGGTAGGAAGATCGTTCCTTCGGAAAAAAAAGAAAAATTACCAACTTCGTTTTTGTTGATTCATTTTTTAAGACAAGCACGTAAAGTTCTTATAATAATCCCTTCCGTACGCTACGCAAATGGAAAAAAAAATGAGAGCAAGTTTAGAGAAAAAACGAATATTTTAAACCAAGAAATACTGTTTTTAAACTCGGGAGAATGGAGCAAAAGGAGAAAAGCGACACCCACACCCACACATACACACACAAAAGATGGAACTTGAAACGAAAATACAGTAACTGCTCTCAAACAAAAACCTTAATTTACGAACTTCTTGGAGGAGAAAAAAAAAAAATTTTTAGGGTCGAGACGGACTGCGTTGGCAAAAATAAATATAAATACTCATTTACCAGATAGTAAATAATATTAAATCTTTCGTCGAGATACTTTTTAGTCTGGGCGTTTTCGTGAAATTCGAATGAAAAACATACCGAAGAGGAGGTACTCATTTACGAATGGAAATCCTTTTCGAACTACTTCTTATTTTTCGACTGAAGTATATTTCTTCTCCATCTCAGTGGGGGGAGGAAAGAAAAAAATAAAGAAAAACTTAAGGAGCAGAACGCTGCGAGACGACTAAATAAAAGAATGTTTAATTAAGAAACATCGGCCCCAAAATCTGAAATTCATTGGTTTGAATTTTCCGGCCCTTAAAATTACAAAAAGTGTGTTTTCCTTATCTTTTAGGGGCGACGTCGTATTTGCGGTTCCGTTAAAGAAGCGCTGAGTTTGCTTAACTCTTTCCACAACCCGTCTGCCTCGATGATTTGAAAACTGGAATATCTGACGAAAACAATGGGTTATATTAATTTTGCTGGCAGTTTTAACCCTTTTTGAGAGTTAGAATAAACTTTTTATCAGCCATTAGTGGGAAATAACACGATTTTCGATGCAAATTTTCCACAATTCGGTTGTTTTTTTTTCTTGCAGTTCACTATGGCAACGTTTTATGTTACTGTCTTGTTCTGGGTTATGGTGTTTAGGGGAAAGGATATGAGTCGTTTAGACTTTTTGAGCGTCAGTCGAAGGTGAGTAAACAGGATAGGAAGTTACATGACGTAGGTACAAAGTTGATCCCTTTTCTTCTTGCTTTAGTATGGCTCTCCTGATCTACAGTATGCAAACAAAAAATCTTATTTTTGTACATATCCATAGATTCCCTCATTTTCCGCGCAGTACTATTCATCAATTAAATTTCTACATTATATGTTATTATGTTCCCCTCCTTCTCTGCGAGTTACGCTCTTTCTTTTTTCTGCAAAATGAACTTACCTTCTATCGGGTTTTGCTCATCTAGAAACTCTTTAGTTTTACAATTTGTTTCAAATCCATCTGAAAATATCATGGAACACTGGGGATGGAGATCGGGTGTTCTCTATGATTTAAAAGGGATACAGTCGGCTTGTGTTGATAAATAAATTGTGGGAGAAATTTTATTATCGGCCTTATTCTGCTGAATGAGGCCTTTTAAGTTTTATCGATTGAGTTGCCTCGACTAATGCAGAAATGACTTCGCAGTGCCCTTCGCCTTATTTGTTTAAATTGTTGTAGTTATTTCAGTTGTACCCACTGTGTGGAATCTTCCTGCTTTTTACGTATAGCTACAGAAAATTTGACCTCAGTTGGAAGTTTTTCAGCAAATAGATGGCGCTACTATCGATCGCTAGAACAAAATAAATACGAGTTGAAAAACAACCAAAAAATTTATCAAACCACATGTAAACCTGATGAACAGCCAATCAGCTATGGGAATGATAGGAATTACGCCTTCTGTTCGAGCTTCACTAAAAATCCGCCAGATTTCAGTCACTTTGCTTAAAAATCTAAATTTTAGCTACTTTATAAATTAACTTTGATTCAACTGTCTTGTGTGTTTGTGTATTCGGATGAGAAAGTTCACGTGCGAGGTGAGAATAGTGCGCTCGTTAATTCTTTATAAAGTTGAGTTTTCATCTTTGATGGTGCGACGGAAGGTGGGCTGTTTTGCAAAAAGACAGTATTCGTTAATCGTTTTTTCGTTTTTTCGTTTTTTCATAAGGAATCGACGCTTGTGCTGTGTGTGGAATGGTAAATAATGGGTACCTAGAGTATGGTCACTTTTATTCAGACCGTATTCAAAATTAACAATCGCGTTTCGTTAGAATTTTTTTTATTAATGTTGCATAAAATCACTTGCTTTCGGCTGAGATAATTCAGTCATCAGTACAGCGCCAACGAGGAATATGTTAGATGATCAGCACTAAGGGTCTCCGAATTGTTGTTGTTGTTGTTGTTGTTGTAGTGTTTGGTCTATTGATAGAGATCACGTTTGACTAATTTTTTTGCATTCGCTCGCTATACTAATGTTGTACGTTGGACTTTGTGTTATTTAAATGTGAATTGAGCATAAGTATGATGATCCAATATCTGGCCCACCCGCAGTCTTGAATAGTGTGTAGATATGGGGGGTGTTTAATCACATCTTCGGGACGCCGTCCCCCAAAGTAGCACCTAAATCGGGTAAATTTCCCATCGCGTCGTAGCGGCATAAATGGTGACGAAGTCGTCGACTGTCTCCTTCCCATTTTTTTTTTTTTTTTGAAATGGAAAGAAGTCCTCTCCATTTAAAAAATACCTTTGCGTCCGTTTTTCTCATTGGTTCATGACGTTGTATGTGGACGGTGCGATGACCCTGTCAGATGTCTGAATGGATCAAGTGGTCCTCACAGATGGTGTTTAGAAAACTAATATCTACGTCGTTAACCATTCTGGGAATTCATGTATAGTTTTACTTTCGTCACTCTTACTTTTGTCTTCTTATCTTTATTTTATCTTTGCCAGCTTATGCTATGATAGTTGTTCGCTCGCCGTTAAAACAAACATCATCATTCGTTGTTACTCTCGTTTTTATCTTCTCGTAAAGTTAGTAGTCCGTCTTTTTCTGTTCGCTTTCATTTTAAATCAGTGTAACCACCAGTGCTGTGATTTTTATGTGTTTCTTTCCTCTCGTACATTATAATTTATTTAATATTATTCTCGATGTTTAATTCAAGAACTTTTCCTCCTCTCTCCAGACGCTGTGCGAGTGACTCGCATCATTTTTAGTAGAGATGAGCAAAATCAATAGCAAGTCTATGGCAGCATCAGTCTTGGTATTGCATGGTCAAGTCTTAGTATCTCTCTTTGTTTTGCGTAGTCAATTAGGTAATTTTAACCAGTGTTGATCTAGCTTACAATATTTTCAATCGATTCTTTCGTATTTTGTCTGAAGCTTTGATCCCAGTCGCGTATAGTGTTGCAAAAGTGGCATGGCTATTTTTTCGTCGCTACCCGCTACACGCTGAAGAAGAAGGCTTTAATTAAAAGTGAACCCTAGCATGGAAGTGCGGCTATTAAGTTTCATAGTTTTTTGGTCGCTGGTCACGCATGTTGGGTTTTGATCGTGTGTGGGCAGTGCGAGACCCAGACCGAAATCAACTTTTATAGCAAAGCCTTAGCGACGGTGCTGCGTGGAATCGGGCGAATTAGGTGTGTCTTTCGTGTCCCAAAACGACGAGCAAAGATTCGACAATGTCAAAGACGATAAACGAAATTGCAGATAGGTCTTACGTTCGCGTTCAAGCGCCAGCAATAACGATGAAATACACGTTTTGCGATACTGCAGCAAACGTATCGTGAATAGGACGCAAGTCTACGGTATTCGTATGTGTATTCGCTGCGAGTGGTGGAGGAAGAAAAAACACACTACGTCGAGGTTGAAATGGATACTTAAAACGTACTCGGAGACATCGGATTAGTCGCCACTGTTTACACTTCCTCGACCAAACACCGGTGCGACTACGCGTTTTATTACCTCGTAAAATGAATTTTTTTTTTTCGCCTGGACAAATTATTTATAGCCTGGCTGTGCGAGCAGTCTCGAAGCGAATAATATTTATTTATTTCGTCTCCGTAAGCGTTCGTACAAAACGTAACCACTATGCGAACACGTTACCCGTACACATTTGTTAAAGTCCGTTTGCCCTGCTCATTACATCAGTTTTTTCCTTCCATTTTGTCCCCCATCTCGTTCTTTCGAAGAAGGGATCGACCGAGAAAACCCGGAAAAACTCAGAAATTTGTGTAATAACCTCTCGTTAAATAATGTTAGAAAAAAAAAAAAAAAAAGAAAAAAGAAAGAAAAGACCACGTGATCGGTCGGATGAAATAAATAACCGTTTTTCGTTTTTCTTATCGTATGAGGTTTTTACTTTTTTTACTTTTTTTTTCCCTCTAATGAAAGGAAGTAGGTCGCAGTTAACGTTGAGATAAACAAGAAAAACGATTTGTGTTTTAGATTTTTGCATGAATATAGAAAAGTAGGTTGTGTAAAGGTGAAAAGAAGCTTAAGGGTTTTGGTTGGCTAAGCTACCATTGGAAATTGAAAAATTTCGTATCGTTAGCATAGAAACTTCGTTCAAAAGAGTAATTAAAAAATATTTCAGAAAAGTTGAGTATCCGGTAACTACGTATCAGGCTGCCCTCTGTCCGTTATTTTCGTATTGAACTGACTATTAAATTGACTTTGTACTCGACATATTTTAATTTCGCAATACATTTTTCATAATTATAATCCAATTTAGTGGATCTATGTTGGACCCAGAGCCATTCATTGCTCGTTCGATACGGTGTGTGTGACAAACAAAGGTTTGATATGGAAAACAGCTTTATTCGGAGGAGTTTTAAAACATATACTATGCGTTATTTTCTGGAGGAATGCGACATCTTTCGATGCTGAAAAAATGAGTGGGAATTACGCTTACGTTGTATCGGTTTGTCAGTAAATGTTGTGACGTTATTCGTTCGCCTAAAAAATTAGTTTTAGCTGACTAAGCCAAACTTTCAATTTTATTGTATCAATATTGTTCTCATATGTATTTTGGCCGAGGAAAATGAAAATTGCTCTATGGTTTGTTTTTCCAAAATTCGTTGAAAACGGTTCTTACTTATCAGTGCTGTATAATAAAGTCAAAAATACCCGCGAGTACTTGTGATTTTAATTAGAAAATTGAAAAATACAATACATAACCAGAAACTGAAAATAGTGTAATTGTGTAGCCATTTTTAGTCCAGCATTTATAGACTTTTTATTCGAAAAAATTAGCACACAATTTTTTTTCCTAAATAACATACTAGAACTCTAACCCTTTACCTGGGGACAGTGTGCCCCAATAATTGGTTTTTTGCATTTTTCTCTGTAAATAATATTTTTTACGGAAAATATTTCAGTCAAAAAATGTGTCGCATTAAATTTTATATTGAAAAGATCATATTCATTTTTTTTTTGGTGCGATACCTTCTACTTCCGCGAAATGGCCGCAAAAATCATTGCTTTTATATTTCCGTCTGCTACCTTCTTTTCTGCGCTAAAGTGAATTTGTCAACAAACTGGAGGGCATATTTCTTTGCGGATCAAGGGGAAATCTAGCATGTGTGTACGTTGGGTTTATGTCTCGATCAGGTCACCCATTAGTTTTTAAATAGCGGTTGTTTGAATTTTAAATTTGTAGAAAATGAAAGCCGGCGTAATTCTTTAAGGATGGGACAAAATTTGACATGAACTTACTTTGAGTTTAATCCAGTCAAGTTCGAAGATGGGCCAGGTTCACTCGTTAGTTTCCGAGTTACAGATTTTTCAAGTTTTCATGACTTTTTATAAATAACCAACGTTAATAGGCCTCCAACGTCTCAACGATGGCAGTTAGTCAAATTTTGGTATAAACTATTTTTGTAGTATGTTGTATAAAAAATATTTTTTGACGGAAATATTCTCCTGTAAAAATCATTATTTAGAAAGCGAAATGCAGAAAACCAATTTTCGGGGCAATTTGCCCCAAACTCGGAAACTGGCCAGTGAGGTGGGGTGAGACTTCAAGTATGTTGTTTGAGACCGGTCAGCCTTCATATCCGTGAAAAATAAAATTGGATGCCAATTTTTTCGAATAAATTAATATCTTTTTTTGTTCTATGGGTCTTGGATTATTTTTACGGACTGCATATTATGAAGGAGGTTATACATGTTTGGTATGTCGACCTCCGGAACTAACGAAATTTCGTTCGCTCAGAACAAGTGTCTTACTTTATAGATTTTTATGAACGTTGGCTTAAAATATTTGGACCATCCGGAGAATGTTCCAGGCTATTGACATTTGAAAATTAAAAAAATTAGAATAGAATAGTGTAATTGAAGATAATAAAATTCAAAGATTGAAAATATTATTGTCATAAATTTGGGCATATCTACCAGTAAGAGCTACTCATTCAGATTAACGCAGTCGGTTTTTTTTTTTTTAAATAAAATTAATTTCATTCGGTATTTACCTACTGTAAACTAGAGTACACTTCGATCATTTGGTATTTATTAGATACCCAAGCAAACACTCAAATTCGTGCTAATAATATTCATCCAAAGCCCGAAAATTGACATGAGTTTCGCTCAATTTCACTGAATTTACAGAGACATATTTACGTAGCTTTAAATTCGCAGAACCAACAGACTGAAAACAGACAGAAAAGACCTACTACGCATGCTCAAAAAACCGATGTCCATTTTTGTGCTTTCAAATGGTAGTACATGTCGTTAACATTGGTGAGATAAGGCTACTAGGTATATAGTCCTAAATGATTGAAGAGAGTACCTAACCTTAAACGACTTTCCAAACATCGTGTTAAATATTACATTGGAAGAAGAGGGAAAAGATTTAAAAAAATCTTATTGAGAACTTTCAGTTTCTTGAAATAAAACCATGTTACTTATTTTCTTTGAAAAAAATTACTCGCTTGTATATAGAAAGATGAAAATGGGGTCCCATTGGCCCACTGTGGTCGAACGGTTTATTTTTTTTTTTAAATAAATTTTCAACAAAGCCCAAAAAAAGGGGTGGTTGGAGAGTCTCTTTTAAGGATGTTTTATGTTGAATTTCAGCCCTACTAGTCGAAAAGTTAGTTCCACCACAGGTGGCATAGAATGTAATGAAATTGTTGAAACTGTACATCGCTGCCGTAATTATATCAATTGTTACTGCGGAAAATATTTACCTAATCTTCATCTTAGCTTCGACTTCCGAATTAGTTTTTCAATGGGTCTATTTGGCGCAGTGGCAAGGCGCATGGCCTTTCATTCGAAAGGTCGTAGGTTCGAGACCAGCTGCTGTCATATTTCCGACCCAAAATAGCGGGGTATTCGGTGTGGTTCAGTCGGTGCTATCAGATGCGCTTGTGAAAAATTCATGCTGGAAGGCCATTGGCCGCCGAAGTGCGACCAAAGCCCTCCCTTTTTCACATCGACATCAGATAACCTCTAGACACAGAGCGAAATGGCTTCATTTCTAGAACCCAATAATCAAAAATTATATGTCGTTGTAGTTCTCATTCGTTCACGTTCATCGAGAACTATTTCACGTAGGTAGACTATAGGTACGCTATTCATATCTAGCCAGGTGACTGGAATTTTTGGTTTTCCTGAATCATTGTTGAAAAAATTTATTTTTCAAATTGAAAGTCAACGTGAACCTTTAAGCGGTTTTTAAAAATTGAAATTCAATTTATTTTTTTCTCGTACGTTGCTAGGGCAGAGTTGAAATTTCACGGTCTGTCGACATTTATGACCTCGTGATCGTAATGAGGGCTTGGTTACGTGTCGTATCGTTAACAACCACTACTGTGTATCGTTTGCGGTAAGAAATTCGTCTTAAACGAGCATTATTGAATTCCGAAGGTCATAAAAACTAATTTGAATGAGTAATTTTTTTTTATTTTAATTTTATCGTTATTCAAGGTTAAGAAGAAAGTTCGCTGCGTTAAAATGAAATAGTGTACTGTGTTTCATCGAAACAGCATGCTCAGGAATTTTTGGAAAAATTAATGGTTGTCCGTATTCGTATTTTAACTTTTTTATGATATTGTAGAAGTTGGATCTCTCGTGATTGGTGTCCTATCCACGATTCGATGATAGCGAGAAAGATTTTTCAGTTATTGTGTTTGAAACAAAATATCGGAACCGAGTGTTTTATATTTGTCTTTTTCGTTTCTCCTTTAAAGAGCCAAATTAGAATCTCAAAATCTGTAAATAAATGATCTTATTGTTTGGAAAATAATAATTTCTGTCTCTTGACTACCATTTTATTTTGTCAGAATCGTTTTCTACGATCTATCCATTGAGCTTCTGAATCGGAAGAGGATCGCTATGATATTTTTTGCCCATGCTTAGCCTTTTCTTCGAAAACCTGCTTACTTAGATGTCACTCAACATTATACTCTTTATCATTCACCCCCTACCTTTAACTTTTTATTATTCAGATGTTGGGTGCTTGTTTTCCAATAAGCCGAGAGAAGGTTTTATGTTTTATTTTGAAGGGAAAAATACCCCTTTTTCACTTCAGTGTGGCATAGCGGGTTAACCTTCCGTCGTCTCCTCTGTGCTGAGTAGCCTACTTTACTGCAGTCGAAATTGAAGTGCAACGATGAAAGAAAAAAGTACAGAGTATTTTGATGCCTCGAGAATAAGCTCTTGAAAAGTTTTAACGTATATACCATAATTCCAGAATTCAATCGGAATTCTCAGCCTGGATTTCAATTCGATATGAAAAAAGACACCAGAATGATTGAAAAAAATTTTTGATACAAGCTGCTTTTTTTGTCGCATATACGTATCTTTTAATCTCGCCGAAATTTGTTTTTCATATTATCGACATTTCCTCTAGAACATTTACGTTTTTTCAATTTTTTTTTTTTTTTTACAAATGGTACTGTTCAAATTTTATAATATTGTATCAATTGTTTTCTTGTTTCAGGTAAGTTATCGATAATGCATGTATCCTTTACGCTGACCATTATATGGATTTTATGGGCATCATGAAGTAGTTCGAGTGTTTTTCAATTTTGGCCAAATATTTTTTTGGTCATTCAAGAATTCGTTCGCTCGATTTCATATCTCATCCCTGTCTGTTGGGTTGCGTTTTACTGGTTCTTCAACATAATTTTTGGCAGTCAGTGAGTTATCTTAACAGTTATTATTATGAGTTTGTTTCTGGTTGACTGTCATGTGATCCATCTCTTTTTACTGTCGTTACAAGTTCGACCTTTTATAATTTATACCCAATACTAACATTACATGGCCTGTACTAAGGTGTTTTCTTTATGTGCCTAAATCCAAATTTTTGTCCCATATAATTTTAAATTTCTCTGCTGAGTATTAATATTATAATTCTTTCTTATTTATGTAATTATACTTGAGGTACATTCAGTTTGGCCCTCCAGAAATTTCTTCAACTTTGTTTCTCCATTGGCATTGGAAACAGGTTGATTTAACCAAATTTCGGTAGAATTTTTCTTTTCATAAAGGAGTGCGGATAAATATCCGAAATAACATACTAAAAGTTATTTTGGGAAATATGGAAAATGTGCTGTCAAATTATTTTTTCGCGTATATCTCTGTCAATAATAATTTTATCGTTACATTATCCCAGTGTGAAATGTGTTAAGTATTCAAGCTTCTTCGAAAATTTTCCATTAATGCGCAGTCTATACATCATATTTCATACGTGTTCGTACGTAATGTCTCCAAAAATTAAAATAAACCATCAAAAAGTTCATAGGATGAAAACTGTGAATGAACATAATCGCAGTGGTTTAACATTAGTTCAAAATTATTGAATCATAAACTGAATAAAAATATGCGAGGTTTCAATTTCTTCGTCATCCACCAAAAATCAGTTCGCAACCCACCCACGGGTCACGACTCGCAGTTTGGCTACCAATGCTCTGGACTTTGGTTATTTGTTCTTAAAATGGATTAATAAGCCTAAAAATGCAATCAATGAAGTGTGTAACAATTCTTTGGTGAATTGTACAACAAAACGCGGGGCAACGGGAGTCGTCGACTATTACCGTTTATGGTTTTTAACTAAACGCGGAAGTCCTTTCAAGTAAAAGGACGACTTCGTGTAATTGTGCTGAATGATGAAAATACTCCATTCTCTTTGCCGTTTCGTACCACGAAACTTTGCTTTGTAGTGTAGAGTGTATGCGTGGTACGTTTAGTCGTGACTGGAAGGACGAAATGGAAGTAAATGCTCGAAGATGAAGTTCTAGGCGATATCACGTTCCGGCAAATAAGGTTACAATATGTTTCTCCCTTCGGAAAGAAACATCGTTGTATTGCAGACACGTCTGGCGAATATAAAAAGTTTTTCTGCCCCCTTTTCCCGGCCATCTTCAAGCTTTTTTCTTTTTTGGGCTTACAAAAAGATTGGAGTGAAGAAGAAATGACGCACAGTTTCCTACTGTCTCGATGAAGACCGGTAGTGGGGGGCTATTTTACATTCCACCGTTACCTGATGAAATTATAATTTATTTTCGTGGAAAAGTGATAAATTCGTGTTTTCTGTTTCCGAGTTCGATAAACACGTTGTTTTATTTCAAAAATTTTGGTATTTTTTTTACGAAATTGTGTGGGACGGTGTTCGAATGAAATGCGTATATGAGGAAGTAGAGAACGTTATGAAGACAATCGACTGCTCTGTATCGCATGAATTTTTCACAATAGCTACAATTCATAAGTTGTAGTACAAAATTTAAAAAAAAAAAAAAAAAAAAAAAAAAACCCACGGTAATCGTGTAAAATTGATACGTTTAATTTAGGTAGGTACTATTCAAAATGCTGTTAATATTTGTCGCGGGATTCCAATCTTTCCGTTGCCGTCAAAAAGTGTTTCGAAAGGGTATGTCTTTCAGATGGTGTATTACAGCTTTTTGAAATGTGAAAATTGGATGTAACCTGCTTATATTCATTTTTGAATCCAGCTTACATAGTGAAAATCATCTATTTTAGAGACAAATCTGACAAAAAAGGGGTGATTGAACGTTACAACTTGTTCTTGCGGCAAAATTGGCAGAAAATAGCAGGAAAATATTTGGGAACATTGCCATGGTATTCGACTGGAAAAAATTGCGAGTGGCCAACTGCGGGTGGCACAAATGCGTCAGATGCAATTAACTAGGTGATCTATGACGTCTTTGTAGTATTCTGCATTAATTGTTAAATAATCTGGCACCAGCTTCTCTCTCGAAATTCTCTCGTAAAAAAAAAGGATGTACCCACTGTGGGGACTTAACACTCGTATGAGGTACTAAAGGTTTGCACCCCTTGATGACAGTTGCCGCCGAAAGGCTGCCTATTATTCGTCTCTATAACAAAAAATATTTGAACATAATTACTTGCAAGTAATGTGCAAAAATCAAACTGTGACTAATCAAACAATTACGGTGATGTCACAATTTGGTACACAAACCTGTCCATAGTTTCTTATCTTGACAAGAAATGAAGAACCACCCTTATACACAGATGTACGTATTTATTACATATGTGTGTATATATGCTTGTAAATAAGCCCCTATGTAAACCATCCGTACTGGCTCTAAAATTGCCAGTGTTTGCCCAGGTTTTGGCTTACCTAGGTTTTGGCTTACCCATATATGTGTGCATATGAAGTGGCAGAACATGCAAATAATTTGTTGATTATCTTCTTGTGTGAATATTCTTTCACAAAAAAGTATTCCACACCTACCTAATGAAAATTATCTTGACAGTCAAGTTTTTGAAAACAAAATTTTCTGGTTAAGGAGAATTTTCACCAATTGTGGTATTTTGTTTCTGGATCATAAGGGAAATATCAGTACTCATTGCCAGTAATGAACTTTTGAAGAAAATTTAATCCCTACAGATGATGTCCAACAAATCCAATTTGTTTATAAAATCAAAAAGCTTGATAGCACAAAATGACCAAACCTGGTATAGGCTGCACTGATATTTAGATGGGTTTGTAGCACATACTCCAGTTGGTTGTTTATATGTGGGCTATCCAGAAGTTGAATGGTATAACTTCTAGAGTTGATTTTTGTGGTCAAAAAAACAAAAAATCACTTTTGAAAATTGTTTAAAAAGCCTTCCTTTCTGAGTTATAGTCGCCTCAAAAGTGGAGAAAAAAATTAAAAATTTGAGGTAACTTTCCCAAAAAATTGACGATAATCAACGGAATTTTGTGTATAGGTGTAGGTGTTTAAATTGTCTATTTTCTACTAGATTTTAAAGTTTTGCTGATATATTTGAGAGAAACAGAAGGTATTGTCACTTTTTGAATTGAAATACCTGTTTAACCCTTTGTTGTATCGAAAAATAAGTCTCATAGGTTTATTAGGAAGGAAAAAAAGCACAAACAAAGAGGGTTAGGTATAATTTACTATTTTGTGAAAACTATAGTTTTTAATAAAAATCAGGCTGAAAATTAAAATTCAGTTGAAATTGTTTTTTCAGGTTAGGTTTTGAAAGTTAAGACATACTGGTGTAGAGTTGAGTGCAATGTTGCTTAAGCTTGTAAACAATTTTCTCTTACCTAACTACTTGTAGAAGTCTATTTTGCTCTCAAGTCACAATAGAACTGTTCACCAACTATTTGTAGAAGTCGATCACCATTACAATAGACATCTTTGCTAACTGTTGGTAACTTGTGAATTTCTTCATTAAAGTACATATTTTAAAATTCTGTTCCTCTACATCGGGATTTAAATCGTCTTTACGAGTATTTATTATTTGGAAATTTCAGTTTTTTCAGTTCAGAATCCAAATTTTGATACGCAAAGAGTTGTGATATTGTAATACATCTTCAGTTATGTTTTTTTTTTTTTGATGTGCTGAGTTCACATTTAATATTTATTTTGGATTGAATCACTTATTTAACCTCTTGTGATCCAAAAAAGGGTTGGGATGATTTTTTCTTAAAAAATTGAGTGATATATTGGGGGTTTGAGGCGTGAAGTTCAAATTTACGATTCATTTTTGGATTGAACCACTCATTGGGCCCCCTGTGACCCCCCTATAAAATTGGTTCAAACGATTTTTTCCTATTTTATTGTGTTGTAACTTACATCCTCGTATATATTTTTATTGAAGTGCAAAGTTTAACTTGTAACAAGTGTAATGTGGCCTAGGTACCCTGTTTCTTTTTTTCTCTTTTTTTGAAGCGCGAGGTCATCCTGGGTAACCCACTTCGCTTCAGTTATAATTCTGCGGTTCGTTTACGACCCGTGAATCCTACCTAGTCATACCTATGATTGAGATCAACAAAATTATTATACGTTTGGCGTTTTGATGATTTCAAGATGCTTGTTTGAAAACCTACTTTTTCTTGATATTCTCCCTGCGCAAGTTTTTTTTTCTCGCGTTGTACACCCGTTGAAATTCTTGCAAAGTTCTTGTGGCTTCTTCGAATCCTAGAAGATAACTGGTAACATCACATTCTATTACGCCATAAGACAAAGATTTATATTCCCTATTTTTCCTGTTTCTTTGTGTTTTTTTTCCTGACATTTGTTTCTTTTTTCGTCGTCGAACTCCCTCAATCTTCACATATCATTACGTTAAAATCTAATAACAGCTGCTTCCTTTCTCCAGATTCATTATTTTTGCTTCGGAAAAAAAAAAAAAAAAAACGAGAAGAAAAACGAGCCAAAGAAAAATAGTTCGAAATCGTGTTTTTTATATGTATATATAGAAAAGTAGATCATTGAACCAGAAGATGAGTTGGAAAGAACTTTAGAAAGTAAAAACAAAGAAAAAACTATGTATTTTCAGAATTTTGACGAAATGCACACAGCTGTTCTTTAGATAAGAAGACTAAAAAAGAAAGGAAAAAATACTGACGAATGAGAGTATTCTGAAATTGTGGTTCAATAACGTTGTCGTTGTCGGTTCTATTTTTTCCCCTATCATATTTTTTCAGCTCGGCTATGAAGAGCTGTCGATATTTTTCGTTAGGGGTTTTTGGAAAAACATTCATAAAATAACAGATTGGTTATTCTATACGTTATCGGAAAACTTTTCGCTGTTCGGTGGTTGGGAAATTATTGGACCATTGAAAAGTGGCGCGTAAAATGAACGCTGCCTGACGTTGATGTCGATTAAATACTTCTACAGGGTGTTTTGAAACTCGTATGAAACCGTACTAATATTGAACATTTGAGTAAAAATATTCTCCATCATGTGTAATTTAATCTGAAAATTTTGCTACGCCAACAAACGTTCTGATGAATATTTTGGCGATGAATTTTCATTTCATAATTTTTTACCAGCTGTGATTAAAAGAAATAGGGTGATTGGAATATACTACTGAAGGTGTTCACGTATTCCAAAAAAAAACAAAAAAAAAACGAAGAAGCAAGAAAAGCTTTATAAATTACGTTTTAAAATTTTTAATGAAGTATTTGGGAAACACCTCATTGGTAATTTTCCAGACGCTCTGTGACCAACTTATTCGTACTTACTAGTCTGCAGCTGTTCAACTTTAGATGGTTGTTCGATTTTGCTTACAAAAAATAAACTGACCATGTATATTTACTCGACGAAGTACGAAGGAACTATAGAGTATCAAAGGGGACGTTCTCAGCGAGTTGCATCCGATATATCTATGTATTTCATTAAATAATGCATCCAAAAATTATTCCTTGCTAGGTATCTGATGTAACACTGTGATGAGATTTCCTCAACCTGTCTACAATAATTGCTTATTCATTTTAATTTGTGGTGGTGATTCTGGACTCCAGAAGCCGCCATTCCGATGATGAAGTTATTCAGAAATACTGATCATATACAGTTATATTAGAATGTTTGTATGTCACAAATAAACAGCTCCATTTCGAGTTGTATTTGTACTCCGCAGTGTCTGCCCCTTTCTGCAAATTTGTCAGTGAAGGTTTACACCATTATTATTATTATTATTATTATTATCGTCATGGGAATTTTTAAATTTTGAATTTTCACATAGACCAAACCAGGTGCAAGTGGCATTGATTTCAGTTCGGTGATGAAGAATGAATATTTATGGACATGATCTCGAATGCCTAATTTAAACCCACAGTTCGTTCATTTTACTAGAAAATCGGTCTTTTTTGGGGAATAAAATTCTGAAATTTTTTTTTTTCATCCTGAGATTGCTTTAATGCAAAAACAATATTAATATTGGCTTTAGCAAAATCCATTCATTATCTTTTGACTAGCAACTTTAAAAGATCTTACTTAAAGCCAATCAAACAACGTACCTACTTGATTATATATTTATCAGTGTCAATTCCACCTTGTTACATCATTCAGTAGGCTGAACGTGGATGATTCTGCGAGATGATTCGTATACAAAAGAATCATTTTTTGTGGGTAAATGAGAAAAACCAGTAGTTCTCTGATTCTCCGACACTATGCTGATAAAATTGTACAGAGTGGGTGAACTTTTTTGTACAGTGCTGAAGAAAACAGAATTTTATAATAAGAATTTGAATTTGAGAGTAGGTATGATATCTTTTACGTGTTGACTTAGGATTATATGCGCCACCAAATATACATCGAGCTCCAGAGAAAATAGGCAATATGACATACGATGAATGGCCAGTGAAGTAGCCAATGAGAAACAACGTTGCACTAGTGCGCCTTAAACATCAGAGCTCAACTTACTTGGTGCCAAATGTCATGGCTACGCCCACGAGTCCTGTGCGCACTAGCGATGCGCAGATGACTCGACATGACTGGAGATACTGGGCTGAGGCAACGCTAACAGTTGTTCCACAACCAGGCGCGAGATAAGGTGTGTGACAACGAACATATTTTATTCGTCCTTGTGACGTTAAACCAACAATTAGTAAACTCCTCCACTACATGGTAGCAGGAGCACGGTGTTTTTCACTGGACCTCAAATTTAATAATTCGTTTTCATCAAAATTTGATGTCGCCAATCGAAATTTAATTTCGCAACTCGAAATTTAATTTTGAAAATCGAAATGTTATTTCGAACATCGAAATCTCTTTTCGGAAATCAAAAATTAATTTCGGATCTGATCGCGAAAAACAGAAATATTAATTTTTTGCGGCCCGACATACGGTTTGACTTGAACTGAAATAATACACGCTTCCACTAATAAATAACTCTCACCCGTACATCGTACGCAATTACCAGTCTCAATAAGAACCAGCCTGACAGTTATACTCAGACTTAAAAACATTTTGACTTATTGGAGACTAAAACTCAATTCATTGTTAACTCCCTATACTAGGTATAGTCATACATTTTCTAATTGTTAATTAGCCTAAAAATGCCATTCGTAATTACTGCTGTCAGACAGCCAACAAAAAAATAATTCATAATTATTTTTCTGCCGCCCCCAACGATAAATATTGCGTATATTATTTCAATAAATAAATTCTTTCAAATATACAAATTTGTCTTAAAAACATCTAGGCTGTCGAAAATACAGAAACTTCGCTAAATGATAGCGCATTTGTGTCTTTGTCCTTCAAATCTGAACAAAGTGAGAGAGACAGAAAAAAAATCTAGGAATATTCCTATCTCTCTCGCACTCGTACGTTTGAAAAAACGATCCTTAATAAAGACACAAATCATGTAAAAAACCAATCAAAATTCCTCAAAACTACAACGATTGTGCAGAAGACAAAAGACTTGGTTCATCCAATCGGCTTTTACCAGCCACTGGGCGATTGAACAATTGTATGAATTACACACACATACGCAAAAAAGATTGTAACCCTTATAGAAAAAACACACACAAACAAAGTTTGTGCAGTCCGCTGCAACGGCTGCAACGGTGGAGAAAAACCCCACGCATGCGCTATCTTGCCTCGACAACAATGTGTTCAACACGACGTACCCCTGATGTACGAATCAGATAGTGTATCATCTTCACTTGTCAAATTTTGATCGAGTTCACTGTGCACTCCATAATTAATTGCATTTTGCAACATAATTAATAGAACTAATAGTGAATTTTTCGTAATTATTTACGCATTTTACTTTAACATTCCTCCTGGAGTGTAGTGGTGAAGTTTCCGGAAGGTACCGCCATCAATTTCAAAGGAAAACCGTAAGTACACTTACGTCTTAATATATTCTTTAGTGAATTTTCTAAAGCGTCGCCATATTTGAAATATGCATTTGTAACAGATTGTTACGAGACAAAATCTTAGTTATTCGGACTTTAATTAATTTGTTTCTATTGCACATTATTATAATTTACCATAATTTCAATAGTTAAGTCCACCATTTTCATACTAGCCTAAGATCGCTTATTGATCTTAGTGCAAATTTCTAAGATGTTATTTGTGCGTAATCTAGTTACAAATCAAAAACAGTCCGTCGCCCCAGGGTCACGACAAAATTTTTTTTGGTGAGATCTTGAAAACCAGACTGAGTTTGGAAAGACATTATCTTTTTTGAAATCGTTTTTCATTTGATCTTATCTCCCTTTTCGATCGATAGGCCTAATACCTAAAATGATAAAAGAGGATAATTTTTTTTACTTTCCTTTTCATCTTCTCCATAGAACATGAATAATCAAGAAAACGTTAACACGTCGCGCGGCGACGATATCGATGTCCTCCTCGACCCCGAAACCCAGTTGATGGAGGAGGAGGAATTGAATGAACCTTCCACCTCACAATAAGAGAATGCAACCCCGGCACCACAGCCACATTGGGCCAAGGAAGTAGATAAAGAAGAGGAGCTGTGTAGAGCTGCAGTGAGGCTACCCAATCCCCAACTGTCGCTGGGACGCACCATCCCCCCTGTACCAATGGATGTACAGACACGTAGCTGCGCGTCCACATACGCAACGAGTGACACAATGGACAGCGAGGATAAGCAACAGCAATTCCTCGCAATACTAGAAGCTGCGGAGGATTACGCTCAAACGCTCGAGAACAAGCTCGAGGGCAGAAACTTACGCCTGTACGATATCAACAAACTGGCAAATGAAGATACGGCAATCGAGGCCACAGTTAAGGACCTCGACTACGTACCAAGAGGCCTCGCAAGACAAGACTTGCACAGGGCCCGTCAAGCAAAAAGAAAGTTGTTGGTGTTGCAGTCCACCATCAAGACGAAGGTGCAATAAACACCAGCTGGACAAACTGGCACCTGTACCTGTAGTACATGAAGATGCTGACAAACAACAACGTCGGGAAGAACAGGCCCGCATTGATGCCAGGGCTCTGGAACTGGCCAGAGAGCTCAGGGACACTTTACGTAAGGAGGCCAACGCCCAAAAGGTGTTGATCGCCTCGCAGAAAAAAGTCCGCAACCTCTCTGCCCTAGTCCATAAGGACCTTGGCATCCAGCCGGCGGAGTTCATCCTCCTATACCTGCCTGATGCAACAAAAGCCGACAAACGCAAACGTTTGCACCAACTGGCACCAGTTCCAGAACAACGAACACCTGTAAGAGGGAATGGTTACAGGTAACAACATTTCAATTTCAGCAGAAAATATTACAATTCCTGAAATTAATGAGGGAGAACCAAGCCCAAAAAGCCTCTGTTCTCACCAACCCTCTTTATCCCAAATTAATTCCAAACATTGAACATGTCGTGTCGTGAGCTACCGCAAAACTCGGTAGAAAATAACACGCCCCTGGCAGTAGTGATGGAATCAAATACCATCAAAAACCCATCATCCGAAAATTATATTTCGAAATGTTGGGAACATGATCCAAAAGATCAAGTTGATCCTGGGTTTGCAAACCTCAAACCTCCTAAATTTTATTTAGAAAAGTGGGATGGCGAAATCTTAGGCTATCCTGGATTTATTAACGGATTTAATAATTACATTAATAAACGAAATGACATTGCCATCCCACAAAAAATTAAGCTACTGCAAGGGGCCCTACCAAAATTTTTGGTAGAGAAAATCAACCATTTCTCCCCAGATAACGTTGGCTATATCCAACGCCTAAAATTTTTAGATAGTAGGTATGGGGACAAATCCAAGATTTGAGCTGAGATGTGGCTAAAAATAACCGCATACACAACAACCACAAACGATACAACATCAATCTTAGAAACATTAGACACACTTACTATCATGGTAGATAGATATCATTTACTTGCAAAAGTAATCGATGAGGTTTAATTATTTAATATAGTAATTAAAAAATTCTCCCCTCGATCTTATCAAAACACTTTAAAAAGTAGCGAACGCAATGTCAAACATTTGTTCGAAGCAGTTAGATCGTTTATTAAAATTAGGGAGTTATCGGAGCCTATTTGTACTTCCATACCAAAAAAGGTCGATAAACCTAATCCACCCCCACAAAATAGAAATCCCTCTCAACCTAAAGGCAGGAGAAATTTTGCGACTATTTCTACGGAAAAGCAAATGAATGAAAGAGGACAGAATAAATCCAATCCTCACAAACGACCAGCCCAACGTTCGAATCGCACAAACAATAGGGACACTAATGTAAATTTATCTACCACAGATGCAGATGGTACCACTTGGGTGCAACTACCATCCGGAAAACAAATACCGGCTTTGACAGTCCGCACGCCTGAGAAACCCAACACACCATGCCTCTTCTGCAAAGGCGAGCATCACACTGACTTTTGCTGTAAGAAAAACACGTTGGATTCTCGATGTGTGCACTACCAGCGCTATCGATTGTGTACACGTTGTACACAATCGCATCCCAGTACCCAGTACTGCAAGGCGCTGCCACCAAACTGCCACTGGTTCAGGTGTGGGAGTACGGAGCACCACTCCAACCTCTGCACCGTGATCGATTACCCAATCACAGAGGGCAAAGTTGCGGCGTGGATGGAAATGCTCCACGATTGCAAGCAGCATCTACCGCCAGGTAACCTGTTTGATAAACAGCAACAAAATTTACCTGCACCCAATCCTAAATTCCCTGTAATATTACAGACGACTGCAGCTTCAAGAGAAGACATCACTAATTTCATTGTGAAGCAACGCCGAGAGGATGAGAACCAGAGTTCCGCATCCAGAGTTCCACTGTTAAGTGACTAAAGATATTGACGCTCATTTCTTAACGTTTTCATCATAGATTCTTGCTCCAACTTCACAAGAACCAGTAAAAATTAATGGCTTTTTTGATTGTGGAAGCAAACATAGCTATATGTTTTACACATATGCCTATGAACACCTCAGACAAAACTTTTCTGAGTTCGCTGAAACAATCAAATTTCGTGGCCTAGCTGGACAAATGTCAAAACAAATTCGCACCCAAATTGTAAAATTTGATCTATTCAAGCGCGATGGAACCAAGGTTCAAATGGAAGCCAATACGGTACCAAAAATTGCGAACAACCTTTCCGAATTTGATTTTGATGAATTTAAAAACCGTTACCCACAATATTCAAATATCGACTTTTCAGGCTTGGACCGAGAATCTACGATACATTTATTAGTTGTTAATAATTATATGTGGTCATTTATAAAGCACATTAAACATTTGTCACCAACCCTAACCCTAATCGAAACTGATTTTGGAAATATGTTAGGAGAATTCTTAGGAAAACTAACCGAATGTGACGCATTCAAACCATTATTCTTTACATCCCCAGAAAGTATCAAAAACTTCTGGAAATTGGATACATTAGGTATCGAAACCAAGAATTTAGTTGAAGACGATGCTGAAACTGAAGCATTGCACTTTTTTTATAAAAATATAAAATTAGTGAACAACAGATACCAAATCAGGTGGATATACAAGTATAGTCCCCCACCCATAGTCAACAACAGGCAATTAGCCTTCAAACGATTAGAAAGACAATTTCCTAAATTGCAGAAAAATCCAAAATTTTTTGTTAGATACGATCAGTATTTTATTTCCCTAATCGATTTAGAGATGATTGAACATATTGAAAATGATAGACCCGCAGAAGTGGTACATTACTTACCACACAAGGGTGTCTACGATCCAACAAAAAGCACTCCGCTCGGAGTAGTTTTTGATGGATCGGCCAAAACCAAAAAGTCCAACTTGTCCTTAAATGACTGCATGCATAAAGGAAAAGTACTGTTATCTGATCTAATAGCAATGCTTATAAGTTCTCGTAAGAACCCTTACGCAATAATCGCTGATATCAAAAAAGTGTTTCATCAAATTGGATTGCACCCGGATGACAGAGATGTCACACGTTTCCTATGGATTAAAAATCCTAACAATCCTATGACCAATAATAATTTAATAACATTTCGATTCTGCTGTGTTCCTTTCGGAATCATTACGGCACCATTATTACTCGTAGTGTTGCTATTACATCATTTCCAATTGGTAGACATGGAGTTCCATGACAAATCTTTAGAACTATTTTACGTTGATAATTTAATTGTTTCCGTAGCAACGTACGAAGAAGCAAAAGACCTATACATAAAATCAAACAAATTATTCAACGATATTTCCATGGAACTCGCCCAATTGGGCACCAATTGCAAACAATTAAGGAAAGATTTCAACCCAGAACATGCGTTAAGTAACCCAATCATCAAAGTGCTTGGCCTGTACTGAGATATGGAGTATGATGTACTTTACATGCCCAAACCAAAACCGTTTACGTCCCCATGGACAAAACGCACATTCCTCAGAGTACTATCATTATTCTATGACCCCTTAGGTTGGTTTTCACCAGCATTCGTTCCATCAAGAATGTTCATGAAAGTACTCTGGTCCAAGGGATTGAAATGGGATAAAAAAATCCCAGAAGATCTCGAACCAACAGCTACTGAGATAATTACAGATCTCAGTAAAAGCCTCAACTACTGTATACTCAAACAATTCTACTTGGGAACTTATGACCCAATTACCTGTCAATTATACGTATTTGTAGATGCATCACAGGTAGCTTACTCCATGGCAATATATATCAGATTTAGCAACACTAAATCAAATTGCCATGCAGTACGATTTGTAACAGGAAAATCACGAGCAACACCAATGCGACCAATCACAATTCCTAAACTTGAATTGATTGCAGCACTTATAGGCGCACGTGGACTACATTCCCTACGTAAACCACTCGGTTTACAGAACGCACCAACATAATTATGGTCTGATAGCAAATGTGTTCTCACATGGCTATTAGAAAGAAAAGTCCACCCACAATTTGTGAAAAATAGAGTCAACAAAATAAAGAGTATTAAACCCGTCGAATATCGTTATGTCCCATCAACGGACAACCCAGCTGACATCGACTCACATGGTTCCTCTATCCATGAACTTTCCAAATCACTATGGTGGTCTGCCCCAAATTGGCTATCCCAAAATTAAAGATCTTAGCCAGAAACCAATTTGAATATAATTGAAAGCCTACCAGACAAACCAACCAAACTAGATACACCTGTATTTCACACAATGAAAGAATTATTATCTTCTACTTCTAAACAATCAGCGTCAATAACAATTGACGATGAACCAATTTTTAACAAACGTCATTCTGCCAAATATCTAAGGCAGATGAAAACGGCAAAACGATTCATCCCACACTTCGTCATTGGTCCAAACAAAGATCAATGTGAAGTCACACTACCAGAACCCGAGGTTCTGTCTCAACAATAGATAGCCAATCCACCAAACCAAAGCCAGCCGCTTGATTTGACCATCACCAAATCATGCTACATTCCGAAAGATGAAATACCTTTCAAAAGTTTAATACATCCACCATTGAACACTCTGTTCAACATAGATATCACAAAATTCAATACTTTATCTAAACCTGTACGTACATTCTTACAATGTATATAAGCCGTACGACAATTTAGTAAACAACGAATAAGGAGGAAAAGATTAATTTCACCTTATGCATTGTTAGATTTCACTTTTCACTTTGCCCTACTCCGCTTCATCAGAGCTGATCAAATGAAATACTTCGGAAAACTACTCGAAGTATCAGAAATACAAAATCACCCTCCGTACGTCTTGTATGAAAAATTCCACATCCTGATTGATCCATCTGGGATATTACATACAGTAAATTATCTACCCGATATCAAGTACGCAAGAGATATGCTATCACTAATCCTGATGCATCCTAAATCTCATTTAACAAAATTAATTCTGATGCATACACATCTGAAAAACGTACACTCTGGTACAAAATTTACTATAGCCGATTTCAGAAGACACTACTTTGTACCAAAGTCACTAAAAGTGTTACCTCAAATCCTAAAGAAGTCGTGCACACTATGCAAAAAAGCTGAAACCGAACCGTTTAAACAACCAACTTTTTCAGCACTACCAGACTTCCGTCTGGTACCTTTTGTGAATTCATTCATCTATACAGGTGTGCACATCTTTGGCCCATTTATGGTATTTGACAAATACCTGCCAAAATTGAAAGCACAGTTTGCAACACCAACTACACCACCAATCAAAAACTGGGTGTTGATATTTACATGCCTTTCCACCCAAACAGTGCACCTACTCTCAGTATCAAACTTGACAACTGAGGACATCTGGACAGCATTCCTAACATTTTTCACTGACAAAGGCACATCCAAAGTTATCCTATCCGATAACGCAGCGCAATTCCACTTAATTGCAACATACTTACCAGAGTACTGGAAAACGTTCACTGAAGAATGAAAAATCAAACCTAGCTTAGATGAAAGAGGCATTAGATAATTTTATTTTTATTGTAATATATTATTATATAGCAAATGTAATTATAATAGTAATTATTATTATTATTAATTTATCGTTTAATTTGTTTATATTTATTATGTTTATTGAGTTATTAAATAGAAATGATATATTAATTGATTTGAATATAATTAATAATTTAATTTATATTGGCACTTCATCCCAGCTGAAGCACCATGGTATGGTGGAGTTTATGAACGACTGATCGGGGTTATAAAACAAGTGTTTTATAAAGTTCACAGTCACCATTCAATCTACAAACATACCTTTCAAGCGAGCTTGAAAGACATACAAACAATGGTCAACAGAAGACCACTATGCCCATCTCCGGATGAGCTAGATCAGTTGACATTAACACCTGCACATTTCATGCGGGCCAACTTAGGCCACCTAAGCAATCCGATTAATGAATCAAATAAAGATCCAACTCTTACAGCAAAACAGCTTATGGACATTTGGAAACTCGACCAAGATTACCTGACAAACCTTTGGTTAACTTGGAAGATACAATATCTCTTATACCTAAGAGATAGACCACCAACTGTGCTCTCCAATCCAGGGCGCACGGTACCATTTGTACCAAAAGTAAACGACATAGTACACATTTTGGACTACACATCCAAACCTGGCGTTTACAAACTTGCAAAAATCATTGATTTTGAGAAATCTCGTGACAGACAAGTCCGTCACGCAAAAATAGAATTCTCAAGCAAGCAAACATCCACAAGACCTCTTAAGTTCTTGTCTCCGTTGGAGTTAGAAGACAGAAATGTCAAAAAACTCGATACGTAGTATCGTACCTCCGATAGATCCCCCCTGATTATGAAAAAAATAGACTGGTCTGACAAGCCAAATTACTGACTTTAGGGTACGCCATAATTGGACATAATACTCCTAAAAACGGTATAACTACGATTTTTTGGCACCCACTATTACTGTCATGTGCTTTATAAAAGGTTAAGGGTAATAGGTGGCAGAGTGCACTACTTAACTTAGCATCATTGATGTTTACAAGACTCACTAATTCCCAAATATTCCCTTATAGAATCTGTGATCTCCAGCCAATAACTCGTTCCATCCTCTCAACTGCAGCGTCTGGCAATTGGAACGAACTTTTGTCGAGAGTCTCGTTCTTGTCAAATATCGTTACGTAGTAACGCCAGAAGATAAAATAAAAAATTGTTCCTATTTTATTTTTAAACTTCTGTAAATATCTATTTTTCATGATTTTATATTATATTTGTTGTTCTTATTGTTTGCATAATAAAATAACATTTATATATCAACATGTATGTCTAATTTTTAATCTAGATTTCAGGGGAATCTTCGGAGGTGGCCACCAATGGCCACCCAGGAACACTGCCCCCAGTGTCATTTTGAAACTCGGAGTTCAAATTTACGGCCCATTTTTGGATTATACCCATTGAGCCTCTTGTTGATAAAAAAAAAAAAAACTTGCGCAGCAATGCTTTGCTAGAAACCCTGAGCTCAATATTTATATCGATAGTTATGGATATATCGGTATTTCATTACTAGTTTCAGGTTAAGAAAGACAAAAAAATTATCGACAATTACCCATATGTTTAACAAAAATATCGATCTATCGATGTCTTATTATTAAAAACTTCTTTTCCAGAGATTTTTTGTCTCTAGTTATCTCGAGAACTACCAAACCGATGAGTACCAAACTTCTTTTAGACCTGCTCCCGCACAAAAGCTATCTTTTGTAAAAATTTCAGCCCTATCTGTTTGGTAGTTTTCTCAAAACAGTGAAAACAAAATTTTGGGCGATACGTATATATGTTTATAATTCTTTTAATATATATAAAACACTAGGTCAGAATGAGAAAATAGTATGAATCGTTTTCTGTTCTCATGAGACGAATAAGTTTCATTATTCCACCCCTAACCCCTCCATGAGGTCAATTTTAATATCCCGTTTGCCAGCAAACTGGGTAAAAATGGGTGGTGGTTGGATATGTTTTTCGAAGTGATCAGTTCGACTGTACGGTTCATTTTTGGATTGAACCATTCATTGGGCTCGTGAGAACCAAAAAAAGGGTTAGGACAATTTTTTACCCAGGTTGTTTGAAAACGGGGTATTAAAATTGACATCATTTCGGGGTTAGGGGTAGGGGTCATGAAAATTATCCGTTTCATGAGAAAAGGAAACGATTGCTACCCTTTTCTCATTTTCACCTAATTTTTTTTTATACATGTTTATATATATATATGTATGTATCACCCAATATTTGGTGTTCACGGTTTTGAGAAAGTTACTAAACAGATAGGGCTGAAATTTTTACAAAAGATAGCTATTGTGTGGGAGCAGGTCTGAAAGAAGTTTGGTGCTTATCGGTTTAATACTTCTCGAGAAAACTGGAAACAAAATATCTCTAGAAAAGTAGTTTTTAGCGATAAAACATCGATAGATCGATAATTTTTGTTGAAGATATAGATAAAATTGTCAATAGTTTTTTTGTAATTTCCTAACCTGAAACTAGCAATGAAATATGGATATATCCATAACTATCGATATAAATATGGAGTAAACTGGGTTTTTTAGCGAAGCATTGCTGCGCTACAGTTTTTTGATATATTTTTGAGTTATTTAGTGATACATGGTCAGATATGTTTTTTAAAGTACATAAATATAACTTCTACCGTGTGAACCATACTCCAACTCAATATCTTGATTAGCTCGTTTCAATTATTTGATCTGCTAGTTATCCTACGCTTTCTTTGACTATGTAGTACTTGACCAGTAAAGAACGATGATTTATGGTTAGACATTCCGGCGCTAAATAGGCAATCATTGAGTACCTTTTGACATAGGTACTTTGCACTATGTTCATGTACGCTATCCTGGTGAATTTATGGGATATCTTTGTTGGATGTATTCTATATTAATGAACTCAAGCAAAACGTCGAAAATACGCGAAAGGTACTATAGGATTTCGTACTTTTTCGCCGGCATGTCTTGACATTAAAAACTACATTGGTCTTTTGAAGCTTTGCTCTTTCGCTTTAATTCTAGGCTCGATCAGAATTGAGTGTACCATTTATTTGATTCTCAGTTGGTAGATCGGGGCATATTCATTGCATTTTCAACGCACTATATTTAGTAAGTTATGCTATAATTGTCGAATAAAAAAGTGCTAGATTTGAAATTCAAGTTCTCGACAAATTCTATCAAAAGTTAGTTCCCAGTAGTTCAGTCTTACGGTTTTTTTTTAGCTTTGTGGCAGTTGTATAAAGTGACAAAACTCGAAAAGTCGATATCTCAGGTAGAATAATGATCATTATAGTTGCCAACTGTTGAGAAGAGCGATATGTGATACGAAGGCGATTATGTTTTGGCCTGGAAATTCGTTTCCGCCCCCCACGAGTTCTATCTTGATAAATAGAACAATCTCTCGTGAGAACTAATCTTGTACTTTCCTAAATCGAATTACCCATTATTAAAAAATGCTAAAAGTTCGGCGCCATTGTTTCCAAATCGAACAGAACCATAGTTTCTTCGAAAAGATGATTTGATTTAAAATTCTACCATAAAGTTGATACCGACGTTTCCATTTTCAATATTTTATAGGCTTGTGGTTTCCGTAATTTTATGAATAAACAGCACAACGATCTTATTGGAGTTACTTTCTTTTGTTGTGTAGGTGTTCTGGTTTTAAAAATTATATTTTCAAAACAGTTTGCGATTTTATTTTCCAACCTATTTTACCAGTTCGATCGTAAAAAAAAAAACTTTTTCTCGAAATGGTATTGCTTACATAAAATTACGAATTGGTCGGAAAACTTTTCGCTTATTAGCAGTTGGAAAATCTTCGGTCCGTTAAAAAAGTTACGAATAAAAACGAAATTAACCTGATAACAATATTTACGATTTTATAATTATTCGATTATATGGCTGTTTATGTGTATCTATGTACACTTTTCAGGCATCAGAATTACAGCCAAACGATTTCTTTTCTTATTTCTTTTTCTTTTTTCTTTCTTTTCGCCGCAAAGATTGTGATCTGCGATTTGTGAGCTGTGCTCAATCGATGATGATTGATTAAAATAACTCGTTAAAGCCCAGCGACCAAAAGAATGTATCGCATTTGATTCTTCCGTTTTTTTTTCCCTGAAACTTATTTCAAAAATGAAAAAACCGAACAAGAAATGGAAATTAAAAACATACTTGTGTGTATAATTTTGAAAATCATAAGTATCGTTTACGAAACGCTTGTTGCCTAGTTATTGTGTTTTTCTGAACTTTTTTTCTCGAGGCTGAGGAAAATGATTTTTTTTCTGGTTACTTTTTTTCCCCTCCACCTTATTCTTCCGTTTTTGATCTAAGAGGCGATATGTGTTAGTTCGAATTCGTAAGAACACCATCGGCTTATCGATTGAAAAACAGATTTTGGTTTGAAACATGGTGGAAGTTGAACGTTGCTATTTTTCGACGTGATTCAGTGCGATGGATTTTTTATTTTTGGTTTGGCTACTGAGGTAGTTGTGGTCCAATGAACCTCGAAGAATCGGGTACATTTAGATTGATGAGTTGATTTGATTCGCTCAAAAGAGATGGGATTAATTAAACGTTATCGGTTATATTTATAGTCAATATCTTAATTGATGAAAACTTAATTTTTCTCGTTTTTAATCTTTAAAAAAATTTTTGTTTGAAAAGTTGAATCCAATCAAAGACAAAAGTGAATCTATGTATATTTTTATAATTCGATGTGAAAGACCCTCGAGCGTGCATAGTTGTTCTTCGAAAAAAATAAAAAAATAATTATATTTCGGTCAGTTCTTTATTCGTATCCTATGGAGAACGCGATCGAAATTGATGTTCCATTTTTAATTCGATTCTTTTCTTAATTTTTTCGTCGTGTTATTAATTTTATATTATGTTTCGTTATTTAAACGACCGAATCGATGCAAATAAAACAGTATAAATTTCATGAACCTAATGTTTTCTCATTGTAATCCATTTAAATCAGTGAAAATCGAATCTCGAAGAAAGAAAAAGAGTCTCTTTTGAGCGAAGGATTCTTGACAATGGTTTTGTCTTCTAATGTATGAAACGCTGCAAAAACGTGTAGATTCGGTATTTTTTCTTGTTTTAATGACAGTCTTGACATTCAGATGAAACTTAATCGAAAGTCAGAGTTTGTTTGACTGAGATAATGGCCGCTTAATTTTGCGAGAAAACTGAAATTATCGTCCCATTATTTTCAAAAATGATTCCTCTCTCTCTCATCCCTTGTATTTTGGTGTCCATTAATCGTATGTTATACTTCAAATGTAGCAACGCTGCTCACTTTCGTTGGTTTCCTTGCAGAAATATGTTTCGAAAAATGTTCACTGCAGATGTAAAGCTGTGATAAATTTTCGAGGGGAAGAAGAGAAGCTCAAGAGCCTGTAGTTTTTTCCGCAAAGTAAAATATGTAATTTTGTTTTTCTCAACAGTCCAAGTTTTCGAATTTTTTTTGGGTTGCTCCTCCGGCCTTTTGGTGGTCTGCCTTTGGTTCGCTGTTGCAGACTTTGTGGGTATGTTCCGGGAGATACCTGCCTCGTACCTATGTTTAATTTTTATACACTTTCATTTAACTCGAACCAGTGGAGCTATTCCATTAACATTTTATGTCGTTTCAGCCGCCTTTTACGCGGTTTTAAGTCCCATAAGAATCTAGCGGAACCATCCGCCAAGTTGTGTTTGCTTAACCGGTATATGTGGCTGAAACGACGTAAAGTGTTGTGGAATAGCTCCCTTGTTCGTTGAGTGGATCTGAATTTAGACTTAATGGCTTCTAACTGGATAGTGTAATCAATCGAGAACAAATGTATAGTACAAAGGTAGACCACCGCGTCCACTGTGAGTGACTACTTTTCACACAACTTTTTTACGCTAATAAAAGTGTATCCTTAAAAAATTTATTTTTAATTTAAAGCGCTCTCAAACTGGATGGCGCGATGCGATCTACGAATATAACAAGATATGATTACTAATTGGAGCAGTTTATCTTCATCATTGTCAAATATAGTGTGAGAGCACCTTGGCGACTCGCCTGGCATCTCTTATTCTGAATGGACCATGGGTTTGAGAATAGCTGTTCTTCATCATATTCCCAATCAAAAACGGCGGTATATTCGGTCGGGTTTTATCGGAGCAAGTGATGAAAAAATTCACTTGTTTTCTGCTCTCTCATATCGATATCAAATAACTTTCATACGCTGAGCAATATGATCCGAATGCCAAAATCAGACCGAATAAATAAATTAAATTTATTAAATCCAATAGTTTGACTTGGATTTCATTTATTATTTTGAATTTTTCCCTGTTTTAGGCTGGACTCGTCTTTTGTTTTCAGATTTCGAGCAAAAACGAAAATAATGCCAAATATTCGGAGGTTTTGATTGATTTTCTTTGTGCAACCAAAAATGAAATGGCTAGATCATATTGTAATTTGATGGCTGCACCTAGATGTGTTTTATTCGAACAAACTATTATTAGCTTGTTTCGCAATTTATTGAAAATTTTTGACTCGTAAACCCGCAAATCCCAATGTCTCCTAAAGAATCCTATTATGATTTGTATACGCGGAATATTTAACGTATAAAATTTTTTCTTGATTCTTATGCCGTTATGGTTGAATATGTTTTTTTGAAAAAATTATGTCTGAAATTTTGTACGTTTTCTATGTGGCATCATGAAAATAGATGCTTACTTCCTCGCCTCTTTTAGCTATATTTAATTCAGTCTAGCCTTAGTAATCGACAAAGTGATATGGAGAAAGAATTTTTATAAAAAAATAGTTTTGAGAAAAAAATTCTTCCAAAGTTAAACATTTCGTGGGCGATATAGCCGAGTCAAATTAGGTTCAGAAATGAGGTTGCAGAGGAAAAATTTTAATATAAGTACAAAAGGTTTGGCGTATTGTATGGTGATAAAAATTTTCTACATCTATACTTTCGGCTTCCACGGAGGAGGGGAGATTTTATTTTTCCGATTTTTCTCGATAATTAAACGATGTATAAAATACTTCCATATGGAAAACATGTATGTACATAAAATTTTAAAGTAAAGAAATTTCTTTTTTTTTCTGATTAGCGGGCTGATATAGAGGGTAGTGAAAAAATGTTTTTGTTTTTTTTTCAAAATCGTAATACTCCGTGTAGCCCCATGGTGTGGGGATTTGAATCGGCGACCTTGAGATTGAAAAATAATGATGCTATTCGATTGGCCACGCCACTGCTAATCGATTTGTGCGTGTGTATATGTTGTGAGGTCTAATCTTAATCAACATTAGATTCATCATCTTACCAAAATGAAATGATAAAATATAAAATTTGTTCACAATTATTAAGTCCGTTGAGTTCTATAATCGTATAGACTCTACTCCTATACCTAGCATTCATGTTTTCCCAACAATTAATCCATCAATGAAATTAATACAGTTTATAAGGTATTGTAATAGAAATGGAACTCAACGATGACGAACATAAATAGTTGAACGTGGCAAGATGTAATAAAAGATCAAATAGATAACAGTATTGTATGTGCTGTGAGATGTTAAGTACATACAGTCAATACAATTCTGTCTCCGTTTCTAACCGGCCAATTAAATGGTACATTTTTCAATCACGTTTTACCAATTTACTAAAATGATAATCAAATAATTAAAAGTTCTTCAAGTTTGGGAATTTGCTTTTTTTTTCTTTGTTCTTTATTATTGTTCATTACAATCCCGATACCAAACCAGAAGATTAAATGGTAAGAACAACTCTCTAAATTAACATCAGATCATCATGGTTACCAAGTCAACTCATCAAGGGATTTGTAACACTAAGAGTATAAAACCTTAAACATCTGGTTGTAACATCTGTAATTATTATGATTAAGTTTACTTATTATTCAAACTGTAAAAGAAGATTGTTTTCTCCCGAACTAAGGGCTTTTAAACAACAAGTAAGGGGAGTTTTGTGAGACACCATGAGGCAAGACTTTGTGGTTTCAAGTAGTATGTAGGCAAGCTTGTTTCACGTCATTTTCCCTTTTGACCTAGGACATCTGATATTTCTTGCGATCTCTGATCTTTGGCTTGTCTGTTCAATTTTCATGTTTTGGCTTATAATATTTTTTGATCAAAACTTTTAAACAATTATGTGACAATCATTTTCGGATGTCACAATGTCACATCCGTGCTGCCACTCCCCCCAGTGCTGTGGCCATAGATGCCAGTACAACATACAACTAGAGGGTGGAGCTCCTGCTACAACATGGTGAAACTGACAAAATCCACAATGCAGCCTATGCTCCACACATTCTGGCAGAGAGGAATATGTGGCACTATGTTAGGGTCATCAATTCTGTTGGCCATTGGTGTGGGGATTTGAACCAGCAACATACAGATTGAAAAGAGTTGATGCTACTCAATCAGCCACGCCACTGCTAATCGATTAGCTGAGTTTTTATATGTATATGCATTTGTATGTATCACCTCTCCACATTCTATATTATTTACTGCTTATTGAGAATCTGAGAATGAATGAGGACATGAACATGGCTAAAGATATTAGCATACCGAGATTTCCCATCAATATTTTGTCTGTTCATCACATTCCATACTTCTCCATACATCGTGTGTTCCCAATAATGAAAATAATGAAAATGAACCATCAGAAAAATGACTGAAAAAACTGTAATTCAATTATATTAATTTATTTGCTTTCATATGATTTCTCTGATGGTTTATTTCCATTATTGAGGACACTATGTATGCGTATGTATAAAATTTGATGTACGTACTACATATTGATGGGAAATTTCTGTGTGTTGATTTCTTTGGCCATCTTTATGACTTGAATAATTTTCAGTCTCCTAATAATTAGAAAATAATAGTCTGACCAGTTATTAAGATTTTGAAAAAAGGTTCGTCTGTCCCTCTTTGTTTTTTAACCCTTATTATAATTACGAATAAAGGTGTCAATTTTTTTGTTCTAAACTTTATTTAGGTGTAACTTATTATTTTTATACTGGAGTATTTTTATTGCTTTTCGTTCAGTTATTGAAGAAAATTGAAAAAAATGAAATTCGTCTCGCGTTTTAGCTCCCTTTTTTTATTGTAAGTACAGGGTATGGGAGCTGGATATTTTTATCGTTCATTTAGGAGACCAACTCCACAGTATTGCAAGTGTCAAATCTTTTGTAAATGTTAATTCGTTTTTATAGCCCTTACGTGACTGGGCTAAATTGGTCTACATGACAGAATAAAATTTGGGAACTGATTTAGCTGGATGAAAAACTGTTTTTGTGTATCGCTGAAAAATTTGAAAGGAAAACCAATTTCTGAAATAAGAGTATAAAACTGTTTTGTGATTTTTTGGCGCACAGGTCATTTCAATTTTCACCTGAAAAGGTTTTTGCTAAAATTACTCGTTTCTCGAAGAATAAGGTAGATATCCCAGAATTTGTGGTCGAAAACAACATTTACTCTATTTCTCTAACTGAGTTTCGCAATCAAATCACGTGAGTACACCAAAAATGCAACCCGTATTTTTGTCTCCAAAAATCTCCGATTTGATTCGACGTGGCAACCGTATTCCGCTTTTATCGTTTTATCACCCCTAATGTAGCACCCCCAAGATTGTGCAAAGCTTGTCGTAATACTTTCTAAGTTTTTTCCCTTTCATGTGTTAAAGCTACACGTTTTTCTCCTTTTTTCCTTTCTCTTTTTTCTTTATTTTTTTTTCTTCTTTAGCTTTGCCATTTATTGTTAGGGTGCAAGCGACGATGGCGTCTACATGTCCTGCTTGTGTGTAGACCTTATGTCGAGGGATTGTCCACAAACACAGACGTTGATTGGATTTCGTATAATTGAATGGTTTTCGAAATTCTGCCGAATAAACGAGTCTGCCAGCCGTGCGTAATGCGATTCGGTGCTATTCATCTATCTCCATTTAGATAGTATTATGTTAATTAACTTCCTTTCATTAGAATTCGACGATGTTAATTTGAAGGTTAAATTATGACTGACGGTTTCGAATTAAAAATTGCTTATATACCCACTGCAGGTAACTAGATAGTCACTAGTTTGCCTGACTGCATTGTTCAAATAAAAGCGTGTGAATAGCTTAACTTACAGAGGAGTTTATTGAAAATATTTTTTTGTTATTCATTTATAACATTTTTTCAGCATATTCAAGGCCCTCTTTTTCGCCTCTCATTTCATTTACCTGCGAGGAAATTCCATTAATTATGATTGTGTTCATTGTTTTGTGGGTAAAGAGACTAATTTATCAGATTTTACTCGCTCACAGACCTAGGTACTTAATTCTTGTTTTTTGTCGTTATTGGTCGTTCCTCACGTGCTATAGCGTGAAGTAACTCGGAATGGGTGACGAAGGTTTTTTTTTTTTTAATTTTTATTAATTGGATGATTGATATTGATGAGTGATGTCGAAAGCCATTCGGTCAGATACCTGAACATTGATTTGAAGGTATGTGATGAAGTTTGGGCAGATTTTCGGTGGTTTGTGGCTCGATTTTATAAATCTTCCATTTCCACAATGAAGCATAGATGGATCTAATCGCATAAAACGTCAAAGCGTATAGTAGCTGTTGAGATGCATGGGCCTGGATATGAATAAATAATAATTTCTAGCCTAATACTCGTATTTCCCTTATTTATTTTGCTTACAGTAGCCTAGCTAAGCACTCGTTGGAATTTCGAGACATCAGCGCCTATGCTCTGCATTTTCCAACTTACTTCGGGTTGCATTTTAATTGGATAGTCGTGTATTTTTTATCCCTCAGGTTAGGACAACCACCAGATTGCTCTTTCATGTTTTCGTGTTCCATTATCTCTTCCTCCCCTAAGGATGTTAATGTATGCAGGTCCATTCCATGTCCTGATTGTCAGTACAATTTGAGTAACTTTTTTTTTAATCTTTATTGTTGGATTATATTGTAGGTGTCCCCTTCTGTAATTGGTCAGTTGAGCTGTTGTTGGAAGGCAATTTGAAATGAAATAAAAAAAAAATTATCATCAGAGCTGTCCCTCAGGCCCGTTAAAATTTTTTATTTTTGTTTTTAATCATATGTGACATGTTTGTAATTTTAGGGAAAGAACGAATTTTCGTCGATAGTTTTAAAATTTATTTTGGCTTCAGCGAAACTATCGATTGATTGGTTTTTTTTAACTGATGTGATAAAACAATCGAGTATATCATTTGATCGAAGGAATCGAATTATTTGAAATGAATGTCTCATTGACGGGTTTATATGTGTAAACGATGTTTTTCTTTTTACCATCTCTGTATTTACCATTTCAACGTGATCGCTGAGTTGCTGAAATCTTATTTTTCAAATGCTCTGGAAGATAGTCACGGTGTACTTATATATTCGAAATAATGAAGAAAAAAAAAAGTACGTAATCTTTACCATTTCGAGGTAGCAGCCACGGAATAAGACGCATTTCTTTGGGGTCAAGAACCGTTAAGCTATATAGCATTAATGATTTCTGTCATTTTTTAACTGCGCGCCTATCGTATTTCGCTCTGCGAGTACTTTTAATGACGTCTACGCGGTGTGTGTTATGATACCTTTTCTTTTTTCTCTTTTTTCGGGTGCTTAACCGCAAAACGAACCCATTTCATTTGTTCAACTCATTCATTTTGTTCGGCCGTCCAAAAAAAAAAAAAAAAAACCGCTATTATTCCAACTAGATTTGCGAAGAACTATTGATGATTAACCCTTTTAGTGTTCGTAGCAGATCGGTTGCTGTAGAAAAAATGTTCTATAATATTGAACCCAGGAAATGGTTTTGTGTTGTTCATGTACATCACGTGGCTTCGCCACTGATTCAACTTTTTATTTGAGATTTACTTAAACTTCCCCCTGTTCTAGACCGTCTAAAAAATTTGAAAAAGTTGAGGGCAGTTGATCATTTTGGCTAATTCTTCGTCTTGAAGACCTCTTGTTTTGAGTATTCACAATAAAAAAATGCCCACCTTTTCCTCTTGATTTATATCATATCTAGGTTTTTGTGACGGGGCAACATAATACCCTATTTAGTTCGTTGTTTGTTTGCTGCAATTACCAATTCATAGTTATTTCCAAAAATTATCCTAGGAGGAGCATTTATCAAGTAATTTATTTTGACTCTCATTAAATTAGAAGATGATTTTTTTTTCTTTAACAAATATTGACATCGATGGAATTGCTTGAATTTTAATTTTATAAGATGAATGTAGAGTTACCTTCAAAACCAGACCCCTTGAAGAACGCTTGTCTGGAGAACTTGACCGAGCCAAAGCCATCCTCACTTTTAGGAAAAGAAACCATTTGGTATTTTCCTATCCTATTCTGTAATACGATCAATAATTGTTGGTATGTATGTACGCGTGCGTGTTTGTGTGCGTGTATGTGTGGGTGTGTGGGTATGTGTGTATGTATGTAAACGCTTTCTGGATAGCTAGTCCAATAATGTGACTAAAATTTGCAGGATAGAAGATTTTGTGTCCGAGAAACCGATCTAGATAGGTTCCAAGTTTCAGAAAATTTACTGAACAGAAATATGAGCATCTCAATCTATCCATCAATAGAAGTGATAACAGCTAACAATGAAGTTTTGTGATTAACCCTAAAGGTGACGGAAAGTAAAGGTTTTATTAGCGAATTTTGCTACGTCTAGGCTTCTGATAATTATTATATTTAAATTATCAAAATTTTTTCTATTTTCCACATCTTTGCAAAGCTCGATGAATCCGGTATTTTCAGTTAAATGGGTGATGGGCAACTGTGCTTCGGTGTTGGACTATGTCTCATGAACGGTGTTGTGGGGAAACTTAGCTGACACGATCACATTCCGCAAAAAGTTACAGAAAATGTCTGCAAGCCACTCAATGTACATATACGAATTGCAGACCTGCGCTCCAGTTGAGGCGTATTCAGAATTGAGTTTACCATTTTGTATTCTAATGGAGAAATTTTGACGCTTCTCATAATTCCACCCAACTGTATTTTAACTTTTTACTAGTCTGTTAGTTGTGTTGTGTGTTCAGATGTTGATTATTAGTGTACAGATGTTTCGTTAAGCATTGAGTCGAATCGCCGGAGTCAAATTTTGCTAATAAGTCGACTGAAGAACTTGTAAATTATTTGGTAGTTGCTTTCCAAGATTCAAAATGTATACGTTCATTAGTTCCATTTTTTCACGTAGTTATTTAAAAATTAATTAAGTATTTATCGAAGAGTTTGATGAGAAAAGTCGAACGTGTAGATCAGTTGGCTATATGATGTTTTTTATGAGTCGATTGCGTTAACTTATTGCTTTGACTCCATGAACGACTCCCGAAGAGCTGACTCGCATCGACGGGTCAGATTTCTCATCAGTCTCATTATTTATCAATATATAAAATGTTTTCCTTTAGTAGTAAGGGAACCTTGAATGCTCGATTTCTGAGACAATTTCTCTAAACTTTGACTGAACTGACTGAAGGCTTCTTTACCATTACTAATTCAGTCGTGTTCGATATACTTCTTCACCAGTCAAAGATGGTTTAATGTAAGGAATGTTTCAAAAAGTAGATGAAGTTGGTAGTCGTCTTTTGATTTATGTGTCAAAATGCTACAGTATGTACCGTATGGGCGCAAGAATTTTTTATTTGAAAAAATTATATTATGTGTACATGTATCTCTATTCGACTTCACCACAGCTTTGCTCAACTTTAATCGAAGTTTTCCCAATACGAATGGAAATCTTTGCCGAGGCGAACTAAGATCTTCGTCCAAAAAAAAAATGACAGAACTTTTGTTTTTTATGTTTAATTTTTTTCCCTTCTGAAGCTCGTGTAGACGTTTCGTCTTCTTGGTATTTTTTATTTTTTTTTTGGTGCAGTGAAAAACTGTATGTGTATACGGAATAAAAAATAAAGAACAGAAAAGAAGGAAAAAAAAAACAGCTGAAACTTTCTTAAGGAAAAACATGGCATATTCAATACTTCTAAGAGGAAAAAATCTAGTTACGAACAGTATGGAAAAAGAAATAAAAAAAAAGTAATAGCAGTAACATTCTTTTTCTGTACGCGAATCGGAAAATGCTTGAAGCACTTAAGGCAAGTTTTGCAAGGACAGCACGTACTTTTTTTTCCCTTCTGTTTTTCTTTTTCCGACAATAAATTATTATTAGTGCACATTTTATACGCCTTTGTAATTTTGACGATGGAGGAATGAACGGAGCTAAACGAGAAAATGGACAGCGAAATTACCCGACGAAATGAGCGTGAAAATTTGTTAGAAAAGATTTTTTTTTTCGCCCCAATTCCGGCAGTTTTCACTATTTAAGTGAATTCTTTCTGTCAGTTGTTTGAAAACAAATTATGTTACCTACTTCGTGTTCAAGGAAATGTCAAAAATTTTACGCAATAAGGTGAATGCTGAACAAAATTAGGCTTAGTTTTATTTGAGGTACCTACATGGCAAAATCTAGCTGAGGAGATAAGGCCAAGATTCTCCAGCCAGTTAAATAAAGAGGGAATAGAAAATTTAAAAAATTAAAGTTGTTAGTAACTAAGAGGGAAAAAATTATGAAGAACCAGGAAGCTTTTCTTGAAAAACGATGAAGGAATAATGATTATAAAAATGGACTTTTATGGAACATGAAGATGAAAGCTTATTAAAGAAAATAAGTTCGACGAATTTAATAAAAGACAAGAATCAAAATGACTAAGTCTATTTCATTTTCCTTTGGATATTAAAAATATTGTAAAATTGGTAAATTACCATTTTTCAAATTTCTCGTTCGTTAATTTTTGTATTTAGCAACAACAGTCCTTTTACTGATCATTTTTGTGGAAAAATTTTAACAAAGGCTCATGCTAGGCAAGTTTGTTGCCGTCAACAAAGATGAGGCTAAGGGGAGAATGATAGCCTATGCCCCCATAAAATCTGGTGAAGCCACTCCCTCACCCAGAAAAAATTGGAAAACATTTACTGTTAAGAAAAACCGAAAATTAATTCTACTTATTTTCATTTGAGGAAAAAATAACGCAGGGGGTATAGCCGGGTAAGTATTCATTTTGACCCGACTCAGTTTTTCTTTAAACTTGTCCAAAAGGTACACCTGCATAGAACAAGTGCCGATACCAAGTTTGAGTCCCTAAGCTCCTCTCTAAGGAGAGGTATAGATAGCGAGGTAACCTAGTCATTTTAACCGCAGACTTGAATTTTCTCCAAACATGACCAAAAGGTATTCTTGGATAGAATAAATGCTTATACCAATTTTGAAACCCCATTCTCTTCCCTAACGGGAGACATAGGTATTTATATAAAATTATAAGCTAGAATTTACTACTCCTGCGAAGTGAATGGAAATGGTAGGTATTAGGCTAAGTGATAATCCATGTGGTGAGGTATTTATGATATTTTTTTGGATTCTTTTCATTTGGTCATTATGGAGCTATAGCGCTTTAAGATATTGAAAATAGCATCGCACTCTCATCTCTGAAGTTACAAATTTGAAAAAATTATTAAAAAATTCAGGAAAAATATTTTCTTACTTATATGCATTACTCAAATTGCACTCCTTGCTCCTCAAATAAGCATTGTAAAAAATAATGAAACATTGAAAGAAACATCTACTTCTAGTAGGTATAATGGACCAGTAGAATTGGACTTTTACCTTAGAAAAAATGGGTTAATTCTAGTGGAGAATTTACGTCACAACATAGTGACGCCTCGAAAAGAAAGTTCAACTATTTAAACAAACAATGCAACCAACCAGTGAAAAGACCCAAAAACAGTGAAACTGAGATAATTTTTTCTTCTTGTTTTATTTTTTTAGCTTCGGAGGGCTCATAATTAATGTTCTTAGTCTCATTTCATTTCTGAGAGTCCTCTATTTAATTTGGTTGGTAGGTTCAATAAAAAGCAAAATCTTCTTTAAAGAGAATTAGAAAAAAGAATCTGAAGACTGCCATTTATTTACCATGCTTTTATCTCCTTTGTTTTTCCACAAAGTCATCTAAAACATAGTCAAAGAAAACACCTCAAACGTTACAATTGATTTTTTGTTCAATATTGAAAAACTTCAAAAAATCACTTATACATTCGATTTTTTCTGAATACCTGTTTCATTTTCAGTGCATTTTAGAAAAAAAAAAAATTGATAGCATCAATTTTATAGAGTACAATATTCTATCCCACACCCGTATTCACGAATGCCACTTCAACCTCCCTAAAACGATTTCTCACATAATTTTGCATTTAAGAAAGTGGTTACTTTGTGTTCCCTTATGAGATTTCTCATATAAAAATTCAATGTTACCACATTGTTCAATACAAAATTGTGTAATGAAGTTTGAGTTAAGGGAAATTAAAGTGATGTTCGTGAATATGTAGCAAGTGTCTCTATACAAGTGTTTAAGGCACATAGTAATAAATAATTTGAAGAAGGTAACATGAATAATATGCTATAGAATATGAAAAAGTAAGAGCAATTAAAAAAAATTAATGTGAACAATAATAAATTGATATAAAAAGCAGCTCAAAAGGTTGTCGGGATTGCTCCTCAGCTTTGCTATTTGAAAACAAATTTTTTTAGAATTTTTTTATATTTCTAAGCTATGAAAAATGAAAAAAACATTGTTTTTCCTAATTTTCTACCTGACGCACCTCTTCTAAAAATCCGAAAATATTTTCTAACCATCTATATTGATTTTTAATAATTTTTCAATGTATGTAATTTCAAAGGTGAGAATAGCACGACATTTGTTATATTTTAAAGAGCTATAGCTCTGCAATAATCGAATGGAAGGATCCCAAAAAAATATCAGAAATACATAGTCTATCACTAACTGCAATTCTATCATTTCCACTCACTTGGGCCAGAGTAGTAAATTTCTGTTTATAATTTGATAAAAATGCCCATATCTGCCCTTGGAAAAGAGCATATGGGGGCTTAAACTTGATATGGGCCCATCTTCTGTCCATGAGTACCTTCATTTGGTCAAGTTTGGTGAAAATTTGAGTCTGGAGCCAAAATGACATCCGTACTCGGCTATACCTTTTGAATACTCTGTTATGTACTACACTTATCCTTCACTTTACCCTTCCTTTAGAACATCCTCGTACGTATTTTGGACCACTAACTGTTTTACAATGCGTTCTCATTACTCTCAAACACACCTACTGGCACCTGCTATTTTTTATGTACTTCCTTTAATTTCACCTTAAATTTGGCCTATCGAGAGTAATAAAATCAAACACTTTACAACACATCAAGATTAACACTTTCGATTGAACACTGTCGACTACCAGACAAACCAGAACACCTGTTTTTTCATGTTTTTCCTATACTCTTCTCATAATACAAATATAGGTAAACACTGAAAAAAATTATATAAAAATTATTTAAAACTCTACCTGGTCAAATATCGAGTACATTTCTTATTGAATCCTTTGTGAACCTAAACAGAAGTGCATGTATCCACAGGTATCTTGTGTGATCCAGCCACTTGATATTCGCCCCCAATGTACCAAAATTCATGGAAATCCACATAGTAAATTAGGGATTTTGACAGTCTCGCTTACTCTCCTAAAGGATGCCACCTCACCTCATCTGTTAAAACTCCCGGATTTGAGCCAACTAGTAAAGTCCAATTCCAAAGAGACTTCACTTACTGATCAGCATTGGTAAGGCAAACACCTATCTAAAATTTAGTTCCGATTCTCTTGGTCTAACATATATTATTTTCTCATTGTGAACAAAGTCAGTACTTATTTAATTGATATTATATTAACCCTAGTTAAAGGCAGTTGCAATAATTTTTATTAAGAGATTTTATCGTGTACAAATGTAAATATTAATTCATTAAAATTCCTCATTTTGAGATAAATAAAATTTTCATTTCACATATCGTCGAAATGGTCTGATTGAGCTTCTCTCAACTCTGGACAAATATCATTGGAGTCGTCCTTTAACAACCCTTACTCCTGAAGTTTTATTCTGGCTTCGCCTCCGGGCCCTGGCCTTGCAAAAAGCTTGCTTTTGCAAACCGAATAAATTTCGCCCAAAATGTAACGGTTCAGCTTGAAAAATTGCGCAGTTTGTCGACATACAATTTTTTCACATACTGGATCGTTTTTAAAACAATAATTTGGGGAGCCTTTTCAGATAACGTACGTTCGTTTTATTTATTTATTACGTATTTATTTATGTTTTTGTTGTTTTTATATGTCGCCTTTCGTATTTCTGTTCTGTACTTGAACGAACTTTCGGGGCAAGGACAGCAGCGGGGACGAGAACAACTGATGATTTAGTGAATTATTTAACATTCCTTTTTGTGTGTATCTTTGGCTTTTATCGTGTACTGGGTACTCGGCTGGAGAATGAGAAACGATTCGACGATTTTTCTCATTAATTTTTGATTTTGTATCTCGTTAAAATTGAATTTTCTATTTGCTTGTCAACGGCAGCAGCGACTGTTGAATTTCTCTGCGATCTGTGTATTTGCACGTAGGTACCTACAGTATAATATTGTTAAATGATGTATGGGATGGTAATCGATGTCTATTTAATTTTTGAGAAAATGCGATTGCCCAGCGAGTGTGCTTGTGTATTCTTGTGAGCGTATGTGTGTTTTGTGACTTAACAAAAATGGGGATCGGAAAAGGTCTTATTATAGAAAATATTGCTGAAATGTATACAGTACAATATACATATATGCCTCTATACACCATTGAATCCGAAAACAAACACACGTGTTTGTCTGGAATTTCGGGAAGACCAGAGATTTTCGTGACATGTGGTACTTTTTCTGTCGTCCTCTCTCCCGCAGGAGCATTATCATTCTATCTCTCTATCATCGTTGCTCTCACCCTCACATGTAAGCATATATGTATATATGTATATACTGTATATGTAGGATCGTTCATTGTCGGCGATAACAAGGTATATTATAGGCCGTCCATTGTTATTGGTGGCTCTTTTCATTTCAGGTTTTTCTATCCTTCTTACACCTTCGTTAGAAGGTGGCCTCTACAATAATTCCTCCTTTTTTTTTCCTTTTTTCCCCCATTTTTCACGCGCATTATATACGTATTTTTTTTTCGGCGTTCTCTTTGCTCTTTCCGCGGCGATGATTTACCACCCATTTCTCTGTCTCTCTGGTGGTTCACCTGCCCTACTTCGTAGTCTGGTTCGTGTGTTATGTTGGGAGGAGTTGTAAATTCTGTGAAAGAGCCTCGTAGGTAAAAGAAAAATCTCCTCTTACGACACGATGGAAATATGATGAAACGCTGAATGCTTGCAGACCAGTATTGCTGTGTGTGGTTTTTGTGGCGGTTCTGTAAATATAATATGTTATAACTTGGATATAAATTTTAGATAATCGTTTTGGTTAGTGACTAAAATCTTTTTAAAGTTACTTACTGCGTGTATTTTGGCTCTTTCGTTAAAATTTTCATTGTGTTTTCTGCGCAAGATCGTGGATCGTGTGCTTTTTCGTCGGTTCGGAAGTGTGTTTTCGTTGCTGTTTCCCCCCCCCCAAAAAAAAATCGTGTGTTCGTGAAGTGTTGAAAACAGTTTTGTGAACGGTGATGGTATAGCACAGTGTTACTCGACGAAATGTTTTGGTGCTGTTATTCGAACACGTTTTCGAACTTCTAGAGCTGGTAAAATGGTACGATATACTTCGAAAGTACGTTTTTTTTTGTTTTGTTTTTTTCTTTGCAAGCTTCAATATCATTTTTTATCGTATCTTAAGCGATACATGTACTGTATGTAAATTAGTATGAGCGTGTATTTGTATACAGGTACCTATCTGTAATTCGGTAAAACGAAAAAACTTTCAAAGCCTTTCACACTGAAGCTGGAGCATAAAAAAAAAGAAGGAATTCGTTGTACTGAAACTTTTAAAAGCGTTTTATGTAATTGTTTTTCTCCTTTTTTTCTTTTTTCTTTTTTCTTTTTCCTTTTTTTTCTTCTTTGTTTTCGATATACTTACTTATCCTTTAATATTAAAAAAGCGTTTTTTTTTGTTTCACTCTCGAATTTATTAGATGGCTCGAAGAGAATTTGAATTATTCGTAATCTGTGTGTTATCGACTCCTCGAGCTCGAATAACTTTCGATTTCACCGTATAGTAGTACTTATTCTGCAGTATATACTATACTAATATACTCTATCTCAAGCTCTGTTTTTAGTAGATGTCAGCGTTTATCCGTTTTTTTTTTTGTTTTTTTTTTAGGAGGAAGCATTGTGAAATTTTATTCTTGGTTAATCCAATGAATATTGAAAATTTACTGAAAAACTTTCAAAAGTTTTCAAAAAGAGAAACGTTACTCTATAATGTCAAAAGTAGCTGGCATTCGTTCAAAACAACATAATTTTTGAAGTTTGATTTCTGATGAGTCGCGAGAAGGGTCTATACTTGAACACTACCTGAAAAATAGCATTATTCCAATGATTTGTCGTACCAAAAACGATCCCAAGTTGGAAAATTAACTGCAGTTTTTTAATAAGGGGGCTTAAAATTTTTTTTTTTTAATATTCTCAATGCTTTTATGAAAAAGAACGTATTTTTCGAATTATATAGATTACGAGAAAGTGGTTATCTGTTGAGCAGTTTCGACTGATTTTAGGCATTTTTCAAATCATCCAGCAGATATTTATGTTTACTGATTCTTAGAAATGAATTAAAATTTGTCCCGACGATAGTATTTGAGTAAAAATTTAAATTTAAATCAAATTATACGGGGAAAAATGTAAGTACTTACGTTTACTTGGGTTGATTTCGAAAAATCACATTTCAAAAATCATGAATGGTTGTGTGAAGTAATCGTTGAGATTTATTATTTTTTCGATTTTAATGCGGACAATCTACATATCTGGTTTTAAAATATCAAATTATCATTTGATGTTTGGCTTTTCAAGTAAAAAGATCCGCGGTGAGAGATCAGCATCGTATCTATTCCCAGTTCAAAATGGTAGTAGTGGTGGTAGTGGTGGTAATGGTGGTAGTGGTGGTAATGGTGGTAATGGTGGTAATGGTGGTGCGATTCATATAGTACTGTCATCTGTGATTGGGAAATTTGTGTCATAAGATCATTGATCTTCTCTCCTTCCGCCACTCTAGTCATTTAATAACCTCCAGACGCTATAAAATACGGCCTTGATGCTGATACTTGGAGGAAAAACGCCATTAAAACTGACTAGGTATTACTGGAAAAAAATTGGATCGGATTACTCGTTGGGGTTGTGTTTGAACATCCACTGAAAAAATCGGACTTTCACGTTTTTAATGTTTTCGTTTAGTACATACAGTTCAGCAAGTGAAATGAAGTAAAATTTTTCCAAAATAAATAAATTTTCATTTCAACTTGGCCGTAAAAAGAGGTGCTAATCTCTAAAGCCAATGAGATATAATTCTTTCTCAAGTGTTATAACTGCGTGCGATTAGTACAGTTCAATGAAGTAAAATTTTTCCAAAATAAATAAATTTTCATTTCAACTTGGCCGTAAAAAGAGGTGCTAATCTCTAGTGCCAATGAGATTTAATTATTTCTCAAGTGTTAATAACTGCGTGCGATTAGAACCTTGTGTCCTCCTTTTATTATCTTTGCTTCGAAGGACTTCTAACCTGTTGTCATTCGTTAGCCAAAAACTTTCGCGAAATTGTTCCAAAAATGTTACCGAATAATCGTTAAAACTGATTATTATCGTTGAATCACGATAAATATCTAAAGATGTCAGTTCCGAGACCTGAGGATGCACTTAATCGAAACGAACTGGTACCTACCCGTTATAATTTGAAACATTGAAATAATGCCTGTCGAACACCTGCTGTTGTATCGTGGTTTTGAATTATTAATTGAAATCAAAGTCCACTTCTATAGATTTGTTTTGTTGATGTGATTCGAATTGAACAATGATTAGGTGTAATTGTTTGTAACAAACTCCCTGCTCTTTGATCGTTGACAGTTGATATATGTATGTGTTATCAATTGGTTTTTGTTAATGTCGAGTTCATGTGCTCGGAATGTTGTCTCTCTAGGATCATTTATTTACTTATTTTTTGGGGGCATTTGAGCAACTGTGTAAAATAAATTGGAAGTTTTTTGCTGTTAGCTCAAAAGCGTTCCTGTTTTTTTTTGTTCTTTTTCTTTCGCTTTATGTGATATCATTGGCGTGGGAAAAAACAGTGATGCCGTCGGGTGAATAGAAAAATTATTGTGTATTTTGTCAGTTTGATCAGTTTTAACACGTTCCACGGTTGAGAATGTAGCCAGGTAAAATCATTGTGTTGGAAATAAATTCTTATACTCGCCGAAGATACTGTACCACAGGCTGATTCAAATCAATTAACAATCGTGTTTCCATCTAAAAAAAATCTCAAATTGCTTTTTAATCGGTTGGTGGGATCCTTGTTGCGAGAGAGTCTTTCCATATCTTTTTAATAATGGTCTAACAGGGTCGTATTTTTTATTATACCTGTGTATGTTTGTGTAGGTGTGTGTATAAGTGTGTTGTAAAAGATCGTCGAATAAGCATTTAATTACGGTTTTAAAATTGAGTACGTGTCAAATATTGCCGTTCTCAAGATTTTTGAATAACATTTTAGTTTTGTGTGTAAAAATGAGAATTTTATTATCTCATATTATTTTCTTGTCCGAGGCTTTCGTAGTTGTTACCATTTTTTTCTGTCCTTTCGTGTTTCTCAGTATATCTCACTCTCTATTTCAGTATAATCGAGTCGATTAAAAAGTCGAAGCGATTACGTGACTTTATGTTTAACAATAATGATAATGAATTATATTAATCCTAAGTAATAATAAAAATGATGATAATAATTTTTTTCTTTCTCTCTTTTTATTCCAGGTAAGTGCTACAATTGCGTAAAAGCATTCTCATCAACTCGTCTGTATACAAATATCGAATTTATAACCAGTGGTTGGTCGTAAGTATATTTTAGAATTGATGTATGGGCCCCTGCTCCTACTCCTGTCCTCGGTATTCAACCATTGCAAAATCGTAGTGTCGTTATGGGCGAACTGGTTTTGCGCTGATACAACGCAGTACTTAGCCTGTACCAGAGACTTAATGGAGCAGGACCATCTTTGGCACGTCACAGATACTCTTATTGGAAATGAAATACTTTTTCCTACTGAAATTATCTTCTCTTTGTTCGGACATTGTACGCCTTATTTTTCAAAATTATCTTCCCATAGATGAGATTATATGGCCGTGAAACACTGCCACAATGGCATTTTAATGATACTCTGCTGCGATTGGATGTATATCTGGAAATTTATCACAAATCATAAAGCACGACTGCCGTGCCGACCGAATTTAACAAATTGGTAAATTACTGCCCAAGAATGGTGGTTGGTGTATGGGTGGTGATCGTTGCCGAATTGAAACTACCAAATTATGCCAAGGTACATATCGTGTAGCTACGTCTATATTATTAAAGAGTTGGAATGTGTGCCGTAAAATCGATTTCAAGGTACCTATCGCTTAGTGCCAGCATGACTTGCAGTCGTCCGTAGAAGGCAAGCAGAATACTGAATACATTTAAATTTTTTGTCTTTGTTTGAAATTTTACTCCTGCTAAGTATTGTAAGTACGTTAGTACCGCTGCTGTTCGCCTAAAAATGCAAGTTACAATTTATTCTTATTATCGAATTAGGGAAATAATATTTTACTCATCGTGTGGTCTGTTTTCAGTATTGTAGGAACGACAGGGTAACGAATTTAGGGGCGATAAAACTGGATTTTGTTCATACTCGAGAGTTCGTTGTTCTTCGAAAAAATGTTCTGGTTTTGTTAAAATTGAAAATTTTGGGGTAAAAATGTCAATACTCGTAATGACGGTATTATTCGCAAGGTTTACTTTAGTTGTTCCCTTAGTCTTATACCAGCTGTATTTAGGCTTATCTGTATAATCATTAGTAAATGGCGTCACGTCTGCCTCCAGTATTTTTTTTTTAATGTGGAGATAAAACTAATATTTAGTGTAGTTCTAAATTTAAACTTGAGTTTCTAATATCGGAGGAGAGGACACATATTTCTTCAGTAATTTGTGCCCCCTTCCTATTGATTTTGTCTACGCGATGCCATTGACATATTAACTGAAAGTTAGTTAGTTCAAAGTCAGTATCTTTAAAGCTTCAGCACACTGGTGCAATATTGAAGTAGTCTATCACTACTAAGCATAACATTGATGAATGTAAAAGCATGCATAATAACACCACTAACAAAGAAGTGTGCATCTCTTTTTCTATTTTCAGTCAATAAGAGGAAATTACAGTACAGGGTGGAGAGAGGACTAATGAAAAAATATGACACTGAGATGTGGTTTAGAATCTAAAGAAACAAATTAATATTTTTGTGTTGCTACATATCAGTGTTGCTAATTCATAAGTGTTGTCATTTTTAATCTCACAGGTGGGTAATAATACTAATTTATACAAGGTTTTTTTCTCTCTAGTTCCCCACACTCTCACTATCTCTCTCTCTCTCTCTCTCTCTCTCTCTCTCTCTCTCTCTCTCTCTTTCTTTCTTTCTCTTTCTCTTTCTCACTTGGAAGCGATACTGAGGCAGTAAAACGTATCGCATGCGATACTTTCTAACACATTGACACTATATTTTGGAGCATTCCTCAGGTGATCTAATTCGTCTGAATGAATTAGACCACGTTGTTATTGGTGTAAGCAAATATTTTGAATACATTTTAGTTGTGTATCATCACCCTACCAGCTAGCCGATCCTCTTAAAAATTGGTGGGGTGTTAAAATAGATTGAAGTGAATATTTGTTTCAAATTTCACACTAGTGATCCAAAATTAAACATTTTATAACCAAAATAAAAATGAAAATACCAGCCAGTCCTCACAAAAATCATTAGGTCTGGTTCTTGGTTCAGTTTGATTGTTAGTCCTATACTATAATATGAGCAATAATTGTATGTGTGTATGTAAATGCGTTATGAAGAACTAGACCAATGATGTTGCTGAAAATTACAGTATACAGGTCTTTGCGTTCAAAAAAATGATCTAGATAGGTCTCAAGTTTGAGAAAATTCGTTGAACAGATATATGAGCTTCTCAATCTATTCATTAGCAACAGGTGATAACAATGAATGTTGAAAAGTTTATTAACCCTAAAAGTAACGAATAAAAAAGATTTTATCAACGAATTTTGCCAGGCCTAAACTGCGTATGATAATTATGATTCATGACTAATGAAGTATGAGTTAAATATCACGATCTTAATTCTTAAAATATACGAATACGATAATACCAAAGTATGTGCTGAAGCTTTATTTACTTCCGCTTTTTTCCATAATTGGATTCTACAAACTTGGTTAACTCCCTATGATTTCTGCAACCAATACCAGTACTAGTTTTCAAGGAGTACTATAATCAGTCTGTGTTGTTGCTTTTCTTGTCAACAACTGTAAAAGGCTGTTGAGGTTGCCAAGAAAGTTGTTATACTATTCGTCTTTTTAAGTAGGTGTTCTATGAAAATTAGGGTACGTTTTTCGTTTCATGACCAATGGAAAATTTTGGCATCAGTAACTAAAATTCATATCAATATCTATGTGGGGACATCACTCGTATGAGGTTTTAGGGGCTCGCACCCCTCGACGACAGTCGCCGCCCAAAGGCTGGCAATATTCGTCTCTATGACGTTAAACTAAATACACGAACGCGTTTGTATGTTTGTACCTGTACGTACGTACAGGTAAGATACATCATTCGAGTCGAGATCAATTACCTGATAACGATCTCGGTAATGTCACGACTCGGTACCAAACGCACTGCGTCGTTTCTTATCATCTCAGCAGAGACAGGAAACGACGCAACGTATGACATAATTACGTATTCATACATACGTATGTGTGTCCGTGTGCGTGTGCCAAATTCGGTATATAAACTCTCAGAACCGGCTCAAAAATCGCCAGTGTTCGCCGAGGATTTGGCTCTCCCATACTTATTCGTATGAAGTGGCAGAACACGCAAAATACTGTTGAAGACCTTCTAGTGTGAATATCTCTCACGACAAGGTATTCCACAATCTATATATTCCATTTTTGTGTTACCATGGTTCAGATCGCAATTTTTGTCCAATAGTCGCGAAATTTGTACAAAGATTAGGTATTTAGCCCAGGAACTGGCTTACTGATTTTGGTGCGGATCGGTCAGAGTACTTCCGATACAGTTAATTTTGTTTTTATTTTGGATATAAAATGCTTAATTTTGAACCAATAGCTACAAAATTGGGAACAAGTATTCACTATAGACTGTTGCATTATGCTACCAATTTTGGTGCGGTTCGGTCGGACGGTACTTCCATAAAGTCTATTTTTGTTTCTATTTTGAAATATATAATACCGTAATAGTTTTAAACTGTAATTTCTGGTCAACAGTCACAAAATTTAATGGAGTCACCAAGTATGATCTAGCACTAACTGTTTAGCTTGGAATTTTATTGATAACCAATTTTTCACGGTTTGAAACCTACTTTTTCTGACGGAACAGCTGCTGCGTTCGATTTTTTTCTCTTTCTTTGACTTTTTGGAGAGCGGTAGATTTGTATTTGTTTTTTGATTGGTTAGTTTACATATGGAAGCCATGAACGCTGCATGATTATTTCGTTGAATAATTTAAAGGCATCGAAAAACATTAATATGGGAATGTCTGATGTTGGAAGCTTTGTTGGTCTCCTTTTCCTGTAGGGCTGTAGGGACAGGATACAAGAACTATTGTATACTTTTTTGATGTCTCGTAAGAAACTCATGTGTTTTGTTTGTTTGAATGTTCTATAAACAGTCGGTTTTTGTTGAAGCAATCTTTTGACCATTTGCGACCTAAATAACCTACTGGAATCGATTTGTGTTTGTTGGGTTAGCATAGAAATGAAAACATGAAGTAAGTCTGAAAATCTGTGCAGAAACTAAAATTTTATTTTCTAATTCAAAATTACATTAAATTAATTGAAATATGGAAAATTTTCGCCCGATTTTGGGAGCCAATGAAACAGATGCACCAAAGTTATTTCTTTATACCGAACCTTTTTGTTCACAGTTTTAGGTAGCCTATTCCATAGTTCAAATTTTTTCTAAAAATCTTTAGGAGATAAATCTGTAATCCTAGAATGTTGTATGGATAGGGTTGTTCGTAAACAGTTCTCAAACGTATAAATCGATGATATCGATCAATTGATGTTTCACCATCCGTCGCAGAGTGTCGAACTGTCGATTTATACGTGATTTTAGAAGGGAGTTCCAATTGTGTAGGTAGGTAGTCTTAGTTTCAGTCTTTTTTATTTTTTTGTTTCTATATAACGATCGTCCAACGATTGATTTATATCTTCGAATCTGTGTGATTCTATTCAAAAACGTTATTTGCTTGTGTCATGTTTTTTGGATTCTGTTTTTTCGTCGTTCAAATCTTTATTTTCTGTTTTGATTATTCTTATAGAGAAATCTTTTATATTCTTTGCTTTTTATTTCTCTTTATTCACATCACTTTTTCCCCCGCCGTTCCTGGTATAACCCAGAGAATGTGGTACTTGATTTCTTGTCCGTTCGTCAGTTGTTTTCAGTGATGCAGTATCCGTAAACCGTAACAGGCCCTTTAGCGGATGGTTTTTGTTTTTTGCTCATATTTATTTACTTTTTACTTTACGATGGAAAGTATTTTCAATTTTATTTTGAATCGAAAATGAAGAAAGAAAAACCAGTTCTAGTATGTCCTAATCAGAGGAAAACCAGATCTGTTTGGCTCCTTTTAACATAAATTTTATCTACTGGATAGAAGAACTGAATTTTGTATAACTGGGTGACCTTATGTTTATGAAAAGCGAATCCGTATTAAATCATTTCATTCACAATGTATTCACAATTTACATTACTGAATGTTCGAAGTACGATATTTGAGATGTGCTTTTTGCATGAAATCATTTAGGGCTGGATGCAAAAACGATACTTCAGGAATTTTTAAATTTTTTCTGTCATCAATTATATTATTACATAAACATAATTACATAGGTATAACTTTAAGATAAGTAATTCGTAAGTCACTGTGGATACTTGTGTATTGTTCGTGTATTCGGCACTTAGTGTCAATAATTACTTAGTTCTAAAAGAAAAAAAAAATTTTGAGCTAGAAATAATTAATGAAGTTGTGTCATTGGATCTGCGCACACATATTAATTTATTGCCTTGGCATTGCACTCGCCTGATCACCTCTTCAGTTCTGAAAATCGGTTACTAAATAATGGATTATATCACACCTCTGATTTTGAAAGCTGTTGTGGGTCGAATTTTTGATTCGATGCTGGTCGCTCGCTCTTTTAAAAATAAAGTGAATTTTGGGAAATTGTGTAAAAAGTTGGAATACGATATTTCTCTGCGAGAACACTTCTTTTTTTTTTCAATAAATTCTTTCGTCAAACTCGGAAATAATGCGAATGAAGAACCGAGAAAAATTTGTACATTATATTTTACACGTATTTGTAATAAATATTATACCGTTTTCGAAATCATAAATTCACGTTTCATATTTCACTCCAATATTTAAATTTATCAGTTTCGAAAGCATTTTTAGAATGTTCTCGAATCCAAGTTTTGTAGAATGAAAGGAGCATTAACGTCATTTTTCACGTTCTTATCTAAAGGTATAGAGAGAGAAAAGAAAAGAAAAAAATTGTTGCGTTCTAGTCTATTGAAATATGGTGGAAAAAGTTAGTAAGAAGTTAATTTTGACTTGGTTTTGTGTTCTGATAGTTGGAGACTGTTAACAATTTTCAGTTGTTGCGTTTCTCCAAACTTACATCAAAGCAGGTAATCTCGATATGTATGGAAACGTGAGAGATGAAATTGTCAAGTTTTTGGTACCTATCTAAATGTAATCATCGTAGCGAGATGGGAGAGGAATATATTATAAAAATAGCGTGGGATATGTATGCATGCCATATTTTTGTGTGTTACACTTTAAAGCGTAGAGAAGTAATGAAGTTTCTCACGTTTTTCAGGTGGCATTTGAGTGAGCTTACATCATGCAATTTTGAAAAAATTAAAAAATTCTCGAGTTTAGCTCTTAGAGAGGAGATTCGAGCCCTGGGGAGAAAAAATTTATGGCCTCCTAAGAAATCGAATATTACATCTATGTTCAGGTGCAGTATCTATAATTTATCTTTAAGAGAGGTTTTACAATACTGGGGAAATGTACTTCGCGATCGGAGCGAGTAAAAAATTTTTTTTGAGGGTTATTCAGTTATAAAGATCTACTTTTTTTTTTTTTTTTGACAATTCTAAACCCTTAAAAATCTCGGGTTTGGAGGAATCCTCCCTTCCCCCTCTTATCAGGCCTGTTTGTGCGAGTAATATGTATGGGCTGTTCTTACAATTTCTTAAACTACATTGTTTTTATGGTCCTTTTCCTCTGTAAAATCGTTCATTTTATCAGTAATAGTTATAAAAAATAATTGGTGTTTCTGCCAACTTCAATTTTCATTGGATCTTGGTCTCTTATCAATTGATTGTGTATTCTGTGTGATAACGGCCGTTGGTCAGTTTGAGTTTTTAAACGAAGAATCCACAGGTATTGTGTAATTTTCATGTTTAAATTGCCATTTTCCGCTAGAAATTCTAGCAATTTACTTTCGTGAAAATTTTGACTTACCAGATTGAGAATGAATGTTGTTGTTAAGGTGGTAATCATACTTTATTATGACCAGCAGTGCTCCACACTTCTTCCGTCACCAGTAGGTATAGATATCTCGATGATCGATCGGATAATTTCTCTGTAATTAAACTATATTTTGCGAATAAATGTGTTTCTCAGTCATGAACTTCGTATGAATTTCTCTTGATTGGTCAGCTTTAAGCCTGAAAAGTTGAAAGACTGATTTTTAAATCGACCGCCACGTCAAAGTGGATTTTATTTCGCTTGCAGATTTCAGAAGTTACGAGTTTCTATGGAGAGGGAAGAAATCCCATGCATTATTTTCCGAAGTGCCGCTATCGAATTTTCCCTTTCATTTATGACAGAAAATACAAAAGAGTTGGTTTAAAAAAAAAAATTACCCACAGAAAATATAGATTTCTAACATTTTTTTTACCAAAGGCTTCATGTAGTTTCAACGAAAATATTTAGAGGGCGTGTGAAAGTTGCGACTCATATTGATGGAAAAGATGAGGTACACCCATCCTCCTCAAGAAGATTTAGAGCAATCGTTGTTGAGCTAATATTTATTTGGTGATGCTCTGGACAGGATAAGGACACATGTTGAGAAGAGACTAGAAACAAGATGGTCAATGGTATTATGAATGCGTTCCTCAAGCGATGAACCTGAAGTTACTTTTGAGCTTGTAGAGGGCGTCTATGAATTAAATTTGAAGACGAGGAGGAAGGTAGGGGAAAGAAAAAAAGTGAGAGGTGTAGGAGCAGTTTTAGAAACTGGAGGATCATGCCCGTTTTTGATGTACACCGTATGCAATAAGTATACCCGTATATTTTCGTCGCTGCAAAACGCATATTCTCAATAATTAACCCCAAAGTTAAAAGATCGCGAGGGGGAGAAACAGATTTCATAAGTTGGGTATCGTATCCGCCATTTAATAAACGAGTGGGTTACCTTTGTGCTCCTTCGTCGTCTGCTCACTTTTCTTATACATTTTGCGCACTTTTAATCGTTCTCGACTGTGTACACAAACCACACGTATAGATAGGCTCTTATGTGGTATACGATATGCAACATTGGTTTACGTATATTTCACGAAGTGGTTTCGAAAGTATGTGTGTACACTCAAGAAGGAAGAATTGAACCAGAATACGCCCGAGAGGTACGACTAATCCTCCGTATTCTAACCTTTATATTTAACCTAAGCGTTTAATTCCCTCGAGATATTTTGGAAAACGCTTTTGTTAATGCGAAGCGAAATGCGTACGGTGTGGCGTTAATATTAATCAGCGTTTGCTCGCGCCTGCCGACGAATATCTGTGCATATGATTTGTTTATTTGTCGGTGCTGGCGTGGAAAAACCTGTGTAGAAGTTGTATTTATGAATTTTCACCCTTTGGAGCGAATGATAACGCTGTCGAGTGTTAACGCTGCGTGGAAAGTGGAAGAGAAGACCGTAATAAAATGCGAAAAAAATCGAGATCATGAATGTTTTAGGCGATGATGAGAGAACGTCGAGTGTTTTCGCCTCATAAATAGTTGAATAAATCATCCCTCTGGCAAAATAGCTATATACGAAGCACTTTTCAGAACGCGACTCCCACTTCGGTTGGAGTATGGACACGAGTATTTCTTTCGAAATTTGTTTTATTGAGCTGTGGGAACGTAGGTAGCCATTTTACTCAACGTCCGAAGATTATCGATATCGATGTGTGGTAAGGAGGTGATCGGGCTCCGGTGACCAATGAATTCGCCAATTCTATGAGGAAGCGCCGATTAAAGCGGACGGAAAACGCTACCAGATTGGGTTAGGAGTGTGTGGATGCGGTGCTACAACCGTTCGGTTGCAAAATCAAGCGCCTATAATTGATACACCACGCAGATCATTCGCCACTGAAAGGGCTGCCGTATGAATTGTCTCCGTAATTTTTTTTTGCGAATTAGAGAGACACGAATTGCGTCCGCATGTAACAAGGGAGATATATTAATTGCCTCCCCTATTTTTCACCTCATCTTCATTGAACATATTCTCGGATGCTTTTCTTCAATGGATGCTTTTCGTAGTGGCATCTGTTGAGTTGTTATTTAGTTCTCGTTTAGCTCCGGTCACAGTAAATCGAAAAAGTTGAATGGCAAGGAAACCTTTCAGACAGCGAATGCTGCTATAAGATGGGCTTAAAAAACCAAAGTTGAAATTTTCTGATACCACTTCGTTAAAATTTCTATTACCCCAGGTCAAGTAGGTATAATGATGAGCTTAATATGCTCTGATTTTTGAGACGTATACTTAACAACGAAACGCTACTGCATCGACCATCTAGCTACAAAATTTTTGGGAGATGACTCAGCAAACTTTTTCGGGGTGTTCCGTGGGTTACATTAATAGGATGAACAGAGGTACTCAATTAGCAATATCTCATGAATTAGCAAAAATTGTCGGAGAGGCAACCCATACAAAACCGGAGCCTGGGAGGCAATTTAGAATTCACCAACACCGGCTGAAAGCTGTTGCTGCGTCGATTGTTTTCAGAAACATTATCATCTTCACCTGTGAAAGTTATTCTTCTTTGGAAGGTCGCTATGTCAGCTTTTCATCTATTTTCAGATTTCCGAAGTATTCGTAAACTGAAACAATGTTCATCTCCGCGAGTGAAGTAACCCAAATTTTTCTTCTTCATTTTTTTATTATAACCCCAAAATTGGTTTAGGGAAAACCTAGTGTTAGGTTGTGATTATTAAATTTTCGAGTTCTAATTTTTTTTACGTTTCAGCGAAACTTGGTAATAAACTTACACAGAACATGGAATTGATTCGAATTGAAAGCCTGTGTATGTATATGTTACTGGATGCAGAGTAAATTCAGAGATTCCGAGATTGCCTGTTATCTGAATGAAAAAAATATCTCACACTATTCCAGTGACAAATTTTTAGTATCAAATTTTCAAAATCCAAAAATATTAATTGTGGGTGGTTCTCTTTCATTTCACGTAAAATCCTATTACCCTAGTATACAGCACTTAATGAAGTTTTTACAGATAATGGCCAGAATTAGTAACAAAAATATTTCTACCTCGGAATATTCAAGTGAAAACAAAATTATTCGAGAGTGTAAGCAGTAAAATTTTTCACTTTGAATCGAATTCCTTTTAGAGTTTTTCGGAATTTAATAAAATCTCATGGTCCTATTAGAGATTTTTACATCTTTAATTTTGCATCTGAGAATACTTTCAATTTCATTGTATAAAAAAAATCATCAAGCTATCCACAGCTTTGATTTTGAAAACTGGAAAAAACTATTTTCCTCTCTTTTATAGCTACAAATTCTTTTGTTTAAATAATTTTGAGGTAGAAAATTTCAGCAGGTTTTCTTGTATATTATTCAGATAAATTTTTAATAGATTTTTTAACACCTTTAATAGGAAAATGTAAAAGCTTGAAAATATTTGAAAATTTAGTTCAATTTCTTATTTGGTTTTTAGAGAATTTTCTATTTTTAAATTGGTTTTGTATGAGTAGCAAGTAGTTTCACACCTTTATTTAAGAAATTTAGTACCTTTTACTAGTGGAATTCTAAAAAGTGATTAAATGGTTAACTTTGTCGGGTGGAACGATCTGGTCGTTCCATTTTTACCAAATATTATTAACTGAAATAGTATTTTGTAACGGGAGGAAAATCTTTACATTTTATCACCAAAAATGTGGAAATACTGTTTTTTTTTCCTTAATTAAATGAGGAGAATGCTAAATTTATTGTTACTCTTGGCGCAGAGTTATGTAAAAGTAAGTAACGATTGCGCCTAGTTCTGATGAAATCCCTCGCATTTTCATTGTACAGTTGAAAAAGCGTTGGATATACTAAAATATAACTTTGATTGTAATTTTGTAACATAGGTAACCACCTATTGTGTGAGTTAATCTTTTATTATTATTCAAGATCGTGGAACACGAATGTTCAATATGTTCAAGTTATTACAAAGATATCAGTATCAAACACTGATGAGAGAAGAAAATGCATCAGCTTTTACCGACACAACTTTTTTTTTCTCAGATTTTCTCTTCATTATTTTTCGTTTCTTACTGAAGAATGTCCTGGTAATTTTTTTCTGAGAAACTATCCATTGAAGTGATTTTTCACCCTTTTTCGTATTGTTTTCGCTATTTCGAAAGCTTTGCAGTTGATAGTTTTTCTTATTCGCATTCGTAGTCGCATCTGTTTCGTTAACAACTCTGCAAAAACTATTTTTATTTCTCTTCAAATCGATGCAGTGTTGCAGTGAATGACAGATGAAATGTAAACCTTTTGGAGCAGATGTTTAAATGACACATTAACAGGACCAATTTAATGGTTCGTGTGGTCCATGTAATTCTCAATTCCATTGTCGGTGCACCTTGCTTCCTCAATATTCTTTATTTCCGTTGATGAAATGCTGCAAACCACTTTTCATTAAAGACTCAGGAGTGAAAAATAAAGTTTTACTAAAAAATAATTTTGACAGACTAACACTAGAGCGCTGATGAAAATACATGTGTAGACATAGGCCATTTTTAGTCCAAAAAGAAAAGTAAACAAACAGAAACCAGTGGACTAGAATGGGCATTGGTTTTACTTTGTCATCAATTCAGTGATTCAAATTTGCTATGAAAACTGAGAATTTGTTGATAAAATTGTTAGAGTGAATGATGTACAAAGATTTCTTCAATGAAGTTGTTATTGATGTGAGCATTAGTTTCAATAATTATGTCTGATGTAGTTTTTGTCATTAACCTATAAGTAACCACAAAATTGAAAGTGAAGATAAGGACTAAATCTTCAGTCTTTAAAATCCCATCTATATGATGAAACAGGCCCAGAAATGCGCAAATTTTCAAAATTTGATGTGATCAAAAACCTGCATCTTGGGAATCATCAGAGGTTGTCCAGGGTTGCCCTTTGAAAATTATGTTTATCTCATGAGTATGTAACCCCATACATGGAATAAATGAAGTATTACCCGTCTCCATTAAAATAAGTATGAAAATCTGAAAATAACTTGAAAATACATTTTTGCTTTTACATAATCTGTCCAGATTGGACAAAATCCATTTATAAACTTTGTTCCATACCATCATAGACAGTAATCACAGTAGAATACACGTACAGATTGGATTTAGGATACAGATGTTCCTAGGCTTTTAATGAAAAACTTAGTAAGAACTTTCACAGAACTGGATTTGAGAAAAGTTTCATTTTTTGTAATTAGTAATTTTTGGATACATTTCTCCTGATTGGGAAGATTATGGAAGATCTTAATTTTCCCACTATACTTATCTGACTAATTATGTGGAACTAATTATTCAAATGTAATGAGAATCTTCACAACACTGGCATTTTCATCTAGAATTCAGGTGTGAAATTTGGCATTGATTTTTAATAATAGACTACAGTTTTTCTAGATTTTATTTCGCACTACATTCGTGGTTTTCTTGTTTTATAATAATTGGTGATAACCACATTGGATAGTTTCCAATCATTTCCCCAGAAAAATTCTGTATATGCATGTTTATGAAACTGCATTCAGGGATGTAGATGTTTGAAATTATTTCTGGTTTGATAAATAATTATAATGAAGTTTCACTTGTTTTAGTTTCCAAACTTTATATACTATTGACTGTTATGGAACAAATCCATGGTTCTTGTTGAGTTTCTGTAATAGGGATTTTTTAAACAGGGCATTTCTGGAGCCAAAATTTCCTGAATCCAAAAATATTATTAGTTTCTGTGGAATATCTTGTTGTGAGGAAGTATTCTCATCAGAAGGTAAATTCTACAGAATTAATTGCATGTTCTGCCACTTCATACCAAAGGTATGGGAGAGCTAAATCCTCGGTGAACACTGGCAATTTTAGAGCCGGTTCTGAGAGTTTATATACAAGATTTGGTACACGCACACAGACACATACGTACATGTACATATGGGATTATGTCATCAGTTGTGTTGTTTCCTGCTTCCGTAAGGTGATAAGAAACGACGCAACGCGTTTAGTATCGAGTCGTGACATCGCCCAGATTGTTATCTGGTAATTGATCACAGCCTGTACAATGTATCGTACTTGTACGTATGTACAAGTACAAACATACAAACGCTTGTGTATATGTGGTTTAACGTCACCAAGACGATTATTTGCCATCCCTTTGGGGCGGCAACTATCATCAAGGGTTCCAAGCCCCTATACCTCATACCAGTGAGTCCCCACAGTTTCTCTTCATTTAACAGGTCCTATATATGATGGTGTGGAACAAAGTTAATTTTTTTTTTCTTTTTCACTTATGAGAATAATTTTATTCTGATGACAAAATGAAGAAATTAGATTTTTCGTGATTCTGGTTTTTAATTTAAATACTGTTGTGATAGTTTTTGTCCATAATAGTTCCACACAGTATGTGATATGAAGATTGAAGACTGATGATTTTGTTGAAAGTAGATTTGTAACTCCTGGTATGGTCCTATATTTCACAAATCTTAGAATTTTAAAAGTTTATTTTCAGAACCATTTCAACAAATTTAAAATTTTTCAGAAGATGATAATCCTCAAATTATATAAATTTGTCTAATTATGTAGAATAAATTTCAATAAATGTAATAAGTATCTCTCAAACTGTATCATCTCCATTCGGTATGCAAGGGTGAAGTTGTATTTTGATTATAATATCCAGTTTGGATTATACTAATAATGAAGTCTTGTGTAGTTTTACAGTTTTTGGACTTCAGATTATAAATATTAATATGGAACAAATGTGCTTTCCTTCTTTTTTTTTCTTACAATATGAAACATTGATCTGGTTGTAGCTCCGGGTCTAGAAAAACCTTTATCCTAATTACAATCTGTACTTGTGTTCTACTGTGATTACTGTCTAAAGTTTAGAAATGGATTTTGTCCAATCTGGATGGATTATATAGAAGAAAAAATGGATTTTAAAGTTATTTTCAGATTTTCTTACATTTTTTAACGAAGTTGATAATATTTCATTTATTTCATTTACGATGTTACTTACTCATAAGATAAACATAAAATTTTAAGGGAAACCTCTGGTGATTTCAGAAATGCAGGTTTTTGATCACATCAAATTTTTAAAATTTGCATTTTTCTGGGCCCGTTTCATCATATAGATGGGATTTTAAAGACTGAAGATTTAATCCTTATGTTAGCACAACTAAGTAATGAAATGAATTCATCTACCTTCACTTCCCATTTTGGGTCTACTTAAAGGTTAATTTGATTTTTTGGATCAAAATTGACGCATGTTATAATTTGTAGGAGTGTCTGTTGACAGAACCGTTCCTTGCAGATCCATGCTTAATTTATCACATGTTCACCTTACTCACGTTTTATCTTATCAGTTATCACTCTTGTACTCCTCTCAGAATTTATTTCCATTTGAACCTTCAGTTAATATACACACTTGTGATGAAATGAAATGATTAAATTATGACCAAATAATTCAATTGTGATTAATTACTTAATTTAACACCAGGAAACGTCAAATATTCATACAATCTAATTGTAAACAAATAGAAATAAATGCTGAGAGGTGAACAAGAGTGATAACTGATAAGATAACACGTGAGTAAGGTGAACACATGTGATAAGTTAGGCATGAATTTGAGAGGAACCGTTTGTCAACAGACACTCCTTCGCTCTATCCTGATCAGTGCCTTACTAATAGTACTTAGTAATATCGTATTTTCAGTGTAGTGCATCGAGATTCTCTCGACCTGCTCACTATTGTTCTTCTTGTTCTGCGTTTGATTATTGTTGAAAGCAGTAAACACACAAAATAGTTGTAGCATTGTGTAATTTTTAATTCTGCTGGTTTACTTCTATGTCCTGTTAAATGTTTAATGAAAGTCGAGACCAGTCACCTGCAAAATATGTTGTTAATCGTAGGTACGTAAAGTTCACATAAACGTTTATTGTATATGCTGTGTCGTCTTTCTTTTTCTTCTTCATATGTACCTGTTAAGTATTCTGATCTGTTGCCGAATGTTGGAATGAAATGCAGTTGTGATCTGAATATTTTTTACAAACTCAATATCATGTACTTTGCTAACTATTTATTTATATCATGTTGGTGAATTCGATTAAATAATGAAAATGATTCACGTTTATGAAATAATATGCTGCTTGGTGCTCAGTACATGCCTAATAATAATTCATTTCTTTATAATCTAATTCTGGTTACCATGGTGGTCGGATTGCTTACCCGAAAAAAATTGAACAGGTTTTTCGAGTCCTGTACTTCGGAATGCTAACTGATCGTGAATTATTATAAGCGACATTCAAAAGGTAGACGTTTGATAGTTGTGTTGAATTCTCGCCTAGAAAAATATCACTTTTTTCTGACTGGCGTGTGAGAATTTTGTAAAAAAAGGTTTTTAATTTTGCCATTAATTTCTGATTTGGTCTTGCCTGTTAGATTTTTATTATTATTGGAGGCTAAAGTGAACTTATTACTATTCGTGTCCATTCAAAATATGAAGGAACACACTTGAACACTAAAAATCGTAAAGCAAGATTACGAACATATTGCAGGTTGTACTTATTTCTCAAGTTCTGCGCGTTATTCTTAGTCTTGTATGATTGTATCAATTCTGTTAGTCTTGGTCTTACACTGTCAAGTGGTGGTGTGGCATTTGAAAATTACTCAATCAAAAACGTTACAAGTGGTTCAGATTTCAACATAGTATAATTTTCAAGAAAAAAAATTTTTTAAAAGATTAATAGAAATAAAAAGTGTACGATCTATAGTATTCTGAACGAATTTCTGTTGGGATAAACTTTTTATAATTTCAGAGAACTAAAAATGCAAGTTAATCAATTTTTTTCTCTGCACAGTGTAGTGTTCTGTTCGTCTTAGTGAGTTCTGTCGAATGAATTGTGGTTTTACAGATTTCTGTCTTGGATTTATTTTTTACCGGTCATCGTTTGGCTTGCAAAAAAAAATACTCGTAATAAATTTTTTGACTGTGAGAATATCCAAACATGTCGTAAATTAGCTTGTAATGTAACAAGGTTGACCAATGTTGCGTGACGAGTTACCTATTCCGGAACCATTTCTCATTAATATCCACGCCTTTGGATCCATCGTTAATCGTATAACATTATCTACAAAACGTAGTCCTTTTCGAGATTACGTTAGTTTCAGTTGCCGCCTAATTAAACGGAAAATGGATGCTTGGAACGAAAAGAAAAAAGTAGAAGAAAGAAATCATTTGCGAGGGTACCGAACCTCATTAATGACGAAAGAATTAACCTACCTTCGTATAAGCTGCAATGAAAAATGAGACACTTCGGAAATGGTACTACCAATTCCAAGAGTTGGTTTTTGTCTACCTTTTGAATACGAAATTAGTCGTGCATTGTGAATCGGCCTGGAGAAGCAGTGGTTCCATCTAATTAACGGAACTGTTTCTGTACGCGGACACACAGATACACATTCACACACACTCACCGTTTGAAGAACTGCTGAATAAAACAATGCATGTGAGCACGGAAGTATTCCTCTATAAAGCACCTTTAGGAATTTTATAAAATGCGATTCGAGCCTCGAAATTCGTATTTATAGGCTATTCACACAAAAAACTGCCTCCCTCTTTTGGCACCGGTTTCAGCTGAACTCGTTGAGTCGTTGCAACTATTATATTCGCTGGAAGGGAATCGAATTTTTGTTTGTCTAGAATTTCATATTCTCGATCCTCGATCCTCTGTATGTGCGTCTGGTTATGGTTTGGCGAATTAAAGGCTTGCCGCCGCCGGCGCACAAGTAACCGGTTTTGAAAATGATTTAAATGAGAAATCTTCGTGGTTGTGTATCTACGTATAGGTTTGTTGTTTTGAGGAAAAAGTAATTTGTTTTCGGTTTTCTCATAAGATTGAAATTCCATTTATTTTGGTTCATGAAAATGCCAGACAATGGCTAATTTATGTAAATGATTCATTTTTCGTTTCATTTCATCAGAATCGAATCAATTTCAAATTTCGCTTTAATAAGTTTTCGGCCAAAGCTTACTTTCGCTTCCGTGTAACCAGCCGTTGTAGTTTGCTGTTTCAGTGACGTCTTTTTCTCGTTTTCATTCCGACGGCAGATGCGACTTACCAGAATGGCTTGTAGGTAGCCTAATAGCATAATAATTTGTCAGCGATAATGAGTTTTTGAAATTTTAACTTAAAGAACCTGAATTTTATCACTCTGTTTATGAAGTCTTGAAAGATTAGGTCCATGTAGCTCAGCGATTATTTGCCTAGCCTTGCGATGGAAAAGTTGCAGGTTCAAAAAAGCAACCGAAAACGACCGTCTGTTCGTAAACCAATTTTCAAACTGCTAGTAAGAAAATTAATTGAATTTCGACTTACTTGCGGAAGTGATGATGAATGTGATAAAAAAAAAAGATTTACTTATATCATTTCAATTATAAAATTACATTTCATCTGATTTCCCTTAACAGATGCAAATGAATGAATGAAATGTACAGAGAAATTCTCAATACATTTATTTTCTCACACCTAAATTTAAGCTAGAAATAAGCTTCAGCCGTTTTTCAACAAACTTAAATCAAATAAATAAAGAGACAGATGGATAGACAAATGGAACAGAATTTTCAAAATTGATAAATATTATCTCAATATTGCTTTGTAGCCCTGCCAGCTTAATTTCAGTCCGGAAAAATAAATGCGTAGACGAACAATACTACATTTATAAGTAGATTTAAAAAAAAAAAAAAAAAAAAAACCAAAATCACCCGAGTATTTGGACCCCAGGGTGGGAATGGTAACGTTTTTCGTTTCATGATCTGAGTATTTTGGCACTATTTTTGAGAATTCAATTTTTTTTGTACCCCCTTTTGCGTTGAGTCCATTTTCAGACGTAATTTTGATCGAATGGTTTCGAAATTTGAAACACATTTTCGGATTCATCTAAGGAAGAACCTTATTGTTTTTGGTCCGAATCGGGCATATAGTTCGTCTGCTAAGTCAGTTTATATGCATTTTGCTTGCCGACAGGTCCCAATTTTCAATCGATAGGCCTGAAATTTGGTATATGTATGTGCTTTATGTCAAGTTCATTACCTACAAATTTTGGTGCGAATAGGCTTTACGGTACGTCTAATAGGAGCGATTTTGTTGCAGTTTTGGCAGATTAATGGCTGTAAAAGGAGTAATTTTCAAGCTATAGTCACAAAATTTGGTACAGGTATTGATTTGAAGTATATCTAACATGATTCCAAATTTGGTTCCTATTGGTATTATGGTTCATTCGTTGGGGCTGTTGGAGGTGATAATTTTTCATGTTATCTCAATAAAAGTTGAAATCCTCTTTCAATAGTCACGAAATTTGGTACATATATTGATTTGAATTATACTAATATGATTTCAAATTTGGTTCCTATTAATATTATGGTTCATTCCCTGAGGCTGTTGGAGGTGCTAATTTTATATGTTATCTCAATAAAAGTTGCAATTCTTTTTCAATAATCACGAAAGTACTTCCTATACAAGGAACAGACCTACCAATTTTGGCTTTGATCGGTAAATTTGTTCCCAACTTATTAGCTATTCATTGTGATTTTTTCTCTTACTCTTCTGATAATGGTCATGAAAAATTCATTTTCTAGCCTTCGTGGAGAAGACCACTCATTTTAATTTAAAACCAACCCGATCTCAGAAAAAAGTTAATTTTTGCGCACTTCCCACCTCCATCCGCTGTAGTACACTGGATTTGAACACACATGCTAAAATCTCTGCTAATATTTCTGTAACCTTTACTTCGTTTTGCAATGAGGGATATTTTTTCTCATACAAGTGTTTTTATATGTATATAAAATCCACAATAAATTCTCATCTCTGCAGGAAATAAAACCATTAAATTATTTCTTAAAATTGTGCTTATTAGAACTTTGGATAATTTTACATTTTGCAAAAAAATAATAATTTTTGACACATTCATAAAATATTTTGAAAACAAGATACTTGATCAGTATATTTTATTACAAGCATCATATTTGTGGGATATTGGTAATTTTTACAAAATATATAATAGTTATTTGTGATACATGTGTATAAATTAGGAGATTTTGATAACGCAAGTATCAATCACCTACTGTATATTTTTGCAAATGGGAAACCAATAAGCGCAAATTATCTCCATCCTTTCAACAAAACCTTGTTGCATAGTGACTGGGACGTTTGCCTATTAACGCTAAAATTAGATGTTCATATTCCTGTAGTGGAGAAACTTTAACCAAAAAAAAATTTTTTTTTAAATTAAAAAATGAAAGAAAATGACAATGTAGACTGGGTGCAGTAGTAAGAGTAGTGTATAAGATGATGCATGTGCTCAAGATGATGTGTATAGTAAAGACCTATGTATAAAGTAAGTACATAGATGTGTTTAATGTCCAGAGACAACAAAATATAACCGTTGACACACACCTTTCTCTCTCACTGTGCAACAACGGATTCTGGCAACTGCCTTAGCCTGGTTACATGCCTGCCTACATTGCTTCAGCAGACATGTGTCCTTTGCACATTCCAGGCATGCAGGACTTGTGGGGGTATTCCCACAATACAACACTAGAAGGTAGAATTTTTTCTACTTGCATGTGTTGAAAATGTTGAAAATGGTTCAATATCTATGTGTTGGAGACCATCTGGTTGACATTACATATTATACTTGGGGCAGCTGAAAATTCTTTTATGAATAATTTTTAGCTGTTTGTAGCATGCTGGTTGTACCAACATGCTACCCCAATACTTGACCTTGAGATATTAATAGGTAGTTTATCAATTCCTTATATGAAGGAATCTTTTAATCTTAACAGTTGGCAATTTGTTAGTTGTTTAGAGGATTAATTATATAGTAAACAGTCACTACTAACCATTTATACTTATATATAATATGTGTTTAACGTTTGGAGATAACAAAATATAACCACTGACACACACCTTTCTCTCTCACTGTGCGACAATGGATTCCGGCAACCACCTCAGCCCGGTCACATGCCTGCCTTCATTCCTTCAGTAGATATGTCCTTTACATATGCCAGGTGGGCAGGACTTGTGGGGGTATCCCCAAGATACATGGTTTTAAAATTGCTTGCTTTATACATCGTCAAGGTGCGTATAAAAATGGAGTTTATAAACAGGTGTTGGAAAAATATATTATATAGGTATTACTTTATTAGAAGAATGTTGGTGATATAGGTGATTTTTAAACAAAGAAAATCTACTTTTTCTTGCGAAGCTTGCTGCACAAGAGTTTTTTATTACCTATATTGAGTATAAGTATCAACATGGTTAATATTTGAATGTATACCGAAATGAGACTTGGACACTCCCAAATGGCATATAACATTTTTAAATTTTCTGTTGTTAGGAATTATATCCTCTATAATGAAAAAGAAATGATTCCTAATTTCTCCCTTTCAATTTTTTTTGAGTAGATTTCCTAGAATCTACCTATTACGGAGAGTAGCATGGCAAGACTTGAAAATTTTACTAGCGTTTTTCCGATTTTAGTCCGCTCATTATTTTCCAAATTACGGCTTCCGGAAGTTTATTTTGTAATGCCAAATTCTCGAAATTTATAAAGAACGCAACCCGCAAAACACATAATTTGAAATTCTGTCTATTCTATTCTGGGAGAAATCTACCTTTCAGACTGGCGTGCCATCGGCTTTGTTAAGTAGGTTTTCTTTTAAAATTTTCTTATTAATCGTGATTTCATGAAACGACCTGTGGTTGGGGTAGGTGTGTTTTTCCTTTCAGAACCTCCAGGAAAATTTTAGCATCAAACATCGAAATTCATTTATACGTATGTATGTAGGTATAAGCTATTTTCGTCGCTGTTTCAGTCCGATAGTCACGAAATTAGAAAAGAACCTTTATGTTTCATTTGGTGGTATAGTCTGCTTTCTTGATAATTATTAAGAGCTGCATTGTGACGATTTGGTTTGTACTACACGTTTTGTTGTTTGAATAAGATTGATGGAAGTGATACGAAAGAATCGTGCTCAAAACATAATTATTCATATGTACATTTGAGAAAGATTTCCGGGTGTGCGTGCAGTGTGCACTGTGCAGGTATCCTTCGAATTTTCTTCTTGAAGTTATCAAGAAAAAAGTATGTTTAAATGTTTTGTTTTCATTTTCCTAAAAAACTCCCTTTACTAGCTGCCTCACTGGAATTTATTTTGACGGTGCTTTTTTTCTATGTATCTATTGATAAAGTCTTGAAATTTCTATCGAAAATTCTTTCCCTTTCAAACGTCTCCTCAGTTTTTCCAACGACGAAGAATGTGTGGTCGCTACAGCTTTTTGGCATTTATTAATTTATTCAAAAATAATTAGCAAATTAGCCGGGTAACAATGTAGGTGCATAATTAATTCTGAATTTAAATTAATAAATGAGAGAAAAAACGAAGTATGGGGATTCAAATGATGTAATTTGTTTTACTTTTATCAGTTTAGTTTTACATTAAATTTAGAAGCTTGCGAAAAATTGTTTCTTTCATTTTTTTCATTTTTTTTTTTCATTTTTTATTTTATTATTCACAAATTTAGTCAGTTGTTATGTAGATTTTATGCAGAAACTTTCAACTTCGTCGTTTGCTTTCGAAGTTGAAGTATCGTAAAATTATACGAACGCATAATAATGAATTTATAAGATGAAGAAAGGAAGAAAGACGAAAATAAATAAAAAAAAAGAAAAAAGGAAATATTTTTCTTTGAAAATCATCATTTATATGAGAGAGAGAGAGAGAAAGAGAGATGTGAAAAAATGTATACTCCTTGATATCGTGTTATGGAATAAAAATTATCATACGGTTATTTCTATTCGGTTTTTATTCGGTTATATGAGTAAGTATATGAATTGCGTACAGGGTGTTCTATAAATGGTTCACCAATTTTCAACAGTTGGCAAAAAAAAAAAAAACGAACTACAACTCTACTTTGGGTTGTGACTTATTGACTGTTATAACTGGATCTAATTTTCAAGTGTTGCTGATATTTTCCAGAATTCGATCTCAAAATTAGTTGATAACTTGAAAGAGACAGTAAAGGGAGTTATTTTATTCAAAGTTTGTCAGTTGAAATGGGTCAGAGGTGAAGGAGTTCGTAGAAATAAACTAAAAATAGATGGGAAAAGTCATGAAAATTGTTTTATTTCTTTGAAGAAAACTGATCTCCGAAAAAACAGCTACATTTTCATATCTGTATACCATAAAAAATAATGGTTAGTTATTGCAAATTGGTTTAATACGAAACAAGCTACACCGTGATACAATGTGGCAACAGGGTTTTCTCTCTATTAGTGTTACTCGACCAGCAGATATCACATCAAAATTGAATGGAAAACAAAAAAAAAGGTCAGAAATAATGACGTAATAACTTAATAATGAGAATTTTATTTTCACAGTAAACATAGAACTGGCTGAAGGAAAATAACAAACTTGACGACTGTGTTAGGGTTTTGTTGCACTTCGTGCAAAAACTCTAAAAATTTAAAATTTCCCTCGACCCGTTTGGCTTTCTAATTTTTCTTTGACGTTATGTTCGTAGAAGGATCCTGATTCTAAGATCAGTCGGTTTCGTTCACTCGTGTCATGTAATATTGGTAGATAAATGAAAATGTTCGATTTGATTTTAGCACCTACAGTGGCTACAATGAGTATATCTCCGTATGTTCTTCATATAGGTTGTTTCCTGAGAAGTTCCCCGAACTTGAACCGCAGATAGTATACCTGGTGAGGAAGCTAGGTATACGAAAAGCATGGCAGCCAAAATTTACATTACAGCGATAACTATTTGTATGATATGAAGACTTGTATTACTCGCCGCCAAAAACAAAAAAATAATGTGGGTATTCGTCTCTTTAACACTTTCCACATTAACCTTACCATCGGTTAGGCAGATTTCAAGGAATAAAACTATTGTGGAGCGTGGTATGGAAAATTTCATCATATTTCCCCAAAAACACCCTCCCTCAAAAGCTTATATAACATATGGGTATATGGAATGTAACGAAATTCTTCAACAAACTGGAGGGCGTATTTCTTTGCGGATCAGTGTGAAATTTAGCGTGTGTATACTTGGAGTTTATATCTTGGTTAAGTTCTATGATGGGCCTCATTAGCTCATTAGATGCGAAAAGGCAGCTGTTTGAAGTTTAATTTGCAGATAAATTGGCAGGCGTAATTCTTATCGGATCGAGACGAAATTTTACATGAGCATACCTAGAATCTATTTTTCAGTCAAGGTTAAAGTTGGACTTAATCCACCCGTTAGTTTATGAATGACAGCTTGTTGAAGTTTTCTATGTGATACAAAATTCTTAAAATCAATAAAGATCGCAACCCGCAATACATATAATTAGAAAACCTGTATTCTTAGCGAAATCTACTTATTCGACATGTGTGCCGTCGAAATTTTTCAAATTTTACTTTCTATTTTTCTTCTGTTTATTAAAACTTTATTTTATTCAAATTTACAATTTTTTTTTCATAATTTTATCTGAAAAATTAGGCCAGTATTTTGAATTTTTAGTACAGTATTGGAAACCCCGTAGCGCCTTTAGGAACAAAATAGAGCAAAATTGTATTGAACCTTTTTTCCCCTCCCTCCTGGTGAGTACTACGGGTTCCTATTGACATATTACAATTTTAAAGTGAATTTCTACATGTCATGCTATTAGTATATCCACCTCCTTAACCGCTGAGAACAGAACACATGTTTATAAAATATTTTTTGTTTGTTTTAAGGTGTACTCTACGGTTGAAGTTGAATTAAGAAAACATCCCGTATCGATTGAATCCTTAGTTTTCTTGAATGAGTTGAATATCCTTTCACTCCATGTCCACCGTAATTTTTCATCAGTTTGTTTTTATAGTTTTCGCACTTTGGCCTCGCATCTGATAAGTTTAACCCTTGAAATGTATTCACTTGGATAATTGTAAATTTTTGTATTTTTTATGTATAATATACTTAAATTGGCTTATCGAACCTGTGTCCTGCATTGAATATGGTGAAGGAAAAATATATTTAAATGAACTCGAATATTATTGACATGCAGAGAGAATTTTCCATTCTTCTTTGGTCTCAGCTGTTTGAAACAGCCGTTGCACAGTATAGTTGAAAACAATGTACAATCAACAAGTTTATTTTTCTTTGCTAACAGACATTCCTACCTTGGTTGACCCACTACACTCACAGTGTGAGTGATAAGCAATATTGGTTGTGGTTTTGCGGTCTAAGTCTTGTACTTTTTATTTTTGCCAAATCAAGACTGACTGTGCAAGAATAGGTCCAAAACTCGATTGACCAAACCAAAAATTTGAAAAATATAAACGAGCTGTAAAATTTCTGAATTAATAGTTTGCAAAATTTATTGTTTAATATTTTCCTTTCATATTTTGGAAGGACCTCAATGGTAAGTTTAATTTAGCCATCAATAGATATTCGTAAATCCTGCGGGCAGTACCGAGACTAACAATAATACCGAGGTCATCATACTGTTCAAAACCAATATCAAGACTAATTTCCAAATGAAAACAAATACCTTGGACCTAAATTAATATCAAGAATGGAGTATTAGTGATTTTATTGGTTTTGGTCTTTGTTTCATTCATTATTGAGTACACTCAAAACTCACAATCGGTATTAGTTTTTCGCTTCTCTTGAAATCACTGTATAACTCCTGCTCTTGGTCAGCTATTTTATTTTATTAAATAGTCATCGCTGATGTTTCGTATTCGTATTATAATAAAAATTTACACGATTTGCATTTCTTGCACAGTCGAGGATACATTGGAAATGACGTTTGTAGTTAATTTTCATTTTGTTAAATAAACGAATACCTTTCATTTTTAAGTAGGTTTTCTACTAAAAATCTTCTCATTAATCTTTGTGTCGTGGAACGATCTGGGGTTGGTGGTGGGCACGTTTTTCGTGTCATAACTCAAGGAAAATTTTGGCACTAACAACACGAATTCATAATTATAAGCCAATTTCTTGTTACCACGGTGCAGGTTACATTTTTATCCGATAGTCGTGAAATTTGGACATAAACATTAATACTGAACCAAGGATCTGACCTATTGATTTTGTTGCGGATCGACCGTACGGTACGTCCGGTATGGGTATTTTCATTTTTGTTTTGGGTATAAAATTTTCAATTTTTGACCGATAGCTACGGAATTGGAAACATGTATTCACTATAAATTATTATAACTTGGTATAAATTTTGGTGCCAATCGGCCGTACGGTATTTACGGTATGACTATTTTCATTTATGTGTTGGCTATAAAACTTTCAATTTTCAACCAATAGCTACGAAATTTGAAACAAATATTCACTATGATTTATTATAAGATGCTATAAATTTTGGTGCGAATCGGCCGTTCGGCCGTACGGTACATCCCGTAACACTATTTCCTTTTTTATATTGGCTATAAAATGCCTAATTTTGGACCAATAGGAACGTAATTCTGAACAAATATTTATTATAATATATTAATAACTTTTTAGTGACTATCTAATTTTATAATTTTCGAGTCTACTTTTTTTAAAAGAACTGCTGTTGCGTTAGAGTTTTCATATTAGGGTAACACTGCTAAATTCGTTGAGTCCGGGGGAAACAACGAATTCCGTTTTGTGTTAGTGTGTGCGTGTTGAATCATGAATACAATCAAGTATACACACGCACTAACAAAACAATCATGGTTTTTTGGTTTTGTTTATATTCTTCACTTTTCGTTGCACATGACGTCACGTTTTTACTAGGTACCTTAGATTAAACATTCTCAATGTTAAAATGGTTTAAGAAACTCTTGCTCGTTATTACGAATTCTGTTGGCTGTGAACGAAGTTTGGTGTTCATCATTTGTTGAACATCCTGTAATTCGCTTATAGGGAAAATATGCATACATCGAATAATCTTTAAATTTGTTTTATTTCCCTGGGTACGTCTTTCTCTTAATTTTTTTCATTTTATGGAATTTGTCTTTTTATGCAGGACGTACGTTTCTTGCCCTTTTTTCATTTTCATTTTGTAAAAGCCACCATACATGCAGTATACAGTTCTTACGTATAGGGTAGGTAAGCACCTCCGAGAGCGCCACCTGGTGGCAAAAGTTATAACAAATGGGATGGTTGGAAACGTGATATTATATACATATGACAAATGTGTGTTTTTTTTTATTCTTACCTTTTTCCTCTTTTTTACTGTTTTTTGGTTTATTTTATCCCTTTTCAGCAATGATGAAGATAATGATTTTGGAAATGAGCCAGGTGAAGGGGGAATTTGTGGAGCAGGAAAAAAATTAAAATTTAGCATCAATTTTTATTCAAAATTTTTAGCCATTTTGCACTCTCCTGAATTGAATTTTTTCTTTTTTTCAGCTTGACAGGGGGCAAGTACACCTTCTTCAACCCAACCCCTCATATATATTCACAAAATTTATGAAAAAATACAACTGCAGACGTTTATTTTCATTTTCAAGTCTATACAATGATTGGAATTTTGTCAATAATGAACTAGAGTGAAAAAAAACTAAACAATTTTGAAGAATTTTTTACAATTCATCAACACAGTTAATTTCATTGTCTCATATCTCTGTCAATTTTCAGTCAATTCTCATGAACCAAAAAGCATTTTGTGGCCAACTGTATGCACATTAACGGTATTGCCCCATAAAGATTGTATTGGTTATATATGAGACAAGAAAGACGATAACAGTATTAGCTCAGATCTGGGGTAATACCAATATTCTGAGGTTGACTTACATTTTTACTTATAGCTCGAAACCTAATTGTCAGATTTTTATGTTTCACCCATCAAATTGTAGAGGATGAATGCGCGATTCAGACGAGCTATTATACGTCTGAATATGATAACATGGGGACAACTGAGAGTGAAAAAACCAAAAATCTTGCATTTCAGTATCTGTATTACCCTACTTTATCTTAATGATGTGGCATCCCATTAATTAAACAAAAATCAGGTAGATGGCGTGCGCGCTGCACAACGGAGATACTTACCTAGCGTTACTGTGGTTGTATTGTCGATGCATTTTTATTCAGTTTGCTTGCAAACGGGGTATTAAAATTGACCCCTACAAAGGGTTATGGATGTGGATAGTGAAAATTATCCGTTTCATGAAAAGAAAAAAGAAAAAAACGACTGGTAACATTTTCTTATATTAACTTAATTTTTTTTTATGTATATGTGTGTATATATCACCCAAATTTTGTGTTAACGGTTTTGAGAAAACTACCCGAGGGATAGGGCTGAAATTTTCACAAAATGTATTTCTTATATGGGACCAAGTCCAATGGGAGTTCGGTGCCCATGATTCAGTATTTTCTGAGAAAATTAGAAGACAAAAAATTTCTGCAAATCGGTTTTTAGCTTTAAAACATCGATAGATCGATATTTTTGTTTTAAATATAATAACTACCGATAGTTTTTCGTAACTAGTTTAACTTACTTGAAACTTGAGAAATGAAATTTCGATGGATTGATAAGTTTGTCAGATATCGATAACCATCGATAGTTTTTTGTAATTTTTTCAAGTATTCAGAATTCAAGTTTGTTTCTTGAAAAATGTTTTACTTAGATGAAAAAAGGTAACTGGGTTTTCTAGCGAAGTATTGCTGCCCAATAGGTATCTGTTTATTTCCTCTTTATTTTCTTTCAAACATTTAACCATTTTATCGCGTTCGCTAAAAGTGTAACTATGTACGTTTTTCTGTCTGCGTGTGCCTTCTGTTTTCGCGCCGGAAGTTCAAAAAAATTTCGCACTTACGGTTTGTAAAAAGTATATTTTAGCGTGATGACGAAAGGAAAACCGAAAAAGTATGTTTACGGCGTTTCGTATTAAAGCTTTCATCTGCTGTATTTATGATTTTTTGTGTTATTCGGTATTTACTTTTATTTTGTCGAAGTTTACTATAGTGTAACCGCAAAGGAGGAAGTGGAGGAGGAAAATGGTGTTAGCTCTGATTGCAGAAATACGTGACAGTCGTTTATTGTGGTTTATTGCTCATTCTATCTGGTTTACGAATACGTTTTGAATTGCACATTTATAAATAATAATTACGAGAACGTGATATTGCAGCGCCTTTTACTACAGTGTACTGGTTCTTGAGGCATTGTGCCGTCTTGTACGTACCAATGGTATGTGCAAATATTTTTTTTTGTGTGTTTGTGCTTTCAAGTTCTCAGATAGACGAATCCGTGCAATTCTTATACGTGGCCAGTGAGAAAAATTGTCTCTTATAAATTCCGGATGATTTTTCATTGAAAAAGACAGAAAGTTATCAAAATATGACGTTTAATTTTAAAAGTCCTTTGGGAGTGGGCGTTGAAAAGAAAAAAAAAAGTAGAATAGGTTCGTCCTCGTTGGGAAATGTGCAAGTCGAGATTTTTAGTGATAATAATTTTGGTTTGGTTGTTGGATTTAATCAACGAAAGTGAGATAGTTACGGTATATATTGGTCCATCGTATTTTCCTCGTCCCTAGGGATCCGTGAGTATCAAATTTCGTGCATAGAAATAATTTTAATCGACCTTACCATTCATTTTTGGTTTCACCTGTATTCGATTTCGGGGTAAATGGTTACGTACTCGTGCTTTAAAATTTGAATTCGGTCGACTATTTATCCATTCTTCGTTTCACCTTACATTTAATTTCAAGGTAAAGAGTATTTTCAAACTTGAAAAAACATTCCATCTTCTTTGGGATTAATTTGATTGAATATCGAGCAAGAAATTATGAAAAACGTGTAATATATATAATTGTAGGTTTATAAATGTAATCAGATTGCTCCGTCACTATGACTTTTTTCCGAAATTATTTTTTCTTCAGTTGTTTTTCGAATATCCAATTCTATTTCTTTAATCTTTTTTTTTTTTTTTTTTTTTTTTGTATTTTGTTTTTGTAGGTAAGTGTTGATGACTTGAAATGCAAAAATTGATGAAACTCTTTTAAACGGTTCAGTAAGTATTAATGCTTCAGAATATCCGGAAATGATTGCGAGATTATCTTCTTATGGACTCGAATGTTCTTTTAAAATTAATTCTTTGGGGCGTACTGCGTAGCGCAGTGGTTGCTTAAACTTATAATTTGAAAATTCATGCTGGGAAACCGTCGTGGCGGCCACCGGATCTCTGCCATCAAATTCGGTAATCAGAAGGTCATTCAATTATATGCAGCTGGTATCAATTGAACCAAACCGAACACACCATCATTTTGGGTTGAAAATATGAAACCTTTCGATTGTAGGCAGAACACTTAGTTGCTCTACCGCACAGACGCCATTTTCAATTAATTTGTGGAGTGACCATAGTGAAGACCGTTAACCAGGAAAAAAGCGAATTTGAATGAAATAAAATAAAACATTTGTATGGAACTTTATATCGCTATCGTAAAACAGAATGCCTAACGTGTACAACATACATAATGCTGTCCTTTTGAGGGATTTAGGTTGAGCTTTAAAAAACTGAATTCTGTTACCTCTCTTTTCCGGTGAGTTGGAATTGCTCAATCGAGACGTGCGGAATCAGCTTGTAAATGCTTTGGAATAATGTCCTGCTGCATGAAGCCTGAATAAAGCTCGACTATACTCATCCATTTTCGAATTCCAATCGTGGAAAAGTTTCTGAATCGTTTGGTTTGGTGCTCTGTGTCCGGTGTGCATTGCATATTTCACTTTTGCTCCAATAGTGACCTATAAGTCAAAAAACGTCATTTTTGAGTTTTTGCTGTGGAATCGTCGTATAAACAATGCTCCATCACTGATGAATCATTTTTTATGATCAGTGTAGTTGTAGATGATTGATAGGGCATTGTTTGTGCCACTATTCCCTGCGTCGTAATACAAAAAGGAGATTGTTTAACTCGTATCTATCACTCTTGAAGCAAAAGTGCAGTGTGATACCTTTGATACTCGGTTGTATAGAGAGCTTATTCAAGCATAATGTAGAAATTGACAATTAATTTCACAGATACAGAATTTTATGCTGTTCTGCGTTGAGGTTCATTAGCGGCCAGTTTGGGAACCTAAAAAATTACAATTCGAATGATTGATGGACCATTGTTTGTGGAACTGTTCCATAGTCGTAATCTAAACATTAAGTATTTGAACTTGTTTCGCTATTTTGAGCTAGAGTTTGATTCGCTACTTTAACCCTGGATGATATTCGTTGGTAGAGCTTATATGTATAGGCATAGAATTGAAATCTCCAAATGTGCACTTACAATAGTGAACCTCGCGGGTACCGAATTTTCCGAATTCGTTTCTTATGACAAATCATTTTTTTTCACCCTTCTTATGTTCCTATTCGTTATCCTGTTATAGTATTTTCCAACGCTGGTAGACCTAAACTCTCACTCGATGTAGGTAACTGTTAGAAAAAGAAGTTTGGGAAATTAGTTGTTTTTTTTTTCGTATTCACTGATTTTTTTTTCCACCCTATTCGTCGCAATGATTGCGGTGGTTTACGGTTTCTCATGCCTTTTAAGAATGATATAAATCATCTTTATTCAATTCTGGTTTGTTATGACTACAACAAACGTGAGACAGAATGAAAAGATCATCTACCAAAACCGAAGTAGGAGGAGAAGAAGAGGGAGAAGAATGATGAAAAAAAGTTTATATATTTATTGCTGCTATTTTTCACAGGCAGGTACATATAAACGCATTAGTTTTGTACAAGTAGCGTGGAAAATAAGTATACTAATCAGGTATTATTTTTTTCCTCCCCCACTTCCTTTTTGCTATGCCGTCTCCGTTCCTTCTACTTTTTTAGACCGAACAGCGTTCGAAGAGGCACATTATTCTCCGTTTTACGTATCTTCATCTCGCCGTATTGTTCGATTATGTGCGATTCGCTCTGGTTGATGGGGAGCTCATAAAGCTGTTCGCCAACATCGTCTTCGGTGGTCTTTCAATGAGACATTTAAGTAGTTAATAGCGATGGACCAAACAAGAAGAAGAATAAGAAGGAGGAGGAGAAAAAAATAAGAGACCAAAACTCGTCACCGAATTCTCGGTGAACGTTTTATTGAGGCTAATAACGCTATTTTTCAGTGTACCAATTGATCAGACATTCTTTCTTCGCAAGACCCACGTCCCTCTTCTCATCTCCCGCCTCCGCTGCATTGTCCATCGTCTTTATGGTGTTCTAACACTCTTCATTCTTGTCGCATTGCTCCGGCACCTCGTTGTTACCTGTGATACGTTTGCGATCGATCGATAGTTTGCAAATATTTTTCCATCGGTTATACTATATTATACTACACTCTACTGTGTGTATACGTATGATATATGTACGTATGTTTGGAATTCTTTGCAGCGAGAAAAAGTTAACACGTATCGTTGATTTCACCTTATAGTAATTAGGAACTTACGAGGCGCTAGCCACCAAGACGACTAGTGCAAGAAGAATGGTGGAGTAACTAGAGGAAGAAGGAAAAAAAAAATCAAAAAAAAAACAGGAAACTACTGGCGCATCCGTTTCAACCGTTTTGGTGTGTACGTGCCTTGAGCGCAGATGTTTTAGACAACAATGTAATAATTATTACCTGCTCCAGGTGCTGCGGTCCGTTACGAAGGTGGTTCATTGTATTTTTTGTTTTAAGGTTCCATGATTGATTTGTGGTCGAGTTTTCATGAAAAGTTCGTAAAGAGGCGAGGAAATTTTTAATCTTCGAAACTAGTTCTACAAGTGGCCGCCCATTACACTCCTCGTTACGGGATGCGGAGAATGAATGGAAAAAAAAAATTGTAAAACGAGTTTTTGATGAACGAGTGACACCTCGGCGCCTATGGTGGTGTCCTTGTTGATCGATTTTCGTGTGTTGTATGTTAACGGTTGATTTAGGAGCGTGAATGTAAGTGAGGTGTAATGTGCCCATAATGTTTGTACTTGGTTGAATTATTGATAATATATGCCATTGAAAGAGGTCTCAAGCGTGTTCCTTGGCCTTTTAAAAAAAGAAAGAAATGTATTGTTTACTATTCTGGCGTGAAACCATAAACATTTTTGCGGAGCCTTCTGTGTATTTTGCTGTTCGTTTCTACGTTAGAACGTCTCACGTCGTGGGAGGAGAAGTAGCGTATCATTGAGCTTTAATTTGCAGAATGCCCGATGGTTCCATTCATTAATAGTCGAATGCTCTCGGGTCGCTATGTTTTGGTTTCAAGTTTGGAACCCTTCTTTTTGCTTTCAAATCCCTTTCTGTTATTTGTAAACGCACATTGCCTCAATTTTTGACGTTTCTCGTCTTTGGGACGTGAAAGGTCGGTCTAGTTCAGTCGCCGGAACCAAATCGAAACGGGGAAGGGGTGTGTCGTGGTGAAATGTTCAGTTCCAGAAGTTTACCCTGTATGACCCGAAAATGTTCACTGATTTCTTATGTGTGGAAAAAGAAAATATTTCTTCATTTTCTTCGAAATCACCTAATGTAATGCTGTCGGATTAAAATAAGAGCAAAATACCTACCGCAAAATAATATTCTACCTGCTTATGACGTGGTAGTTGAACGAGTCTGAGCGCAAAGTTGAACACTACCTGCGTGACCAGTGTTGTTCTTGAATTCAAAATTCAACTTGTTTTTGTGTTTGTGTTCACCATGATGTCATCGAAATTTCAGAAACTCATAGAAAAATATCGCTTAAAGTTATTGAAAATCATATTTGGTCGTTATCATCCAAATTTTCCGCGTTACAGTTGATTAAAATATTGACGAGTTTTGTAGCAAAAATCTGCGAAAAACGGCCGTCGTTATTGTAAATTGCTGCTTTTAAGTAGGTTTTCTTTATAAAATTTACTTACTACGCTTGGTGTGGTATAAGCCTTCAGGGTTGGAGTGGGTACGTTTTTAGTTTTATGACCTCAGGAAAATTGTGGCGCCAATAACTTAAATTCATATATATATATATATATATATAGATTGATATAAGTCAATTTCTTGCTCCCTCGGTACAGATCGCAATTTTTGTCCGATAATCATGAAATTTGGTACGAACATTTTTACTAAGGCAAGGATCAGACCTGTTGATTTTGGTGTAGATCGGTTAGGCGGTACTTCCGGTACCACCATTTTTGTTTTTATTTTGGCTGTAAAATGCTCAATTTTGTTCCAATAGACACGAAATTCTGAACAAATATTTATTTTAATTCATTGTAGAATGTTACCAGTTTTGGTGTGGATCGCCCGGACGGTACTTCTAGCACCTCTATTTTTGTTTTTATATTGGTCATAAAATGTGAATTTTCAAAACCATATGTTCAAAATTTGAAACAAATATTCATTATAATTTATTGCAGTATGATACAGTTTTGGTGCGGATCGACCGGATGGTACTTCCGGTAAAGCTTTTTTTCCTCTTTTTTTTTCTAATTTGCATGAACTTTTCTTTTTACAAAAATTAACCACATATTCAGGTTTTCTTTATTATTATTATTTTTATTTTTTATTTTTTTTATAACTTTATTAACTTTGGAGGAGGGTCTACGCCCTCTCTCTACCAGCTCCAGTTACAAATCCTAGATGACCAAAATCATGTACATATGCATGTACATTCAATGTCCGATAGATGGCGAAATATTATGCAGATACCTCTTTGTATGTGTGTGTATGTATGTATGTACATATATAGTAAAACGTGGAGCCCCCTGTTTTGTTATTGTGTTTTCTTTTGCCGTTATCTCGTGATTAATTCGTTTTAGGTGAAATCTGATGGTGGAAATGAATTTGTCATTAAAAAATAGAGGGGCTTGTCGCTGAAAATTTTTTTCTGCCATCACTAGTTTTTGAAATAAATGACAAATTAAAAAACGTCAAATTTCTCATTAATTTGCCGTTTTTTTATGGCCAATTTTTGAAAAACTAATGGCGATAAAAAATTAATTTTTTTAGGGAACTTGAGCAAATTTTCTCCATTTTTAAGTAGAACAAACTTCAGCTTTGTTGCTTAAATAGTAGCTGACAAAAAGTGAAGTGAGAGAAGAGCAGTTTCAAAATTCAAATGTTATGAATATTGCAAAAAAATGCGGATAAATATACAAAAAGTGGGATTGAATTTTATTACATAGATTATATTATGTTTTTTTGGTTTTATTTGAAATTATATGATTATTTACCATACTTCATCACCATACTTAATTTTTCATTTCAGGAAATAATGCTTTTAAATTTCACATTGTCTAATATTTTGCTAGTAGCTAACAAATTTCATACAATCATAACATACCATTAACGCATATAAATTTCCAGACAATTAATGTGACCATCAAAATTCATAATTATTCTTTTCGAAAACCACCTTTTTCTAGCGAGGCTTGCTGCGCTAGAGTTTTTTTTCATGGATTTTGTTTGGTACGAAGATACTATTTTTCTAGAAGATCGTGGGAATCATAATGCTTCGTGGGAAAATTTCTTTTGGAAAATACGATAAAATCGCTTTTATAGTTGCTATTTCGAATAAAATCGTTTTTTGTGTCAGCCTCTCTGTCGTTATACATATTTATTTAGTCCTATTGAAGTTATCCAAATTTGTCGAATCCTTTGTATCCTTTATAACCGAGACATGCGGCTCTTGATACAAGTCTCGTAAAGCACTTTGTATTTTAGTTTTACGAATTTTGTTATTTTGCTACAAGTTTCTAAGTTTTACTTCCAAATTTCTTAAGAATTTGTGTGTGGGTTTCTAGACTAAATATTTTCCAAGAAATCCCTCGTGGATGCCTTTCGAGACCAATATTGAAATTATGTGGTTTGAAAAATTCATATGGTCGTGTCGCAGACTCGCAATCTCGCTTAATTGATGACTTTTGTCTGATTTTATCTCACGTATTCCTAATTATCGTAAATCAATAATATGCAAAACCTTTTGTAACAAATTGTCGTAAATCAGTGTATGCATATGCCTTGTTCGAAACTTCGTTTGATCGTTGGCGAAACTCAGGTCACTGCGAGGTCATTCACGCTGTTTGCTAAGCAGAATAATAGTTTTCGTTGCCTTACTGCGCCGCTGAAACTTTTCATTAGCACACCAATTGTACGCTAATCGTAATCTTTAAGTTTTCCCTCCTCTTGCTCAATCTCTTATTTTATATTCGTGTAAAAGCCATTTTTTTCCCGATTGTCAATTATTTCAATAATTGTGAACGTGTATTGCCGAATGCGGTGTCCTTTCCTTTGGTTCATGCGTTTGCGACGAAGGTCGTTCATAATTTCATTTACCCAAGCGAATGAACTGTTTTCAGTAATTGTCGGAAGTCCAACGTGGCAAAAGGTTGTCAATTTTGGTTGTACAAAAAACGTCGTTCATCTACAAACTCTTGGATATGATTTTGGTTTTGTGTGCTACCATGTGCGCATTCCGTTTCTACTGACTTTACCAACTCCTGCTTCTATGTGGTTGCTTCTGTCATTTATGCACGTTATAAGCAAAATATTCCTAATCAACCAAACTGTTTCTTAATTAATTAACGTTAAAGATATGTATACGGAAAACGATCGCAATACGATATGTGCGGAAACGCTTGGTACGCTGCAAAAGCGAAATTTATTCGTCTGTGGAAATTTTACCGACCAACTATACCATATCGTGTGCATAGGTAGGAGGCCTATCTGTATGTGTAATGAATGTTCATATCTGTAATACGACGTATGGAGGTATATGTGTGTCTCTGTGTGTGCATTGGTGCGAATATTGTTGCCAGATTAGTAGAGCATTTCCATCCGAATAGCACGTGTAGCGTAGTCACGATTTTTTTAATACTGGTCGAAATTTCGTTTAGTATTATTCGCGGATTACACAAGTCAGCCTTTCACTTTTGCAAGGTACCTCACTATGGAACATTAACAAGGCACCTGTAGAATAGTGTAACGAAGGGGTGTGAGTGGCTCTTGTCTGCAAAACTTACCTGAGAAATAGCTTTATTGCGAGGGTTTGCTGTTGGTGAGTACAGTCTTGTATATTTACTTTGTAAAACTATCAAGTATATTATCTTGCTGAGCATTTGCGTTTATTGATATAATTGTAGGCCTATACCGCGTGTATGACTAATACGCATCCTCCTTTTTAGAACCATTTCAACCCAATAATGAACCAAATATGCCAATTATTGAAGACCGTTATCACGATTTTCTCAAGATTGTTTATGATTCCTTGGAAAAGTAGGTATACTATGTTACATTCATAATATAGCTCACGATTGTAATTGCTTTTATTCGATACAAAATGTATTGAAACACACAATTACATAGTTTCTTTATCCATTGTTTCGTTATGAAAGATTGATGAATGTGAAGAAATCCGGTAGAATTCAGACACGACGTCAAGGTGGCTGACATCTAGCGGATATTTTCTTCAGCTTTGGAAACGGGATAGCGGACGCGAATCCATTGAATATTGTGCAAAATAAATCCTTAATTAGTGCTTTTTACGGTTGGTTTTGAGTACAAGATGCTTAGTATTGATTCTATTTTCCATCATTTACTGTAAAAAGTCGTTCTCATCGCTGTCTAAATAAAAGGATCAGAAAATAACAATACAAAATAGAAAATAACAATAAAGTTAATATAATATTTCGTAGTTTCCCAAAAAAGAGGGTTTAGAACTTGTACATTTCTCGCATTCTCGTTAATACCAAAACATTCTCCAACAAAGTGAAAATAAAATAGAAACTGAAATCAAAGACCATGAAAAATCGAAAAATACCGTTCTCCAAAATTGCCAAAAAAACCTGTGGAAAAAAAAGTCCATCATCCCATTTCGAAACCTCTTATCAACAAATGAAACTAGTGCGCCGCAGTGGTATCAAGTCCTAATACTACAACGAAAATTTAAATCGTGAATCTGGTGTATGAATCTACTATATATTCTATCCTATACTATAATACGAGAAATAATTGTTTGTATGTATGTATGTATGTATGTAAACGCTCAGAAGAACTAGACCAACAAAGTAGATGAAATTCACAGGATAGCTGTTTTTGAGTGTGAAAATACGATTGAGATGGGTCTCAAGTTTGAGAAAATTAGATGAACAGAGATACGAGCATTTTTATTTATCCATCAGCGCAGTAAGCGATAACAACAAACTACAATGATGAAAAATTTGGCTGGCTAAAAATAACGGATAGGTAAGGTTTTATTAGCGAATTTTGGTAAGCCTGGGCAACATATGATCATTATGATTCACGGCTAATGAAGTACCTAATGAGTTTATGGTTGCAGTCTTTAATTTTACTCTCCAGAATCGAGATGTGTCATAAAAATATATTTATGAAATTCGCCAGCTTGAATTAAATTAACGAAATTTTTTCTAATTTCCACATCCGAGCAAAGCTCCGATGAACCGGGTACTACTATAATACAAGCAGTAATTGTGTGTGTATGTGTGTATATAAATGCTATGAAGAACCAGACCAACGAAGTTCCTGAAAATTACAGTAGAGAGGTATTTGAGTATGAAAAAACGATCTAGATAGGTCTCAAGTTTGAGAAAATTTGTTGAACAGATGTATGAACATCTCAATCTATCCATCAACAGCAAGTGATAACAACGAACATTGAAAAACTGATTAACCCTAAAAGTAACAAATGGGAAAGGTTTTATTAGCGAATTTTGTTAGGCTTAAACTGTGTATGATTATTATGATTTATAACTGATGACGTAATACGAGTTAAATAATGAAATCTTAATTCTCAAGATGTACGATATATGATAATACTGAAGGATGTACCTAATATTGTTGAAATTCTTCAGCTTGATTAAAATTAACAAAATTTTCTTCTTTTCCACATCCGAGCTTGCTCGGTGAACCAGGTACTACAATTTTATATATTCTGTAGGTGGCAACAAATTCATAGAAAAAAATTAAAATAATACACGAGTTTTTTTTTTAAATTGGGACCTATCTAAGATTATGCACCACTTCCATCACTTCCTCACGACCAAACCTTCAAAAAATATAAATCAATAAACAAACTTGAGATTTTAGAATTTAAAAGCGGCTTCTGAGCAACGCTCGGTCAACCAACTAGTTTATACAATTAAGCATGTGATGAGGAATTCAAAGGAGTTTTGATTGAGAATAGGGTGCTTTGAGAATCGGAGAATATTATAATACCTACTCTTCACACAACACGGTTGGTATGCCTATAAATAAACACATTGTAGACTTTTTTAAATGGCATAGGTATATGCCTTTGCTGAAATGTTATGGCGTGGGGAACATTACCTGTTACACAATAAAAAGTTCGCCTCGAATTTTCCTAGCTAGTGGCGTTTCTGTGCTTGTGGATGTTTCCGCAAAATTACACGAACCTCCGCCTACCCGTCGCTGACAATGGATGGGTGTTATTTTTTTAGCGTCTGCTGGTGCGCTTTTTCAAAAGCTCGTTGTGCCACCGAGAAACGCGTTATTACGTTATAAATAATGTATTTTAGAGGCGTGTAAATTCGCTCAAAACGTTCGGTGACATGCTGCAGCGTCCATATCGACAATGGTACTTATTAATTTGTCATGCTCCCGATAAAAGCCATTAGTTTAGGCGCGAGTGCGGGTTGAAGGTGTTGGAGGTGAAGATAATGTGGAGGAGGGAAGGACTCATTAACTGCCGTGTGCGTCTATTTTCGACTATTTAGTTTCCGCACAGCCGCTTCGTTGGAGAAACCCGACAAACAACGTGTTTAAATTATTCATCTCTACCTCGGCCGTTCGTTTAGATACCTACGTAAAATGGCCGGTGTGGTGGAATATGCTTTGCATGCGTTCGCGCCAGTGAACCTTATAATACAACGCGTTCTTGGACTTGGCGTAATTAGGCCTATCCCTATTGGAGGGTGTTTGCGAGTGATCGTCAGTATTCGTGCTGGTGGATAGTGCTGCTTGTTATAGCAAAGTTGAAATCGTTTTTGGGTTACTTTCTAGACTGTAAGAGCCACAGCGCTCGTGAACAGTCAAAAAGTTAGAATGTTCTGTCGAATTTTGTTTTTCAAGCTCTTCTATGCGCGTTTAGGGTATACGTACGTAACAAATAGAAAACGACGACTAACAGCAAGAAGTATTTGCTGGCGTATCAAATAAACATGTGATGATTCGAACTAGTGATAAAAATACGAAAAATAGTCCTAATTCAAAAAGAAGCACTTGTCTTCATATTGTACATTGAGCGTTTTGCTGTTTGATCTCGCAGTAAATTTGTTGCTGACAGCATTTTGCTTTGGAGTACGTATACACTTACGTTTGGTTTCATTGGTTTAAAGTTGCTGTTGGTTATTTAGGCGTTAGCTTAGTGTTTGACTGAGGAAGGTAGACCTTGGAGTACACATTACTGAGATTAGACTGATTCGTTTTTGTGAAAATTTCCCAATAATTCTGAACGTCATAAAACTGTATCTTCCGAAGGGGTTACGGTATTAGTAGCTGATTTCATTGACGAAAAAGACTATGTCTTCTTATGGCAGTAGGAAGAATACAGTTCCATCTGCGATCCACCTAATGAATTTTGAGTAATTGATATTCACAGTCGCTTAAAAAGTGATCCACTGGTACAGCAAAATTCGTTAAATAGCCGTACAACCGTTGAAGTATCACAGCTGTTTACTGTGCTCTTGTTTGACAGTCTACATTTTGATTTCTATAGGTTTTTTTTCCTATGGCACCAAATTGGAGAAAACGGTTAGACCGATTTCATGATTCAAGTGATAAAAGTAAGGATTCACCATGTAGGTATGCCATTAGAAAAAGAAAGTGCGTATTCCCTCGGGAAAAATTTCTGAATTTTGATCCACTCACAAACGCATAAATTTTTTCTGACTTCCTACCTTAGGTTACGCCTACATAACAAACAGCAACTTCAAACATGTGTTAATTTTCTGTCAACATCAAACAACACAAACAAAATATTTTGTTTCTTTTGCTTATTGTTGACTATGTATGCTAGCCTTAAAGACATTTCTCTTAATATATTAATAGGTCAATAAAATTTCACACTTCTGTGTCTACTCTTTTTTTGGACGTGGAGCCCGAAAAGTTACGAAATTGAAATGTAGGTATACTATAGTTATACTGTATACACGTCTCAGTCAAATAAATGGTTTGAAAATTGATGAGGGAAAAGGAAGAAAACAGAAGGAGAGTGTGAGGGAACGAAAAAGGCTATTTTATGTAAAGTAGTTGGTTATTTTTAACAAGTGGATTGACCTAAGGAAGGTTTTAAGCTTTAGTGAAAGTCTGTCATTTCTCTGAGTGCATATTTTTGGATTTTTCTCCAAGTACATCTTTCATCTTTTTTAAGATTTTAAAGTTTTCCCAATAATTTAATTGACAAAAAAATAAATTTATATCAGAAAATGGTCAAAAATTTCTAAAAAAAAATGACTAAAAGTAAAAAAAAATCTTATTTGCCATCTACCACCAAACCTAAGAATATGAGAAAATTCATGGCAGTAATGTACAAAAATATCTATAACATAAATAAAATTTTATTTCCTTTATTTTTTTTTAATTAAAGTTTTTAACTTGCTTGAATTTCTTTTCTAGTCAAATTTACCTCCAGTGACCTTGAAAAAAATTTGAATGAAAGGTCTGTAGAACTTGTCTGTGGAATACCTAGGTGTGAAGAAATATTCACACAAGAAGGCAATCAACAGCATTATGTGTTCTGCCACATCTTACATGAATGTATGGGAGATCCAAATCTTAGGCAAACAGTGGCAATTTTGTAGCCAGATTTGTGAGTTTATATAAGGAAATTGGCACACGCAGACAGACCTACATACGTACATGTAGGTTTGTAGTTGTGTCATTGAATTACCTCATTTCTTATTAGTCATCTGATAAGAAACGATGTTCTACATTTGCTACTAGTCAGTGACATCTATGAGATTGTTATCTATCGATTAGTCACAGTCCAAATGTTTTATCTTATCTATATGTACATACAGGTATGAACATACAAATGTACACGTGTGTACATATTTAATTTAATGTTGTAAAGACGAATAATAAGCCAGCCTTTTGGTGATGATTGTTGTTGAAAGGTGTGAACTCCTCTACCTCATGCAAGTTGATTATCCCCACAATGTCTGTGCCTGATTTTTTTCAAAACCATTTGACAATTAGAACTTCAGTAAAAAAATGAAGGATGAAAAACCACACTTTTGTCCCCTATTTTTGTGCCCCTCAAGGAGGAGGCAGGGGTGAGAGAATATGAACGCTGGTGTGTGTTATATTATGACCCAATGAATAAATTTTTGGAGTTAATTCAAATTTTTAAACTTGAAAGCTTTTCGACTATCTTCGCTGTACATCCCCTTCGATAAAGATCTACTGTAGGACGTTTCGCGGGAAAAATAAGAGAAGATGAGGAGAAAAAAATTGATACTTCCGGGAACGAAGATAAGAGTCTCCGAGGTGATATTATTCTGTCTGACAGAGTTCTTGAAGTGTTACCGACTGTAATATGAAAAAAAGAATGTTGAATCGTAAATTTGTAGAAAATTCGCAAGTTGAATATCACTGGTGGTAAATCTTGCGATGTATTCTTATCTGTGTTGTTTTATCAATAGTTATTTTCGATTATTAACTTATTAATAATATTTGTATCTCGATTAACTTTCGGTTTTGTCGCTAATTTTTCTTCGTCAATGAAGAAGTAGTACTAGAGACGTTGATTATGAAAATTTTGATGAGAAACTTTTGGTACTTTTATGTCGTCGCTTCTTTTACTTGGTTCACTGTAGGAATTATATCTTTGTGTTCGTGCACCTCGGCTCGTTATAATTCTGCTTTGATTCCTCACTATCAGAAATGCTAGTTAATGTCGCATTAGAAATTCATCGTACACCCACAACAAAACGTGGTAACAACTTCTCAATTACTCCTCACCGTATAAGCTAAATCGACCCATATATACATCGAAAAGAATTTGCCCTTTTATGAGAATGAAATTTATTACGCTTTTCGCATTTCGCTAGCGAAGAGAGACGCAAACGTTGTGGTACTGTTTTCCCTCCTTCTCACCATCATCTTTCATGTGTCAGTAGACGCTTATGCAATCAACGTTCTGTGTAAAATAATGTAGTGAGGTTGAGAGTTAGGAAAGAGGAAAGAACGAAGATTGTAAAAGGAGAGAAAAACGAAAGACTCGAGGCATCGCCTTGTTTGACATGTGACTTGGTAACGGTTTCAGGTTGAAGGTATGTTATTTGCATGTCGCTGGTGCAAGTACACCCATGTAATAATTATAATTCGCCGAGCGGCTGTGCATATTGCACGTCATCATAAAATTGTGCTTTATATTGCTCGGTGCCAAATGGTTGTTAACTCTTGCTCTCTGTTTGTACCGCCGATCTATTAGGAGATGTTCCGACCACTCTCCAACCGTATGGAGCAAAAAAATTCAAAAAAACTCAAAAAAACGACTCGAATCAAAAATAATATAATATTAATAATTAGTGAAGCGTGACTTGTGCTGCGTAAAATCTAAATGGTAGATTTATTGTGTTCGGCGTTTTTATATTGGTATTTGAAATTGACTTAGTGGTCTGCGTGGCGTAGAAGTTAGGTGCTTGGCTTTGCAGTCGAAATTTTGTGAGCTGGAGACTGATCGCCGTCACATTGTCGACCCAAAATGGCGGTGTATTTTGGTTCGGTTCTACTGATGTTCCAGTGTGTGATCGGCAAAATTCATGTTGGTAGACCATTGACTCTCATATCCCCCCCCCGTCTGTTTTCCTAATTCGGCATTAAATATATCGTCCAGACTCCGAGTAAAATGACTTCATAGCCAAAACCCAGTAATGAAAAAGAGAAAAAGTAATATTAAAAAGGTTTAAAATTTTATCGAGAAGAAAGGTGGCTTGAGAAATTTTTAAGTTTCATTTTTGTGATCAGCACGGCTGCACTTTATATTTTCCTCACTATAAACTGTACGCGGTTGTATGATTTCGTTTTTATGCCTTGGTACTTGATACCTATTCGTTGTAAGAACTGGAAAATTATTGTTACGTGGGGCTTCCGTTACCCCCAATCGTAGATTCTTGAATAATTTTCGCTTAAAGTTATTCCTCGTTTTGGATAATTTCTGATGAGGATTGAGTTACTGACTTTAAGGGCTTAAATATTTTCCTACCTCGGCCATATTTGGAGTGAAAAGAGGCATATACATGAGGCTATTTCGTGCACTATACTGTACTTGTTATCAAATTTTAGTCTTGTTAGATAGATTGCTTTACTGTGTGTTTGTCCTCTGAACTGTTAAGTTTCTAATTTATAAATTAAGTGATCCGACTTGCTGTGAGTTAGGTCTTTCGTTAGTTATGGATTCAGAATTTATTTCGGTTTGTTTTGTTTCGTTATGAACAAAATTTTTTCCAGTGAATCCTCTTCCGCCGAAAGAAAAATTCAGAGTACACTGTTGTGAGAAAAAACTCTAGCGCAGCAATATTTCGCTAGAAAACCGTTTGCCAATTTTCGTGTACAATTAAAAAAAAAAAAAAAAAAAACATTTTACCCCAATTAATGCAATGCAGAAAAGACATTCGTAACCATTGACGCTGTAAATATGAAAAAAGTACTTCAAGTAATGCCTGCGAATTGCTTTGCTCGGAAACTATCCACTCAATAGGCACCAAACTCCTATGAGATCTGGTCCGACATAAGAACTACATTTTATAAAAATTTAATCTCAATCCTTTTCGCTGTTTCGTAAAAATCCTGGAAAAACCATGTTTCCAGCAATTTTTTCTTTTCCTGATTCCTCAAAAACTACTGAACTAATGGGCACCAAATTTTCTATCAGACTTACACTTACGTAAGAACGAAGTATCGTGAAAATTACACCCCTATCCCTTTCGTAGTTACTTCAAAATTCCAGAAAAACCATTTTTCCAGAAATTTTTGCTCTCTTAAAACCGTGAACACAAATTTTTGGCGAACATATTGATATATCATAAATATACATACATACCTGTAAACCTATATAATAACAAAATTATGTTTGTGAAAATGGTTTTTCCTCATGAAACGGATAATTTTCATCATCCCGACCCCTAATTCTTGTGTGAGGACAATTTTAATACCCCATTTTTTCAGCAAACAGAGTAAAAACTACTTCGTTCCAAAGCGGCGTCGTTTTATTTGCTTAATGGGAAATTGGGCACTGTTAACATTACCTACTGGAAAAATATCTTGACGAAGTTGCTCGGTGTTGGTAGATCCCTGTAGAAAGTTACTGAATCAAAATTCCCTTTCTCCAGATGATCGGTTTTTGAAATTTTTATCGACATCTCTAATGAATATTTTCTATATGCTGAATGTTCCCAGTGCAGTTTCCTTGTCAGGTTTGATGTTATATTTGTGAGCCAATTTGACGATAATTTCCCAGTTTTACCTCACGACTATTTCTCTTGTAGATACCCAATTGAAGAAAATAATCTGTAAGATGTAAGATTATATTTTTTCTCTCAACGAACTGGGGTCAGTAATATGCCATTGTGAAGAGTTGTAATAAAAGTTGCCGAATTGGTGATTGTCTCGATGTTCGTGTGAAATTCTGAATGTTTTATCCAGGTTGATGAAATCCAGATTTTCAAAGCAAGATTGAAAGGGACTTCATATGCCTCGCTATAAGCAGCTTTGCCTGCATATTGATTAAATGGAAGCTTACTGGAGCGTAAAAATCGTTCACCAAACGATGATGAAACGTTAACCATAAATCAAGATTTGTTTCCGATAAATGTGAAAAAACGAACGAATGCATTTTTTTTAACAAATAGAACGAAAACTTTTTCCTTTTTTTTTTGTGTGTGCGGATCTTAATAAGAAGCATAACGGGAGAAATCGTTTTCCATTAAGGTAGAAAAGATAATAATGTTACACGAAATGCCGTAATGCGCTCATCAATAATTCGGCAGGTAGCGAAACAGAAAGGAAAAAAAATACGCTATTAATGTTATGCAAATAAGTAGCTTTAGATGTAAATTGAATAATTATGACTTCAGCAAGTCTGTAATTGAAAGAAAAAACGAATTGTATGGCAAGCGAGTCTATTCTATGGGAAGTGTTGTAAAGTCTACTCGTCTGCCTGGATTAACGAAAAATTGAATCTGTTCGTTATTCACTTTTGCTTCGTATTTTTTGAAAACGAATGAACATTGAAGCCAAGAAATTTGTCGTCCTTTGATATTCCTACCGTATTTTATTATGTAAGTATATCAGGCCCTTAGCTTCGTCAAAATATCAGAAATTAAAAACAAAATGAACAAACATTCCTTTTGTTCGTTTGTCAGTGGATGAAATGTTTGGTTTGCTCCCTTTATTATAATAATTATTATTGCTTATGCACCTCTTTGTTTATGAGTAGATTATTCATATTATAGGTGAGTTCGTAGCTTTTAAAAAGGCTCTTGAATTGATGTTCTGAGAATCAAATATATTCAAACAATTATGTATTATTTACGGTCTGTGGCAGGTCTATATACTTGACTCAATATAAAAAATGATAGGCTGCTTACGGATGTGAGCTTGAATGATTGAAAATCAAATTTCGTTGATTTTGTATAAATTCTTTCAAAAAGTTCTTATCGGTAATGTCTACTCCAATGGCAGGGCTACGAGAGCGATGAAGTGACGATTTTCTATATAAAAATAGCTTCTTACGGGTTACTGATCGAGTTTATGTAGACAGAAGCTGTAGGTATCGTTTAAATTTGACGAAAGTAGAGAAGTTGAATCTTCGTAAAATGTCTTGAATTGTGACAGAATACCTACTCCCAATCCAATTTGTATCAGAGCACTAAAAAGTTATAGTCCTCGTTTTAAAACATTTAGATAAACTTGGAATAATCAATCAACTTGTCTCAGCCTTCCAGTTTGAATTCGTTGAAGAAAATTACCCGCAGATTATTGAGTGATTGTATGGTTGAGGCTTCGAACAAACTGATTTTTGATTACTGATATTGACGTTATAACATTCAAAAAAGAACTTACTGGTGCTCTATGGCCTGCTCCTGTTCTTTCAGTTGTCGTTTGAATTTGGTTACTTGGAAGGTAGAAACCGATACGTACGCGTTTCGACAGTATTAGTGATTCGTATCGAAATTGTACAAAATATACGAATTAATTTCACGGTACCGAGTACGTGCCACAATTTATTTCCACGCCCCATACTTCAATCAATTGTATCAAACCACTTAAAATACCTGAACAATAGAACGATAATGAAATAAGGAGTCGATGATGTACGTGCAGATGTTTAGAAAAGAGAGAAGGAGAGACGGTAAGACAGAGAAGCAGAGAGATAGAAATAAATACAAATGAAACGAGTCATTCCATTATTTACCTATATTAACGCTGGCGGGCTCAGTGGTCGTGTAATTGAATAAAAATTATTTTCCCACACTTATCAAAAAATAAAATAAAATAAAGAGTTCATTCGTATCGAATAGGTGAAAATACGGACACGGTAATCAGGAGAAATGCATCGAAGAAGAGTAAGAAGAAAAAAAAACGCCTATTTACCGACGAATTTTTTTCATGTAATGAAAAAACATTTAATAGAACTAGAGAAAAAAAAATTGAAATGGATTGAATTGAAAAAAAAAACTTTTTAATTGAAAACACAAACATGACGGTCGCTGGTTATATTCTCCTGAAGGGTGGTAGACCATTTTTTTTCTTCTTTCTTCAGACCAGGTCTGTATGAAATAGTATCGGTAGAGAGCCTGTAAAACAAGTATGCGTTATATCCCATTAATTGCGTTCAGGGAAAACTATTCGTAACTTATTGCAATTTTCATTTTTTCGTCACATTTATCGATTTAAATTCAATATTTGGACGAAAAATTCTTCTCAATTATTAAAATAATTTATTTCGTCTAATTAAAATAATCCGTGATTTTGTGTTTCGTACTGCCCATTGAAATAACATGTAGATGCAAAGAAAAAATCAAAATTGGACCGAAAACAACGTATGCGTTTGCTCATCTTAGAGGTTCTTCAGTATCGGAGGACGGGGCTTGTTAATATGAATTTTTTCCAACTTTGGCTCGAATTGGTTATTGAAAATAAGTGAGTTCGAAACCCATTGGTACAATACGAAGCAATAAAGGAGCTTGGGCTCGATTTGCGATTTGATTTGAATAATTTTACTAAAATTGACCTGATTTTAAGCTGAATTTGGCCGAAAATCTCACAAAATTCTTACGCGGTTGTATTTAACTGATTCGATGTAGGTACGAGCCAATGACAAATCAGTGAAGTAAGTGCTGGAACGTCGGTGTGTGACACCTGGTCTGCAGATGATAGCATTCAGTAATAGCGATAAGCTAAGTTAGTTTTGATCTTGCACTTTTTTCGCAACACCAAGACCTGTAGCAAAACAAAAATGAATACCTACTATGAAAAAATAAAACCAGGACCGAAGATCGATTGTGTATGTCCAAACGGAAATCTGAAAATGAGTGCAGACTGTGAAATATTCGAAATCCTACTCTGTAGGTACTTGAATAATTGCTAATATTTAGTGTTCAATTATATTTTTGAAAGACAAGAATGGTAAATTCAATTAAGCCAGCTATATTAGTAAAAATCTTGAGGGCGAAACTGACCCAAGACCAAGAACACCACCACCATCAACTGAGACTTTATTGAATGATCAAGATCACGAGTATTGGTGCAAGATCAACATCAAGATCGGAACTACAATGGTCTTGATCTTGCCCTTGCTCATCGATTTTCATTACGCTGCTGTTACAAAAATCTTCGTAGTTGTTTTCCAATTAATAATTACCAATTTTATGCGATTTTTCAAATGTGAAAATAACTCTAGGTTTGAAACCAATATAAACGAAGAAAACATATTCTTAATTTTTCGAATGCAAGTGACAGATTTATACTTCTCCAGGAGAAGTTTATGGCGAGTATGCAACTTGCAAAGGCTAAAAGATACGTTAGACTTTTTGGCTCGATGATCCTCAAACTTTTGGATGTGGAAATCGCCTTTGTTCTTTTGTGCATGATCTCTTTTCGGGGCGAACGTTTTAATATTACGTATGCTTCTTCCTTCCTCAAGAATGATCACTCCAGAAGTCTCTAAGCATAACTTTTTAGTTTCTCCATTCCATCATTGTCATTGTCAAAATTAGGTGAACCAAATGAATAAAAAATCTAAAATTTTCCTTTCTCAAACCCATCGTTTTCCCACGAGCTCCTCCTCAATTGGATGGATGCATTTTTTCCTTTCGAAAATTTGGTTTTTCTGAAAATCCAAAACAAAGTAAGCTCGCCTAATTGAAAAATTAAATTCAAAATGTCATTTCCAATATTGAAAATCTTGTTGAAATTACCGAGAAAACGTTTCAGATAGCTTGAGATACGAAACTGAAGGGGTGGATAAACGGGAAATAAATAATGGAAATGAGTTTTCTAACGTTTCCGGCACCATCCGGTCGTCTGGGAGGGCAAAAAATGCAGAGAAAAAGTAAAAAAAAAAAAAAAAATTGAAAAAAGACAGGAGAATCTTGTGTTCTATATTAAATTAACATTACCGTTGCGAAATATCTTTGTCGACGACGACGACGTTGTCAACGTGCATCCAAAACCCTCGTGATACTTTCTTGTTGAGATAAAAAAAAAAAAAGAGGAAAAGAAGAAAGGAAAAAAAAACTAAAATTTTCGACTGTATTTGCTTCCCCACCTCCTTTTTCAGAGTGTTGTATGCTGTCTGAAAAGCTTTTGAGACAATAAACCGAGACCTGCTCTGAGGGAAAGAATTCATTTTGAAACGACGTCATTTGGAAAATTAACGTAGAGAAAAATGGAAACAAGGAAAACAGCCCTAATAATCGTGTAATAATGAATGTTCTAAGCATTTTTTTGTTTTCGTTCGTATACCTACTTACGACTCACGAAAATTACTTTTGCAGGTGATGTGATTTTAGTTCTAGATTCTGTTCCGAATGAATGAAATTAGCCCTTGGCAAACTTTTTTTTTCGGTTTTTCCTCTTTTTGAAGCATTTGTTGTAACCTCCCTGACTATGATACTGTGTGGGATGAGGCAATTGTCCGTTTGACAGCGAGAGTCTGTTTTACGTGATGAATTCTAAATAGCAGGATGACGATGTCTCACTGCCTAAATTCACAAGAATAGCAACTATCCGATGATCAATTTAATGTTAAATTCATATTTAAGACTGGAATCGAATTTATATAGATTTTTTTCCTTTTGTTTTTCTGGAACATTTATTCATTTCCATAACACTTTTTATTTTAATATCACAGATTTTACTTCACAACTCGCAATTGTTTTCAAATTGTGATTCGATTCACCTTTCGAGGCTGTTAATATCTGTGCATTGATTTCTTTTGGTACAATAAGCTTTTCGATTTGATTTTCGCATATCCATTAATCAATAAATAGGTCTTATAATCTTGAAATTTTTTTTTAGTTTTTTGTGACTGGTGCTTTCAGCAAGGATACATATTGTATTCCTTCAAAGTCCAGTCCATGAAATTCAGTTTAAAAGAAATATTTGTAACTATTTATTTGCATTTTGAGATTGTGAGGACAATACTCGTATGAGGTAATAGGGGCTCACACCCCTCGATGACAGTCGCCGCCCAAAGGCTGGAAATAATCGTCTTTATGACGTTAAACGAATTTACACTGGTGCATTTGTATGTTTGTACCTGTACGTATGTACAGGTAAGATACATTGCATGGGCCGAGATCAATTACCAGATAATGATCTCGGTGATGTCACGGCCTGGTACCAAACGCGCTGCGTCGTTTCTTATCACCTCAACAGAGGCAAGAAACGACATAACGCATGACATAATTACGTACATGTACGTATGCATGTGTGTCTATGTGCGTGTACCAAATCCTGTATATAAACTCTCAGAACCGGCTCAAAAATCGCCAGTGTTCACCGAGGATTTGGTTCTCCCATAGTTAATTGTATGAAGTGGCAGAACACGCAAATACTGTTGAAAACCTTCTAGTGTGAATATCTTTCAGGACAAGGTATTCCATAGTGGTGACTCCGACATGATTTTTTTGGCTACGTTGTGGGTGTCTAGGCGCATTGCGCTAATTCTAAAACTAGGAGTGGTGTGCTGGCGAGTTACTCACTTGTGATACAAATATTTTTCACAGACCTAAACACCTCTAGCTGTTGAAGCAGAGGTCTGACTTTGAAGGTGGGAAATTAAACCCCTCTTCCAAATATATTTGCCAGAAGGGAACCAAGAGAAGTAGACCTGGAGGAACAAAGTTGCCCTCATCCGCTAACTCCTCTAGCTTTGACAAGAAACTCTGAAGTCTTTGAGACTCCGGAAAAACAAAAACGAATCCGGAGGACAGAAGCCTTGCGTTTGGGAGCTGTCATCAACCCAAACGAGACATCAGCTCGCACCCTCAGAAGTGGTCGTCTTTTGAGCCAAGACTCCAACCCTTTGACCCCAGACTGACAACCGACGGAGTCTGGTGGAACCTTTGCTGGAAGTAACTCAAAAGAGAAACAGCAGATTACGATGCCTAACACCAATGGAAATGGAAATACGACGAACCCGACATCGAATCACCCTGGAACAGGTGGAAGTGGTCAGCCACAGCTGACTCCCAAAGTGCTCGCGCAGCTATTACAGCTGTTGCAGATGCAGATTCTGCAGAACCCAGCAATCCAAAGATTCCAGAATTTTTGCCAAATGAGGTAGAACTCTGGTTGACTCTCCTCGAAGGTCGTTTCAAAACAGAGAACCTATAGAACGACCAGAAGTACACACACATTTGCAGCGGCGCAGAAATAATACGCCCCTCTGGCGGAAGCAGACAAGTACAGTTGGTTCTGCAAGAAAATTCGCAATGTGTTTGGTAAGACCCAAAACTAGATAATAGATGATGTCATGGGTGGAATGAAGATGGGAGATGATAAACCTTCCATCTTCATGGCCAAATTAAGACAGAAGGCTGATAATATCGTATCACCATTGGTCATTGGGAACCAGTTCTGCAAACAACTGCCCCAAAATGTTGTGCAGTGTCTGGCAGCTGTGGGTACCACGGTAATCAACAATTCCGAGGACCTAGACTTTTTTGCAAAGAGTGCAGATAGTGTGCTGGAACATTTGAGACCAGCATCCTCAATTTGTGCAGTATCGGCAGAGACCGGAGAACTAGCTCAGCTTAGAGCCCAAATAGCTCAGCCGATCTCTGAAATAAAGAAGAAGAACAACAATAATAACTCAAGAAATAGTACAAGTAATAACCGCTCAAAAAGCAGGAGCAACAACAACAGAAATAATGACAGAAAATCCAGGTCCAGAGACCGAAAGAGCAATTCTACCAGGGGTCAGAGTCCAACTCCCCCTAGAAGAACATCATCCCCCAAACCCCGGTCTCAGAATTGGGATGATAAATCCTGCTTTTTCCACAATAGATTTGGCGCGGAGGCCACCAAGTGCAATAACAGATGCCAATGGAGGGGAAAAACATACAATAAGCCGTCAAACTAGAAAGAGGGGTTGTCTATGCGGCTGAAGATCCCTTGAAAAAGTATTCACACTGCCTGTTCATCAAGGACAGGACTAACAGGAGACGTTACCTTATAGACTCAGGTGCTGACTTGAGCATTTTGCCAGTAAGTAAGAACCAAAAGGCATTTCCTCCAAAATACTACCTCCAAACTGTGAATGGTCAAAACCTTCCAGCTTACGGAATAGAATCCAGCAAAGTAAGCATTGGTTTGCGAAGAGACATGATGTGGTCCTTCACAATTGTGGACGTTCACACTCCGATCCTGGGCGCAGATTTTCTCGCGCACTATGGCCTGGTAATTGACCTCAAAAATGAAAAGATCATAGACAATAATACTGGTCTATGGGTGGAAGGCAAAACACCAGCGTACCAACTGGACACCAACATATCCAGCTGCACTAAAGTCAACGAACAATTCCTAAGGATTCTGTCAGACTACCCTGGAGTCACTCAACCATCGATTCGCAGGCATCCGACCTATAAACATGACACCGTTCATTACATAGAAACTAAAGGACCACCTTGCCATGCTAGAGCCTGCAGGCTACTGCCTGATAAACTCAAAGCAGCACGGGAATACTATGATCGCATAATAGGGGAAGGCATATGCCGCCCCTCAAAAAGCTCGTGGAGAGTGGCGAATTGTTGGAGACTACAGGGCCTTAAATGCCAAAACAGTTCCTGATCGCTATCCAGTCCCAAATATAATGGACTTCAACACGAATATGAAGGATAAAACGATGTTCACAAAAATCGACATCAACTGGGCATTCCACCAAATTCCAATGGCCGAACAGGACATTCCAAAGACAGCGGTCATAACCCCCTTTGGTCTATTCGAATACCTTCGAATGCCATTTGAATTCCGTAATTCTGCACAAACTTTCCAGAGATTCATCAATGGACTGTTTATGGATTTGCCATTTGCTTATGCATATTTGGATGACATATGTATTTGCTCAGAAGGTGGTGAGCAACAGCAGGAGAAGAATGTAAGAGCTATCGTACAGTGTATACACGCTGCTGGACTTACCATCAATGTTGGAAAAAGTTTATACAAACAAACCAAAATTGACTTTCTCGGCTACCAAGTCTCGACCAAAGGCATTTCCCCTCTGAAGACCAAGGTAGAGCCCATATTGAAATTCCCGAAACCCTCAAACGTTGCAGAACTCAGACGCTTCTTGGGGATGGTGAATTTCTACAGACGTTGCATTAAAAATGCTGCAGCCGAACAAAGTAAGCTGTTTGCATTGATCAAAACAAATAAAAAGAAAGATAAGACTCCACTCGATTGGACAGAAGAAGCTTAAAAATCCTTCAAAAATATTAAAGAAACACTGGCAAATGCAACTCTGCTTGCTCACCCAGACAAAAGTCTGCCATTATGTGTCGCAACCGACGCATCCGACTTTGCTATTGGTGCAACACTGTACCAAAAGGACAATGACAAGAAATTACTGCTCGCTTTCTTCTCCAGAAAGCTATCAAAAACCGAGAAGAACTACAGCACATATGACAGGGAGTTACTGGGAATATTTGCTGCGCTGAAGCATTTCAGGCACCAATTAGAGGGTAGATGTTTCACTGTGTATACAGATCATAAACCCCTAACACATGCCTTCACGCAAAAGACAGAACCAGCTTCCCCGAGAAGAGCTCGATAATTGGACTATATAGGACAGTTGACAACAGACATCCAGTATATAAGTGGAGAACTGAACACTCCAGCTGATGCTCTAAGTAGGATCAAAACCATCTTGGCACCGTCTCAATTACCTTACGCTGAAATAGCTAATGAACAGTTAAGGGATGCAGAATTGCAAGAACTGTTGTCGAACGATGACACAGCTCTCAAATTGAGACAAAGGAAAATCCCTGATACTAATGTTTTACTAACATGCGACATTAGTACAGGCAAGAATAGGCCATTCCTGCCGACAAAGTATCGCAAATTGGTTTTCATTAGTGTGCACAATCTATCGCACCCTGGACCAAAATGCACTGCTGGATTAGTAGCATCAAGATTTGTTTGGCCCCGAATGAAGTCCAACTGCAACAAATGGGTTCGCAGTTGCCTGAACTGCCAAGAGTCTAAAGTAGGAAGACACACTCGTTCGCCTCTCAAATCTTTCAAACAAATGGAGCGGTTCAAAACAATACACATAGACTTGGTGGGTCCATTACCCCCATCCCAAGGACACAGATACCTGTTGACGATGATCGATAGAGCAACTCGATGGCCAGAGGCAGTTCCTCTTTATGAGATGACAGTTCCCATGGTAGCTGCCAGGTTATACAACACCTGGATTGCCCGCTATGGCGTACCTGAAGTCATCATTACAGACCAGGGTTGCCAATTCGAAACCTCGCTCTCTCAAGAGCTGTCTAAGAAGCTTGGTGCACTACACAATCACACCACAGCTTACCATCCTCAAGTAAATGGTAAAGTTGAGCAATGCCACAGAGCCTTGAAAGCCTCCATCATGGCTTGCAACACCAAGAGATGGGTTGAAATACTACCAACCATCTTCTTGGGCCTTTGATCTGCTCTTCAAATGGACACAGGTCACTCTGCGGTACAGTTGGCACTAGGCGAAGAGCTACGCCTGCCGGGGGACTTTTTCACCCACTTGAAAGAAGTTATCCCCAAAACGCTCGTCTAAAACATACGGACTGATGCTAACAGCTTTTTGAAACCGGCAGCTCGTCATGGCCAACCGAAGATTTATGTCTCCAAACACTTGGCCACAACATCTCATGTGTTTGTTAGAGACAAAAAAATAAGATCTTCGTTGGAGAAACCATACACCAGTCCTTATAAGGTTGTATCACGAGATGACAAGAATTTCGTGATACTAATCGCAGATGAAGAAAAAACGATTTCAATTGACAGATTGAAACCTGCGTACCTTATAAATGACAGCAGGAAAATGCTCCAAAGAGCAACAAGGAAGATTACAGAAAGGAAAATTGAAGAAGAAAAACATCCAAGACCACACAACCACAAAAAGTTGAGGACAAACCGGTCAAAAAAGGTGATAAATCACAAAAATCACCAGTAGAAAAAACAAAAATAAAGAAAACGGTGAAGTTTAGTGATGAGATCGTTAAAATACACTACAATCCATTGGCCCCCTTATGCCCACAAAAAAGAGGCAGGCCCCTTGGCAGCAAAAAGCAAAAAAACCAGATTCCAACTCAAAAATCCAAGAGATTGGCAAGGAGAAACAAAAAATTTTCACAAAAATTAATATCTGCTGCGAAATCTTCATACCTGCACAAAAATAAGCGAGAATCTGGGAATATTTATAACAAAAGAAATTCCACATATAAGATGCTAAATTTGATCTAGTATTATTAATTTATGTACAAAATAAAACCTTAAAAATATTGATTTTTTGCAACTCCCTTGTGAAATTTCCGGTTTTCTGTTTTCATTTTGGTACCGAAAGTACATCTCTTTAGATCAGACAACCACATTTTGGTCGTAGAATCAAAAAATTTCTTGATGTTTTTTGCGCATGCGCAGATGACTAGATTCCAGTCTTAGGACCGAAAAACTCTTTTTTTTGGTCCTTGTACCAAAAATCAGTGTTTCCAAATAAAAATCTTGAAAATCAACTACATTTTTATTTCGAAAAAACCTATTATTTTTCAATCGAAGATTTTTAAGGTGTTACTTAATCTAGAAATTTCTGGAAACAGGAGAAAATTTACTGAAATTTACCTCCAATAATTTTGTTTTTTCATCATCACTGACTTTTTCGTATTAAACGAACAAAAATCGATAGTTAATGGAAAATTTTCCGTTTCTTAAATTGTTGTTTATTCAAAAAACTAATACTTGTAAAAAAAATTTTTCTATTATAACCTATTAGCTTATTTTTTAATGACAAATTCGTTTTTATCACTAAACTAACAGTAACCCTGCCACTTCGTTCGCAGGTATACAAAAAATAGAAAGTTTCATTTAACCAAGTAGTGTATGCTGAAATTTACATGGTGGTGGTTGTATTTACGGCTATCTTTCCTATTTTATTAGAATTTTAAAGATTCTTTGTGAGAATGATTATGGACATAAGGTAAACTACCAGTTTTGGATGAGTCCAAATAAACAATTTAACTCATTTATTTTTACAGTAATAAAAGTAAAAGGACATTTCTAAAGGCTGAGGATTGTGTAAGTATGATATAAATTATCGTCATAAGGATAGCCTGTGATACTCTGAAAAGTATAACATACTTTTATCTCATTATTCTTCAAAAATTTTCAGTTTCTATTTTTCGAAGCATATGGAAATTTTGTGTTCGTGATAAGTTTGTTTGAACCCAGTACCCGTCTACTTGCGATTATTGATACACATAAGTCGGATTGTGACGTCACACATGACCGATGTATTGATGTTTTTTTATTTGTTTGTCTATCTATTGACTTCCAAATAAAATTGCTGTTATGACTAAAAGTTTAATGAAGCATCTATATTTTTACGTATCTAGGTCGAATTCTATAGCAGTCAGTTCGACTTTAAGGTATTCCTTTTCTAATTTTCCAGCGTACTTTAACGAGAAGTTGACGACATAACAATGGCATTTTTTTCAAGGCTGTTTGTCTTTATTTAACGCAGTTATTTCAAACTGAAATTTCTCGAATACCCCGTCGAATTCATTCATCTGCTGAATATTTTATATTTACTCCATATTCATGGAGAAATCATAGCTAGATAATTCATCCAATGAAATTTTTATGTAAAAACCGTAAAATTTTAATGTAGTTATAAAATTTTTGTGATCCTTTTGTACTAGGTTCGAGTATGAAAATTTTAAAAACGTAGGCTAACATATGATCATCGTGCGTGATTTTGGCAAAATTTCAATGAAACACCCACGAATAAATATTATTTTCAAGTTTATGGAGAATTTTTGTTTTGATGTTGGTGTTACTCGTAAAACGTTTATTCTCGAGATTTGATTTGTTTGTACGTGAAAGTAATGATGGATGGGAATTTGTAGATTTAAGAATTTAAACTAGAAACTTATTTCCTGACTATCCTTCTTTTGTGTCGAATGCTCTAACCGGATTTAAGTACAAGAGAAATTCATTATGTAAATTGTCTGTTCATGCAGTATAATTTACTGATTTACAGTCAACCTGAGAAAGGTAGGAGTCGCCTCAACTATTATGGTTTTTCCTTCAACCTTTTACAGTTTGCTATGAGGATGATTTTTCTCGTATTTGACCTGCAATATTGATCTTCAAGTGAATGTAATACCTATCACCTATTCACCATTGAGTTGTTCACTCAGCCTGTCAAAAATCTTATTTAGGCTTCAATAATGCCATTTACTTCGGCAGAAATTTCTAGATATATTTGTTGAGTTGGTGCAAATTATGGTATATTTTCTCCTGACAAGTACTTTTTCACAAACAATAAATAAAAAATTTGTTTGATTAAGAGTTAGATCTGATAGTTAAGATAATTCATATTCCGGTTTCACATTTTGTTTTTCTTACAGTCGATCAAAACTTATATTAATTAAATAAAAGAAATACAGTTTATTTGGTTGACTTTCGGATTTCAACAAATTAAAACATCAGTGACGGATTTCCCCATCAGATCTGAGATCATAAATTCAGGTTACAACTAACTAATGTATGAGTGGGAAAATCAGACCATTTTTAATCAGCTTAATATTAACAAGACGTATTTTCGTTCATGTTCTTTAATGAAGAAAAAAGATATGTTATAATAAAAAGTTCATACAAGTTTGGGAATGTTGTTTCTTTAATGGTTCATTTTCATATTAAAAACATTCTTCGATGTTAATGATGAAACAATTGTTTAGAAATCATTTCCCAGAATGAGGGCTTTTTAAACGAGTAATAGGGCGAATTGTGTAGAGTCAATATGACATGACCTCATGTACACTAGTTGTATGTGGGGAACTAAGTTTTTATGTCCTTCCCATTCTAGATTCAAGGTTCTATAATTCTAACGATCTATGATCTTGGGCAGTCTGGTTTAAATAAATTCAGTATCTGTAATTCAGTTACTTTAACATTTTTAAATTCAACAATATGATGACCACCTTTTGAGGCGTCACACTCCGCATTTACCTCAGTTTTTCTTGAGGAACTGCGAAAAACGAATCATTTTACGAAAAAAATCTTAATTTTTCCAGTTGTGAGCAATGTTGATTGGCCAGTGGTTTTCACTTTATAACATCATTTGTCTTTATTTACAAACCAGTCCTTACATTTCAGGGCCTTCTTCTGGCCTTCCAATTAAAGATACTCAATAACGGAAAAAAAGAGAAAGATTTTTATGGAAAATTTCAATTAATTTTGTAGCTTCCATACTTCTGGATATTCTTCATTGTTTAAAATCGTCACTATTCTGGTCCCTATTACTGTGGTTAGGCTAGAGATGGATCTAGTGTGTTTTCTCCAATAATTAAAAAAGTAATCCCTAATATTTTACTATAGTAGCGACATTTTTAATCGAACGTGGTTATTGTGAATCATTAATTTTGGGTGTTGTTAGCCTGTCTGTAACGAAGTAGTGAAAGTCGATGGATCGGCTATATTTTAATTTCAGTGGTATACCGCAGTGGAAAAATTCAAGAGGGGAAACCCGTATCCGTTTCCACGATCTCGTGTACCAGCTATAATGTCAAATTTGCAAAACATCATTAATGGCCAACTATGTCGTCTGCGAATAAATGCCAAAATATCACGTGTCTGCCTTTTGAATTTCACCCCGCACGAGTGTCTGGCTGGCTACTCCGTCATCAGTCATCTGTATCGTCTAAATTAATGAAAACTCCTGTAGGACAATTAGTTGCTCCCTGAGCACCCAATTAGGCGGTTTCGTGATCGATACGTGGCTCTTATGTTATACAGTGTATTATTCTTCCGTAGCTCATATTATATGCTTTTTCGATGAAATACGATAACTTCGATGAAACACTCTGGTAGACCACACTTGTTGAGTACGAATTTCATCGTTCACAATTTAGTGGATAGGAACCGCAAAGAAAAAAGAAAAGCCCACTTTGAATATGCCAGCCATGTATAATGGTCTTAATAAACCGTCGACAGCGAATAATTAACGGCACAAAAAGGAGAAGGAAATATAACCGTACTGACGGGGGAAAGAAAAAATTACATGTATAGGTATCAGATAATATAAATAAATGCATGAAGTTATTGTTTCCTTTTTCTTTTTTCTTTTTTTTTGTGGTTTTTTGTATTTTTTCTTTGTCTCAATATTTTGCCGAACGTATAATTTATGCGCTCGTCTCTAGTAATTAAAAGAACCAAAACTTATTATTATTTTGTTTACAATAGTGTAAAATTAATGGCGTTAAAATAAATTTATCGTTAATTTATGAAAGTTATCAAAGAAAAAACGAAATACACCCGAAATAACGTTTCTGTACTGCTGCTTATCAAAGAATGATTCATATTTTTAATCGTCTGTGATTCGTCTTCTCAAAAATTTTCGTTAATCGAATCCAAGAATATGAACTCTAGACGGAGAGGCGAATGTAAAATAAACTTGAGGTATAGGGAAAGCTCGTTTTTCGGTTATAAGTTTTTTTCTCTTATATGGGAAGGTACGAAGAAGGGAGTTAATGTACCCTTTCTTTCTTTTGTATGTTTTTTTTTAAGCCACTTGAAAGCTTAAAACACCATGAAATAACCACATCGATTCACGATTGGGTTGTTTTTTTTTTTTTTTTTTTTTATTTGCCTCGTACAATTTTTCTTTTTTTCTTACCAATACAAATCCAAAAACTCCACAGGTTACGAATAAAAATTGTCAAATCGGTCAGATAATTAATTTCGCTCGAACGGAGTTTCGTTCGTAAAAGGTTTGTTCTATCTAAAAATGTGGCTACTAATACGAGTTGATTCTTTCTTTTTCTTCATGTTTTTTTCATCGTTACTGTTTTTTTTTTTCTTCTGTAAAAAAGATTTAATCGTTTTGGGATAATATTGCGGTTGAGTAACTTAAAATACGACCAACCGACTAAATCTATCGTTACTGGAAAACTATAAATAAACCAGCACAATAACGAAATATAGAAACGAGAAAGGATGGTTACACGGAGTCGAACTGGAAGAACAGCGGGAAAAAAAAGAAAAAAAAAGGAGGAAAATTTCAATTAACAACCCAGAACGATTTGTCTTGATATTCTGTTCGACGAAATAGTACAGCATCCGATTGACTCCTTTCGATTGTTTAAATCGTTTTGTGGTGAAATGTGCGTATAGATTTATGGTATTTTACAACCAAAGTGGAGCAACGGACGGTGGAGAAAAATTATGACTCTGTACTTATTTTCCCCTTTTATGTAGTTACGGTATTTTGCGCTGTTTTGAACCGAATAAGTAAAAAATCATTCTTGGAGAACTGTTATTTGTAAATCATTTCCTTTCAACCAATTTCAGTGTGACACTGTTTCGGCCAAGTTAAAAACAACTCATAAAGCTGTGTTCATTTATCGATTGTTTACCATTTAACCATAGGTGCTAAAACTCATGTGGTGAATACAGAATATCGAGGTGGCTGGAGTGGTGAATATTTAAAAAAATTTTAAATTTTAGAGGCCGTTTGTTGTTACTGATGCTGTACATTTTGATTGTACTCTGATGAAAAACCTCCCAAAAAGCTTACCAATTGCTCATTTAAATGGTTTACAGTTCAAAATATATATTGAGGTTTATCATTTCCACAGCTTATTTCAAATGTTTTTTTCTCTGTTAAGGCTTCAGAACACCGGCGCGATATTGAATGTGTGCGGTTTAGGCGATACTGAGGCTGTAAAAAATATTGCATGTGATACTTTCTAACACACATCGATGCGACATTGTGGAACATTCCTCAGACGAATTAAACTGCCTGGGTATTGGTGTAAACAAATATTTTAAACACATTTTAGTTGGGAATGATCGTGTCACTTGGCCGATCCGCATGAAAATTAGTAGCATGTTAAAACAGACTAATGTGAATATTTTATTCAAATTTCGTAGCTATTGGTCCAAAATTAAGCATTTTATAGCCAAAATAAAAATGAAAATACCAGCCAGTCCACAACAAAATCATTAGGTATGGTTCTTGGTTTAGTCTGCTTGTTTGTACCAAATTTTGTGACTATCTGACAAAAATTGAGACTAATACCGTGGTAATAAGGAAATAAAATAAGTATACCTAATTAAGTATAAATACCTACATGAAATGCAGCTAATAGTACCAAAATTTTCTTGAGGTCATAAACCAAAAAACGTATCCACCCCATGCCTAGAGGCTAAAATACTGGATCATAATTAATGAATAAATTTTTATAGAAACCCAGTTATAAATTCTTCTCTAATAAAAGTGGAATATCGCACCAAATGCTGAATGTCAGGTTCAAAACTTAATACATCGCGTCAGTGTGCCACCTTCCATTTACATTTGTGAATATTATTTTACCACCTCAGTACTGCGTCCAAGTATTTGGCCGGTGTGTTGAAGCCTTCCTTCACTCATTTTTAGAAATTCACTCCGTTAATGTCGAGGTACTCGCCTATCATTTTGTTTTGTATAATTCTTGTTACTGTAAGATGAGGGTAAGTCTAGGTCATGCAAATTTGTCCTGGTATCCAAATTAACATGACTAACTTGTAAGTGAAGGAGTATCTTTCTCATTGTCAAAATTTCAACGCCTTGGTGTGTAAATGTGTACCTACATGGAATGCAAAGTTAACCTGATTTTTACCTAAATCATGGAGTAATGCAGTTTTATTTTATATTGAATGATGTTTTTATTTTACCTTTTCGAAACATAGAAGAGTATATAAGCCGTTTTCAGTAATTTATTGTGCCAGATGATGGACTTTACGCTATATAATGGTTACACTACATCCGATAAAGCAAATAATTGTGTCTTGATGAAGCTCCAACGTGGGAAAAATGCTGCACAGTTCCAGGTAACTGATCCTGATCTTCAGAAAAGTAGATTTATGTTCGAGGAGAATAAACTCTTTTGTAGCTTTCAGTGTGTAAAATATTGAGTCAAGTTCTATTTAAAGATAAAAATTGGAAACAAAAAAACAAACCATCTGATTTTTGAGAGAAAAAGGTCTTTATCGTTTAGATGACCGATTTAGGTGATTTTGGTTAGATAATTCGGTAAGTAACAATAAATATCGTGCACCATTGTAAGTTTTATCACTATCCCTTCGGATAAGTTAATCTGCGGTTCGATACTTCAGAAATTTTAGAGCAGGTTTGTATAGTTTTGACTGAAACCAATTAAACAAGCATTAACAAAATTTAACGGTTCTTTGCTCACCATCGCAAATATTACTGTATTGGTCAACCAACTATATCTTATTTGGGTATTAATGAAAAAAATCAACACATTTTTGACAATTTGCTCTTCTTACTATTTCTCTTTCCCCTTAACACTCGCTGTGTTTTCGATAAAGCAAAAAAATGCTACTTTTAAAGTTTTAGTTCTGGAATAATTTTTGAGCTATTCCACTCACGTTTAAATACTTTATGATCTTTAAACTAAATTTGACTTGGTGCATAGTCACGTGGGAGTGAATAACTCCCTTGGTTCAGAGCTACAACTTCGATAGTAGGCTTTATTTTTTCCACATCAAACGCGCCTAATAGACTTTAGATATTTTTTGGGTATTTGGTGCAGGTGGTTCAATTAAGAATAATTTTCGACAATTTTTTTAAATTTATACGCTGCCATTTAGAAAAACTTGTGATAGTAGATTTACCTGCAAAACGCAATCATTACGTTAGTCCGTGTAACTAACGTTATTTTTTCGTGTCCACATTGAGATTATTTGTTTTTTCGAAAAATTCTCTTAATCCTAGTGCAAAAAAAGAGAGTTGGTATTTAAGTGACGTAGGTTTTTGTTTACCATTAAAATTGATCGTAAACATCCAAAACTAGTATAAGTATTAAAATTAGTGTCATAAGTATTCCGAGCACGTCAAAAAATGTGACGGTAGTCCCAATGAGTAGGATTGTTGCACAAGTGTACAGAACAATTCCTACAACGTTAAAAAAGCGAATCTGCAACACAAACAAATGCAAAAGAAAAAAAATTATAATTCTATACCATTAAGTATCGGAATAGTGGTCTCATCTTTAACGGCTTGTTCGAGTTTTTTAAATAGTATTTGTTTTAACCAACACCTGTTAAAATTGTTTGCGTCTTTATGAGGTGGTAATTACCTATTCCAGGCTCATTTTATTCATTTTTTAAACTTTTTTTTTTATTATTATTTTTAATTGGGTGGCGTACGTTTTATGGCAAATTCTCATGTTCTCAAAACTATACAAGTTATCCAGATCTTTATCTACAACCGGATGGTGAACATTCTTGAATGCGAGTAAAATCAACCGAAAACAAAAATTCCTCAACTATGACGACTGAAAAGTGTTAAAAAAGTTTGAAACTCAAATTTATAAAATAAAGACAAAAACTCTAGCCCAGTGATATTTCGCTAGAAAACCCAATTTGTCAATTTTCATTGACAATATTAAAAAAAAAGAAAACCTGAATTAATGCAATGCCGAAAAGACAATCGTAACCCTTTGCGCCGTAAATAAGAAAAAGATACTTCAAGCAACACAGTCGATTTGTTTTCTTCAGCAATTTTTCATTTTTGTTTTACATTTTTTTCGGAAACTGCTAAACGGCTAAACCAATAGGCATCAAACTTCTATCAAACTTCTATCAAACTTCTATCAAACTTGCATATATCTAAGAAAAACATATCGTGAAAATTTCAACCCTATCCCTCTTCTTGTAATTTCTTCAGAATCCTGGAAAAACCACTTTTTTAGCAATTTTGTCTTTTCCAGTTTTCTCGGAAACTACCGAACAAATAAACACGAAATTTTTATCAGACTTGCCCTAACATGAGGCACTTTTGTATTTTTTTCAAAATCTTTAAAAAACCATTTTTCTTGGAATTGTTTGTTTTCCAGTTTTCTCGGAAACTACTAGATCGATAGGCACCAAATTTCTGTCAGACCTGTTCTTATAAGAGGACTGCCTTTCGCGAAAATTTCAGCCTTATCACTCTTGTAATTTTCTCAAAACCGTGAACGAAAAATTTAGGCAATACATATACACATATATGTGTATACTTATACAAAACCATGAGGTCAATTTTAATGGGTGAAAACTGTGCTGTAATAATTTGAATATTTGTGAATGAGACTATTGCAAGTTTGTGAATTGGCACTTTAGTTGTCTCGAAATGGATTCGATTGAGATAATTCGATTCTTCGAAAGATTCTTTTTAAAAGGGGAAAAAGTTGGTAAATGTTTACTCGAAAGTGTTTGTTTAAAAAAGCAGTCGTAATTTTTTTCTCTCGGTACACATTTCTATATTTTTTAAGCCTGCGTACGTATTTAAATTTCAATGAGTCGAATATCATTGTTTGGGCGTAGTAGTTTTCTCTTTCAAAATGGATGAAAAAGAAAATTATATTAACTCACGTGTTTTCCGGTAGGCACTTTGTGAGTAATGGAGTTGATGACGATGAACAGCAACAGCATAGTGTATCCGTTGTATGCCGTACAGTAAATCAAATCCCAGATGGGACATGGGTAGTGAAGTTCATCATAGAAGTATTTGTACGTGTAATATTTAATTTGCTTGTATTTAAGGCCTGACAGATTCGTGGCTAAAACCTGGTGGGAAGAAAAACTATCTGAAACTAGTTGGATGGAGATTTTGCGAAGTTTTCATATTATTGAAAATGTAATGCGTCATTTTATATCGCGCAAAAAAATTTAAATAAAATAAAATATCGCTACTTTACCAATTCGGCCATTTTTGCATGTTTCAGCTGCATTTGTTGGCCGAAATTGAGACTGCCACAAAATTATTATCATTTATCCACGAAATATTTTACTTTATCATATTCTGTTGTATGATTTCATCGACTTAGCGCTGCTCGAGTTAGTAGCCAAAGATTTTTTCTTTTTTCTTTTGGCTTTTTTGTGCTGCCTTATGAATAAAGGTAGCCACCAAGTAGCAAAACATATTTTCTGATTCGCTAGTGGAAGTCCCTGTAGGAGCGTTAGCGTTTTTACCTATTTGAAGATTCTTTATCAATAAATTCATTATGGGAGATTTATACGGAAATTTAATTTACGTGCTAGAGTGATAAAAAGCTGAATAATTTAATTTTTTCGAATAATATTTAAAAAATTTAATGAATATTGAAGGTTTGACGAAGAAATTACATGCATTTACACATTTTTCTTCCGAGATATCACACTTTGAAAATCGATAAAACTCAATATAAATGTACATACTTGAACGCCAGTTACCGGTTTTAAATAGTTTAAAATTGGCCACTAGATGCCTCTCAATTTGTTTTCTCTTGCCAATAGTGTGATTTTAGTCAGACTTTTGAAAATAATCTTAATTGTAAAATTCTAAATTTTTTTTTTTTTTTTTTTTTTTTAGGAAAGCGTGGAACTATATTATATACTTTATTTCCAAGAAGGTTGCCAAAATGTGTTGTGTATTTACTGGCGGATGGGGTAATAAATGGTTGTTGTTCAACTGTTGTGACCAAACAGCATTGTTTTTCTGTTCTGCTTCATTTATAACTAGCTGTTATCCGGCATGCGTTGCAATGCGACTGAAAGAAAGGAAGTCTTTATACGTTAAGAATAATAAGTCTTTTTTTTTGTTTTTTTTTATTTAGAAACCTTCTTGGTGGTGCCATAACAACTCACCAAAGTTTCATCTCAATCGGATGAGTGATTTAGGAATGCATAAGTTACAAACAGAGAAACATTTCATTTTATATACGTAGAAGATAGACGATAGATTGAGCTTTCTGTTGGTCCTTTAACATTTTGGGATTCTTATTTAAAATTGGTATAGTTCTCTAATAGCGATGTATCATTTGTTAGGGTAAAATTTGAAATGGACTTTAGCTCTCAAAAAGTGTGGAACTTGCTGTGTAAATCCTAAAAAACATTCTCTTCCAAAGATGTGATCCTGTTTATATCACGTGTTCTATTTGTCATATCATTTCCTTCTTAGTTAGTTCTTATCAGATCAAATTTTTGTTGTTTTTGTTTCGTCGTAGTTCACTCTGTTTACTTGGCAGAACTCAAGCAGAACTAAAGTCTTAAAGTTGAACTGAGAACTCATTTTCAACAGAACGTCTAGATATAGTAGGTAGTGCTCGATTGCAGCTTTTTCTGATCATTTTAAGGAATACAGAAGTTCGGGGTTTCACCATCTTTTTTGAATCTTAACGTAAACTGTATCAAAATATGATGGAAATGAACGCCGAGGTTCCTTTTTCTTTTTGGTCAATTTTGTTTCATAATCGAATGCATACTAATCCTATAAATCTAAGCCCTCGTTCAAATTTAGATACGTCAGTCTCCTCGTTGCTCTTTTGAAGTTGTCAGCTATTTCTCTACTAAGAAAAAAAAAACAAAAAAAAAAAACAAAATAAAAAAAACTTAGTCAATTTTAGACGCAGGTAATCTAGTTTTTTCAGTTCCTATTTTATAATCTCAATAAATTAGCAAAAGTCTGTACAGTTCTTGCAACACATAACATAATTTTCTCGGACCTAGTATCATGTCTTTAGTTCTGGCTATTTTACAAATTATTTTCAATTGAAATCGGTACCTATTTTCCTTCATTCAATGCCGGATTAATACACTATTTAATTCGAATGAGAGGGGGTAGTTTGGATTATGACGCTTATAATGAAAGACGTTCGAAAATCGAATACCTCGTATCTCCATTGGGTCGAAGATTTTTGTTCTATAATATTATGTGTACGTCTAGGTAGGTAGGTATAGGCTTCTATGCATATATGCAATTACGCAAATGATTAATGACGTTGTCTGCGGTGTCAGACAAATTCTCGAATACGTTCACGCTGCGGTCCAATTAATATACGTGCGTCGCTCCGATGATGAAATTTTTACCGCCCTATTGATAGTAGATAAAGGCCAAAAAATTAGTTTGACGATGTCAAACGAAACGATACCGGGGTACCTAAGCGTTTATAAATAGAAGAAAGTATTCAACGAGAAAAAAGTTAATTATTTTACCGACTCTGCTATTTTTGCATGTTTTAATTGCATTTGTTGGTTAAAATTGAAACGGCTGCTTAATTATTTAGCATTTATTGGCGAAAAAATCATTAAATCACTTTTGATGGTTTTGCGATTTCATTTACTTAGCGATATCTATAGATAAGTAATGGTATACTTCACATAGATGGGCCTAAAGTTATATAGACTTTAGACAAGTTGACGCACTTCCATAAAGCCAATGTTATAAAGTCGTCATCATTTTATAGTCGGGACAAATTACCCTACTAGGTAAGTGCAAGTGTCGTTAGTTCTTAAAGTGTTGGGCAGGAGAAGGAAAATGAAGCGCAAACAACACTACCGCTTACTTAGTGGGATAAAATTTTAAAAATGACTGTTGGGACGTATTCTTATCAGAGTGCGTCAACTTGTCTAGTCTATATAACTTTAGATGGGCCACTCAATTTTATCATTTATAAAGGAATATAATGGGTCCAGAAGCGTGCACTGTAGGTCGGTGCTATTTTTGTTATTTATTTCAAATTTTCAATTTATTGATAATATTTTTTGCAAATAATATGTTATCTCAATCTTCGAGTATATAACCATCACATAAGGCTGGATGCAAGAACGATACTTGAGAATCAACAGCGACTTGATAATTACTTTTCTTAACAAAGTGATATCTGTATAATTATGTTTATGTATATGTACATATAATTGATAATGGAAAAAACATAAGAATTACTTAAGTATCATTCTTACATTTGGCTTTTATAGTTATACACTCAAAGATCTTCTACATGACGTTGATGCAAACGTTGATGAATAACTTATAAAAGTTATAAACTTATAAAATTCCTAATTAAAATTTGCTAGCTCCTTCACGTAATGCGCTCAAGGTGGATGCCACCTCAACTATTCAAGTGTTATTTTTGCCCATTAAAGCGTTACCGAAAGTTATATAGACCAGACAAGTTGATACACTCTGATAAAAACAGGTCGCAAAAGTTATTTTTAAAATTTTATCCCATTAAGTAAGCGCTAGTGTTGTTTGCACTTCATTTACCCTCCCCTACCTTGCACTCTGAAGGACTAATAACACTTGCGCTTACTTAGTGGGATAATTTGCCCTAACTACAAAATGACGATTTTATTATATTGGCTGTATGGGAGTGCGTCAACTTGTCTAAGTCTATATAACTTTAGCGTTACCCCTGGCGATATCATTTACGTAGCGATTGTCAAATCGGTAGCCAAGTATTTTGTTTTTCTGTGCAGTTGGTTGTTCTATGCTTGTACCTCCTTTCCTTATGGTAAAAAATGTACGAAATCAATTTATAGTTTTCCAAAAAATTCAGTCGAAGCTTAAGGTTTTAGAATTGCCTCTTCTAAAAACTAATTCCACTATTTTCTAAATAGATCGAGCTCTTATCAAAGACTGCTAAAAGTTTCGTATTTTTTACCATAAAGCACTGAACAATTAGGCTAATATTTTCTGAACATAACTGTTGGAATTGATTCAGTAGTTTCCAAGAAAAATGTTGACAAAAAAAATTGTCGAAGAAAAGCAAGTCACCTGTGTTGCTTGAGGTATCTTTTCCGTATTTACGGCGCAAGGGGTTATTTTACTTAAAACTGTAATAATGAAATTTCGATAAATCGATGTGTTTGTCAGATATTGATAAGTATCAATATTTTTTGCAATTTTTTCACGCATATGGAATTGAGAATTGTTTGTTGAATCTTGAAGGTGTTAATTGGCAAATGGGGTTTCCTAGCAAAGTAGTCCAAGTGTGAGGAAAAATTCATTAATTGATAAACCGAAGAGAAATTACTTGCCGATTACCTTAGCTAACTGGAACAGAAAATATAATAATAGTAATATGATAAATATACGACTAGCTGATACACAGTGTAGTACGTCACATGCGTACGTGACTGGGTGTAGAATTAGAAAAGAAGTTACTTCCAATTTTTCCTTCGAACGTCACTTATCCTTCAACACCTATAAATTTTCTAAATTATGATAAAGTGGAAAAAAGAAGCGAAAGCGAGACGCAGATCATTTGGTGAAATTGACCATCTAGGCATTAGTAATTTCATTCGAGCGAACATTTTTTACTCTCCACTACTTAATTTTTTGCTTCAAATTCTGTTGAATCGACTGGCAAACTTTTATCGCAGGTAACAGAGAACGTTGCTAATTCGCTGTGCCTGTCTTAAAATTTTTCAACTCGTATCCGTTTTATGTCGCTAATTTCTGTGGAACTGCTTCGTATTTTCGACGAACTGCAATATTCTCTGCGCTTGCAACTCAGACGTCAGCAAAAAGTATGAAAAGTCAATTGTATGTACTAATTTCATTATATTCGTATGAGCTAAGAGGGCTGTATGAGTGCACGACGAATCATTCACGTTTAAGTTTGCATGCATTGTTTTACCGTGGGTCTCGTTTTTTTTTTTTTTTTTTTTTCTCTTTTTTAATCGGAAACAATGCTGAAAACGTACGACGATGCAATTTTTTGCCTTGGGAACTAAAATAACGTTCGAAAACATCTTACAATAAAATTCAGTCACTATATATGTAGCATAACAGTATGTTTGAGTGTAAGATAGAAGGCTATATGAAAATTTAATAGGGGTTTCCCCCTCTACTTTTTCCTTTGTGAGACGGAAATTACGTACTCGATTTTCCTACATAGCACACGACAAAAATGTTCGGGTATTTGACGAAAATCTGAAAGTTCCGTATTGTAGATACTGTACATTCAGATTTGGTGAAATTCGATTGCGAAGACAGTTCATGCTCGATAAGATTTTCCGCTTTAAATCGAACCATGCCAAAAGGATGGAACAGATATGGCAACGAGAATTTATTTCCTTTTAGGTTGTTTTGCTTTCATTTCTTGCAACTCTGTTGTTATTTCGGTTACTTTTGTAATTTTGGTATCTTGCCTAAAACATATAGCTTACGTTTTTTTTTTTGCTTTTTTTTTTGGATGTGTTAGCTGTGCATTCGTGTTATTGATTTGCCCCTCTTGTTAGTGTCAGTGCGTTTGCGAGAGGATTTTAAACGTGGCTTTAAAAATTGGACCGATTTGTTCTTTGTTTACGTGTTTGAAGCGTGTAAAAATGGCCGAATTTTATTAATTCCTGTTTTATTTATTTATTTATTTTTTTTTTTGCAGGTAAGTGTGGATGGTTTTCGATGCATTAATTGATTTAACGTTTTTATGGGGTTCAGTAAGTCATTATATAGTGGTTATTAATGATATCAGTAATATTTCGGAAGTGTCCACGATTATGCAGATTTTTAAAGAAAATCTACAAATTGAAATTGATCTTGTATTGTGAACTAGGGTCGGGAGTTGGTTTGTTTCGCGTCTCATGACTACAAAAAACTTTTTGCACTGTGAGCTTAAATTCGTATACGTATATATACACATTTCTATCAAACACGGTACAATTAGCAATTTTTATCCGATCATCATGAAATTTGGTATACTTATTCGAGTCTAAACAAGGTTAAACCCTATTATTGTTGGTCCAGATCGTCCTGATGTTGCGTCTGGTACATCCTGTTTTTTTGCATTTTTGTTGCTTAAGTGGTTGTAAAATGGGTAATTTTTAACCAATAATCACGAAATTTAGTGCAAACATAGAATACATTATTTTCTAACATTTTGAAAAATTTGGTTTCAATCGGCCTCACGGTTCATCAGTAAAATTGATTTGAAAAAATCTCACTCTATTGCTAAGAAGAGAAGATAAATCCTAGATGAACCAAAGAAGCTAGTTGAAAAGTAAGGCTGCTGTTATCATAAGCTTTTATTCTACTCACTACTGAGTACAGCGATTTTAAAATATACCAGTACACTGCAGCCAACCTACGCAACAAAATAATGTTTATTTCGCCTGAAGCTAAAGTCAAAAAAAAAAAATTGAAGCATATCTATTGAAAATTCGTTTTTAACCTAAAAAATTTTTTTTTATTTTCTAATCAATCATTTATTAATTTTTGTATATTTTTTGTAACTTTATCAATTCATTGTGAGTTTTCTTGACACTTCATTTTAAACGTAGGTACTTATCTAATTTTTAGCCAGCATTTCGCCAAATAATTTTGATTTTATGATTTTTATATTTATTTGTTTATTTATTTATTTATTTATTTATTTATTTATTTAAGTTAGTTTTTTAGTTTAAGAAAACCTGCATTTTATAGCGTGGCTTGCTGCGCTGGAGTTTTTCTGTTCACGTTGATTGTTTGGATAAAAATGAGTGATGTAATCATAATTTGGACGAAAAGAATTCCCCTCTACCTACGTTTACGTCTTCATCTATGTTATTGGAATGACAAAAATTGAGCTTTTAGCTGGAATTTCATTCTTAAAGAAAGGTACTTTGTAATAAGTTCTACATGCATTGTAGTCAGTTTTCGACATAAGGAACTTATGCTGGGCAACTTTGTTGGGTGTATTGGAGGATAACTGGAAAATATATGTATACCCTTCTCTATTTCGTTTTCTGCCCTTGTCCATCAAAATTATGAACCATTAAAAAGTCGTCAGTGTATCTAGTAGTGAGAAATTTCGATAAAATTTTATTCTTATATCTTTTCAGCATATGTGCGAACTTCGTCAACTTTCGCGAATAAAAACTTAAAATGATAGCGTCTATATAGTTTGAGAAAATATTGGAAAAGTTTTTATGTGACCTGTTTTTCATTATCAAAGCGTTTTGGTGCGGAGAAATTGCATCTTTGGAGTTTAGAAAATTTGCGTAATCGATGAGAACGGGTAATTTCGAATGTTTTGTCAAGCGATAAGTTTCTTTTGTTTATTTTTTCGCTCAATTTGAATTGTCTAATATAAATTATCGTTGTGAGTTTCGTAAAAATTATAACTTCGAAAGTTGTAACGCTCGAAAAATTGAATTCGAAAATGTGAGAAATTTTGGTGGAGTGATATTTTTTCCTCGTATTTCTAAGTGTCTTATAAAATCCAACTTGAATTTCGTGAAAACAAGATGAGAATTTCAATTAGCTTCAAAAATTCTGTCGAAACTGATTGAAAGATTTCCATAAATTTTGTTTTTCAGCAAGTACTTGCGCATAAATCATTGAAATTTGAGAAGACTGGCTTAGGGACGCTATAAGTTTTTAAAAATTGACAGAATTTCTAATTTTATTTCAAACATAGCTGTATTTACCCTTTTACCTGAGATTTTCTTCGACTTCTTTACTTGGGGTTCCGCAAATAAAATCAGAAATATACCTGGTGGAGCGTTTGTCTCTCCACCTTACCATATTGTTGTGAACTGCATGTCATTTGAAGGTTTTGTTAGTTGTCATTTTAATCCCACATGGGTAGAGTGTTTTTAATTACTTTGCTAGTTTTTTAGCCTTGTTTCTAACAATGTGATACAGGTCAAATAATTTTATTGGAAAAATTAAACATACGATTAAAGGCTCTGAGAAGGAAGCCTTTCCTGCTGTAAAGATGCATGTTTTCTAAATGGTAAAGGTTAATCGGTTCAATTTTTTATTTTTTTTACGATGGTACGTGAAAAGAGATGTACGAAGTACATCGGAAAAAATTACTGAGAAAAAATGAGTTTAACAATTATATTTTAAACCACACATTAATAATACAAAAAACGTAATCGAGAGGAAGAAAATATATTTGATATGACCAAAGTATTGTTACGAGAGAATATAAGAATGACAAGGTGTTGAAAAAACGAGGCGAGTACAGTTTTATTGGGTTATGTTGTGAGAGTGACGAGAATAATAACTGCCAGTGTGGCCAAATATGATGAGAGAAAAATGAATGGGGAAATAAAGTAACAGTACGTCAAATCTGGATAAATATATAAGTTTAATTTTGCCTTTTTTCCCCTAATATCAGGTTTTTCTCTACCCCTATTCCATTATTTTCTTATTTTTAAGATAGAAGGGGGATGAGGTTAAATTGACCTTAATAGCATATTGTGGACAGTTAGAGTACACAGAATTTTGTCAAAATTGATTTTGTACCATACCTTCGTTTGAGGAGCAAGATAAATAATGATGGCATTTTTTGACACCTTCAATTTCCTGCATCATTTCTTCATGTAGAGATGATTTTAATAGCTTTAAAAAAAAATTTTTTGCCCTTCGCTTATAACGTATTTAAACAGTTCAATTTTTTCCATCCCCTGTTGGGTTTTTATGGCGCACCCACAAGTTAAAGATAGTATGAGAATATTGATGAAAAATTATTTTTGAGATATTGGGTTAGTGATTGGGGGGGGGGGTTAAAAAAGTATTTTTAATTAATGCTTGTTTTAGTTGTAGCCAAGTTTGAAAAGTTATTTACCAAATTCAGTCGTATGAAATGAAAGCACGTTAGGCTAATTATTGCTTGAACTCTGAAAATGATAAATATTTTGAAATTATGCAAAAAGGTAATTAATTTTAGGGCTTCATTTTTAATGATATCCATTTGCAAGATGAGGCTACTATTGTACATGGCAATCAGCTAATTTTTTTTTGTAATTTCTTATTCGCCAAATTTAATGTCCCTTTGTTTGCATGTTATGAACCAAACAGAAACAATTACCTACTCACGTTGATTAGTTAATTTTGACGATCTATTTATTTTTGTACCTGAGAAGACATGTTCTTGTTTTTGCCTCGTTTTAATTTTTTGCATTTTTATTTTTTTATTATCATGTACTGAACTTATCGTTGCGAAATTTTTGGCAAGATTTTTAAAATTAGCAGCTTTTTATGATATTTTGAAAGCAGTCTTGCTGTTGTACTTACGATTTGTTTTTATTATTTATTTCGTTTCGCTCTCTTATAATTTTTCATGTACTTCGTTCATGTTGAATTCTTGATGAAAGTGCAAATTTTAAGAAAACAAGTTTATTTTCCGTCTGAAGTGGAGTAGTATTTAGCTAGCCCAATTTTTAGAGGAATTAATTTGAAAAAAGTTTGCGAAAACTCGAATGAGTCTTTGAGCCTTTTGACATTACTTTTGTGTCTGCTGTTTCCATCATTTGTAGTTGAAGTGGGTAGTTAGTCATTTTCATTTTTTTTATTCACGTAGAATAAAACTAGTCAGCGTTTGAGTTCAAAAAAAAAAATTTGAATTAATTTTTTTTCCCGTGTAATATAGTGCTCTTTACTCCGTCCAGCTCTTTCCTAATCGTTCATATCGTAATTGACTGCTCATATGTTGTTGATGTACCTTTCGTTTTCAGTTTGGCAAATGGGATGAAGATCTTTCATGTTCAAACAATAATTGTACATTCCTGTAGGTGGTTAAAAAATGTAATTTAGACATTTTCATTTTACCTTCTCGAAAATGTATCCTTTATTTATTAGTCTTTAGTATTTCATTGTTTTTTTTCTGTTCCCAATAGTCAAATAATATTTAGTGATTGTTGTGGACTGGTCAGTGTTGAGGAGGTACTATAGTAAAAACTGTAGGTAGGTGTTACGTAGGCTATTCGTCGTTTTATTAGTGTCTAAATATTATGTAACTGGGTCTGAATTCGTTAATAGTTCGAAGAAATTTGATGTACCTACCAAGTGGTTTCCAAGATGGCTACAATACAGTACTTTCGAGCTACAACAGAATTGCTTAAAATTTATTTTTAGAAATTTTTCGATTACACTTACGAAGCCCCTTGAATTTCAAGAATCAATCGTCACATGTTGGTGAAAGCTTTCTGGTGATCTACTATTATTTTTGTAACGTTTAGTCGTTTATTTGCTGGTAGTACGCTTTGTTCTGGTAATTGCATTAACATCGTATCGAAATTTCCCCAAATGAAGCACAATAATGAGTTTTTTTTATGCACAGTAATATTTGAGGAAGTGCATGAAAAATTGCGTTCACTTTATCCTAATTATGAAAAAAAAAGAAGTAGCCTTCATATTTTTTTCTTCTTCTTCATGGCAGCGATAGAGCACATACTGCACTTTACATTGAGAAGCCCTGCTTGAGACACATTTTGTAATTTTTATCTTTACTCAAGTATACTTGAAAAAATATCGTCGCTGTACGGACCTTACGTACACAAAAAATATTGAATATGATGGTTAGCTTGTGTACGTTTCCCTCGATAATTGTAATCCTTTGTTGGCTGTTCATTGCGGTAGAATTACCTCTCTTGTGTAAAAAGAGAGGAGAAAAAAAAAATAGAAAAGACTAGCGCATTTTATTCGAAAGATTTTTTCCTCATTAGCTTTTATATTTTTCTTTTTCTTTCACGAAGAGGAAAAAAAAAGGAAAGAAAAAAGTTATGAAAAGGAAAAAGGAAAACTTTTCGAGAGTTATGTACACGTGCTTTATGACGGGTTCATTAATATGTTTTTTCTTTTCTTCTTTTTGCAACTTTATGTGTGCGTGTATATGTTTGTGTATTTTTTTTTTCTGTTAGAATTTGTGAATTAAAAACATGAGCGTCCAATAATGAGATCCGATGTCGCATGAAAAATTTAAATCATTGCGTTTTCCTTTCGTATTTTTGATGTACTCGTTTCAGCAGGAGGAAAAAGAAAAAGAAAACTTTGGAAAGCTCGCCGATTTTTTTGTGTTAAAAATAATGTGTGTGGGATATTTCGGCGAAAAATGTTTCACAAATAGTTTTACCATTCCAATTGTTGGCGACTGCTTGCTTCTTGTGGATTATTATTATTACTATTATTGTTTTCATATGAAAGAACTGATTTTTATTTCATACATTGAGACTTCGTGTTGCTAGACGTGGCTTCTTTTTTTTACTATTTTGTTTTAGTTTGCATTGAAATTTTCGATCTACTGTCTGATGTAACGTTTCTGTGAAGGTGTTATATCGTCTGTTTTTCCTTCCAGTTTTCTGGAATAAAACGAAAACCAATTTGTAAAATGTTAAGGAAGTTTTTCATTTCATCAGTACCATCAGTTCGAAGTAATGATATCGATTTTGGTTAGTATATGGTTGAGTATCAAAGAATTCACGATTTTATAAAGTTCAATGTTGATAGAATTTTATGTTATTGTTATGCGAACCATTTCCCCTATTTGGATGGAGATTTTTCGCAAAATGAACTACGATTTTTTTCTTGTCTTTTATTCCAATATTGAATTGATTTCGAATTAAAGGGATATTCTTTCATGGATAAAAAAATCGAAACAATTATTGGTAACGCTGTAGATATTTAGAATATTCTTGTAAGTCGAAATTTACAAAGTTCCTTAGTGCATAACACACGACCACTTTTCGAACTTTAATATTCCTTGTGAAATCTAGACAATCGTATTATAAGACACTTTACAGAATATTTGTCTTTTTTTTTTTTTTTTTTTTTTTTTTTGTTATTGTATGATTACATAAAGCTGAATAGAAGCTCAAACAATTTTTTTAAATTATTAATAAAACGAGTTTATATTGTATTAATAATGAAAAAAATAAATAAAACAAAGAGAATGTTTTGGAATTTTTCGATTTTTTAGAAAAGAAACATTGAAGACAAATATGAGTTTGGTGATTTGGAGATTTTTTTTGGACGAAAAATATTCTAACTCGTATATTTTTTGCTTAATTTTTGTATCTTTTCATCGATTCATTTACCAGATCGAATTTACCAATTATCTCTTTAGAAATATATTGTATTGTTATTAGTAGTACTGGTTATCCCAAAGGGCGAAAAAAAAAAAACAGTATTTTAATTTTGTCGATTTTCTCTTGCGGAAAATGGAAAAGGCGATGTGAAGGTTTATGGTAAAGTTGAAAAATATTTTCCATAGTTTAATTTCCAATGAAACCTTTCAAAGCTATGGGAATTCCCGGGAATCAAATCAAATGAAAATTCGTTTCCACGAGTACAACGGAAGGGTTATGAACGAATTCGTAAATTAATTTTTTCTTTTTGTGTTAATCAAACGGATGATCATCCGATCAGACGAAAAAGAAACAAAAAAGTAATTAATTACTGGGATAGAGAGTAAATAAAGTTTTCAGAATATTTCATTCTTTCGTTTCCCTCTAATTAATCTTTGCAGACGGTACGGCGCGGCGGTACAACTCTTTGCAAAGATTCTGCATGTTCAACTGCTTAAGTACTTTGATTATAATTTTTTTTTTTTTTTTTTTTTTGGAATCAATCGAAAGGATTAGTGGATATTCGAAGAAAATGTAAAATACGAAAATGTTGTGTGGTAGCAACGTCAACGAAGTAGTCAATATAAATTTTTTGAAACGAAAAAAAAAAAGACTCAAAACATTTTTATTCTCGTCAGCGTGTTATATGTACGTATGTGTGTGTTACCTATTTGTTGTTATTGAACGCATGTGAAAACTTGACTTGTGGTTCCTCATTCTAATTACCCGCTACCCATTAATGTTTGCAAATCACGTGTGATTATAGTATGCGTGTAATTTTAGCATCATCGTCCTACTGTCATTTGTGATTTTTGTGTCGGATCGTTCAAAGTCGTGCGTTTTGGTGTACACGCCTCTTCGAGACATTGTGAACAACATGTCTTATTTTCTAAGCCGTTATAGGTGAAAACCTATTTTGTTATCATCTCGTGTACGAGATTGTTGGCCATATTATTTTAATTCAGCGACCAAAAATACGTGGTAGGGTTGTGTATTCGTGATTTAAGAGAATTATTATTAGAATTGCGGAAGTTTTGGGGGACCTTCTTTTGGAAATGATTACTTAAAAATCGATCGAACCAGGTAAACCTTTTGCATTTACATCGAAAAAATAGAAGACAGTATTTTGTTCGACATAATTGTGGAATTAAGATGGTTCCATTTCCTAGAAGATGCTTCCAAGCAATTTTTGTTTGCCAATTATTCTCGGAATCGTAACATATAAGGCAAATCATTATAAGCCATTATGATTGGCATCAGCGTAGTGCATAATTTTGTTAATAAAATTGATTTCTACGACATGAAAGTCTACATTCGCTAGAGTAGTTGGGCTGATCATAACTATGTGGTTTGAACAAAAATATACCGGGGCATAATGAAAGAAAGTACCTTTTCTCTGATTTTGCGTTGTTGATATAGTTGTAACTATGCATTTTTCGGTGACAGGTATTGCAAATATCTGACATTTGCAAGGTCGATTGTTGACCACTTTGTAGTTTCCACCGTGAAACATGCTAACGTCTGCGTAAATTGAAAAAAAAAAAAAAAAAGAAACAGACCGCTTACCGAAACCAGGCACTTATGCATAAACCTGGATGTTTATTTGGCACTATTAGTACTGAGATTTTCTCTTCACAAATAAACGAGGTTGAACATCCTTAGTAACGTGCTTAAACCAATCTCGTAATTTCCATCCTACTTGCCGCTCCGTGGTAAATGTGGACAAGTTGCCTTGAAATCGGATTTTCGTCTATATCTTCGTAATATTGATATTATCGTTCAATTTAGTTTGAAAAAAAAGAAGATATATTCAACCCATTTTCCTTTTCTGACCTGGTGAGAGAGGGTATTACGTGTGAGACTTTTGGTATTTTGTTTTGGAGGTTCTCCGCTTTTCATCTATGAAGAGAAAACTTTGTTTCCAATTTTATCAAATAAACTGCCTGAAGTATCTCAACTACCTACACTGATTTTTTTTTTTTTTCAAATGAAGATCTATTTTGTATTTACTCTCGAAAGTTGCCAGTGACCGTCCTTTTTTCTTATTCACTTGTTTTACTGAACTCAAATACTTCGAACTGTGCCATGAAAAATAATTTGTTGTTGGATAGTGTGGAATACTCGAAGTTTTCCCCATAATGAAACAACTATTTTAAGAAGTCGAAGTTAGAATGAAATGAGGTGATTTTCATCATAGTTTACTCGGCCTTTGATGCATTATAATTTATAATTATGTGAAAATGGATAATAATTTTTTTTATCATAAAATTGGATGCCGATCATTTTTCCTAAGACATATTTTTGCAATAAATTCAAAATGACGGAAGTAAAATCGGAAACCCGATTTCGGGATTTCTTCCATATTTTGAGTGGTAAGCGTGACAAGTTGTAAAGGGTGAATTATCTTGAAGGATCATCGTAGCTTATTCATGAAGAGATAATTTCGGTATCTGTTTGTCGAATTAAACATTGAAGGTGCTTATATTTACCTGCATGATGTTTTAGGTGTAGTCATTGTTTCTGATTGTAGTTGACGTATCGTTCCATCACTTGAAAGTGAGATCGGTCCGCAACTTATCATAAAGGAAATATCCTGTCCCTCATTCTATTCCTTTCATTTTGAGTAATTGTGTATACAGTATCTCTTTCGTCTTCAAGGCTTTTAGATAGCTTTTGAAGTGGAGAAAAAAAGAAAAAAAGAAAGGTTTCAGAAAAGATTCAATTCGATATGGTCAGTGACTATTTTCAAATTGCATTTGAATTTTTTTAGACTGACTCTAGAATTATTTCGGTAATCATAGCCAAATGTGCCAGATTATTTTTCCACAACACAACAGTATAAAAATTATTCCTCAAATTGTATTTCGCAAGTTTTACCACTGTTAGAAAATAATTATTAAAATCATGAAATAATTATTACCCACCGATGTGAAAATGGAATTAATTGACTCTGAGTTTAGCTGTCATTTACAGTAAATATTCAATTCTTTTCATGTTGGATAATGTAAACTTATTTCCTTACCACCATGTTTTTCCCTGGCTGTGTCAATATTCTTCACTAACAGTTAAAGATATCACTGCTTTTGTTAATCGGTATAAGATTAATCTCATATATCAATGAGTACTGTTTTTGTTTTACAACTTATATACCTATCTATTTACAAAAATTCTTTTTTTATCCTCAAGTCTCTGAAACAGATAATTTTTTGCCCTAGCTACATTATGGCCCTCTAACTTATTCCATTTAACTCGGATCACTGCAAATGACTGCCAAACAACAAACAAAATAATTCCAAAAAAAACTGAAGAATCGATGTTTGTTAAGTTGCGGAATGACGACAGTGTTGTTAAGTTTATCAGCATAAAACTTTAAGTCGGGACTAAACCCTAATCCTAAACTAAGATTCTATCTTAAAACCCTTGTACTCGAGGGCATAGGGAGGTCCGTCATAAGGGATTCCATACATTCTTAGTGGTCTCTTCTAACCCCCCAAAAAACAAAAAAATCACCAAAACTGTCAAAAAAACAAATGTTTAAAGGTCGAGCTTTTTATTTATTTGATAAGGAGAGTTCAGACCCCCAAGACCTCCCTTATGAACGGTTTGCTAGTATTATTTCGAAATTCTTCGGAACAAATTAACAGTTTGAAAATATTGCTATAAGTATGCCCATTCCTGAAATTTTAGTTGATTTTGAAAAATTATACCTTTCCGTGCGTGCACAGTTTTTGCGATTTCAGAAAAAAAAAAATTTTATTGGTTAGGCATACACGATCTCGTCTATACTATATTTACCACCAAGAGTGTGCACTTGGAACGCCAAGGGTTACGTGAGAAAGCGAATTTTGTACCCGTCAAAAAGGCACGAGTGGAAAACTTGTTTATGTTTTAACTTTCGGCCGTGCAAAAAAGGAAGAAAAAGGGTATGGTGAAGTGCGTTCGCTTTTTTTTCACCCTCTCGTTAATGTCATTAGCGATCACGCTCCAGTCTCTTCTAATTGTGTTTTTACAGCCGGTACGCCGGTAGCTGGTCAACATTTTCTTGACCCTGTTCAGCTTCCGGTCAACTCGTCCAATTCGATCGAACTCTACCGTAGAAGTTTATCTATTTTGTATTGCTTGGCGAAAGTGTAAGTATAGGTATAGGTTACTCATACCTACGACAGTAAATGGTAGACCACACTAGATACATTCGCAGGGTATTCCGTGTACCCCTGTATGTATGTATGTATGTATGTATGTATGTATATATATATATATATATATCATTTGGTAAATGTCGAATCGTCGTTTATATTTGCTCGTACATTTTTTGCAGTCTCCTTGTGTGTATTATAGGAGGTGGTCGTAAATTTTGGATCATCGTTTATAAACGCTGTAAGGAATTATGCTAATGAATGTGCGCTTTACGAGCGAAAATATCGACGACTGAAATTTAATATAGTGTGTGTATAACTATGCGCGTATATGAGGTGCCCACTTTTTACGATCGAGTTGGCAGAGCGAGCGAGTTACCATTATTTGGAAAGAACCATAGACGAAGAACTTTTCAAGACAGAGAAGATTGTGTGTTGGATTTCGGTCGACCAAAATCGTATTTATTGCGCGTTAACGGGGTACTTTGGCTTATCTGAAAGTTCTAATAAAAAATATATATTATTTTTGCTTATTTATGTGGGTCAGATTCGTTTCGTTTTCCAAGAGGGAGCTTATATGGTTTTTCTAGACTTTTTAGCGTAGCGATTCTGGGACGTGTTTTTTGCAGTCGTTGCTCAGTCTGGGTTGTTGTTGTTTGAAAATATTTCGTGTAAGATAGGAGTACGAGTAGCTCCGATAAAATTCCGCGCGTAAAAGTGTCCAATAGTACTAATAAGTGTTGGGAGTTTTGCTCCTAATCCATTGCATACTCAGTTGTGAAAATCTTGAAATTAATAATTAACTTATTTTTGAGAAAAAAAATTCGTATTGTGAGCCTACTTATCGACGAAACGGGCGACCAATTATGGTGTGGTTTTTATCTCCTCATTCGTTTTTTTTTTTCTTGAACTCTTGTACACTCATCTTGCTGTATTCACTTAAGTCCCATTTTCGTCTACACTGCTCATTCGCTCGCACGTAGGATGGTTTACTTTAGCACTTCCCCTCTTTCATCAGTGTTTTGAGAAAACAAAAGTATAATGATGAATTGTACTTGTTATGCTCTCATGTGGTCACTGAATTTTTTTTTAGTCATTGTTCATCTCATTAACCTACTGAACGCATGTACTAGAGAAAGGTCATCAAATGATAGAAACATTTATCAAACTTCTCTTTTTCTACTCGTTGAATAAATTACCGTTTCATCTGTACCTATTTTATTTTTACTGAAGTAAGTAATAATCTTTTCATTTGCCTGCTATTTTTATTCTTCACAAGAAGACAGTTCAATTTAATAAATTTTCTTTTTGTATTTACATTAAAAATCCAATTTTGTAAGATTCCCTTTGAAGAAGCTGTTGAAAATCATAGGAGGAGAAAGATGATGGATGAATTACGATATTGTGTAACAGTAGGTATCCAGTGATAACTGTGATGTTTATAAAACGAAACGAAAGGTTCGAAATTGGAAAAAGATTTATATCCACTTAGGAGAATTCTCGTGAATATGTTTAAAAACTTTTGATTTTCAAGCTATCATTGTGTAAGTGGTATCAAACCGGTGAAAGAAATCAGAAAAGGAAAGAATAAGAATTTAGAATGGGTGCTTGAATACAACGTTAAGAAGGTTGTCACTCGAAACTGCGAAACCGACAGTTGGGGATTTGAAATTCAGTCTTTCATGTATCAGAAATAAATTTGATTGGTACTTTCTGTTTTACTGATAAGGAATGTTGTGAGTATGATCAAATTGTATTAGAATTCAAAATGCTATTTTTGTAATGTTATAAAATGATGATGATTACGATGACGACGATGAGAAGGGGTGCTCCATACAGAAATTCGGACCCTAAGTTTCTGCACCTCAGATTTTTTCACATATCACGTTGTCTCATATAGCTTATCGTTTTTGTAAAATTCGTAGAAAAATGAAATGATTTTACGACAGTTCGAATTTGGTGATTCAAAATCGATGTTTCAGAAATACAGTTTTTCACCTTTCTCAATTATTGACTGGTTGAAACGGTAGAAATATTGATAGTCCAAAACTTTTGATGGACTATTTATGTGACAGTTATTCTCTAGTTTACAATAGCTGTATATATGCCTTCACAATGTAAAATTTGTTGTTTTTTGCGGTTGAATTGCATTCGTATATCGCAGTGGATGTTATTTGTATGAGTAAACATTTTTGGCGGCGAGCTTTTCTAGGCCGCCGTTAAAAGTTGAACATTTTTTCGACGTGTGAAGTACATGTAAACTAACAAATAAATTTTCGCTCATACTCTACGCGGAAGCTTCCCCATTAGCGTAGCTTTCGTCAAAATCTCGTTTTACGGTTGCCATACACAATACGTCTTCATAAACAGCTCATTTTCTGGCTCGATTTCAAATCATCGCACTGACAGACAAACACATCGACGACATCGTCATCGTCGTGGTCTTCGTCATGTCAAAATAAGACGAGATTCGAACGAAATTACCTAATTACGTAGGAACGAGTTGCGAGGGGTACGAAAGTGGCACTGCATGTTGCAACCGTCACATTCGCTTTGAGAAATATGTGTAAAATATGTCACTTAGCGATTAGCAAGAGTGCGCTCCTCTGGAGCAATTTTTGAGAAATTTGATTGGAAAATATAGGTGCTTTATTACAGGCAAATTCTCTGCTTCAGTCCTGATTGATTGAAATTGATCTCGTTTTGGAATTTTCTTTTGATGCAGACGAATTTCTGCGAAAATTGATTTTCCCTTTTTTAAAATTTGTGATCGATTTTTTTCGATCTAAAAATCGTCTTGTATTGAAGGTGGTGGAAAATGCTAATGGAATTTGTGTACAATCAAGTTATTAGTATTTTAATCTGCAGAATTCAGTTTTCTCCAAAAAGTTACGGTTACAGTGTTCTTTAGTGTTTTTCGTTAACGCATTTCAATATTCAGATCATTCTATTGTTAGTGCCAGCGGTATCCATGTCTATCGTGAAACATTTTTTCAGAGTTTTTCTGATTTTTATTTTTATTCAATAAAATTTTTGTCAGAATATTTGTGGAATCTTTTTTAGGTGTATTGGTTGGTAGGTACTTAGAAGGACCACCAAAATACTTTCATAGCCAAGAAAAATATTAATAGGCCAGCAAATACAGGGTGTTTCTTGACAAGTCCTCTGAATTTCAAAGCCTTGTTCACGCATGATTAGTTTTTAAGCTGCTAGCCAGCTACTTGGGATATTATTCGGCTTACATTTCAGAGTTACTACACCCTTTAAGTCGTCTAATTCAACTTTAAGTTGGCGGATAGCCATGTGAGATGAATGTGAGATTCTAATAGTACTAGCCGTGTATGAAAAAGGTTTCACAGTAGATAAAAATCCTGAGACGAACAAAAAATGTTGATTAAACTTATAGGTATCTTATTTTTAACGGTCAAGTAATTAGGTATTCTAGAGGGATGGCAATATGATACAAGAAACAAAAAAAGTTATTTTCACTTTTGTAATATTATTTAGCAAAGATTCTGGAAGGTTTCACTGTTGTAAACCTACTTAAAAATCCAATATATTAGCCTAATTCTTCAAATAAGTTTTATAGGTAATGATGAAAGGTGAAAAGTAATGAGGACTTGTTTTGTTCCACGTGGTTAAAACTTTGAGCCTGTATGGACAAATAAAAATTTTAAAGAAAATGTGGATATAGTGCTTTGAGTAATGTCGGTACCCGTTGAGAACTGTGCACATGTTTATTTCCCAATTTTCATTTGTTTGAAGGTGCCTTCTATCTACGGTTAAAATTTGAATGGTATCTCAGGAAAAACCTTTTATTGTATAGGATTTGTAGCGTAAATTTCATGTGACGTATTATCTTGGAACTCGTTTCAGGTCTCATAATTCTTTGAAAATTGTCAGAAATATGTGCTGAAAAATCGTTACAAAATCGCCTCTTGGACTTGAAACCTCACACTTTCCGGGGGGGGGGGAAATTCCATCCCAGGCGTCTTGCTTCACTGGATCCTGCACTCGGTACGAGGCACGTAGTCCATGTTCATAATAGAAACAGCATTTAAGGCTTAAAATTTACTATATGGTAGATGTGTGAAATTTTCAGTTCGTCAAATTGTATTGAAAATCCTTACTCAGTGTCGCCAATGAGTCGTACTTTGAAAATTATGTAGATCAGAACCTGTCTTTTCGGTTGTGATCATCGTTGCACCTACAAATGAGTCAAGATGGTTAAAGCCTCTTAGTATGGAGAAAATTATTATATTTCAGTCATAATTTGAGCATAAAATATCAAAAATTGGATAATTGAAATTGAGAACATTTTCTCTTTTCTCAAAAAGTTGAAGCCCATCTCCTTTGCAAAAATCCTGGATGTACTGGTGGAAATGGTCTTCTTTTTTGCGCAAAATGTGTTTGCAGTCGTTGCCATGATTTTGTGTGCCTCAGTCTTTTTGACTCACCTACTCTGGCAAATGCGATCCAGTTGCTTTACGAGAGTCTCTCGGCAAATTGGGTGATAAATTTAGAAAGAAAATGATCGTAATGTTGATAGTAAAATGGGGAAAAAATGAAATAAAAACGGTAACTTGGAGAGGCGGAGGTCTCATCGTAATTTTTATCGTGCTGCTCGTTGGATTTCAAACGCAGATAAGGTTGAAAAGAACGCCTGTAATGTAAGTAAATCAAGATTCCTGCAGCGCGTATATATACTTTATGGTGCAATGCCTAAACCACACACACAACAGAAGATGAATTCTCAAAATAAAAACGCATTTCGCCGAAAGGGGGACAGCGGCGGCGTCGGCAACAGCGGCGACGGCTGCAGAAGCAGCCACGATTTTATCAAAAATATTACATTATTTTGGTAGTTATATGGCACATCAGTCGCTACCACATCAAAAATGATTCTTTTAAAAAGTATTATAAAACGCCTTAATTCTCACCGAAAGGTTCTTTTTGGTCGTGAGCGCTGCGCCGCGTAAACATGTTACGTGTCATGACAGGTGACATCCGGCATTATGGCAAATATAGTTATCTTGGATGGTATAAGAACGAAGGTATATTTAATAGTTATTGATGAGAGAGTATGAAGCTTTGAAGGGTGCTGAAGATGACTTTTTCCTCGTTTATTTAGTTGGTTACTTTTTGCAGCTCGTTAGCTCAATTTCGTCCTCATTCTAAAAGCGAAGTTTTTAAATGCCAACTGAAGAAAATTTTGATGGACAGCGAAACTTATACCTTGGCGGTGCTGCTTCCAACGATTTTCATCTAGTTCTAATAATTACTATATATTTTTCCAATCATATCCTATACTATAATACAATTAATAATGTATGTATGTTTGTATATAAATGCTGTGGATAACTAGACAAACTGAGGCGCATTCAGATAAACACCCAGGTAACAACCTAGTAAACAAAATCACACCCAATAAGTTCAGAATAAGATGGTTGTTTACTTGGATGAAGTCCTCACCGCATTCAAATTAAACACACTTCCTTCATCCAGGTACAATTTTTGCGACTAACTCTGGAGATGGTTATATGTTACACAAACAGTTGTTTACCTATTCGAGCAAGTTGGTTGGGGGATTTGAACTGATATCACAACATGAACCAATTAAATCACTATTGTCGTACAAAGTTATCCTACACCATTCAGAATAAAAGTGACAACCCAAAGACAACCATGTAAATTATCGAGAAGGTGAGATTTAACTGATTTTTTTATTCTGAACATGCTGAAGTGTGGTTCAAATTTACAGTGTAATGGTTTTTGGGTGCGAGAAAATGATTTAGATTGGTCCCAAATTTGAGAAAATTTGTTGAGCTGAAATATAAGCATCTCAGTCTATTCACTAGCAGTTAATGATAACAAACAATTAACGATAGAAAGGTCTACAATCAGACAAAGAGTATATTTTTATTTGTTATCATAGGTGTTTTACGGATTGTTAAAAAATACATTTTTGAAAGTTCGTCTGTGGCTCCTCACTATCAGGCTAGTGCTACCACTCTTGGGGCCCGTGTTTCAATTCCTGATCAAATAGAAACTTTTTTAATAATTTTTTTTTAGTATTGTTTTATTTTAACATTCTATTTGTGAGAATGGATTAGCCAAATTCTATATTACATTTAAAAATAAAACGCTTAGAATCTCATTACCCTCATTGCATACACTTTTTCTAACACCCCTTTGTCTGGTCACAGAAGCTTGTGTTAGCGATGAAAAATTCGCCTGGAACGAACGGTTTTTTTTTTTTTTTTAATGATATCTTTAGTCTGTCCATTATTAAATAACACAATGGATACAAAATGTCTCATATTGAATCTTGAATCGTAGTTAATAATTTAACATCGGCTTCCATTATTGAATTTTATTAATGAATTTCGAATTTTAGTATTGAATTTAAAATATGGTTTTTCACTTTTTAGTATATAGCTACTCATCCGAGCATAGCTCGGTGAACCAGGTTCTAGAATTTAAAACCACGAACGAGGGATATGAAATGTGTTTTTTGGATTTTATTTTTATTTGACTAAAAAAATTTTGCAAAGTAGCATTTGCGGACTGCTTGGGTGGGTGATTGTTATTTAATAATCGTTCAAAGGTATTTTTGTGACACTTTTTATTCATTTCTCGAAAATCGTTGTGAATGATCTTTAAAAAATTCGTTTATGTATACCATACAGACTTTCTGATTATTGCGACTTTGCATGGATCGAATTTGTTACATTTTATACCCCAATAGATGAGCCTTATGCCGAAGAGTAAAAAACTTTTTCATAATTCTTTAATCAATATATAGAAAAAATTTTTCTACCTAATTTCACCCTTCTTGAGGTATATTTAAAATTGGATTCTACTAAAATTGCTTGCATGGTCCTTCGGAACAATTTTTGAAGAAAAAACTGTAATTGAAATTTCAGACGTACGAAAATAACGATCATCGTAATAGAATGAAGCCCTTATTCTATGAAGGGAGAATGTGTCTAAAATTGAATTCTTTCTGGGGAGAAATTTAAAAAATTATCTTTCGTATGTAAATGACATTCCTTTGACAGGTTAAGAAAAATTTCAAGAAAAAATGTAACAACTATCGTGCGTAGTTTTAGAAAACTTACCATTAATTGTGATTAGAATAAAAGAAAATCTGCAAAATGGTTGGATACCGTTATTTACAAATTTTGCACCATTTATGAACTTCTTTTTAACCTATAAAGTTGATAAACATTGGAAAAAATGACTAACAATTGGGAATTTTTTCATTTTCAACTTTGAAAATTCATGAAGTACCTACACATAATTTGTACCTGATCACTATTTTTCAAGTATGTTTTATCAAAATCGGTCATGGTAAAGTAGTTAGTTGAAAACCAAGAGCAGGAGAATTGTCAAAACACACTGGAGAAAGTAGCTGTTTGCAGTTTACAGAGCATCCGAAACAAAAGCGAGTTTTATGGAGGGAGGAGTATAATTAAAGCGACGTTAAATTAAGATGAGTTTCGATTTGCATTGGTTGTATCATCGAGATACTAAGCTCTTTTATAGATTCAGGTTCTCTTTCCAATTTATATCATTGCTTCAGACTATCTGGAGTCACATTCCTTCTCCTTGCCACAATGAACATTGGTGATTAGTCGATTCTTACTGCCGTTGATCGGTGAACTGTATCGAAAAGAATGAATTGATACGTCCTGTTAACCGAATTCACGAGTTGCTCTCCATAAAACGGCGACGTATACGAATAAGGATGAAAATTTAGTTTTCTTGTTTATTTCAGCGCGTGACAGGAATAATCGTCGTGATGTGTCGGTTCTGGTAATGACATACGTGGCAGTGTACTTCGCGCGAGGTAATACCGTAAGGAAGTACAATTTTTTGTGAGAAAATAGTGGTGAAGGGGCGGAAGAGCGCAAGGTGAGGAGGAGGTTTTTGGGGACAGTAGAAGAAAAAAACGGATAAAAGCCGCCGTTGCTTTATTTTTGTGTATATATATATATGTACATATACATGTATTTTTTTTTACAACTTCTAACAAGATTAATGATGTCGGCTTTTTTCGTTGTAAATCAACGACGAAGAAGATAGAGGCAGCAGATCCGCGTGCTGGTTATAACATTGCGTCCAGAATTTAGTTCTCCAAAATCTTGATTACGAAACCTGGAAAAGATGAACGTAACTTGTATTGCGGCCGCAGTGGCGGCGGCGACGGTGGCGGCGTTCACAAAACCTGCTGGCTCTGTACCGTTTTTTGTGAATTTCTTTAGGCTGGTTGTTCCATCTTCCATGAAACCAGTGCCAAAGAGTCTAAAGAGCATAAACGCTGAGCAGAGCAACGCAGAAAGATGCACCTCTTCAGGTCGGGAGCTTATTTGTGATTCTTATTTTTAACTTGACGTTACGAAATCGGGAATACTTCGATACCTTTTTCTTGTCCTGTCGGACTTATCGAAACTTTTAACGAGTTTGACTTTTTTGGGCTACTCTGCGGAAATGTGGTATCCGCTTCAAAGGGACTCCCGTCTTGGTTGTATTTTCGATGATTCTATCGAGTTATAGAGGCCCGCTGGACTTTTTGCGAAAGGGGACTTTGGAAGAAATATTCAATAGTTAAATAGCATAAAAATATGCTGTTGAAAATGACAAAATTCTAATAGAAGGTTGGATTGTTGGAATATGTTCGGGTCGGTCTCCCAAGTATGTGGTGAAATGCCACTGTCCGTACCATTTTTGTTTCCCCTTTGGTGGAGCCACAATAGGGTGTTTTTTTAGTTTTTCCCCTTTTCATCGAAAAATAGAAGTTGTATGGAAAAAATTTCTATGTAAAAAGTTATTTTCACCATCGCAAAAAAAAAAGAAGATATTTCATGCACTAAAGATATCGAAAATTTGGAAAGAATTCCGAGGTAGATGTATGTATGTGCAATGTTATAAGAATGTACATACCTACCAGATAGAAGCTTGAAAATTTAAATTATTGTTATTATTATTATTATTATTATTATTATTATTGTTATTATTATTACTATACATTTATACAATTATTTAAAAAAAAACTACATCTAGAATTAACCTCAACCATACGCCGTAATTCCTTTTTGTCTTATAAAACGTGAAATTAATGAATTTTCTTTAGAGATCTAGTACATTTTCAGTGGGAAGTTAATAACAAATTACTTCTCAGCGCGATTTGTTTACAAAACGTATTACGTCATTTGGATTTTCTTGTAGCACCAGAAAATATTTCAATATCTTATCTACCCCTCACCCGAATTTAAAAAAGAATATCGCTCATTTATTGTACAATATACTACCTTCGTTCTAATAAGTAATAACATCGTACATTCTACGTACACTCTTACAGTAGAATTCTCCCCAACTTTTCGATCTCTTTAGCGCATGAACTATTGATTTTTATGAGACGGCGATGAAAACTTTTTTTATAGAATATTTTATTACTCTAGTGTTTTTTCCGTTTGACCTGTGTTTTCCGAGAAAAAAGGAAAAACTGAAAAAATCACCTCATTGTGGCTTAGCTAATAGCGAGACAAGAGGGGTTTCGAACGGTGGCATTTCACAACATAACCGGGAACGGATCCGAACATATCTCAGCAATCAAAGCTTTTGTTAGAATTTCGTCATTTTCAAAACGGTAATTCGACTAGATGACAAATTTCATGGAGAAACTCCAAAAAATAACGCAATGAGAAAACCGTAGCTAAGCCTGCTTGGTGTTCCAGCGAGTTGATTGTTGGATTATCGGGTGCAACGTGGAAGGTAATGAGTTTTATTCAGCTTGAAACGGCAAGAAAATTCTACTGGAAAATGTAGAGAAGGGGCTCTCTGTGGCTTTCGGCACATTTCGCACACATCAGAAACAGAGCCATCTATATCAGTTTGTGTTAATCGGTGGAGGAGATGTAAGATTCATTAAGATAGACTCTGAAATGTGGGTATTGACTCACCTTACGGATAGTCTGGCCTATCGCAGTGGTGGACACAGTAGATGCCAACTTGTGATGCCTGTGAAGAGAGGAAAGAAGAGGCTATGGCCTGAGTAGTTGAAATTGTGAACAAAAATAATTTTTTTGCTACCTTGAGAGAATGGGGATTTTCGCTGTTAGGTTTCTTGGCATTCCACTATTTCACTCCATTCTCATGGATGGAACTGCTGTCAGTCTTGCGAATTAGTCTATTTTCAATCGATTATATCATTGGAAAAGTGTGAAATATTTGGTTTTTGTTTAAGTACGGTTTTGCGTCCCCTTTTCCCTTGTTCGTTTGAGTTTGGTGTCCGAGAAATAATATATATTCCTTTCCGATTCTTATAAAAAAAACAACATGCGTTTTCGTCGTTAATCCTCAACAAGCGCAGACTTAAGTCAGTTTTGAAGAGTTTTGAATTCCGTTAAAGCGGAACGTCTTGATCGGCGTATCCTATTGGGCAGTGATGGTAACTTTTAGTGGTTTGCAGTTCTCAGTAACGATTTCAAAAATGCGTTTTTACAATTTTAAACTTTGAATTCTGTTTTCAGTGGTAAATTTTTGGTTCGTTTATTTGTAATTCAATTTTTCTCGTATACCTATCTACAATTGGCATATTGTTTTTCGAACATGGCTGAAAAATATCAAATACTTACCAAATAGCAAATATTTAGTGTGGGTCAAATAAGGTTTTTTTTTCATCATTGTCATTATGCGCTGCCACTGTACCACTGTATTGTATTGTTTGGTGATTCAGAAAAATAAAAGAAAACGGTTTCAAGATGATTGTCGGAAAATCGTGTAATGCAGTGACAGCTTGTACGCCAGCAAGGGATTGAGTGAAATCCAATTTCATTTCGAGAAAATTTTCGTAATTTCTGTTATGAACGTCTTCTGCGAAGTGTGCCATACAGTATTTCCAGCTTCGTAATTACGTTACTCATTCGTGTGTTTTTGAAATTTTTTTTTTCTCATTTTTCTTCTTTTTTATTCTTTTTTGGACTACGGTGTTTTTTTTGTTTTTTTTTTATCAAAATTGTTCGCATGTTCTTTCGTTTTGATTCTCTTTTAATAAATTCACATCGATTTGTCTGAAAATTTTGTTACGCAGAAACGAAACGGAAATTGAATGGAGATATACGTATCACCCCCTCACCCTTTGCCTACACACTGCAACCCCTTTGTGTGACGATCGATTGCAATTATTCGAACACCCTCTTTTTTCTTTTTTTCATTTTGGAAAAAGTTCCAGAAGAAAAATACAGTCCCAGTTGCTGTTATTGTTATTGTTGTTCTTGCTGCTTCTTGTAACATTTACATATTAATTGGTATTCGTTTTGAGCATCTGCGTCTGATTGCCTGAGTGTAGTAATCGCTTAACTTGTCCACGTTCAAGTGTTTGAACGCCATTTTTTCAGCTGTCCTGAGTTCGTTAATGAATTTTTCGATTTTTCATGCTCTATTAGTCACATTTGAAAAAAACCGTCTCAAACTGAAGTTCTTGTTGGAGTTGTAATCAAAAATTTTTGTTTTCTTGTGCTCCTACGTTTGGGCAACTTGAACATTTTTCTTTTCTTTTGGGCTGCGTCTGATCTCTATTCTTCTCTTTGGAGAAAACTGAAAATAATTTTCTCGATATTCGGGTATTCTTTTTGAAGTTAATAAATTTTTTTTGATCGATTAATGCATTGTTAAAGTAGAATCGAAGCAGAAGCTGGGTATGTCGGTATTTGAATTTTTTGCGATATACCTACTTGATAGGCATAGTTTTTACAATGATGACCTAAATTCAAGGTTACTCAAACAATCGCATTATGATATGGTACACAAATGAACGTAGAAAAGTATGCTAAAAACACAAAACTAATTTCGTTTTTTTCCACTTAATAGTTGTGGTGATGTTAGACCCACTGTAACTCTTCTTGCGGGAAGAATATTTGGACGTTGGAAGAATTGATTTTTTCCCCAAAATGACTTTATTATCCGAAGCACGTTATAAAGACGTAAGTCATTCTGAAGTTGAAATTAGTAGACTTCATTACGTTCTTATATTATCAATGAATATGATGTTCTCTAATATATGGTATACCTGTGCCCTTGAATTCATTTTAGTTTTTTCGTCCGATTTTATGACATTGCAGCTTACAATATTTTCACGTTCAATGCAAATGGCGTTCAAAAAATTATTTTTCGCAACTCATACACCAAAAAAAAATTTGTATTAAATCGATTTTGGGTAGCGAATAGAGATTTCCAAATCAGTTTGGAACAGTCTAAAATGAACTCGTTAACATCACTAGTGTAGTAACGGTGTTTTTTCTCGACAGATTTTTTGTTTATTTCTTCACGGCACCGTTTACGCATACGCAAGTGGTGAAATGTCATTTTAAAAAACAGCCGTTTTACATAATGATGCGTTCAAACACAAAATTTCGTCTCTCCTCAATTATTTAATTATTTTCTAAAATTTTGTTCATAAATGAAGTTTACCTATTTAATCGAATAAATAAGAACCTCTATTTAGTGGAGTTATTGAAGAAAAATCGTACTCAACTGGTTAGCCGCTGGTGATAATCGACCCGTTTTTTTAACTGGTCGAGTAAAATACTATTCTTATCATTAGTTTGGATATTGTTTTCGTATATGATGAGAAATTTTTGTATCTCTGTTTGTAATCAAGCTTCTCATCATTACGTCCAATTAGTATTCTTTGCCATTATATAAAAGGGAATTCGTCAATGAAAACGAATTTTAGATTGATCGCTAATTTTCTTTCTTTTTATTTTTTCCTTTTGGCATGGTGGGAAAAAGATAAAAAATTAAATAGTGACCTTATTTGTCAATTACTTGATGGTGAAGCCCCAATAATCTTGTTTCAGTTAGTTACTTGCATGAGTCGATCATATATGCGGTATATAGATGTATGGATACCCAGAAGTCCTATTTCACTAATATTAACGGAGTGTGCGAGACGGATGATTTTTGAGCATGCGCAGTACGTCTTTTTTTCCCTTTTGTCAGTTAGTCAGTCAATGTTGTGAATTCAAAGCTATTTAAAAACGTTACTGTGAATCCTAGCGAATTCAGTGAAATCGAATGAAACTTTTATCCATTCTGGAATTTTGGAAATTTATGTTGGGGCTCATTTTCATATTTACCTGGGTATTTACTCTACTATGGTCGATGCTTGCATGGATGTACTTCTGATGTGGTTGCTTGGGAATGAATTACTTATCCAATGAATTTTTGAAATGTATTTCTTGAATATTTTTTTGTCAAATTATTTTATCCACCCTTACCGTTAGAAATTCTCGGCTTTTCCTTCAAAAATGTAAACATTTTTCCTCTCTTATGCAATTGAAGTACTGGAAACGTTTTTTTTTTCTCATTTTTGCGCATCTTTGGTTGAAATTGGCATATCCAGACTGTGAATAAATAAGTACCTACTATTTACAGCTGATAATGCTAATAGTTGTTGAGGTAGCTGATGAAGATATGGCAGTCACAAACTGCATAGAGGATTTGCTCCATGGATTCTTCGTTATCTTTTATTTGATCTTGAAATGCGATCAGTACAACTTGCGTTGAAAAAGAATGAGGAACCATGCCAGTGTTCCGACGAGAACGACATAGTTTTCGTTATTGCTATAAGCTTTCATAAGATACATATCACCTTTCGTTACTTCTACAAGATTAAGAAAGAAGTTTATCTGAAATTCATTTGAGAAGACGTTATGAATCAATCTATATCTCGTTATAACATTTCATTCTCATCGAAATGGTCAAAATTGTCACATTTTTCTTTCACTGCATTAGTTCTTTTCATTTACTGCGAAGACTGACTTTATTTTTGTAACGGAATATCCTCAGTAGTACGAGCTGTCTTCAGATTTGACGTTCGATTACGAAAGCAGTGGGCTTCAAAGCTGTTGCATGCCTTAATGGCTGGGTGCTGTGCTTCACAATCGAAAGATAGTAGATTTGAAACCCGCTGCACCAAAAATAGCGATGAGTTCGGTTTGGTTAAACTTTCGAGCTCCCTTGGGTGATTGGAATATTTATGCTGTGACACCATTACTCGCCAGTTCTGGACCACCCTTTCCCCCTTTATGTTCTTCTACTTACCTCTAGACGCTGTGTTAATGGCTACGTTACTGGAACCCACTCTCCTCCAAAAAAAGATTTGTAAATCAACCTAAAGGAATATAATTATGTTTTTTTTTTCTCCATTTGTTTCGCAGGTAATTAATGAACCCGGTTTGTCGGCCTCAAAACGGATGACATCGTCGAGCAGCGAGTCGCATCACTATGCACCCGGGCCGAGTACCAGTCGAAAGCCTTTTTTACGTTTTCCACCCCCTCCTCCGTATCCGCCGGGGCCCAGCTCCTCCTCCGAGTACGCTTACGCGTATTATGAGCCAGGGCTTCCTGGACCCGGACCAGGGCCTAATTCGCGCAAACACAGCTACATTACCAGGTACGGCACTGAGGAGAATATTTATGAGGAGATAAGTCCGACTCGGCTGGAGGAGGAGGTACGATATGTGCACTCACGACATCTGCAGGTGCTGGACGAGCTGAATCTGACTGTGGAGGCGATGTTAATGCCCCAACCATCGGCGGTGGCCGCCCTCAACCAGGAGACGGCGCCAGCCGAAGATCTGTCTCCGGCCAGCTGCAGTTTGGACAGCGGCTTCAGCGGCAGCAGCAGCGGTACCAACAGCCTAGGTCGATCGTACACGCCCAAGAAAAAGCAGCCGCAACGTTTTTGGAAAAAGCTACCGGGGCTGGGATCGACGACCAATTGCAGTAAAATACCAGCTGCAGGTGAGCAAATTTTGGTTACGTTACCGACTTGGGCTCGAATTTCGTTGGAAATTTAAATGAATGTTCAGTTATTGGGGAAATGGTTTTCAATGTTTACGCAATTATATTTTGGTTTCCGCATCGATTGCCATTTTATTCGTGGAATTTCGAACATTTTATTCGACGAAACTAACACTGAAATGATTGAAAAAGTACCTCCGAAATATGATAAAGAAGTGGCACTCCTCTCCCTCGTCATGGGGAAAATGTTGAAAATATGGCCTCAACTCATTTTTTCTTGTATTTTTGTTTTTCTCCGTCATTATCGATCTTATCGCAAAAATAGCCCGGTGAAAAAATGTTTGATCTTTAATTTTTTGTAAAAAAAGTTTCTATGAATATTCCCATGCACCCTTCGAAATGACTGTGAAATAGATATAAAATAGTGCTTTTTATATCGACGTTTAGTAACCTTATTGCAGTGTAACTACTGAGAAGTTGGAGCATGTAAAAAAAGTGATTTCAATCATTATACCTTCCAATTTTCAGTATTGAATGCATTGTGCTTACCTTTTAATTGAAATTGACATCAAGTGCCGAACAATATTTTTGACTACGGTGTTTTTCCGAAGATATCAGCAGGTATCGATAAAGATTAACGCGAAATACTAATTTAGGAGCACACTCTTATAATTATTGCTGTGGAAATTGGGTTATAGGGGGTACAGACCCGTTTTTACGTATCATGTTTATGAGAGCGAAGATGTTTTTGTCGCCTATTTTGTAACTTTAAATGGCAAGAGAGTCCTCATGTTGCTTTCCTTACTTTTCCTCCTTTTTCACCGAAAATTTTGCACTGGAGGCGTTGCGTCCCAAGCGATCTTTTCTAAAAGAGGGTCTAAGGAGGTGAACTTCTTAGTGTGTCATTTTGGAGTTCATTCTCTACCATTTTGGAAATGAAGAATTTGGTACCGATTTTGTCGATTGTATATTAAAATAAAATACCTATCTACAATTTAATTACACTGTTCTCTCAAGTTGATGCAGAAAACTGTGTCAGCATTAGCCTACAACTATTCTTCGCAGCACGTGCAAATAAAACAGCTTCTCTGACGCTATACAATTTTCACGACGCAAAAAAGGGTGCAAAAAGAATATACAATTTAAATTTTTACAACTGTAGTGAAATAGGCGGTATCGAAAGTTAAGGAGAATGAATCTCTTATCTGTAATTATTCATAATTTACCTAATTTTCGACCAATGTGAACAGAAAATGAACAAGTGATCTTTTCCAATTCATAAAAAGTTCAACATCATGAAATAACAACAATCTTATTGAAAAAATAGGTACATTGTTATCTGGTTCAATGGAAATATTATTATTATTTACAAAACATCGAAAGGAATCATGTCAGTAACGTGACTCCGTGACCTATTTTCTACCGTTTATCATTCACATTTAGTTTTCCCCAATATCTATTATACTGACTTGAGTACTTATTACTTTTTTCATTTGACTATTTGAGGTTTGATTTTCATTCGATTTTTCTTGTGATCGTCGCGTCGGTTAAATTTTTTCTTCAAACTGATCTTCAATCAAACCTAAAAAATAGGAGAAATAGTAACGTAACCTCGGTTTAAATACTGAAACTTTTGATAATACTGGATTTTTTTATAATCTTAATTGATCCACTGGTTTAACGTTTTGTTTGTTTTTCCTCGCTTTAATTCGCTGCGGTATGCTCTAGACTAAGTATTTGCGTCACCTTTTCTTGGTTTTATTACCAGTTACTTGAATTGATACACATATACAACTGCGCTTACGAGAAATAACCATAAACTTAACAATAACTGTACAATTCTCTGATGTCTATCTGTTTTTTACATGAAATTTTACTTGAAATTTTAGACGCAAATAAGTTACATAAAAAAATGTATCTTGCAATGAATTACAACGTAGGTAATGTTTATCTGAAATTTTTTGTAAAATCTCCAACAAAAATCGCTGATCGTCAGTCATAAAAACCTTCGTAGTGGTGGCCTATTTTTAGCGGTGTATTCCTAAAGTAGTACGAGCATTAGTTTCAAGTATAACTCGACTCTCAACTAAGTACTATACATAACTACCGAATTAGTGGTTCAGAATTGGATGCTTTTCTAAGTCAGTAAAAACTGTTGGCCATGTAAACTTGTCAGAACTTTGCATAACATTACCTATTTCTATTGGAAAAATCTATTCCACTTAGAATCTCTTTCAAATTTTCGAAAAAGTAATCCAAAACCTGACGCTCCAGTCCAATGTCGTCGAAAGTGTTTTTAAATTTAAACCGGAAATCATCGTGAAAACTGTGAAAAATTATTCCAGTGTTATAAAATATTGGTAAAATCACTTTATGAAAAGTCACTCTGGAAAATGGGTGCTAGGGAAACTCATGATTTTCTTCCCCGAAAAGACCGAACATCGATGAAAGTAGGTATATTTACGTAAACATTGTGCTGAGATTGACTGATAAGTATTTGTTATGCGGAAATTATTCATGGAGAAAATGTCTGAATAAAAACAGCGTTTCTATATTCCTGGGGTTTTCTGTTTTCTATTTGTTTTTTTCCCATCAGTAGAATTGTATAATTAAATTTTAATAATTGAAGCAATTAAAATTTGTTGGTGCTTTGAGGAAAGTATGATTTTTCCCCTCGAAGTGTTGATACTGGAAGAGTATCGATACTTGACATCGACTGTTACAACTTTTTATTTCAATGATTAATCAATTTTAAAACTGAGAAATTCAACAGTTTTAGCCCGTAATCGTTGGCAAAAATGACTTTTTTTTATCCCGCGAGGGTAACAAAATACCTATTAATTGCGTTGAAATGTTTAGTGAAATACAAATATGTATGTGCAGCCTTGTTGAAAATGCTCATGAAAGTGAAACTGGTTTACATGTTCACTTAAAACACGTAGCAGACGCCAATTCAAATCCGTCCCTTCATAATTAATCAAAAGCTGCTGTTTCTGCTGCTGCTCTCGTTTATCCCTTTTACGCATCTTTTAACCCTACGATGCGTATTTAGGGTATCGAGGGTGGAAATCACCTTCGTTCGAATTTGACGATAATTTAAATAAGCTTTGGAACGAACGCCTCCGGTTGTGTACGACTACGAATTATTAAAATCGAATTTTCGTCTCTGGAAATGCATTCGTTGAAATTTTCATCCCTTAGAGTAGGTATGTACTTTGTATCTTTTTTTTTTGTGTGGGCGGAGGGGAAGTATAAAATCCTGCTGAAACGTTCGTTAGATTTTCATTACGTGGTAATGATTAAATTTCCGTTCCATTTTTTTTTTTTTACTATTTTTCTTTCGAACAGGCATCGAAGACCGCTGAGCCAAAAAATAAAACTGAAATAGTATTCCATGTTTGGAGAGAATTTTTTTTTTTTTTTGTTTCGTTCAAATTCACTGGGTTTTTGTCGATTAATCGATGAAAATAATTTTTCTCTGTAATACCATTGCCTGGCACAAAACTACAAAATGCTTCCACCTGACAAGTGTATTATGAAATAAAAAAATATTCTTATAAATTCAAAAAAAATGAAATACAGATTTAGAAGAAAAAAAAAGGCATCGATGAATTTTTAAAATATGAACAGGACGTGCCAAATAAGTCGTTAGTTAGATGCTTCACCACCGACACCTCCATCACCTCGTTCTACAAGCGCAACAAAAGTGTCTTAAGTTATGAAAAATGATTTTTATCATTACCCTAAGTTGGTTTTCTCCTTCTCCTTGTCTTGTATAATCTTTTTTTTTGGTATTTTGGAAATACACTAAATATAAACTCGGAGTGTTGAAGGATTATGAAATTCTTGCACGATTTTTTATGTTGCTCAGTTTCCGCCATGAAACGAGTTCAGAGGTGAAGATGCACGCGTCTGATACGAAGTAAATGCTGGAATGCGAGTGGAATTAGCTGGAAATTTTGAAAAATTAAAATCTCGTGTGACTCTTGAAAGAATTCATTCCTCTTTGTAGCATACTTGTTTTCAATTTTCTACAAGCCTTTTTTCCTCATTTTCTTTCTTTTACTTTTTTTTTTCTCAAACAAAGGAACGTGTTGTTTTGGTGACGATTTATAGAAGTTGAATCGGGTGAAAATTTCATCGCAACGATGTTAGTTAGGAATTTTTCGATTTTCAAACGCCGAGAGCATCGTGTTCTTGAGTGCCAAAATTTTTATCCTTGGATTATTTTTTTAGAAGAAATTTAACGTATCATTTTGGCATTGAAATTGTATTTCTTACTTCCAATTCTACGAAGGAAACACAAGCCGACATTCATTTTTTCAATTAAGGTTATTGCGAATGATTGTTACAAAAAATCCTCAAAATGTAATTGTGTTATTCTTTGACTTTTCTGCTAATTGAAGTACATAGTTTCTTTCACCTTATATTTGGTTGCATGAGGATACTATTGAATTTCCAAACGTTTTATTTCCTTTTCTTTATTGACCTTCAGCGGATGTTTTGTTCCATGTTCATTTTCAGTTTTGTTTCTGGGTTTGAATGTAATTATTCTGTATTATTTTAACGGAGAGTCACTTTTCCAAGTTCACCAATAATTTTTCATTTTTATAATTCAGTTCAATTAGTAGATTGAAATTTGTTGAGTTGTTTTTTGAAGGTACGTATCTATACGAAGTATTAGTGAAACTTTAAAAATTTATATTTTTTTCAAAACATTCTCATAAGCTCAATCAATCCTTAATAATCATTTCTGATGAAACTGTTGAGTAAATAAGGTATAAATTCGTAATTCAGTCCGTACTTTGGTATTTGTCAGTTTTTTCTTTTAACATTTATTTTACATTCTGTGTTTCTTTTCATCGGTTCTCCAATTTTGAAATTGAAAACAGTCTCTTATCACATTGATATCAAATTCAACTTATTAATTCATTAATTGATTGATTAATCTGAACTTCGTTTTATTTTTTGTTTCTCTAACTGTCTAGATAACCATTTTTCCTCCATCACCGTAGAAAGGAGTCGTCGAAATTATTTGAAATGTTCCTAGTTAAATGAAATTATAAATTTTTAATGTTTATTTGCTTTTTTCTCCTTTTTGCTTGGTTGTTGAAGCGAATGCAGATTCAAAACTTTATAATATAGTAGTCTCTTTGCTATCTTGAAATTTTTTTGCTGCATTTAACTCCGAATAGAATTTTTTTGTGGTTTACTGTACATAAAGAAAAAGTGTTGATTGTGAAAAAGTACGTACGAGAGAGAAATTTTATCTTAAGAAATTTCGAATAAACTTATTGCACAAGATATTTAAATTAATTTTGATAAAATTATTGAAAATTAATTGAATTTTCAATTTATTTGGTGTAGAGACTATTTGAATAATGACGATAATATTGTACGATTTAGTAAATCAATTTTTTGATAAGCCTAATATCATTTTATGAAGCTATTTATCAGCTTGATGCGATATGTCCATTTAAGTGTGTAATGTAAGGTGAGTTTATGTTTTTCTATTCTCTTCGTTGATAAAATGAATTACTTCGACTGAGATCTATCTGAGGAATTTAAAATTATATTTGAAAAAAAAAAAATTAATTTAATTTTCATCATCGTGCGTTTTCGAAAATAACCTTTTTTGTTTCAAGACTCCTAATTAAAAGTTGTAGTAATTTGAATGAAGTGTTTAAAGACAGTATTTTCTTCTTTGTAGAACTACTTGGGAAGGAAGTTTCAAAACAACAATTTTGCCTAATTCTTGACAAAATTCATCCAGTAGTTGTTTCGCCCCCATTCCAACCAGTAACTCTACACTTTAATGCGAAGGTATGCTTAGCTTTGGAACTTTCTTTGTTCTTTTCGTCTTTTTTTCCTTTTTCGTCGTGATAATAGACTCGTAGAAAGATTCTGTTCGGTTAAAACGTTCAGTAATCGTTGCTCGCTAATTTTCTGGTTCAGTCATCGAAATTTTTCGTTGGCTGTAGTAAAATTAAGTCAGAAAATTTTGTCGGCTATTCTTGAAATATGGAGGAGGGGGTGTGAAGTTTTTCGATTTTTTTTCGTGCAATCTTTTGCTAGAATTAAATTTTTTTTTTAAATCTTGAAAAAAGTTTTTGCTCCCTCGTTCGAATAATTTTCATTAAACTCAGTTTCTGTACAGTATTTCTTCGAACTACTCGTTGAAGTAAATATTTTGATTAAAATTTATTCGATGCGATGAAAAATAATTAAGTACTGCTGGTGGAGGCAGCCTGTGAAAAAATATTTTCCTTTTTTTTCATTCATTTTACTTTTTTTTTCAAGTTGAGATCAAGCTACAAAATTTACCCGTCTAACCTTCAAAGCGTCAAAGTCGTCTGTTGAAGAGTACTTTTTATTTGGTGGAGGGTAAAAAGGAGAGAAAAAAAATCGAAAGTCAAATAATGGTGGTTTTTGCCTTTCTCATTTCTTGTATTTCAGTGAGGTGAAAATGAAAGAAGAAAAACATTCGTCGTCTAAATATTTTCATTCGTATCGTTCGAATTTTGCTTCGGCATCAAAACTTATGAAATGGAATTCGCAACCATTCCTCGCACCCTGTCTCTCACTTTCTCCCTCTTTCTTTCACTAGAATAAAAGTATCGTCCAACAAATTAGCCGTGGTAAAAACCTCGCCAAAAAGTCGAAAACTTTATCGAAAAGTGGCAAAAAGCGAGTGTATGGTTTCGAGATATTTATACGGCAAGTTTGTATTCGCGAATAACGATGAAAGAGGAAAAAAGAGCGAATCGATCGAAAGATGGAAACAGTAAATTCTCTCATTTATAGTGGTTGCAAACCACTTGAAATATGTAGAAATGAAACAGATGAGTTTAGCTATCTCTATTCGAAGGTGTCGGTAAATTTTTCAAGGATGAAGTGAGACACATTTTCCACATATTTTGGTTCATTCGATGAACATTTTATAGAATGTTTAGTGACAAATTTTCCAATAATCTAGTGAACGGAGGGGCACATCATTTTTCGTACATCCTTACATTGAAACTACACATTATGATCCGTTAGTTTTGAAACAAAATCCATAAATAATCAAGAATCATGAAAATCGTGGGAACGTCATTTAATTTATCGAATACCTATACCCTTCCGTCACTTTAATACAACGGAGTATTTGACACAGGTTTTTCAACCTTGTCACGACCGTCGAACGCCATTGAAAGGGATGCGTTACTAAGGCAGTGTGTCGTAGCTTTTTGAACAGTGGAAATCGAGTCGAACCAATTTCATTTCATTTTTAATCGGAACCTAAGGAATAAAAAATAATCTCGAGGAAACAAATCTGGTGAGGAGGGGGAAGTACCCAACGTTACAATTTGTTTTAGCATCAAAAATTTACATGATTTGCATTTCTTCCACAGTCGAGGATACATTGGAAATGATTTTTGTATTTAATTTTCATTTTGTTAAATAAACATTATCCCCACTTGAAAGTATTTTGTAATCATGTTTTTTTTGTGAACTTAGTTTTCACTTTTTGTGAGGTTTACTATTCTATGTGATGGGGGCCTAAAAATGGATTACATAGTTTTAGGTAGCCTATTCTATTAATACGGAGATTCAAATCGCCAACTCAACTGAAAACTTAACTCACTTATCACATTCACCCAAAATAAAGCACCATATACACTATGCCGCATTGTCAGGTGATGGTGTATGAGAGAATACGCTTGTGCATGTGTATGAGTAGCCACCACATCACTCCACTCCAGTATAGCAGAGCATCGTGTACAACCAGATTGAGGTATAGTGTCATAGACAAGTGGGTGCTTGTAAGGGGGAATGGTAGATGCCCCTCCTCATTCCCAAACTCAACCCGTACACACTACCAAATCCATGGTCCACAGCGACATCACATCTGGTGGGTGGCGAGGTGACAAACTACTATTGACAAACATGTCCAAGAGATGTCGTACTTGCTTGCCTTCTCAAATCATGTTGAGGTCACCAGTTAAGGTATTCAGTCAGAATGGATTGTCACCATCACTGGCATCACTTAAAATACAGCACTATATATACTCGGCCACAGTCCTGGGTGACGGTGTATGGGAGAATACACCGATATCTGTGTGTAGGTACCCGCCACACTAGTTTTTCTATTTTTATGTATGTACCTAGTAGTCTGTTTCAAAACCCTCTTGGATTTGTCGTATTTAATTTTGAATATGTAGGATAGATATCTATGCAATTTTTTTTGTGAGATTTCTGACATTTTTTTCACTTTTTGTTGCAAATTTTCATTTATTGTTGCAAAATTTATTTACTTTGTATTGCAAACTTCGTTTTTTTCACTTTTTGTTGCTTATGACGTCAATCCTTTTGCTTTGTACCTCAGGTTAAGCATTTCTAATGTTAAAAGCGAGCGCTAAATGCAAGAGGGAAAAATTATGATTGGCTGAATGGGTAACAAGATTCGTCGAACCCTTAATTAATTCGGAAATCTATAACACGTTTTTATACGATTTTATTGTACTTACTGCGTCCGACCATCAAATTATAATTGGCACGCCTTCCAAGGGTAAACTGAAAAATGAATATAGGTATATGAGTCACAACTTCTATATGTGTGTTTGACATGTTACCGGTGTTACAGGTTTCTGTGAAATACAGGCATTTGTAAACTGTAACTGTGTTGTTTCCTCCAACGGATCTGTGAATTTCTGTAAATTATTTCCTGTAATGAAATTAAAATGAGAGAAAAAACTCTAACGCCATAAGCCTCGTTAGGAAAAGTAGGTTTTCGAGAAAAATAATTATGAATTTTGACGGTCACGTTAATTGTCTGTAAGCTTATTTGCGTTAGTGGTACCTATGTTATGATTGTACGAAATTTGTTAGCTGCTGACAAAATATTGGATAATATGAAATTTAAAAGCATTATTTCTCGATATGAAAAATTAATTAGGATGATAGTGTATGGTAAATAATCATATAATTTAAAATAAAACCAAAGAAATATAATGAAGTTATGAAATAAAATACAGAAAACGTGAACCTGTGGTTAATTTTTATAAAAAGAAAAGTTCATGAAAATTAGGAAAAAAAGTAAAAAAAAAGCTTTACTGGAAGTACCGTCAGGTAAGAGTGGTAGCGTATTACAATTTATTATCTTATGTATAAAAGCCACTTATCTATAACGCTTATCATGTGACTACTTTCACAGATATAGGTGGCTACGTGTATATTTCAATTTCAGTATAAATTTTTTCAAGTAGGTTTTTCTTTAGAAAATCCACATGTTACCCGTGGTGCGGTATTAATTTGTGTTATTGATACCAAAATTTTCGTGAGATCATGAAACGAAAAACGTACTCACCCCAAACCCTGGGGACTGATACCGCACCAAGCGTAATAAATAGATTTTCTAAAGAAAACCTACCTTAAAAATCGAGTTCAGGTATGTTAGTAATAAAAAATCAAAAGTGCATGAGTAAATAGTAAAAAAAAAAAGTAAAACGTGCCTAAAACCTGCCGTTTTTGTTTATTGCCATTTGTAAAAATATTCATTCTTATCTTCTGTAACTTTTACAGTACCGAACGAAGGTATCGTAAATCTGTTCTGTGGTCTGTAAATCAGTATGGCCGTGCGAAAACTTTCTGTAAAAAACAGGCACAGATCTCAGAGTAGGTATACAAAATTTTGTTGCGTCAAACACACCTTATGTGTGTCTGGGTGAGTGCGCTGGGTTTCAGACATTTTATTCTTATAAAATCCTATTTTAATAAATTCGTTTTTCCCTACTTGACTTATTAGTATTTTGTATTAACTGTTCACTACTGTAGACCAGCTTTTTCTCCACAACTTCCAGTTTGTCAAAAACAAAAAGTTCAACATTGTTTTGACTTGTGGTTTTTGAAAAAAATAAGATATTTTGGCTAAGAAGAATTTATATCAACCAACTTTCAACTTCGGCATTTTGTTTCTTGCTCATCGGCAGAACACCTGCTTTCATCATTGTATGTTATCTTTAATAGCAAATGTTTATATTTCCCCCTTCAACATATCCTACAAATCTAATTATTGGTTAAACGGTGAGAGAATACGATTTGATAAAATTATAATATTTTGGTAGAGATAGCTTCAGTACGAATGGTTCTAGGTAGAATCATCATCATCAATAAACATAATATATAGTGACTAGTCTAACCTGTCGGCGAAATATTATATTAGTAGTTTGTCCTCCAAATTATCGAAAAATTGAGCCTAAAACTTACGGACCGCACTGTGTATAGTGGACTATTAGCTCGGTGAAATTTAGAAAATGGTGGTCTGTTTTATTTTGAAATTGGGGTTTTACTTTTCATAATGGTTGTCGAAAAACCACAGGCACAGTTTGCTGTGAGAAGGAAAACACACCTGCTTCGGAAACAATTATTCGCAGAAAAAATTCAGAACATTTTTCCCAAAATTGGATCTTAGTTTCTGTTAAACTTCGAATTCGATCCACATCGTAGGTTTCAGAAATTATCGTGCGATGATTCCGAAACAGAAACTTTTAACCGATAGTGAGAAAAAAAAATCGACCCATGTTCTCGTAAGTGAAGATCCTTAGGGAAAACAAAAAAATTCACATCACAACTAAAGACGTTGCGTTTTTGCTATCAAAAATTCTATTTTTCCATTCACGTTTCGTTCGACAGATGTCTCGAATGTTTCATTAAAAAGAGCGAGTTCTGTGTAAAAGTTGATACGAGCGAAAAAAAAAAAAAAACAAAACCGACGGTGCTCAAAATTTTTTTCACAAATTAATTAATTGTATTTTCCCATTTACGTGAATTTTTCTCTCTCAGGCCTGTAGCAAGTGAACTGCTGCACTGTATTATTCAAGGATAATATTTTACGCTGGAGACGATAACTTTTCAACACAATGAAAATAATTTTCAATTTTCAGTTCGAGATAAGTCGAATTTTTTTTTTGTTTTGGTTAAAAATACTTGGGTCTTACGAATTGCTTTGTTTTTTTGTTCTTGTTGTTGTTGTTTTTTTGTTTTTTTTGTCATAAGTTTCTCTTTTCATTTTTGCGCATTAACCAGCATTGACTCGGCACATGCTTAATTAATTCGAAAGCTGAATTACTCGTTTTTCCCGGTGGTTTTTATTTTTTCCTTCTCAAAAATATTGCACTTTTTACTCACCCATTCGTCGCTTATTTACCCTTTAGTCGTGGTATGGATAGCGTCCCAAGTTACGTAACCTAAATTAAAACCTCGTATCGCATGTCTGCGTGTCCAGATGTTATTATTGTTTTTTTTTTGTTTTTTTTTGGACTTTTGTATTTCTGACTTTTGCGCGAATCATGTAGGTAGTTAATATTTATTTTTAAAATGGTTTTTGTAGAATTCAATTATGGAATCTGTTCTTTTCGCACCGATGCTCTTTTCAAACGTCGCGTCAATCGTAACAAAGAACCATGACTCAACTATGAGGAGGTATGGGGAAAATGCTCTTCAGACTTATTACGAAGTTTAAAGGGCAATGACTACCTACGAATTGAGGAATTCTGAAATCGGACGAAGTCGTGTCATTCGTTTCAATTTGTTCCTCAGAATTGGCCGACTTTTTATACCACGCGTCTATCGTCAGTGAGGAGTTTCAGAAATTATTTGCGTTCGTTGTGGAGCTCTCATGAATAATCTGCTTAGTTTATAGTTTGGTAGTTCACAAATCTGTGAAGGCACTACTTAGTTACGATCGTGTCGTCGTTTGCTTACAAAGAAAAACCAGTCATGTTTGTGCAGTGTGAGAACTGAGCCGGGGTAGTTCCATTGGAATGGAACTTCAACATGGAGTAACACATCAACACAACTTCATTTTCAGGGATTTCATTTTCGAATTCAGTGTGATCTAGGCTTGTGTTTTTTGAAAAACCTGGAGCATTCAAAAAGGAGCTTTATTTTTATATTCTTGTTGTACCCAGTTATTAGTGATAACAGTGGGCGGATCCATTTTTCAAAGCACCAGCACCCATGGAGACCGTCAGAAAATAGTGAATTAGTGAATTTTGCTTGCATTGCATTGCCAAAGCACCAATATTTTTATTGAAGGAAATGTGACACTTATTGAGAGATAATTGTACACCTCTATTATGACTTTGATCAGAAAAATTGGTGTTACAGATGAGCATCCTTTTAGCATCACTTCAGGATATTGGTCAGCAAGGGGAAGATTAATGGAGAATGTTCCAAGAAGTTCCTATGTTTGCACACTAGGCTTAGAAAACCTGACTTTTTGAATTGGAGAGTATGAGAGCAGTAAGTGGAGATCAGCTTGAAAGTTTGTGAATTTAGCACTATTCTAGAAACGCATTTTTCTTATGCTATTTGAAGTTCGAAAAAGAAATATGATTCGAGGCAATTTTTAGTAAATACGAAATTTTTTTACCGGATGGAAAATTGTAAATTGCAGCTGCCAGTCAATGGATCAAATGTTCTACGCAGTATATTCAGAATTCTATTAAAAATACATATATTGGTTCGCTGTTTATAGTTTCAGAATTCGTGAAGTAAAAATATTTGTAACTTTACATTACTCTTTATTCGCGTTTTAAGAGTTTGATAGTGGAGTCCAGTAAGTGCCATCATGATGCGTTCTTGTTCACGTGTGTAAAAACCCAATAAGTACGAATAATATACGTGACCTATAGTATAATCGATGAAGCTTGGCGCAATATAATATAGTACAGAAAATGTGGGGATTTCATTACAGTTTTTGCTGTTGAAATTGGATTAAAATGAAAAATAAAGTGCCACACTTAGCCGTTTGAATTTTAAGTTTAGAATCTAGATAATTCGTCATCTTTGAGATCGACGGATACTTTCTGATCGTTAGAAAAGTCTACTTTCAGTTTATAAGTCAGAGCTGTGCAGAAGCTGTTGTGGTTTCTCTCCTCCTACTTTGCAAGTAGTTTTGAGCAAAAACAATTCTTAGATAAAGACCACGGTAGTATTAGTTTTGAATTTGGTTTTATTCTCAGTCTCCATTATAGTACGCTGTGGATCGAGGAGGGAGAGTTGTTTTTTTTTTGGTTGATCTTGAGTTTGCAAGACGACAAGGGTTGTAGACAGGCAAGGCAAAAAAAAACATTCCCTCTTTGGTGCACACCATACTTTATGCAACCTTGACGTTACGGTTAACCCTATGAAAAAATTTTAAGGACCTGTTTTGTAGGGAAATTTATAGGTTTCATGTTTGCATAGACATATTTATACTGTAAAATTGGAAGAAAAAATGTTATCAAAAAACGGGTTTGAGTTTTATTCTAATATTTTCACTCACCATTCACTCAAAATAACTTCGTTTTTATTGACAACTGATGATAAAAATTAATTTATCGTTAAAAAATAAGGTTTTTTTTTACAATTATTAGATTAATTAGCTATTTTTGATTCCTTAATTCTGGAAAAGTGATCGACGATGAAAAAAATTTATTGGTGGTAAATTTGAGAAAATTTTCTCCTCTTTTCAGTTATACCAACGTCAGCTTTCTAGCTTCAGTAGCAGCTGAGAAATCTAGTAAAACACAACAGGTTTTTCTCAAAATAAAAATGTTATTCTGAGCAAGATTTTCATGATGTTTCTCTGACAAGATAATTTTTCCGACAGTTTCACATTTTTGTCCTTGGATCAGAAAATAATTTAATGTAATCAATTTTTATAATTTCTTGGTCTTACTATCGAAAAGTAGTCCCCTGATCCAAAATTATGAACTTTCAGTTCTAAAATTAGGGTAAAAAATATGCTATTATGGACCGGAGGTGCATAAAAACATTATTTTTTGAAGGCTAAATTCAACTCATCGTTCATGTCTTTCCAAAATATATGGGAAAGAAAAAAATTCAACTTTGAATATTGTAAATTATTATTCAAGTAGAAAGATTTCGAATATTTTCCAGTTTGTTTGGCATTTGGTATTGGTCGAGCATAGTCAGTCTTAGGCCCATATTCACAAACCTCTCTTTAAGCTCCCTTCACTTAAACTTCACTTTAAAAAAGTTTTTCGCACAATTTCGTACTTAAAAATGTGGTAACATTGTATCTCTTATGAGAGTGCCAATATAAAAATGAAATGTTACCGCCCTCGTAAATAGAAAATTGTGTCAAAAATCATTTTTAAATGAAGTTTAAGTGAAGGGAGGTTAAAGTGACGTTTGTGAATATGGGCCTTAGTCTCGGCCTTGCATATTCGGTCTTGACTATGGTCTTGCGTTGTCAGTCTTGATCCAGAATTTTGGTCTGCGCAAGGCAGACCGATTTTGCTCATCGCCAATCGTCATGAATAGTGGTTCGTACCCGTAGCCTTTTAAAAGCCTGAATATGTACTGTTGAATGCGTATCAACATGTCATCCCTGTTTTCGTCGTAAAAAATAAAATTAAAATCTGTCACATTCGTTGCTTGAATTCGTAATTCACCTTCAATTAGGCAAACGAATAGATAATCACTCCATCTGGCCATTAGCTGCCGAGGCAGAAAACTAGATAGCATAATATTTTTAAATAACCCGTAATATTTGTAATGACCTGGCGTGAAAATATTTTACCAAAACCCTAATGGTTTGCGTTGTTAACGTGTCGTTAAATTGAATAGGAGGAAAAAAATGACAAAAAAAGCTGCGATTAAACCGAGGACTGTAGTAAACGATGATGTTAGTTCTCCAAAACACGCAAATCCAACGCATACTCCTGTATTCATTTTTTTTTTTTTTCAATTTATTAATGTTCAAATTATCGTTGTATTTCGTTTTTTTAATAATATATATATGAGGAAAAAAAACTTTCGAAATGATGAAATGATGGTGTTTTTTTCTTCATTTTTTTGCGCAGCGTTCTGTTCTGGCGAAGTAACTATTACTAGTATTTGTAATACGACTCCATTTTATTTTTATTTTTTAAATCGATGAAGGTGATTTACCTCACTTAAATATAAATAAATTGCTTTGAAAAATCTGTTAGACATTCTTAATTAGCACTTGTCTAAAATTTCGGATTAGAGCCGGTCACAAGATTACAATCTAATGGTCAAATTCGGTTTTGAAATGGAGTTCGCTTTCTTTTGGAATACATTTTCGACACTTAATTTCTTTTTTTCACCTGCACGTTACTTATCATTTATCCTCTGAAATGAGTCAGTTGTAGGTAGAGTCGGTTGCTAATTTTTTTATTTAGGTAAATTTTAATTCTCAGGTAACAATTCAAATAAGGTGTAATTCCAAGCGTGTAAATTATCAAGTGAAGGAATTATTTGGTTAAGAAGAATGAAGGAAACGTAGGGAAGAAAACAAGGGTGCGTGAGGTCGGAACTAAAATAGAATGAGAAACTCAGAGGGCAGGCTATAGAAGGTTAAGAAAGTGCACAAAGTAAGAAATTGAGACACGGAGTCGAGTTCAGAGGATGTTAAGTGATGATTCCCGAAACATATTAATAGAAATGAAATTAATTACTGGAATGGAGGTTTGCGGATGATTGTGAAGCGAGAATAGGATGTTATTCAAGAATTTTGCCTTTTCTTTTCAACTAGCCTGTATTTCGGCTTAATACTGAATTTTTTATTTCAATTTTTGGAAGGTACATTGAGAGATAAATGAAAGTAATTCCACTTCAAAGAACTGAAGCAATATTGAACATTTTTTTCGCCCTAGCGTGGACTCAAAACAAAATGAGATGGGTGGAGAGCCATTTTTTGACTGTCAATCAATTGATCTGACCTAATTCGCTCACCCCTCTCGTTATATAATAAGACAGCGGAAGTAATTAAAAAATACATTCATTTTATCAGAAAATAATTGAAATAAATTTTAAAGTACTGAACAACATGAAAGAATTTGTCATATTTTGGTTGTTAAATTTTAAAATCAACGGTCGTTGGAATAGTTTCTGTGGGGATTATACTCGTATGAGGTATTAGGGGCTTGCACCTCTTGATGACAGTCGCTGCCCAAAGGCTGGCATATGTTTGTCTCTAAGACATTAAACTTACATACACTTGTACGTTTTCATGTTTGTACCTCTGCATACGTACAGGTAAGATACATAATACGGGCTGTGATCAATTACCTGATAACAATCTCAGTGATGTCACGGACTGGCACCAAATACATTGCATCGTTTCTTATCACCTCAACAGAGGTAAGAAACGACGTAATTTATGACATAATACCTATATGTATGTGTACATATGTGTGTCTCTGTGCATGTACCAAATCCTGTGTATAAACTCTCAAAACTGGCTACAAAATCGCCAGTGTTTGCTAAGGATTTGGCTCTCCCATACCTACAATGTATGAAGTGGCAGAACATGCAAACCTGTAGAAAACCTTCTATGTGTGAATATCTCTCACCACAAGGTATTCCACAGTTTCATTGTGAGGAAACACTACAATATACTTGGAAAATTGTAATTATTAAACATTCAGTAGTCCTAAAATAAGTTGGTATTTATTTGAGATTTGTGGCCATATTCCAGATTTTATTCAAAAAGTGTGTCTGAATGTTTTTTTGTCAAGTCCATAGTTTTTTAGTACACCTAAAAAAACATACTTAACGGACCTAGGTAAGTTAATACCCACATGTAAGCTTAACGATAAAATGACTATTCATTTAAAAACTATGCTGGTTCATCAGGTGTTTTGCTTCTGATTGAAATAATATGACTAATATTTGATTGAACTGATAAAAATTCTGAAAAAATTAGCTAACAGGTAACCTAACTTTGTAATTGATAAACGTTACCTGTACAAATATTTTCTTAATAAAAGTCAGTCAAGCATAAGTGGTATACATTTGACTGTAGTAAAGCGCAATAAAAAATTTGGGATGAGACAATTTTTTTAAGCATGTAATTTGATGAACATTGCTTTTACAAAAAGTTTTTAGAAGACGTTCTCTTGTTTTTTGTTTTACCTTTACGTTGGCATTTATATTTCGATAGATTTCATGGAATCTACCTGTCGTGGAGGGTGGCATGTCTCGACTTTGAAAAAATTTCACGATAGTTTTTCCGAACATGGTACCCAGACTCCGAAAACACTTTCAACTTCAAAGTTTATAAGAAGTGTATACATGGCATGTAACAAAATTTCTAAAAAAATTGGAGGACGTATTTCTTTACAGATCAAAGCGAAATTCAGCATGTGTGTACTTTAAGTTTGTATCTCGGATAAGCTCGAAGATGGGCGGAATCCGCCCATCAGTTTCAGAATGATGGCTGTTCGAATGTGAAATGTTGAGACACGGGAGGCAGGGCGTAATTTTTTACAGATTGGAGCGAAATTTGGCGTATGGATACTTTAAGTCTATATCTCAGTCCAAATCCGTTATTATTTTCTGAATTACAGCTTTTTGAATTTTTCATTATAATACAAAATTCTCAAAAAAGCTCTAACGAAGGCAGCTCAAAATGCACATAATTTGTAGTTCTGTCTATTATAAACGAAATTCACCTTTCCGATTGGCGTTTAACAGAAATTTTCTTTAATTTTTAAATCAAGTTCATACACTCAAATTTTCTAGCGAATTTTTTCATTTTAGGAAAATTTGAATGTATTGAAAACCCTGAACCATGTCTCCTCGTGCATATCTTTGATCATAAGCGGAACAAATGACTTAGGGAGGCCTTAGTCCCCAGTCAGTTACTCCGCTTCCCAGACATTTTTCAGAAAGGAAATGGTAGATTAATTTATATATTATTATTAATAATTATTTTATTTATGTGGTTTTATTTATTTACAAGCCCTAAGACGCTGCTTTATGGTACTTCGGCTTGTGACAGCCCTAGATTTTTGTTGACATACAGGTAACACTGTAGAATTTGTTGTTTCGGCGGAAGCGACGAACATTTTTTTTTCATGTCTGTGTGTGGCTGTGTGGGTAGTCCGCCAACTGTAGCTGTGGCTCTTGAGATGAATGCCTGCTTTACATGCATGAGGTGTGAGGTTCAAATCCCATATGACTGTTCATCTTTTGTAGAAATTTTTTCCCTTTTTTTTGCTAATTCCATTTCATTTTTTTGATTTTTCATTCTGTCAGGTAGGTTACTGGGTTGTATAAAAATGAAAATGTTATCACATTAAAAAAATGCAAATCTTGGGATTTGATCAGTAATGTACGACTAACAAAATGTCAATGCACATGCCTGGCTCCAGAAAAATATACTCCGAGGTGCTTTCATGATCCTTTCGTGAAAAATTCACGTGGCTAATAGTAATGGATAGGTAAAGTTTTATTAGCGAATTTTGTTAGGCCTAGGCTACGTAAGATTATTGTGATTTATGACTAATGAAATAATGAGTTTAATATTGCAATCTTAATTTTATTCTCGAGATATGTTATAAAAATATATTTCTGAAATTCCCCATCATTAATTAAATTTTTTCTAATTTCCATACCCGAGCAAAGCTCGATAATCCAGGTACTTCATATAAACCAACAACTTTATTATTATTATCTATTAACAATAAATAGAATTATTAAACTCAATTTAATTTTTTTTAATAATGAAAAAATAACTTAAATCCTTTCGTATTATTAGTTTTTAATAATTAATGTATTTGATAGAATATTATTATTATTTAGTATTTATTTAATTGAAGATTATGAGAATAATTATTTAATAATAAAGTTAATGTTAATAAAGATTGATTTAGTATGTTTTTGTAAAATTTTATTTTTTGAGCAGTAAAAAAAACATAAAATTTGATACATGAATCATAAGAATGAGGAAAGAAGGAAAACAAAAAAATATTCGTGCGTGCAAACGTTTTTTATATATTTTTTTAGGGGGAATAGGGCTTTAGTCGTCTTTCACAAAAATCGTCTACTGGCATTTATATTTCTAGCTAGTTCAACATTGTTGCAAATATTCAGTAATTTGATAAGAGTCATTCGCAGTGATTCGTACTTTTGTTTTGTGTGTGATTGTTTACAATCAATTTGAAAACGTTCTTTCGAATTTATTTTTTGTGGGGGTATAGATTTTTGTACTTTTTGTCGTCCAACTTCAGGTGAATTCCAGTTTAACGGTGCGCACAAATCGGAATTAAATCTCCGAATAGTGGAACTTGACACGAGTCTCCGAATGCCACATGCTTTTAAAAGTGTACTTTGTCCCCTTTTTCCTTTTATTTTTTTCTGCGTTTTCTTTTTCTCTTTAGTTTCTTTTAAGAAACTACATTCATAGAAAAAGAATGCGATTTATTCGGTCGACCGGTAATGGTAGTATAAATACGAAGTGAGTTGGTGGCTGAGTACGTAAAGGCAATCCGCTTTTTGGGGTAGCAGCTGGTGCGTTGTGTATCTCTGGGCTGCGTGTATAATATCTGTATCGAAATGCCACGGTCGGTTACCTGTTGCTATTCTGTCTGTAAAGTAGTACATATTTTAGAGTCGTCGTCGTCGTCATCATAAGCAGCCAACGAGAACCATCACTGTATGAGAGAGCGTGTGCCGACAACGTAGTTTTGAGTTTCCGTTGTTGAATAACTTTTGTTTTTTTTGTTTTTTTTCCATTTTAAATATCCATCCGCTTGTCCGTATTCTCCTTTCTTCTATACGGTTGTTTGCATTTTGAGTCGATTGCTTCAGATAGAAGGAAACACCAACCATAATATTATTGTGTTCCTTTAACGGTCAGTTGGTTTCGTACTTGGAAAGTTAGGTGCTATCATGTATAAGTGGTCGTATTATATTGGAAAACCGTTCAATTTTCATTTCTATTTTAATTATCTTATTTGTGGGGCGCAAGTTAGATTTTTTTTTTTTTTTATTCGAGAAGAGGGTTGCCAGCTTTTGGCACGATGAGATTACACGTTATTACCACACTTTTTGTTGCGAGGGCTAATTAAGATTCAGCGAAGAATCGAAGAGAATTCGTCTACAAATTCTCTTCGATTCGTCGCTGTTAAATTAATTAGGAATCGGCGATGAATCGAAGAGAATTCATCTACGAATTAATGAATTCTCTTCAATTCGTCAAAACCTAGGAAATCTATACTTATTTGTCCCAATTACGGCAATTAGAGGTATTTTAAATTTTTCATTTGATAAATAAAAACGCACACATCAAAATAATTATAAAGGTTGTCGTCAAGTAGCGCTACCTGGGAACCGGCGCGCTGGAACTAATCAAAGTGACTTAAATAAAAGCATATAGTAAAAAGGGATTAAAAGAAACTACGGAGACAGAAAAGCCATCTGATGTGGACCCTTTGACTATATAGCTTATGGACTGCTAGAACTGATAAAATCTTGAAGCCAAACACTGCAGGCGTTACTTTTCGAAAAAGGTACTTTGTGTGAAAACTGAATTTGTATCAGGATCGTGTATTTTATATTTAGACCTAATTATTTCGTTCCTTAATTCTTACTTTTTTTTATACAGAACGTTTTAATGCAAATGGGATTAAATGTTATTACTGTTGATGGAAAACTCATCAAAGAATTATGTACTTATATACAGGTAGAATAAGGAAAATATTAATAATTTCCTTATTCTTATCTTAATACTATACTATACAGTTAACTATATAATAGTTTATGAGGATGCACCAATTACACCTACAAAATCCAATTTATTACAAGCTTCTTCAAAATCATTAAGAGATTGCAAACAAATCTGTCAGTAAGCTATTGCCATTAGATGCTTCTAGACCATTAGATAGTGGATGTATACTCATCTCTTCTGTTAAGTCAAGTTTTGATGCACTTAAAGTATCAGTGGAATGAAGTTTTAGTAAAGTATTACATATTTATGTCATTAATTATTCTGTAAACTTACAAATAATGCCATTTTATCATGTGTCAATGGCAAAGTAGAATAATAATAAAATTAATTATTTTCAAATATAATTTTAATTACTAAATTAACGAAATATAAAAATTAATTTTTTTCTAGCCAGAATTGGAAATTTGGAATCACTATCACTTATCACCAAAGGTTGGTTTTTGTAAAAAGAACGCCTGTTAACAGTGGCTTCAGCGGTCTTCCATTTAACCCTATGTATTTCTTATCAGTTCTAGCAGTCCATAAGCTATATAGTCAAAGTGTGGACCTGTGCGCCAATTGTTTGAGATACTGAAGCGTCAGTTGCGTGAACTGGAGATAAATGCCAGTTTCAGGAGAAATGTTGAATCATTTTCTTGTTAATTTACGTAGGCATGTTCAGTTCTTTCTCAGATTGTACCAAGATACTCGTTATGTTTCGGAGTAATGATGATAACTGTTTTCAAACGGGTGCTGGTAAACTTTTTTATTTTATTTTCATTTTATATTTTCATGGAATGTGCTGAAGTTTGGTCATAATAGTCATACTATAATGCACCCCATAAGAAGTTGGTTCGCCTTCGAGGTCCTTTTGCATATGGTAGGAGGGAAGAGATTAGGTGAGGTGGATTATTTATTGTTTTTTTAAATTGAGAACAGTATTTCTGTTTTAGTTTTCTACATAGGCTGAACTAAGTGAACCTCTCTTTCAACAGGAGACAGAAAATTGTTGTTTTTAGTACGTGTAGTTTGTCAGCTTCAGGAATGGAACTGGCAACCTACAGGTTGGTTTAAATGAAGACGCTATCTGCGCTGCTACGCCATTACCGATAGCCAGCGGATGGTGTGTGTTTGTATGTTCACATCCTCACAGCCACTCCCCCCTCAGTAATGCACCTACGATGCAGCATAATATCACTTCAGAAGGCAGAGCTAGGCTGATGCTATGGGGTAAATGCTGCCAAACCCGCAATGCAGGCTTACGCCATCATGACGCAATGCCACTCCGCAAAGGGGGGTGTGTGAACAGCACAGTTGGGTGTCCATTTTGACATCCCGGTTACCAATTCTTAGGTTATCAACTGCCAGGATGAAACCGGCAACCTGCAGGTTGGTTAAAATGATGACGCTATCTGCGCTGCTACACCGTTGCTGATAGCCAGTGGAAGATGTGCATTTGTATGTTCATGTCCTCACAGTACAGTTTCGTGATTGATCTTGAAACAAAAGACTGGAAGGGAAATTTTTGCTTTTGATACTTTAATTTAACGGACTGACGTTTATGGGTTCAGCCAGTTCACTTACCAAACATACACACTTTCATCTTTGGTGATAACATCTTACATTATTCTTTTTATGGCATCGTGATGCTGCATTCCTGTATACTTTCGTGTATGTTCATACGTTGTACTATGTGGCACAGTGATTAGGTGCTTTCCTAATTGATCTAGATCATATTGATAAGAAAAATAACGAAAGATTTTCTGCGCAAAATGCCACGAACAACCCATGATTCATCCCATATAATCGCCTGCATTTTAGTCATTGGTTCAATACCTTGTTTACTATATATCCTGACCTCTGAAGTACGAATCAACTCATAGCTAATTTTCTGGTGAGTAACCTTTGTTTTTCAAAAGTACGATAGAAAACGTTATCCTACGCTCTCCTGTAATTTTGTGCATTGTGTTGAACAGAGGAGAAATGCTGCAATCACTGAAACACCTAGATTACAGAAATGTCACATATTGTAAGATTTTTTCAATGGTTTTTAGTGAGTTTTTGATTTTTGTTGAAGGTTTCCTGAAAACGTATATCTCTCTCTTTTAATGCACGTTGGTGGAATTCTATGGGCTTATTCTGCAACTCAACAGTAAAAAATGAATTCTGATGAACTAGTTTCGTTTCTCTGCATGATGAACGACGAAAGATGATTTTGACGGAAAGAAAATTACCTGTTCTTTTGGGAAAATTTTCAGAAAAAATTTTTTTTCTTTGCCGATAGTACATCAAAAAAGAAATTTATGCTTCAAGTTATTGAAAAAGTTTAATAACATTTTATCTGAAGTCGTTCAACAGTATTTGCTGGAAAAAGTGCATATCAGAGACAGAAAATAAATTTTTCTGCAAAATCAGAATAAAAATCCAATATTGAAAATCATTAAAAAATATTCCACTATACTTTAATCGATTGATGTTTCGATGGGTGCAGTATTAGTTGCATCTCCTTTTAGGCTCATCTCGCGCATTAATGAAGAAATAAAAAACAATTTTTTTTTACCACTCAAGAAACAAACCTTTTCTCAAAAGTTGAATGAAGAAGCCAGAAAACAAAATGAAGAAAGTAGGAATTCAGAAGCAGTAAAACTATTTTGGAAAATTATGTTAGAAAAACTGAAAAAAAAAGTGAACATGTATCAGACAAACAGAAACTTAAAATGTTAAGTAAGCAATAAAAAATTTTCTTCCTTTTATATAAAGTCTACATCCCAACAAATTTTTTTCAGGGTTTTCCTGTAACGGCCAAAAGAGGTGGTAATGTACCTAATTAGAACCACTTTCGATGTTACACCATACACGAAATATCACGTACTTAAAAAGCAGTAATACTTCTAAAATAATTCAAGTTTATCATCCACAAGCTATAGTGGACCTTAACATATAATAGAGACTCAATAATATTTTAAAACACACGAGTGAGTTTACATGTTTAATAAAATAATAATTTGTACATTACAGTACATATATTACTACGTTAATATTTATACATATACAATCACAATCCAACAAGCAAGACTATCTGTTCACTAGAGACTTCTACTAGAGAGATTCCAGGTACTTAGAAGTAGTTGTCGAGGAACTGTGTCTTTTTCCACTGAATCGAGGGATTATATACTCGTTCAGGATATGAAAACGTACGTTTCAGATAGGCTAAGTGAGGTAGGGTGTTGTTATTATAGGGTTGTGCTGACTCATTGAGTACTCGAGGGACAGGCACAAGTAGGTCATGAATATACAGGTAATATATCTATATTCATAAAATTAAATACGGGTAATTTAGTGGTTGTTTATAAAGAGTTATAGGATAATTATTGTTGATAAATATCTACGTTTTTGGTATTCGAGACTGTGTGGACAAATATGTTCGTCATTTCTAAAAATAGACGAAAATATACGTTACATTTCCCATATTTTTAAATTTTTCCTCTATCAAATGTACTTACGTGCTTGCAGTTTTCAAATTAATACTAAGTATCTAAGTACTTATAAAATTAATATTATGAACTATTATTTAATCCAATTCTTTTTACGTCTATTATGCAATGGTTGTGCGAAAATCACGTGAAATTTCATTAATTTTTTGTTTTTCTTGTTTGTTTTTAGGTAAGTGTCAATGAATAGTGGTACAATAATGAAATAATTTTTAATGGGCGATCCGTAAGTGTTTTCTTTTTTCATAATTTTTGAAAGTTATTTCGGTTACTGCTTTTCGGTTTCCTTTTATTTGGAGAAGGAAAAGATTTTCTATTCGAAGAATACGAATGTTATCGAAACTAAGAAAAGTAATCGAACCGTCTCAAAATTCTACTAAGAATTTACGATCCAATTCTGAAGTACATTTCGTACCTAACTACGTAAATTTTGAGACGCATCTAAGAAAAGGTCACTTAATCAACGTGTAAGAGTAAACCAAATGGTTGGAAAATGGATTTCGTTAGTACGTAACTTAATATTTGGATAATTCAGAAGAAAGTCATCGCACTGAAACTCTGTTGCACTCGATTTTATTTCCATCGTTTTTCTAAAGTAGATTTACTCATACGAATTCACTAAGTTGATTTTATAATAAACAGATTAGAAATGAAATTATCATAAGTGATGTATGACGGTATTAGTAAAGAATTGTTTGTAGAAATTGCTTATAAAATTAGGTGCAACTTCCTTTTTTTTTTTTTTTTTTTTTGTTAATCTTATCTCAATGTAGTGCAGTAAATATTTACTGTCGGTAAAAACAATAAAAATAAATGTGTTGTAACTTGAGCACTTTATTCATCATTTCGAAATGATGTAATTTACTAAATTAGTTTGAGGACAGACACAGATTATTCAATCAGAAATGCTGTAAATTATGGACAAATTCGTTGTTGAAAATTTCTTACATCATGATATTTAGTGACTACAGTTTTGTAAGAAATTTTTTAGAATTTTGATAAAAACTGTTCGTATCACCGAAAACTTGCGAAACCGAGTGTTGAAATTCCTGTCTGGGTATCAAAATAATAATTTTGATTTCATCATCTCGTATCGCGTATGTATACTGAACCATCGTCCATCGAAATTCCATGAATTATTTCGATACTTACCTACCTACCTACCATATTTTTTGCTGGAGAATTGTGATCGTGACTTCAATTTTTTTAAATTAACATCTTGTATCGAAGCACCATAGCATTTTAGTGGCTCTAAAGCTTGATTAATATGTCTTTGTGATAGTAATATCGTTTCTTCACTTTATACAAAGTAAGATAATTGACTGTGTCTGAAATAGCCTAGTTTAAAACATAATGTTCTCTTTAATGTTTCATCATATTTCGTATGGAGATATTGAAAATTTTCAATTACTTCGCTATCTAAGAAGCCCCTCTTTTATCTTTTGTCATTTTATTTCTATAAGAATCATTTAAAAGCATCCTTATCTTGTTTTCTGGTAGTTTTCATTTTTGTTATTGTGTTTTTCAGACTTTCTTCTGAGAAATGAAAAGAAAAAAGTCAAAGTACTTCTTACTGTTAGCATTTGATTCGTCTGAACGACTTGTTTGCATTGTGGTTGCTACATACCTTGGGGAATGCCGAATACGTTCAAAATTTTGCACAAAAAAGTGTCTTTTTGTAGGCGGTGCGCGCGTTCATACCGAGTGTTTCATAAGTAATTGCCAATAATCGAAGGGAGTTTGGAGACAAATAACGACCTTGTTCTGTGGTTTCCCTGCTCTACGACCCAAAGGGGATGGGTTATCTCACACCTACTTTGACAATTTTGACGCGAGTTTGAAAATTTTTATTTTCTCCCTATTTTGCGTGTGTATGATTGTTATTTGACTTGTTTTACATCAGTTTGATGATCATTCGCTACTTTTATGAAACCCCCTGTCGTTGACTCTTTTGAAATAGGTCAATTCAATGCATTGTGAACAAAATAGCTATACGTTCAGCGTGAATCTGAAAATTCTTTGAGGTACACAAAAATGTCCTCGATGTCCACTGCACTCGAAATCGATTAAATAGAATTGCTAAATCGTCCAAACTAATCCAAGAATTCATGGGTGAATCTTCCTTCTCTTTTCTTTATCGTCGTGAAAACTACAATGAAAAAAACGTTTAGAATAATGAAAAAGTTACATTCTTGTCGGTGAGTGGTTTCCCGAATGCACGCTCGAAAATAATGATTCGTGTGTGCTGCTGGTCGTTTCCAGAAGTAAAGGTGGTGGAAACCGTACAAACCTTTCAGCGGAATTAGTTTTCTACCCTTCGACGCGTTGACGTTGTGTTTGGCCAACGAATGCAAGGCACGCGATGCCTTAAAGGAAATCAAACGCGATTTTTGCAGAGTGTGCAAGGCTGGAGGGTTACTTCGAACCGATGATGTACATTTTCGTACAAGGCTTTGAAAAGGATGTCCTCACGATCGTACTTCAAGCAAAGTACTTCGTTAGCGAAATTTATGCACGCACTCTTCGTCATATTCCAGTTCGATTGTTATCACATTGTTAATGTTCGTCACGATGGTTGGAAGTCAGCATTAGTTGGTAAATGTTGGAAAGTTTCGAACCTCGAAACAAATTTCTCGGTAATCTATAGAATAGATTTTCGATATTTTTTACACGATGGAATTCCAGCAATTGAAAATTGTATAAATTTTTTATCTGTTGTGTAAGTGGGTTCCATTCCGAAGTTTTGTGAATAAAAGCTTCTGTGAAAAATTCTGTATGAAATTTGAACTTTATATCTCAGAAAACGTATTTTTTCAGTATTACCACTTCCATAATTTGTGTTCTTTTATATTATGGGAGGACGTGAAGTTAAGTGTAATTTAGCTGCTACGAGTATTCGTGTTGAAAATTTTGTGAGGTAGATCGAGACCAAGACCAAGATTACCCGGATCTTGGTCTTGCTTTTGTTTATCTCTACTTAAATTTAACGTCAAATATTTGATATGCTGCTGAATATCTTAATTTTTGGCTATTCGGGGTATACTAAGGGGTATGATATTGAATTTCGTATGAAATTAGAAATTTGCATAATAAGAAACCCAAAAAAATATTTATTCACATTGTCTTCCCGTGAACATTATTTTGTACATTTGTAAAGAATGAATCTATGAAAAATCATCAAAATCAGTCGAGTGACTTCTGAGTTTTGCGATATTATAGGCATCATCGCCTTTCTAAAAAATACTTTTGAAGAAAAACGTCTTTCGAAGAGGGGTGTAGATACTTCATAAAACAAAATGTGGTAGAAAAAATGTGACAGAAAAAATGTAACAGCTAAAATTATGACGTCATTAACCCCTCCAGAAATAGATAACGGAAAACACGTCATCAAACCCTTCCTCGTTCCAAAGTTTCTAAGTTCAAAATTATGATGTCACCATCCCTTCCAAAGAGGCGTCCTGTTGAGGGTTTAGGTATCTATTTATCGCATATCGATATTGAAACATTAAAGATGTTTTCCGAAAATATCGGTAGTCTCTTTGACACTTCCACATTTCATCCTTTTTTTTATTGAAAGGAAAAGTTAGTTTTTTACTTGATATTGTCTTGTTGTTGGATTGAAGCATTATAGTTCGTAATAATTATAGAAAATTTTGGTAGATACATATTTCCATAATGAAGAAAAAAAGGTCCCCTAAGTTAAATATTTTTAATGATAACTTAGAGAAGAATTCTTCAAATTCTTGATCTGTTTTCTACCATACGGTACCTTGAATTGCAATTTACGTTCTTTTACTTACAATCCAAAGAAGAAAGAAAAAAAAAGTAATCCCTTTCTTTTGTTTTTGAAAATCTAAACTTAAAATTTGTCTATACTGAATCAGAAGGTGGCTTTTATTGACATAATTTGTTACCCTGGCTTTTCGTAGCCGAAAAGAGTCAAAAATCGTTTTTTGTTCTTTTTTTTAACTGAAAACCACAAAAAAAAATTAATAGCTCTTCAAAGTAATTATTTCCACCCAGTCTCATCCAATTACTTCCTTCAATAAGCAGACATAAGATTTATTCGGGTACTTAATTTCCATAAATCTTTCAACAAATGAAACCACGTGGACTGCGAAATTTAAGCTCTCGTTTTCAAACTTTTTTTTTTCTTTCTTTCTTTGCCCGCGATAGTAACAAATTATCTTCCCATTTACAAAAGAAAAAAGTAGCGGTAAAAAATTCGTTAATGTAATAACGAGGGTTAAAAAAAAAATGAAAAAAAAATGAAAAAACATCGCCGTGGCAATGAATTGAAGATAATTTTCCTAGTCGGAGAGAGGAAAAAATGATAATAGAAACGCTGTGTTGTTCGTTATTGAAAATGAGTTTTTACGCCGTACTTCTAATGAGATTACATAAAGGTTGAAGATGAAATATGGCAGAAATTAACTGACTTTCCTGTTGTTGTCATGGATTCTATTATTTTTCGAGGATTATCTCGAAGATAATTAGTCGGTAATCGTTTTGCAACCGTTCTGATTTAGGAGCTGATTATTGCCTCATTCTTTTCCGACGAAAACGTTTTACCCGCGACGACAGGTTCAGATTATGATTGTCTTGACCCAAATCATATTCTGGACACGAACAATATTTTGTCTATGAGAGCTTAATGCAGAGCTGAGGAGGGTTGTTGTGGTCAGACGGTCATTTCAGATGGGTTACATGTAGCGAAAAATGTTGTTGACTTGAAATGGTTGAAAAATGAGCACAGATTGTTGAACGAAAACAAAGACAAAATGATTTTCTTATTTTCCGTCGTTGAAAGCATGATAAGTGGCATAACTGCGATCTATGAAAAAATCTCAAACCAATTTTGTTTCGTCTGAGACTTGTACTTGGTCACAGTGAAAAATGCGAGATATTCATTCTTCATCAAACTCGTACCTCGTCCGTTGTTTTCTCTTTTACACAGAATTGCCCAACAATTGATTTTCCCCCCGCCTCTCGAAAACCAAGTGAACATAATTTATACCGAATTCATCAAAAAATATTGTTTCATGTAAAAGTACTAGACTATTAGCTTCAATTTTTTTTTTCAATTTCAGGCAATTTTAGCTTTCACCGGCTCGAGTTTTATTCTTAATTCTTATTTACCAGGTTCCTAAACTTCAAATATATTCAAATGTTTTCATAATTTTCAAACGACAACAATTTAAATAATTTTTATCGGCCTACCATTGAATAGAAAAATTCATACCCCTTTTATGTTGACTGAAATACATCAGACTTCTTGAAAACATGCAAATAGCGCATGTCCCCGGCTCCATAGCTAACGAAAAAATTTTGTCTCACCCAGAATGTAAGTACTGGGGAAAATCAATGAAACTATATTCGTATCTAAAAATTTAAATTAAAATCATTTCAGTAGATTTACTCCTTAATTAATGCCCAATATTTTGAGAAAAAAATTACTTACTTTATTGTTCAAAAAAATCGCTATAATTTTATTAAGGGGAGAATTGAATTGAAATGAATTTTGTTAAAATCCATGTAACTGACGTGTTTTTCTGGAATTAGTTTATGTTGACACGAGAAATAAGTTTAAAAAACTCCAGCGCAGCAAGCCTCGCTAGAAAAATAGGTTTTCAAGAAAAAGAATTATGAATTTTGATGGTCACATTAATTGTCTGTAAATTTATATACGTTAATGGTATGTTATGATTGTACGAAATGTGTTAGCTGCTGACAAAATATTAAACAATGTGAAATATAAAGGCCTTTTTTTTTCTTTTTTTTTTTTTGAAAAAATGAAAAATAAATTAAGATGATTAATTATGGAACATCATCGTATAATTTAAAATAAAACCAATGAAATATAATAAAGTTATGAAATAAAAAAAAAGGAAACATGAGCATGTAGTTAATTTTTGTAAGAAGAAAAGTTCATGTAAATAAAAAAGAGGGAATAAAAAGCTTTACCGAAAGTACCGTCTAGTCGATCTGCACCAAAATTAGTAGCATTCTACCTTAAATTATAATAAATATTTATTTCAAATTTCGTATATATGATTCCAAAATTCCGAATTTTATGACCAATATAAAAACAAAAAAAGCGGTACCGGAAGTACTGCCCGGTCGATCTACGCTAAAATTGAAAACGTGCTACAACGAATCAAAGTGTATATTTACTCCGACTTTAGTGGCTATCGGTGCAAAAATTAAGCATTTTATAGCCAAAATGAAAACAAAAATGGTGGTACCGGAAGTACCGTCCGGCCAATCCGCACTAAAATCAATACGTCTGGTTCTTGGCTCAATAAAAATATTCGTACCAATTTTCGTAATTATCGGACAAAAATTGCGACCTGAACCGTGGGAACAAGAAATTGACTCATATAGACGAATTTGAGTTATTGGTACCAAAATTTTCCCGAGGTCCTTAGAGGAAAAACGTATCCACCCTCAATCGTGGGGGCTAATATCGCACCAAGTGTAATAAGTAGATTTTTTAAACGAAACTTATTTAAACATTTTTCTTATAGAAAAGTGTGCTAATTATTTTCACTAAATATCAAAACAACATTAACGAACAGATAGACAAACAGACAGACGTATAAGAACCCGAATAAAGTTAAATAAAAGCATATGATGAAAATCCTGTACGTACTTCATAATTGGTTCACCCCTAGTTGTATATATTTTTGTGTTCGTCTATCCGTGTTAAAAAAATTTGAAAAGTATTTGGAAACTATTTTTTTTAAATCATTTTTATATTTTTTGCTCCTTGACGTTGTTAATGCGTTATTGAATCATCTGTGTGGGAGACCAGCTCTAAATGTTGTCTAATTTTTGTGAAATAATCTCTTTTCAGTTTCTGCTAAGATTTTTCTCTTTTTCCTCCTCAAAACTTCAATTTTCACCCAGTTTTCTGTGCAGAGTTCTTAGCGTCTTGATCAATTTTCACTTTATCAAGCAATTAAATATCCAAATAATACACCTATTCGAAAAATAATTTAGATTCCGTCTTCCTTCAAATGATTTTTGAATTTTTTTTTTTGTCATAATTTACCTTCTGCTTAAGGTATAGTGACGGATCTGAAGTTAATAAAATACCTCATAAGTGGCAGCCTACTTGTCGGCTTTTGTGATTCTGGCATTTGTAATCAACCTGTTAGTGTTTACGATTCCAGACTAGCATAATATTTCATCGGTGAGCTCGACTATCGTATTTTGTGGCGTAATTAACTTCAAATTAATTTGATTCCAGCTGAGTCGAAAATAAAAGTTGCAGGTGCCTCGTCGGTTAAACCGTAATTTTATTATCCACGATCGTTCGGGTTTCCTTTAGATTTCAATAGCCACCTTCTGTCCAAAAAAAAGACAATTTCTTTTCTCGATATGGCAGCTGTTGTGAAAATCAAAGTTATAAAAACAGCCTTTTTTTGTATTTTTTTTTTTTGTTTTTTATTACTTTGTTTTAGGTGAAAACTGAGGGTAAAAATAAATTTTTTGTTTAAAAATAGGTGGGTGTTAGCACTGGAAATTTTTTTCTACAATAATTAGTTTTTGAAGTAAGTAACAAATCCAAAAATGTCAAATTTTCCATGAATTTGCGATTTTCGTTTGGCTTATTTCTGAAAAACTAATGATGATAAAAAAAATTATTTCTGGTTGAGAATTCGAAAAAATATTGTCTTTGCAACAATACAAAGTCCAGTTTTGTAGCTCAAATTGAGGCTGAGGAGTCGTGAAGTTGAAATGTAAAATTTAAAAAAAAATTAAAATGTGAATGTTGCAAAAATTTTGGTTAAATACCTCAAAATCGGGATAGATTTTATTATATAGATAAACAAATTTATCTTGCAATGATTCGTCAAATATTGTTGAAAATTTTTTTCAAGTCCTTATGAGTTATAATGCGAGTTTTATTCTGACTCTGATGTGAAAGACATTTGTCGGACTGACGTAGGTATTTTTTTGTGCCATCAGGGAACATTTTGCGTTAAAATTTACAATATTTTAGTTTCAAATACCTTGGGAGTGAACAAAAGTGTTGTAGGTTTTCATGATATATTCTTTAATACGTAAGGTAATTTGCCAACAGCCGGCACTCTGATACATTTTGTGGCGACTGCAATATTGTCGACCGCATTTAGCAAAACAGTGTTAGAAATTTAAATTATGAATTTTTTATTTTCTGGTAAGTTTGTGTTTTCTGTAAATTCTTTTTTCTGAATGTTTGCCCAGTGTTTGTTCTTCATGTCGATTTCATATTTTAATAGTATAAAGTCAGTATTAGCATCCGTTGTAGACGAAGGTTTAAACAATGAGGAAATGCAAAATGAAATATTTTAGTTCTCTTATGTTGGTAGATTTCCTATTTGCTTTTCTTTGTAACAGTGGCACAAACATTATGTGAATCAATAAATCAACTCTTCTTGAAAATTCTGACGCATGTTGATGAAAGACGTGGACGACCGATGGATCTTGTAATTATTGCCGAACTTTCAACGTAAAATTCATTGAGCCGTTCTGAGAATCACTCGAATGAAAATTTATCGTGCAAATTTCCTTAAAATTTTCGATTTGTGAAACTTGATGTAGGTTTAGATTTTTTAATTTTTAAAAAATGTAACACGTGTTAACGATGTATTTTGTATTTATCCTTCTTAGTTCTGTTTGGTGAACAAAAGCTAATGAACAGTAATCAAATAGGTGAACAAGCAAAGAATTTAATGCGAACATGATCCAGAATATTTTTATTTTTATGCTCCACAGTCTACCGTATTAGTTGCAGTGGTTGACTGATGATGAGGGAGGTTTTTAGGAAAAAAAATTAAGAAAACGCTGAAAATATTGTTTTTATCCTGCATTCATATCGTCTTTTCAAGGAATGATTTTTTTCCCTCTCAAAGACGGCAAAAACTTGTTTATTTTATTTCGATATTTTTTCCTGTTTTTTTCGGATACATACGGTGATGTTGGGGAAGAAAAAAAATTTTTTTTGCGGTGCATAATAATAAGGCGAAATTTTTTTTGAATTATCAATTCCGCCTGTTCATGAAATCTTACATCTTGTAATCACTTTTTTTTTTCAAGTTTCTTGTTTTGTAAAATGAGTTTACTTGCTATTCTCATCTAAATTATTTTAACAACTATTAAACTAATGGTCCATGCTCGTGTGAGGATGATATGTGAAATGAGCTGAGTTGCTACGATTTCAAGATGGATTTATGCAGATTATTCAAATCTAACTTTAAATTTCGACGCTAATTCATTTTATTGGTGTTCATTTTTTCTTCAATATTTTACTTTTTTTCATTCTTTGCTAACGTTTTTGAAAAAGCAGTTTTTAAACGAGTGTATTGATGTTTCATTCAGTTAAAACTCCTCAGGTATGGCTGATTTTTAACGAAAAAAATGTGCGTTCAGTAGTTTCGAAATATTTTCAACCTCTTTTGTAAATCTTATTCTAATTGTGGTTGTATTGAATCTAATTAAATTGTGTATCATTCAACTCAAGCTGAACACCAAAGAGTGAAGCTTAGAGTTTTAGTCTTATTGGAATTGTCAGTTTCGAATATTAAGTTGAGTTGAAATGACGTAATTTTTTTTTAAATTTAATTTTGTAACTATTTTGGTTTTCTCTCGTGAAGAGTTTTTTTTTTTATCACGACTTTTTAAAATTTACGAGGAATATACGATTTCATGACCATCACATACTGAATAATCGCTCTTTTAGATCTTTTGTTTACATACTCGTACTGATGAACTTGTGGTTGTTCGGTTGGGGGATTCGATTTCCTGTTTGATCCTACGATAGCTGAGGCCGAAGTGATGATACCACGCAGACCTCTTTGATCAGTGAGGTAACGTTTGCACTCGCAATCACTTCTTCTCTGATACTTACAGCTTCTGTCGTTTGGGCAATCAGTCAGACTATAGAATGCGTTGCAATTTGGGTACTGATACGAACAAAAAAGGTTTAGTGATTGAAAAAATGCATTGTTTTAAATGGTGCTGTGATATATTTTTGCTCATATGTATCTGGAAATTACAAATTAATTTGTGTAAATTTCTTTCATTTATGTGAAGAAGAGGCTCGTGGAAGTTTTTTCAGTATCTTGTAGTGAATATACCTGCTTGGAATTAGTAAAAAATTGGATGTTGGTGAACAGAGCATGAAAAAATTGTATTCTCTGAAGGTGTTGAAAGTAGTATTTCTATAAAAATTATGGAAGTAATTTAGAAAACTACATTTCAAATAGTCAAGAAAAAAGTTAATAGATCCTCTTGTAGATTGATTTTGTTCAGAAAACTGTGTAGATTTCAAATAGGCGTGTTAAAAAAGTTTTAATTATAAAAATAAAACTTTTAAAATTATTCAAATTTCTTTTTGAAAAAAGAATTCCCAATCAAATTTAAATAGAAGTGATAAAGACTATAGCTTTCTCATTGCTTACAGATTTGGCCTCCAGATGACAACCATTTTGGTTTGACTGCTCGATTGTTTGTATTGTGAAGATGTGCCAGTCTGTATAGTTTGTATATGTGGTGACATGTATGTCAGCTCCCGTTGTTTTTTTTTCATTCTCATTATAGTTATAACTAAGACAAAATGTAAGTTAATTTTGGTTTTAACCAATATTTGTTCAAGGCTTCAACCATGATGCCATGAGCAGTAAGATACGCGTATGTGCATACGTGTGTAGGTGCGCTAGGTTTCACGCAACGTTTTAAGACTTGTTTTCATGCCGAGACACTAATGTTCTTAACTGTGAATCTGAGCACTCACACGTTGATTAGTACCAATACTAGTTTCCACCAATGTCGTGACATTTCCTGGCCACTAATGTGGAGTATTATCAAAAAATATCGTTAAAATCAAAACCAATTTGATTCCGCCTCATCGAAACAGTAGATGCTTTCACAATGGCACTGCAGTATGGACACTCAATGTTAGAACCTTGTTGTCGTGTTTAATGTCACCGTAAAAATGGGTCTTTAGATTAATATAAGTGTCTTTTTTTATTAACTTTGTTTTTATATTAATTTATTGCCAATGCTGGGCTGTACACGTCTTCCCCCAACAAAAGTGTGTATTTGTATCATTTCGTTCATAGTTTGTTAATAATGTAGCGTAACTATAGTTAATATAGTTGCTATTTTGCTATTTTGACCGACTGTGTACGGAGGAGGTTATGTGTTTGATATGTCTATCTCTGGAACTAACGGAATTTCGTTTGCTTAGAATAAGCGTTTTATTTTATAGCTATTAATTCAAGTAGGCTCAAAATGTTACCGACCATCCGGAGAATGTCCTACGCTATTCATATTTGAAAATTAAAAAATTGGAAGGGTTTAATTGAAAAATATGAGAATTTAAAGATTCCACATAATATTTATGCGAGAGTTTAAATGAAATATATTATGTAAATTTTTAGTTTAATTTTTATTATAAATAGGTTGCATAATTTTCAATTTGAAATTCCAGAAAATCGATTTTTTAAATGAAAAATGCGTTTTCAGCGAAGCAAAAAAAAATTTAGAAAAAACTAATTTTGAAAATAAAATAGACTGGTTCTTTTTCTCCCTGAAATTTCTCTTACAGCATGACTGCAGTATTTTCCATAGAATTTGACAAAGATGAAAAAAGAAAAGAAAAGAAAAAAACTGAAAAATTGATTTTCAGTTATGTCGCTGTTGGAGAAACCATCTAAAGTTATCGTATTCTTATGTACTTTTTTCAATTGAATTCATCGAAATAATTAGTGCTCTTGCATATTTCTCTTTATTCAATAAAGTATTTCTTCACATAAACCAACCGAAACCGGTTTACGGTTTCATTTCTTTGACTTTTGTTCTTGTTTGAACGTTTCATTTTCAAATTTATCTTTTATCGTTAGATAAAGAATTTATAAATATGTACTCCCATCATACACATATTGCTACGCTCGTATATATATCGGTGTGATCCTTATTAATTTTGATTATTATTCTGAGCGATAATTTATGAATATTTAGGCAATTTTCGTCGGTTAATTAGGAAAAGAAGTCTTATACTGAAGAGACAAGGCTTTCAATTTCCCCTCCTGTCATAAGCTACATATTTTTCGTGATTCGAAAACTGAACTTCAGTCCATCACTTGTTTTTCCAGAAATAATGTGTTTTGTTCGAAGTGTGTGCGAGTTGTTATTTAATTGCCCTACCCTGGGCGAAGAATTTGTTACAGATGAAAGTAGAGTTGAAATTATTTACAACTTACGGAAAATGAGTACGAGTAGCGTTGGTTATACATTTTTCATTTAATTTATTTCCTGTTTTTATGTATAAAATATTTTATTGAGCTGTATATTAAATAATAAATTAAGTTAAAAACGAATTTTTAAAAGATAGGCTTTTTTTTTATTTTTTGGCTTTAGCCTCATGCGAAATAAACATTATTTTGTTGCGGAAGGTTGATTGCAGTATTGATATATTTTAAAATCGCAGTACCGTAGCGAGTAGAATAAAAGTTTATAATAATAAAAAAACAGAAATACCTGCGAAAGAGAAAAAAAAACAACTGATAAAAACGAATATAAGTGTATGTGTGCGTGTGTCGCAACACGTGAAAGCAGCGCTGAAGTTGGTCATCCGGTGTACTTCAACAAATTGAGTGAGTAGAATAAAAGCGTATAATAAAAAACTGGATGAATTCCATTGAAGGTAGCGCAGCAATCAGCGTACGATTCGATTAACGTGCAAAAAGATTAGTGGGAAAAAAAATGGCACCTCGCTTTTGTTATTGAAATTTTCTAATTACTGTGGCGCTATTTGATTGACGGAACGGTTCGATGACAAAAAGCAGAATACCTCGTCGTGTATCAGCATTGATTTTTTGCCTCTTCTAATTATGGTAGTATGCGTGTTGGTTGCAGGTACAATGTATACTAGCAATTCATTGGATTCGTTAATTAATTAACGAATTTTTTACGAATCATAATTTCGTGATTATCGGATCGTAATTTTTGCCTATACCGTGGTAAATGTATCCGATTTTCTGCGTTGTCTTTTGTGTTCAAAAAATTCAGTAGAATTGGTTTGCGTATCATTTTTGAATCGCTTTTGCATGCGTGAATGTACACACACGCATTGTAAATGATCGGCCAAGCATCGTGCTTTAATTTCGCGAAATTGCCCATTGTTCCTGGAGAATGAATGCACAAAAGAGCTGACTACGAATTCACTTAATTAATGGTCGCTTTCTTTACCGACGAATTACTCATTCTCGTTATTAACATACTGATTGTCGGCATCACGTTTTATATATCATTGATTCATTGTTCACTGGGAGATTGTTTTTTGAGAAGAGAATCTTCTTCAAAACATTAATTCGTCTTTAGGTGCAGTGAAGGGTCTAGAGATCGCAAAAACAAAAAAAGAAGAACGACCCAAAAATTATTTTAATATTTTTGTATTATGATTGATTTTAAAATATAATGGACTAGCAATTTTTAAGTTGAAAATAAATAATTGGTTAATAAATTTGGTAGATGGCTTATCAAATGAAATGAGGGTCTTAATGCCCTCATAGTTGCATTTTGCTGATTACCATAAGTTATGGTTATTCGACAACTCCCTACTTGATGAGAATGCAGAAAAAAAAGACGAATGATAAATTTGCTGAGGAATGCTTTGCAGGCTCCTGGATTGTGTGCCTCATAAAATATGGTAATTAATACTTATTTCAGGGAGAGTAAGAGATAAGATTATTATTCGATTGCCTGAACATCTTTGGTTCTTATGTTGCCCTGTAAGCAAGTTTCACAGACTTGAAGTGGAACAAGGTTGATACAATTATTTTTGTATTTACCATATTCATCTTTTTTTGGGAAGGTGAGGTGGCATACTGAATGTGTGAGACAGTGTACCTTCTCAATAACTGATGGCTTTCTATAGGCCTTTCAGTCATGATTGTTGATATTTCATTATTTTTATCAATTGCGCTCCCCCTCAATAGCAGGTAATGCCAGATACTGGGTGGGTGGGTTCATATTACAACAATAGGTTTCAATGTATTTTTTAATTTGTGTACGAATTAATATAATCAAATGGTAGAAAAAAAATAATTGACTGTATTTAAAAAATAGGGGAGGGAAAGGACAAAAAGATATATGCTAAAGGATAGAAGAGTCGGGGTATGGTATTAAATTCTCATAAAACATATTGACTGCTAGTAATGAAAAAGTAATCCGGTGTGGGGGTTTCGTTGTACCATTTTAATTTCTTTCTCTATAGCTATGTGAAAGGCAGGTCTGCTCATAAAAATTATATTTATTTGCAGATAAGATTCACTTATTTTATTGCATAATTTTGACGTTCTGCTCGCGAATTTCGTTCAATGTCTCATCATAATTTTTGCGAAAAATTGTTGCAATTATTTCAATAGATCAGTCCCGGGTTGTTGACGTCATCGTGGGTCCAACGAACAATTTAATTAGTAGAATTTTACGGTATATGATAAGTTTGTTTGGACTCAAACCCGTCTACCTGCTACTATTGATACATTTCTGATGGGTTGTGACGTCACACGTGACAGATCTATGTATATTGTATGATTTTGTTGGAAAGGGTGATGAATTTAACAATTTCTTAAACGTTTTCCAGGAAATGGGATAGTTCGAACTGCAAAGAAGTTTTGAATACCTATTCCGAACAGATAATAATAATAATAATAATAATAATAATAATAATATCGGTTTCGGAAGCGAAATAAAGTTACTACATGTTACTAGAAAATAGACCTTCAAAGGTGGGAAAATAGAGATGAAAAATCATCGCTGATGAGTCATTATACGAGGTGAAAGTTGTGGCTGGTCAAACCAAGAAAATATCGATTCGCTTGTAAACCAATTCGACTCCCTCGCCTAACCGTTGCATATTGTTTGCCGAGGACCTAGGTTGACCCTCGAAACGAATAGGTATTTCATTAAACCACCGAATTAGCTGAATTAGCTTCTCTGCTGAATACATGTTGACTAATTGATTAACTCATCACGAAAAACTTATACCACTTACACTTGTTGTGTACTGTGTAGTAGACGGTAGGTTCTCTCCCGAAATACCGCGTGAATCATCTTTAATGAGATTCAAATCACATATCGCGAATAATAGCATATTGTATGCGAAAATTGATACCCGGCTCACGAGAATTCCTTATGCCTGGGAGGAGTAATTTTCTTCCAACTTTACCTACCAGAATCGATTCGCATTCGTCTGCAAATATGTCCAGGTTCGTACCCAAGTATTACGTCATCCGATTGTCAGTACTTGCTATGGTTATCGATGTTTTCGGAGGTGAGTCATCCTTGTGGATGAAACCACAGTATGCGCGATTTCCTTGAGTAGCGTGCGTGAAAAAGTTAAGCAGAATCCTCTGTTTTACGGTAATTAATAGCGAAAAATTGGCTCTTACGGAAACGTATTAATTATATTATGGATATTGTGTTCCCCTCTCGGGAAGGTATGCTATCTCATGAAATTTTAGTCACTTGTAAAAAAGTTTCCCCTCTTGAATCGAGTGCTGTTGAACGGCAGGTTTAATTTCAGAAAGAATCCGCGTTTAATCGATTTTTTTCCCAATGTACTTTTATTCCTCTTTTTTTTCTTTTTTTTTTCCCTATTATTTTTTACCATCGGTTTTCATCAACAGGGATATATACCTTACGAAGTTGGACGTGGAAAAAATAAGTTATGAGGGGAACATAAGGGAATAACTCCCGAGTGATTTAACCTACGTTCATCGATTTATGTATGGGCAAATTTTCTTTTTAAATTATAAGTTTTCTTCCATCGGTATACGAAATTTCTTTCATTATTTGTAGAGTTTATGGTACTCCGATGAACGAAAATCACAATTGCTTGTGTATTCTGTGTTGAATCGACATTTTTATCTTCTTTCTTTTTTTGTATAGTAATGCAAATTTTATGATTTGATTCTATAGAATGGTTACTTGTCAATTAAATGCAAATCGTGGAACATTCGCCAAGGGGCATTAGTGCTTACACAAAAGAAAGTAAAACAAAAACAATTTTTCTTTTTATTAAAATGAAATTTACTTCGACGCAAGCTTAGGTTAAAGTATACATATCGTATACTGTATGAGTAAATATGTAACTACTGCACTAATACCCTGAACATGAAAATGTTGAACATCGAATGGTATTTTTTTCTCTTCGTAATTTGAAGGTCTACGTTGCTTCAAAGTTGAAAACGTTGAAAATTCTGATCAACCTTGCGAACAAAATGTTATTTTTCGTAGTCAGTACAGTAGCTTCTCCTTACTGATGATTTCGGCTTCCATTTTGGATGCGAAAGAAGCTTCGAAAATTCGAATCACATTCGAGCCATTGTTCCATGTTTTCAGTTTGGTTTCTTCGACGTTGGAGAAAGTCCTCAATTCCGTTATCACTAAGTGTTACATTTTCAGCAGCTCTTCAATATGACAAAAGTATATTCGTTTTAAACTACACTTCAGGTTACCACTGTTTCATTATCAGAAAAATTTATATGAGGCTTCTTCCGCTCTTCGTTAGTGTAAAGTTGATAATGACAGTTTTGTTTTTTAATCGGACCATCATTGGCATCGGGCGCCAACTCTACCCTTTGTAATGTGGGCAACTCTTTGCGCCAAGTTTATAAAAAAGAAAAAAAAACTAAAAAAACTTAAAGAATATTACAGTTGAGATTTTATTTAGATAATATTGTAAAAGAAATAGGGCAACTTTCAGATATTTTCCTGTCATCATTTCAATTATTTTTTGATTATTGGGTTCTGGCAACGTACGTAGCTGTTTTGCGTAGTGTCTGGAGATTATTTGTACGATGGAAGGCGATGGTTGGGATCATCCAATGGCCAATCGTCTTTCAGCATAAATTTTCCAATCATATGAGGGAGCTCCAGTTGAACCAAAGGCGGCCATTTTGAATCGGTAAATATGACAGCATGGCGATGGCTGATCGCCAACCTCTCGACTGGAAGCCGACAATCTAATCTCTACGTCACGCAGACAAAAGACAAGTGAACGACTTTTTCAAATATTTCAATGACTTTCAATTTTTTCAAGCAAATGTCGACGAAAAAGTAGTATTTATACGAAGAAAATTCAAATTATATTTTTTCGCTCTCTTACGAACTCTAAACGCCTCTCAGCTATTCTGTTTCAGTTATTAAAAATTGTGAAAAAAAAGAGGTGATATTGTAAAAAAAAATTTGCCAGCAATTAACAAATAATACCGCCGCAATTGATTTCTTTCATTCATGCCGAAAGAAAAAAAATGAACGAAAAAAACCGAATCCGAATAATTATATATGAAAAAAATTACCGACACATTTGTCATCCTTGTTAATACGTACGTCATTCACCTGAGAGAAAGTATGTAGAATAAGTGGAGAAAAACACGTTTCCACTTGTTAAAATTACTAATGAGGTATAATTTAAATTCTTTTCGTGTGTTTTATCGATAGTTATCGTTAATAGAGGACTGGGAAAAAAAAAAAAAGGAAAAGAAAATTTTTTTTTACACCGTTCATATATAGAATATTATTATTACACACCTTTTATCCCAAACAAAACTGGAATTATACGAAATTGCTGATGCATTCGACGACGTTTATTGAAATAATAAACTTCTCTAATTAAACTTTGTATGGAAGATTGTACTCGTACATCGAAACGAATGCTGGTATTGCTAGTTTTATGTGGTTTAAATTTATGTGTTTTGGAAACAGAAGTGCTCGTTAGTTCGTGTATATCTTTAAAAAAAAAAAAAAAAAAAAAAAAAACCACTACCTAATCAAGAAAGTTTTATAAAACAAGAAAAATATTGAATAGGCCCTAAAATAGCCAAATTATACGAAATAATTTCTGTCTATAATGTATTTTAAAGCTATTTAAATTCATTTTTATACAACCTGATATTCATTTTTTCGAAGAAAAAAAAAAAAAGAGAATGAAAAATCTTTTGGGGTAACGAACCCGTGACGTCTCTCTGTCAATCGAATTCATAATCATAATTATTATTATTTGATAATAGTACTTTTTTTTTTCTGTTTTTTTAAAACCTGCCGTGTTAGATTAAAGCAGTGATGTGGATAAAATCGCTCCTTTGAATTTTTTTTTCCCACATACTTTCTTACAATTCTGCTTCTTTACATGAATTTAAAATTGAATAATTTAAGACAAAAAAAATGAATGATATAATATTTTAAATTATATTGTATTAGTTTGTTCGTTTTGAAGATTTCATATCCTTTGGTGAGAGAAATTGAAACGTTTCCAATTTCACGGATTTCTGATCGCCAGTTTGGTAATTATTCCTAATTACCTTTATTGTTTTTATATTTTAAATTTTTTTAGATTTGCGGAGAAGAAAAAATTTTTTTGAACTTGATTTTTTGTTGAGAAAAAAAAATAGTCCGAAGTTATTCGCTAAGCACAGTAATTAAAAGTTTTGGTTTTTACAGTACGTCATAAAAAAGTAATTTTTCAAATCTATAATACTGTCTTTGTTCCTTATGGGAAAAAAAACGGAACTAGTTCTCTGAAAAGATTGTTCAAAAGCCTTTGAGTTTCTGGGTGCTCCTAATCCTTTTCACCTCGCACGTACGAATTCTGTACCAATAGTTTACTTTTATTTTCATCCATACTAAATATCTTCATTTGTGGCTACACTGTGTCGTACGTTAAACTCTCATTACGTAACTTCGCGCCTGATGTTACCTCGTACATGATCTCATGCTCCGTACTTGTTTGCATTTATAATTGATGCTCATTACATAACACTTCTTCGACTAGAATCAAACTTGTTGTCTTTTCTTCCACTCTGCATCACTGCGCATGCCAAACCTCCGTAAGAGTTGAGCTGAATTCTTACTTTAACGAAACTCCTTGAGAACTGGGAACTCAGTTTTGCATATTTTGACCTCAAAGAACAGAGCCAAGAATGTTTTGCCAAATTTTTTAATGTTGATAATGTGATTTTTATAAAATAACCTCAGTCTAATTTTGTTTAATAGGACTAAACAAAGGCAAACAAAATTCTGCTCAGATAGCATGCCAGAGTTACGTACAATTTGAATTTATTCTCTTGGGTATCTTATTCTAAGATTGTCTCACATTTTGAGACCAGAAACAGATTTCTATCAAATTTTATTGATTTATTATACGAATTAAATCGTTGTTAAACATGTTCTAGTGAAGATTTACACGATCAGTATGTGTTTTGAAAGTTTGTAATCAACTATGGTGGCAGTAACTATGTTCCGAATTTTTCATTTTATTTTTTTCGTTGTCAATAGGATTTATGTCAGTTGGAGAGTTTCTTCAAATGTTACCTCAGATTTTATTTGGAAAAACTCGTCGTTAGTCTAAATCTAAATGGTGAAACACGAGCTAAGTGGAGTAATTTTACCACTTTTTACCGTTTTCATTTTGTAGGGTTGTTAATTTTTTGTAATTATTTAGGACTCTCGTTTTCGCTCATCAAACTATACTTCAAAAATTATTATTCTCGTCAGTATTTCACGGTACCGTGATATTTGTTATCAACTTTCGAATTCGTACCTATGGAGAAAATTTCGAATGAAAATTTATGGTCGAAAGGAGAATTGTTATTTGATGGTGTGAAGGCAATTTTTGTACACACCGACGCGCCAGCGCCGTACGAATGTGCTCGTGCGCTATTAAAAATTTATTTATGCAAAACTGATAAAATTTTAACGGATTTGATGGACCATTTTTCGAAAAATGGCTCTCGTCTGTCGTTTTACCATTTGCGAATGTGTTACGTGTGTATGCGTCGGAACACAGTTCTTTCATCTTGTTAACGCCGCCAAAACCAGACCACCTCATCGTATCGGGACGAGAGTCTTCTTTGCGTTAAAAATCTTTGAAATTTTTTACGCCATTCTTCCTTTTTTTCTTCCGTCAATTTTGTGTTATTTATTTATTTATTTATTTATTTATATTTTTTATACACCAAAACACGCATTTGTTTGCGCTCACTTTCGACTGACAAACGAGTATACAGGATCGCGGGTAATTATTTTGTCTTTTCGTTTGGGGGCTGCGCAAATTTTTAGAAAAATTCACAAAAAACTGCTGTTGTGGATTCTCCAGTTTCTAATGAAAATGAGTTCTCAGTTCAGTCCGAAGGTTTTAGTTCTGTTTGAATTTTGTCAAGTTACAGAAGTCGGTATCACCAAGTACGTATGGCAGTTAGAATAATCACTTTTTTTTTTCTTTAGAGAGAGAGAGAGAGAGAGTAGAGAGCATGTGATACAAATACGATAATAATTATCTTTGTACTCTGTTTACGTTAAGAAGTGCATGACTTCAAAAACCATATCTACTCTTGTCTGCTTGAAATACGATGTTTGTTTATCCTACAAAATGATGCTTATCATTGTTTAACAATGTCTATGGATAACTTTTGCTCTCTTCACAACCAACTGCAACGTTTATTATGATTTTAATGTCACGCTCTTATTAGCGTGAACGGAGTATAGAAGAGAACGTCGCCTTATTAGAACCTACCCAATGAGTCTGGTACGGAAGTTCCATCCTAATTGAGAACTAAAATTGTTTTTGAATTTAATTCTGGATGAATGGAAATGGACCATCCTTCTTGAGAAAATAAGTATCGCACTTTTCTGAATATAACGGTCTGTTATGAAAAAGTGCGTGGGAGTTTCGCATTAGAACATACTTGTCTATTTCCTTAGTATTGTGGAACATCTGATTTATTTCTAAAAAGTGAATTTATTGTGTTTTTGATTCAGTTTTCGAACCGACTTACCGGTATCTGAACACAGCATGATCTGATTGAGGCTAAAGGATGTATAAACATTTTCACGCAAAATTTTCGAAGATAAGATTTTATTTTTAACGTTCTTAACTTTTTTATGCGTTCATTTTTCATTCATATCTCTTAAGTTAATGCTGAACTGAATTTTTTACAGTAGATATCTTTAGTTTTTTCTTTAAACATACAGTTTGAATTTGAGGCATATTTACCCCTAACACCTAAAATATTATCATACTTGCTCAAGAAAAAAACAAAAAAAAAAAAAAGAGAAAAAAAGAAAGCTCTTTCCGTGAGAACGATAAACGAGTATCTTTCATCGACGGTGTATGAGGGGTGAATTTTTCTATATGGGTTATGTAATTTTTTCTCTCTTGTATATTTGGGATATGCACCGAAATATGTTTTCACAAAATCTAATTTTGTATTACCTAACGTTTTCCTTAAAAAAAAAAAAATGTATATATATATTTACACATAGATATTGGAATACTCGAAGGACGTCGGAGTAGCGAATTAAGGGGAAAGAGTTGGCCAAAGGGAGGAGGGCAAAAAGGAAGGAATAAAGAGTAAGACTATTCAATACGAAAATATCTCTCGCCTAAAATAGGATGATAAGTGCCCGTAGCAAGTGATCGTGGTTTAAAAATGATGTGGGCGTGTTGCTGAGAGAGTGAACTTATAACATAATGATTTTATAACGGTTATAACTTCTGAAATACAAAGCAAACTGTAGGTTATATGTGCTATCAGTGACGTACATGCATCCCTGTGTCACCTACATTGCCTCACACCTCACATCAAACTCACTGTGCGTAGTAAGGGTAACCCAGACCTGTTTTCTAATCCTCAGATTTTGGTTGCAAGTTGAGTTCGTGTGGGCTAAGGAACTTACTTCCTCCTGAAATGAAATGAGTTGTTTTGAACCTCACAGTGAAATACGTATTTTAAAAGCGGAATGCGAGAAAGATGTTTGAGTAAAAACCATTTCTCAAGAATTGCTAACCCACAGAGAGTTTTATATGCTTATATATTTATATATATCACTATAATAAACGTACAAGTCGTTAATTCGTTCATTGAAATTATTTCAGAAAATTATTTCCTGATATTATTTCGCCAATTATTCCCTCATATTTGATGCATATGCGCCACTACCCAAACAGGCACACGCAGACATGAAAAAAAAGTGTTTGTTGCTTCCTCCTGAACAACAAATTCTAAAGTGTTACCAATAAACCTGATTCATACTTGGCTAGTTTTCATGCTACTGGCCAGTTATTTGGGGTACTATTCTGTTACCAGTTAAAGTTACTTATTGTTTCAAACTTTTAAAGTCAACTTTAACTTGGTGGATTGTCATGTAAGATTCTAATGAGATTCTTGAAGATTATCCGCCAAGCTAAAGTTAACTTAAATAGCTAAAAACACAAACTGACTATCTGTTAACAGAATAATACCCCAAATAGCTCTAGTAGCTACGGAACTTGCCAAATGTGAATCAAGCTATAAGGTGTGCCAGAAAAATTCATGGTTAGCACAAGCCAAAGCACCGCTCCATGGCACTTCAAGGCTTGTATTTATATGCATAGAAAATATCAGATAAAATGGATGGCTTTTTTTTTTAATGTCTATACTCATTCAGCTATGTCAGAACGTGAGTACATGTTGCTCCTTTTTTTCCTAACGTTGATATTTTTTCATTGAGAGGAGTTTACTCTTTCACTTTTAGGTAGCCTTATTGCCTATTGACTTGAAAAAAAAAAGTTTTTCAAAGAATTTTGAAGAACTATTATGCAGAGTTTATATGTTGTTAGTAAACATCATGGAACATAAACGTTTCCGCCCCTCAAATTGGTTTTACCCTCTTTTATGGCCCCCTAAAAACAAAACTTTGTACATAAAAATTTTGACAGTTTTCAACTGCGCCTGTGAAAATGTGAATATTTCCTAATTTATAGAAAATTTTATGAAAAAATTCTTCACTAGCTATAAAATTTTCTGTAAGATTGACTTTTTAACAATAAAATTACGAAAACATCTGTGACGTGTGGTTTAAAACATCTTGAGGGCCTGAGGGGGAAGTATCAATTTGAGAGGTAGTGAGTATTCGATTTTATGTAGTTCGCTCCCTAATACAATATGCCTGCAATGGGCAAAACATTATCATCATTTTTTACTGAGAAAAAGGGGGGGTTTGGTAATGGGGCGGACCAAAAAGTTTGCCACATTACATGTAAGTATACTATATATGTTTTCACCTATGTATAAATTATAATAGGTAAAATGTACTTTCGAATTACTTAGGTATCATTCTTGTATTCGACTCCAAATGATACGTTCTGTAATCAAGATGGGTTGTAACTTCCTTTTTTCATATTTTTTGGGAGAATTCTACTTACTTATTCTGGAGAATACAAGATGTATCTTTCTCGAATTTATGTGATATCTCATGTTTATCGGTATTGTTTAAATTTTGTCCCAAATGATTGACAAGAAGAACCTAATCCTAAAAATGTTTCGTCAACTTCGTGTAAAGTTGAAAATTTCGCTTTTTGAAATTATTTATTCTTATGTTCTGTGTATAATACTCACAAAACACTGTTTGATATTAGTAAATTCCCTTAGTTGGTGTAAAATTTGTATTCCCAGTGAATCTCACGCGGTGCCGTAAAATTTTATGAATCTATTTTGATTATAAATCGTTCCACAAGTAATTTATTTCAATCGCTAGTCTAATTGCTATCGGAGTAGAACTCCTTATTGACTCCTAAATGGAGGAACATCGTGAGCGAAAAAAATTAAATTTTACAGGTGATGATTTTTTCTCGTTTAATCGAGATACAAATCGAACTAAATTTCATTCCAATGGTTTTTAGATCAATCTGATTTTTCGATATAGGATACGATAAGTCACAAGTGTGACAAGTTGGAAGTTGGAACACACTGTGCAAAAGAAATACATAATTTTACGTAGTGCACTTGATAAAAACTGCAGGTTGAATAACACGTCATTCTGGTTCTTATTACTATAACTTCGAACATTTGATAAAGTTTCTATTAGAAAAGTTTATTTGAATTTATAAACGTGCGAATTTTATTTTCTCACTAATTTTTACGAGCCTTTTTCTTTTTGTCCATCTGTTATAAAAAGTTGCGGTGCAAGTTTGACTACATTCTTGATTAGTTCTAGATATTTTGTATTACGACTATTATAAATTCTGTGACCTTCTGAGCTTTAATGATAACGATTTTGGAGCAAGCTAGATATTTTATCACCTTAATCACCTTTTTCACTATGCTTCACAACTGTCACTCCCAGTATCGATATTTTTTTGTATCGATACCCAAAATATCGATAAATATCGATATTTTTCGCACATCTAACCCCGAATTCTCAAGTTAATATAAAAATCGTCAATTATTTTTCATAGTAATTGCAAAAACAATAGCTTCTCTGAAGTTATTAAAATATAGATTTATAGGTTACTGTAGTTTGTCGTTTAAAAAATCTGTGTATGAAAGCTGAAGGCCAGACAAACGAAGTTGATTGATAGATAGCTCTCACTTCAATTATACTTTCCGAGTACGATTTTTGTTTTTGTAATTTTTATCTGGTAGAAAGTTTCAACATCAGTATCCTTAAAACGATAGCCTCTCTTGAAGTCTCAGTTCAATATATGTGTAGTCAGTATCGTGGCAATACAGTTAGCTGTGTTAGGTGACTCACAGCTACATACAGTATTTGTTTTTATTCAGTGGTTACTTACACGTTTTTCTCCCATGGTATTTACTTGCTTTTTTTTTTCTTTCTATTTGTTGCTCGTGGTTGGCAGCAACGTGCCCCAATGAATTAATGGCAGAAAGGCAGATCAATATGTTCGAGTTCACAGCAGTAGTGAACCGGTTTGGCAGCATAGTTTTCGAATACGGCGGCGCATACCCGAAGATGATCGTTATTCGTTAAACAACCGTCGATTTCATTTGTGGTACGACACCTCTGAAGAGTGCTCGTTTGTTCAAAAACAATCGTTCTTTCATCAATTTTCGATTCGTATTTCAGTTTGCCATTCGACGAAATTGAAATTATGAAAATGCAACTATGTGCCTGAAATAATCGGATTGCTTGTCCTTGGAGGGGTCTTATACTTTCTCATCTTGTTTGTTAAATTGCCGGCATTAACACAGTTGCTTTCTGTTTCAAAAATTCACGAGTAGAAATTTCGTCGAGTATTTTTCAGGGGGTAATCGAGTAAGCCTTTTTACAAACTTTCATTTAACTTCACTTGTGTTTATTAGTTAGTTAGTAAGTTAGTTGTTATTACAGTTATGAGATACTTCATTGGAGAAAATTAACATGACAAAGGGAAATTGAGTGGTTTGAGTGGCTCTTGTCAGAAACTTTACCCGGTAGGTACCTAACAAGTCTTCGTTACCAAGGCGTTGGTGAGTGCAACTCACTGAAGTCTCGTATGTTGTTGCCGTAGCGAGCAGGTATTTTTTTTTACGAGGATCTTTATTGGAAAATTAACAAGACTCTTTTCTTGTATTCTACTTGGTAGTTGAGTTTATTTTTAGGTTGATCTCGCGGAATCTACGAATTGCACAGATCGGCATGTCATGACTTTGAGCTGAGACCCCAAAAATACCCTCCGTTTGAAAGTTCATGCAGTATACTGGAGACATACAGCTTCATTAGAAAATATCGATCTTTGTGGACCAATTGGAGGCATAATTGTTGAGACCACCAATCCTTCTCCCCTCTCACTCCTGCGAACACACGATTACACAAACACATAATTTATTTATATCTATTTGCGGCTACACTGATTTACCACTTCCGCCGCTCATTCGTTCATTTCCATAAGATTTGTTTATCTCACTTAAATGTACTTTGCTTAAATTATGTATCTTCTCTAAAATACACTCGCTTCTCGGACGGAACTTCGCTTAAATCTTTCTTTCTTGTTTCATCTCCGATCCTCATCCTCTATAATAATATCCAAAATTATCGATACCATCGATATTGATTTTTATTTTCAATAGTTTTCAAATTTGCTAAATGTTGGCTTTTTTTTATTTTTTTTATTTATCTTTAGGTAACGTACCAAATCACTAGTTTTTAGTTTTTTTTGTATGTGTTTCATGGGCGTAGCGACAGTGGAATAAGCTGGAGCTTTGCCCAAAAAATTGGGAAAAAGGGGCGAAGAGAGGCCAAATGTGGGAACTAAAGAATAATAAAAATCAAGTGTTGGGGGTGACATGGCGATAAATTATTTTCTCATCAAGATGTATGATGTTAAATTACTTTTAAGCGGCTGTTCTATGAAAATCTACTTAGTAATTTCGATCTCTTGAAACTATCTGGTGGTGAAGGTAGGTACTTTTTCTTTTCATAACTCAGGGAAAATTTTGGCATCAAAAATTTGAATTCATAATACGTACAGGTACTTATAATTTGTGTATGAACCATTTTCTTTTTACTAGGTCGTAATTTTTGTTCGATAATTAGGAAATATGATACGAACATTAGTACTAAGTCAAGGACCCTGACCTATTGAGTTTGGTGTTGATCGATTGGATGATACTTTTGGTACCGGCAGTACCGCCATTTTTGTTTTTATTTTGGCTACAAAATGGTCTGATAATTTTAGACCAATAGCTACAAAATTTGGAACAAATATTCAATATAACTTCTGGTAATATGCTACCAATTTTGTTATGGGTCAGTCGGACAGCACGTCCATAAAGTCAATTTTTGTTTCGATTTCGAAAGAGGCTTAATTGTTTTAAATTGTGTAGTTTTAGGTCAACAGTTGAAAAATTTAATACAATCATTAATTTTTTATGATATATTACAAGCTTTTTAACACCTTATTTTCTACTCTTTTAAAACCTACTTTTTCTAATGGAGCTGCCAATGCATTAGAGTTGTTTTAAACCTATGATGACGACATGAAATCCAGACATTCATACTCAAATTTGAATTTCCAAAAGTTGACAAAGGGGATGCCTACAAAATTCCTTTTCCCCAGTGAAAAAAAATCCTAGCAGCACCCGTGCTATGTTTAAGCAAAAGTATTGATTATGGGACACTATCGATAGTATTGATAGTTGTTGAGACCACCAATCGTTCTCCCCTCTCACTCATGCAAACACTCGACTATGTTTCACTACATACTTTTGTATCTTTGCTTGCAGCTAAACTGCTACACTATTCCACCGCTCACTCGTTTATCTTAATACATCTTTGTTTACCTCTCATACTTTGTACTTTATACATAATTCACAGCTCTGCTGTAAATATACACATTTCTGAGATGTTACTTATTGAGTACATCTTTATTTCTTTTATACAATTACTCTGCTTCAACGATTCACAACCTCTATAATAGTTTTTGAATACCGATATCAAAACTTTTTGGTATTTGTTATCTCTAACTGGATGGCGTATTTTTTTGATGTATCAAAACGCAATTTTCTATTTGTGTACTTAGAGTCTGTATCGATATTAAATTCGAAGATGGGTCAAATAATTTTCTTAATTTCTTAATGGCAGTGGTTCAAAGTTTTTTCATTATTTAAAATTCTGAAAATATATTATGAATGCAACTCGCAATACATACAATTCTTCTGGGAGAAATATATGTTCCTAGCTGTCATGTGTAATGGCCAAAAAAGGTACCTAATTAGAACCACTTTCAGTGTTACATCATACACGAGATATTGAACACTAGATAAGCATTAATACCTCTATAATAATTTAAATATTCAATTTATCATCCACAACTGTCGTGGACTCAATAATATTTACAACACAAGTTTGAATTAACACTTTAATGAAATAATAAGTTGTACAACGACAGTACATCAATTAATACGTTACTATTATATAATAAATATGGGATTACAACCTATTAGACAAGACTGTCTGTTCACTAGTAGCTCTGTAAGAGAGGTTCTAGGTACTAAGAAGTAACTGTCTAGGAACTGTGTCTTATTCCTTCTAATTGCGGGTTTATATACTCGTTTGGGGTATGTAAGTGTACATGTCGGATAGGCTAAGTGAGGTAGGGTGTTGTTATTATAGGGTTGTGTTGACTCGCGGTATACTCGAGAGACAGGCACAATTAGGTCATGAGTATACAGCCATTATATTTATATTCATAAAATCAAATACGGGTAATTCAGTGGTTGTTTATAAAGAGTTATAGGATGTTTTATTGTTGATGAATACTTACATTTTTGGTATTCAAAAACGTGTAGACGAATATGTTCGTCATTTCTAAAAATAGACAAAAATATACGTTACAGCATGCAGTCAGCATTTTTGTAATTTTGTTGAGTTGGTGTTTAAGCCGTACTTCTTATTTGGACACAGTGGCGTTGCGAGAATTTTCTTCTGGAGACAGTTTTGATACTTATTTTCCAATTTTTTCCAAATTTTTTTCATTAGCATTTTTTTTCTGCCTTTTCCTTTTTTGTCCTTGTTTTTTGGTTTTTTTCTTTTAACTTTGTTGGAGAGTTATTCTCAAAACTCCTCTCTAGCTGCACCTTTATATTAGGACTAGTAACCTGAAAATATATCAAACATGCCACTCGTGGAGAGGTCACTATCATTATTTTCTCCAGGTAAATTAATAATATCCTCGTTCTGTTTGTTATACAGTATAATAATCTACCTGACAGTTGTATCTCTGTATGTTATCTACAAAACATGTTAGAACACGTAGATAAATGGTTTAGTTTTACTGGTCATTCATGAGGCTGTTTTTATTAGATTACCTGTTTCGCAGCACTGGTCAAAAACAAATATCCGAATTTACTAAAATTTAACGAAGAAAGTTTTATGTCAATTTTGCTAAAATCTAATGTAACTTATGAGGTACTTGTACAAATGTTGCAAAATTTCGTCTTGAATTTTCTTCTATGTCATACGAAGCATCAGTTTGCTATTTTCTCATTAAATTTAACTCCAAATTAGCTCGAAGAATAATTACAATAAATTTCCTTCATGTGTTGAAAAAATGACACGAAGTTTAGTACTCCATAAAAAATGCACGTTGTACAGCTCACCAAAAAACAAAAAAAAAAAATTAATTATATATTTTGGAGAAGGAAATTTACGTTTCTCTCCGATATTAGATGAATGATGAAATTTCAATCAGAAAGTGTCAAAAAATGCGATTGTCATTCGAATAGTTTGAAAGTATGTACGTGGATTTTCAAAATTTTTATTTGAAATATCTGTGAAAATTATCAAGTATTGGAAAATCACATTCTGTCTTACGAAATGTATGACTTTTTTCTTCCGTTACATCAGTTCATGAATGGTCATATGAAACTTCAACTTTCTGCTCATCTTACGTATAAATTATATCGAGTTTTTGGTGGTATTTTTCAATTGTTTAATGATTTTTTCCTTATTTTTGTTGCAGGTGAGTGAAGCATGAGTACAAAAGTTTGCCCATCGGATTCGTGAGTTTAACTTCAATAATTTTTCGTTTTTTCGTCCTCATTATACCGTTTTCAATGGGATTTTTATTCTATTTCCTATGTTTGATAGCTCAAAGTATCGATTAAAGCTCTAAGGCTACTGACTCGATAACAAATTCATGAGAAAAAAAAATACTGGGTGAGATTCAAAGGAAGATACGTTACTATATTTTAGGCGTTATACGAAATGACTATATACCACATTTCAAAACTAATATTATTTTCTTTTCACGATAATTGATTGCAAATAACCATTGATTTCTCTGTCGAGGAATCCGTGGCTATTGGACTTGGATTTTGTTACATTGAGGTATTCGTGGCTCCCTTGATACTGAGTTAAACTTGGTTGATCTACTTTCTGATTGTTAGTATGTATTATCAGATGTTATCTTGAAGCATAATATCGTAAACGGATGTTGCGTCTTCACTCGAAGAGTGTAGATGATAATGTATTGACAGCGCCGCCTATATTAATAAAATGTGAGTGATGAAAGAAGAAACTGAACTATAAATATGAATATTAGATGTGGAAAGAAATGTTCCGTCGTCTTTTTTTCGCATGCATAATGTAATGTATATAATTTCTCTTGTAATTCTTTTATCTTACCTTTTTAATTCGTAATTTTCTTTTTTCACTTCCATCATTTTTTTTCTATATTTATATATATATATATATATATATATATATATATATAATATGATTATACGTCTGACAGGTTCGATTGAAACAAGGTTGACAAAGGCCGATCCGATAAGTGAAATAAAATACTGTAAAAAAAAAAAAAAACGCAAAAAATCGAATCTGTCTGCTCTTCCCACGCCTCCAATCATGCCCGTTCTGCCTTTTTTTCCCTCTCTTTCGCAGCCAAATTTCATGAACCAAATTTATTAATCGGAAAGACGACCGATATTACGTCTCTGATTCACCTTTTCCAGTCATTTTATCTGGAAAATCTCGGCTCGTCTCTTTCGCAACGGATCTCGATAGAAATTTGATTAACAGTGTAGCAGTTTCAATAATGATGAGCCAGAAGGAGAGGATGAAGACGAATAGACGGTAAACGAGAGCGTTTTATGGGGGGACCTTGACAGGGAGGGGGAAAAACGTCATTGATGATGGACGTTATTGGGATGGACGCGAAGATAGATGAGTCTGCCAGTGGCGGTGAGCGTTTTAAGGAAAGTAGCTCATTAAAATTTGATGTATCGTTTTCATTTGGACAAATGGGCCACATAAGGGGTCAATAGAATATAATTCACCTGGTGGAAGCGTAGGATTTTATATTATGTGGATGTAAAACGATTACGAGTGAACTGAATTCGAGCGCACGCGAAGGGATGCTGGGAGATGCGAGTGGAAAAAAAAATTCCAGCGCAGCCAAATTCTGCTAGAAAAGTAGGGTTCAAAAATCATGAGAATTCATTGAAAAATTACCTGAAATCAATAACTTTTAAAAAGTAAAAAAAGTTAAAAAAATTAGAAATATTCTGATCGAGGTGGGATGGACTGGACGTAGCGCCTTCAAAGACAAAATTGAATAGAACTCGAGGAGCAACGTTTCGAATAAGACCTCCTGAGTAATGATCTGTTTTTTACGTTACTCTTAATAGGTGTACGATATTTTCTAAAAATTTACTTGTGTAGGAGGAACGTGCAGTAGTGAAGATCAAATCATGAAAAGAAAAAATCGGTTATAATTTAAAAATAAAAAAATTTCTCGATCATACTCAAAATCACGATAGATTCTTGTTAGTTCTAATATTGGTCCCAAACTTTATGCCAGTGTTGATTCATGGAGAACGGAGTGTTTTCTAAATAAAAAATTTCAAATAACTCGAGAACGAGTGCTTTAATTGAATTCAAAATCAACGTGGTTTATCTGTGCGTCACTGTCAATATGTGTTCCAAATTTCACACCAGTTAAACGAAAATTACTCCCAGTATTGTGTTAATTAGATTTTGTACATTAGCACGTCGACTATACAGGTGTATATTTTTTAAATTTATAAATACGTGGGTACGGTATGAAATACCTACTTTAGATTTGTAATTATATCTTTTCGCTGCCGTTGGGTTTCTTTCGACATGAAATGGAAAACCCCAGTTCAAACTTTCGTCGTGTGGTGAATTTTAATAATAGTTTAAAAAAGGAAAAAAAAAAAAAAGGAGCATACGTACGCATATATTTATTTTATTTTTTCTACGTCAAAAATGGGATTTCTGAATTAACGACGTAGTTTTCAAATTTTTAATTGAAAATCTTAACGTTTTTCGCGTATGCAATTTGAATTCTTTTCTTCCGCGTGCTCATGCAGCACGGTTCTGTTGGACTTTGACGTTTCACTTTGGTTGATAAATGCGCGAATTATCTGGTCCAAAGAGGCAAGTTTGGATTATTTTCGCAATATAAAAGCGGATTACACGGCAAATTTGCACGGAGATTTGTGTATGGTGGCTGCTAATGCTATGACGATTTGAGCTGGAAATTCGTTTATGGTAATGCGATTAGGTTTCATCAGGCTCCGTAAGGGTGTGCTCGTAAAAATTGTGCATTACTCGCGGCGAGATATTTTACTTCATTTTTTCTGCGTTCTGGAAAATTACTTTTACCGCGTATGTTAATGCTGAATCACGAAGAAAGCTCGTCAAAATCGGTATATGTATATTATGTTTTGGCGTTGCTGTTTGGATATACATATATGTATACGAATGTCAGGCAGTGTATACTTAGGATATGAATTCGCAGAGAAACGTTGAAATTCGATTACTGTGTGTACGTATCCTTCGTTGGTGGCGCTATTTCTCACAAATTACTCGAATATGTGTTTCGTTATTTTCGGATGTTGTAGGTATTTTGTCGCCGTTGTTCCATTTTTATGGCTTCGCTGACCTGTATTTTAAACGGTGTCAAAAAGTTCAGCTTTTTTTATTTTTAAATTTTTTTTTTTTTTTTGTATTTCGTCCTTAAATGTAATTTTCTCGATGGTATGACTCTCTCTGTCTATCGTTAAACTCATTTCTATTCTAAGTTTTTCGCTTTGTATTGCTCCTAGAATAGGAAATAGAACAACGTGAATTGTTGGAAAGAGAGATAAAAAAACCAAAGTTCTCGCTATTGACGAGGGTTTCTGAAAGATATAGTTAGTATTGCTGAAGATTATCACGTTTAGACGACAACAGTTTTCAACGTTAGACGAATTATCAGAGTGCAGAAATTTTCAGAACTTGATACGTGTATTGAATTTTATACACCCACACTTTCGGTGAAACTGAGGTATGAAATGGTAATTATTGTCGTTCAAACCACCTAAGACCTTGTAATATTAAGTTTAAAATTCTGTGACCTGTAAAAATGTTGGTAAATTCAGAACTCTCATTATTTTTATGCAATAAATGTCTCGAGAGTCTGCATGGCGTAGTGGTTAGAATTATCGGCTTTGCTGCGGAAAAATCGTAGATTCGAGACCCAGCGCCGTCATATTCGAGACCTAAAGTGGCGGTGTTGGTCGGTTTGGCTATATTGGAATTGGTGCTCTGACATGTGATTGAAAAATTAAAGTTGAGAGACTAATCAGCTCCTCGTATCTCGACTACCACTTTCTCCTAAATCGGCGTCTAAATAATCTGCAGACGCTGGGCAGACGGAATGCGTTGTCACAAGCCAAATGGCACCGCCGGGTGTGTGTTCAGCTCATTTCAGGTTTCTGATGGATACCACTGGACATGTTGTGCGTCCTCGCCATGTCGATATGGTGCTCGGGAACTTATTTTTACCCAAAAAAACGTTTGTCAAATAATAAATTCCTTTTCCACGACGTGTAAGCTGTGCACTGATAATGTCTGAAGTAGGTAACGTGTTGAATTACACTTTTGATTTAGATTCTTTTTCCATACCAGTTCGAACGTTCGTCATGCATTTTACCAGCTTAGGGAGTTGACAAAATTATTGGAAATTCCCAAAGTTTAAAAATGACGTTTACCCAAGCTGTGTTTTGTTCTCGAATAAGTTTGTCTCGTTAATCGAATCTCCGACGTAAAAACGTTTTCGTATTTGTCCTCGAATCGATATTCGCGTAATTCTTTTAGTTTTCTGTTGTATCCCCTTCGATGCAGTTAACGAAAGACAGTCTCAACGACTCTATAAATCGAATTTTAATTGGCCTTTATTTTGGTTGTCAGGCACCAAAGAATGAAACTCATTGAGAGTAGGTAGATTTAATTGCGGTGCATGCAATTTTCTCGAGTTTCGAATCGAATTAACAACGTTAGCTTTACCGCAAAATGATATCGTCGTGGTTACTTTTGAGCCAGAATTCAATTTCAAAAAATTGTGTTTCGTTTTGGTGCTCGTCTTAGTTTCATCGTTTTTCGCAGCGGATAAAGGTGTAGCTTGTGTAACTTCGGTTGCATCTGTACGCAAAGTACCGTGCTTTCACTAGCTCTGCTAAAAATCGTTTCGTATTATTCTTTAAAAAAAAAAGAAAAGAAAAATTAATTCATTAAAAAAAAATTAACAACGAGAAAAAGAATGTATCGCTAATTTGAAGATCGTTTAGACGTTTATCCTGGTTCTTATGGTTCAGGAGTTCAATAAATTCCCGTTATGTTTTCATTAACAAAAGGAAATCGAATTTTGCTGCACTAAATTTACTTGATATTTCCGCTCTTGAAGTTTTTTATGAGTTCATCAGCCTCCATCCAATCAGCTCTGATGATTATTCTTCATCTCCCAGAAAGTATTTTGTAGCGCTTTAGGTAATTATCGCAAAATGTTTCAAATTTGGACAGTATTTTTTCGTTTACTTACGATTGGGCGTAATTGTGATTGAACGAATCTGGAGTATGAATACTAAATTTTCTGTCGGCTCAACTCGAAAAATGGCAATAATCTATATATCGATACAAGAATGAAACCGTTTTTTATGTCGCAATTACATGACTGCTGAACAGATTTAAATAAATCTTTTATTAAGTTAATTGTTCTGATCTTTTGATAGTTTAAAATTTTAAAATTTTAAAATCTATGGGACAGAATTTGGGTTATCTTTAAAAAATGATTCATAAAATAAATTGTGTGATTGTGTGCGTGTTCCAGGTAGAAACATATGTGGCTCCTATTTTTTCGTTCTGTTGCCTTTTTTGGCTCTTCAATTTTGTTGTTTTTACAGTATACCTTTGTGCATCTGTGTGGGTACAGATATATGTGGCTGTGATTTTATTTTATTCTATAATATTTTAAGGCATTTGAAGCGCGGCTGAATGGCTAGTATATTAGAAAATTACTAAAGAGTACCTAATGCTCTTATGTAGCAATAATTCACACAGATCTATGCAAATGTATCAGAATTATCAATTAACTAGGTGCATTAATAAGTAATATGATATTATGAAAAGATAAATGTTTGTAAGTTATACCCAAGTATATGCGTAGGTAGCTAAATATGTTTGTGAAAATGGTCACGTGATAATGATACAAAAGTGGCTTTTATATATAAGATGAAAGCCAGGAGAGACAGAAATTTGAGATAGATGGCATACTAAATTTTTTCTCTAGTGCCTTACACAGTATATTACAGTAGAAATAGAACAAACACCGGCTACAGCAAACAGATGGTTACAACACACAAAATGCCTGGTCCTGGTAGAACTCCATTTATTTCTGTGTTAATGAAAATCAGCTACAACAAATCTGGCTTCTACAAACTATTGGCTACAACAAACAGATTTTGGTGTCAAGTGAAGCCAAAAAACTGGCTACAACAAATAAATTCACCTTTGCTTTCTTCATTTCTTTCATACAACAAACTAATTTTCCCATCCAATCCCAATTATTCTTCCAGTGGTCACTTTTGTGCTTCTAAAAATTATAATGTGTTATTTAATCAGTAGGTATGCAATATTACGTTTTAATGGCTTGTGAGAGTAAAAATTAATGTCCACTTTTGTGGTACTGATCAATTTGCAACCACCATTATTTTATAGGCCCAAATATCCGCTACAGCCCGGTAACGGCAATCTGTTTATTGTAGCCAGTAGCTGAATACAACAAACTTCGGCTACAAGAAACAAATTACACAGTTCCTTGAAAGGCATTGTAGCCAATTTCTACTGACTATTATTGTCTTTTCGAAAAGTGCATTATAAATCTCAAAACGACAGAGTTTTGCTCGATATACCGTGGTAACTTTTCAGATGCGATGTGGCTTTTGTTGCAGTCCTACAACTATAAAAACATTGAAAATTTTATTATAGATTTTTTATAACGGATATTCCCATTTCAAGCTTTCTATGACGTTTATTAAGGTCTGGATAGGTTCATCATCTAAGATTCGGCTCTACACTTGAAAGACCCGAGTCTGACGGCCAGTATCAACTACTTTTTGGCCCAAAAATAAGTGGATTGTTCTCTGCAGCTAGTCACGCTGTCAGTTGGCAACGATGATGTTTGTTTGACTGATTACTATGTGGTGTTCCGCCGATCTCCTTAACATTGACGAACGTGATTCTCATAATATTATAATATGTAGTATTACCCAATCTCTGTGCCCAGTATAGTCTCAGCAGCTTACCAGGGCATATAGATAACACACACACAAAAAAAAAAAGGATAAAAAGTTATCCTGACTTTTACCCCTCTCAGATTGGAGTTCAGCGCCGAAGGTTCAACCGAAAATTCGCTCCTCTGTAGAGGTCAGTCATAGGATTTCTGCGTCGCCATTATGTTACTTTTTATGTGCAAAACACAATCTTATAAGATTCCGTTCTCTACGTTTCATAAAATTCAGCTTCGCAAAATTCCGGCGTAATGCTCACGTTTTTATAAGTTTTTCTTGCCACTTCGTTCAGTGGTTGGGTAGGGGAAAGTAGTAAACGGAGTTATCGAAGAATAGAGGGACGGAGAGATTAATTTTTTTCGTTATCAGAAAAATTTTCGTGTCAGTATTAGAGAAAAATTTGTCGAGTAATCCTCTCCACCTTGATCAGTTTTACCCAAGAACTTGCACTTATTTGATTACAAAAGCGCAAATGACGAAACGAAGAAGTTGATGACCGAACGGGTGAGTGGATGTTTGAACTTTTTTGTCGCATTGTTCACGAGGTTAACGACGAAATAGTGACACTGATTTTCTTTGTAAAGGAATTCTTTTTATGCGCTATACGCTGGAGCTTGGCGAAAAGCGTCGAAAAAAAAAAAGAAGAAAAAACGAGAAGAAAAACGATAAAAATTCTCGACGAAACGAAACTTCACTTACGACTACACTGTTGTCGCGCAGAAAATTCTCTGTTTCATAAAAATATTCTTTTAAATTTAATATAAATTTTTTCTCTCTTCCCTCGTTGCGCGTGAATATGTCGGAAAAATATAAGATATACCGCCCACCTAGTTTACTCCGTCCACCCCCACCCTCATCGCACATCCTTTTTTGGTCGTGCGTTGACGGTTCGCCAGCTCCTTGTCTCGCCAAACCTGTCAACCCGCTTCACATTTTTCCATCCGTAATCGGGCGCGGACTCACGTTAATGAAAAAACCGTCAAAAAGAATTCGGGGGCAAAAATATGATGATAAGACGTAATTTCGAATCGGATCGTATCCGAAGGTATGACGAGATGAGTGGTGAGGGGGTCGGGAAAAGGAAAAGAAAAGAGAGAAGTGAGAAAGAAAAATAGGAAAGTTCGAGTACGAAAAAGCTCGAGAAGCTCTTTTTCAGAGATTCCAAAAGAAATTAATGTCATCATCAAATTCGAAAGAAAAGAGAAAAATGGTGGTCGAACGGTTGGAGAGGGTAATGGTGAGCTTTAAATACGAATCCTTTTGAAAATTACTTTTCATTTCAATGACTTCTGTGTTTTTTTGTATTGTATTTTTTTTTTTCGTATCAAATAATATAGTTGTTTTTTGCTCTATTTTTTTCTCGGTTCTTTTGTGATAAAGAAGACATATTTTGCATTTTCGACTTTTTCTCTCTTTTGCGACCTTTCCCCCTCCCCATAATCGATTGTTGGAATTTGAATACATAAAAATAGTTTTATTTGCGTCGAGGTTTCTCCAGCGCTAATTTCGGTCGAATGTAATTAGCAGAATCGAAAATGCATCGAATACGAAATACGTAACTATAGGTAGGTGCGCGAATTCTATTTGAAATGAATAGAATCTTGATTGGATTCGTATTCTGAAGACATAAATATTGGAAGTGATCTTTATTCTGCGAAGCCGGATGTAAATGGTGGAAACGTGCTTGAAATTAGACACATTCTTCTCGAGACCACTTTGCTCGCACCTGATTCTGCAAGATTTTCTAAATTTGATCTTCAAAATCGTGTCACGAAGCAATATGCTTGTGTCTCGCTGTATTTCGATTTCGTTTATTCACTGTCTATGTTTTTTGTTTTTTTTCTTCAAAAATACTTTGTCTCTGTATTACTTCAAGAGATTACGATGTTTTTGGCTTTCATGACATTTTCGGATCAAATTTAGTGAATTTGAAGAAATTCCATTGATGCGTCGCTAAGCACAATCTTGTTCAGTGTCATTAAGAAGTATTTTAATTTTTTTCTATTACTAGGTATCAAGAACGCGGTCTTAGAGTGAAATTTCGGGACCAGGAGAAATTAACCGACGGGCCCTCTTAGTGTAAGCTGTCTGATTTATCTCGGCGAGAGTGAGTATAGAGTGAAATGTATGTTCTGGGACAGCTTTCAAAGTTGAACTTTGGAGGTCAACGACCTTGAAAGTTGAGCTTTTGATTATGTGAATAAGACGTGTGATATATCAATATGTAGGTTTTCGGGTATGAGGATTTCGAATTTGATATTAAAAATCTAATCCGAATGGGCGTAAGGGCGTTAGGCTCAGGGGGTAGGGAGATAATGGTATAGTGGGATAGGGGATAGTGGGGTAGGGGTGTGATATATCGATATGTAGGTTTTCGGGTATGGGGATTTCGAATTTGTCATTTAAATTTGAGTAGGAGTGAAAAAAACTTTTTTTTTTCCTCTGAAAAAATAAATAAATAAAATTTGGAGATGGGTAGGCATACCTACCTATACCTACCTTAATGAGGTATAATTAGTGCGCGCATGTGTAGATTCTTCGGTAAATTCTGCTTTAAACTTTCTCTTTTTCCTTTGGACACTCTACATCCTTTTTAACTTTCTCCCTAACTTTCCCCCACTCACTATATTTTGGTAATGGTTTAACCTAATACTTAGATGAATAGTTCACTTTTGAAAACAGAGCAGTGTATAAGTTTACAGTTTGATTTTTGTGGTAGAACATTAAGACGTCTACTTTTAAAAATTTTCAGTTGAAATTATTTTTTATTCGCTACATCTCATAGAAATAAAGTAAGTACTAGAATTTTTTCAGTGCTTTTATTTTTTAGTTATCCATTAATTGTAATAATAGGTACCTACATCAAAACAAAAGTAATTATTTTATTTATTAATTTTTCAATTGTGTATGATCAGATGGCTTCATCCTCAAGTGTGTTAAAACATGGTGCTGGTAATATGGCAAAGGCTTTTGCTGATGAAATAAACATCAAGATTGCAAAGTATAATGAAATTCCAACAAAACGTTTAATCAAACTGAGTTTGGAAGAAACCTACAAAATATTGAAAATGTGTTCTATTGAAACCAAATACGGACGTACTCTCATCGCACATCTAAGAGCTGAATCATCTAAGGAAGAATTTGAATCATTTCTTCCAAAAAGAATCGAGAATTATTTGAATACAGATGAAGGTATCGATGTATTTTTACAAAATATTTCTCACTTGAAAGTTTTGGGTTTGAATAAAATGAGGGGTGTTAATCTCGAGTTTTTACCAAGAACTTTTGTTACAGATGTTCAGTAAAATAAAGTACATATTTAAATATTATTCTGAGAATTCCAGTGTTTTAATTAACTAATATTTATTAAAAAATAGTCTGTATACATATATTTTATAGAATATGATGATATTATAATATTTTAAACTGGCTTTTTCTTTTTATTTAGGCTTTGAAACATTATCATCTACAATAACTGCAACTTTTGGTTTTGATTTCTCATCCACGAGAATACTTTTAACTTGAATTGAATCAAATTTGGACTCTAGATTAATACGTAGTTGATTTAACTCATTTTTAAGTAATATAAATTGGGAAGTAATATACTTCTTAACAAAGTCTATATTGGCAGCATCTCTAGCATCAGATCTTTCATCAGTGAGAATATTTTTCATACGAACAGCATCATTTTCCGTTTGAATTTCAAGTTGTCCAAGGTGTCTTTCTTCAAAGTTGAGCTCAAGGTTGTGAATCTTTGAATAAATACGAACATTTTCTTCCTCATCTTTATTACCATTTGAGGTTCTGTCACACATTCGTCCAAATTTATCAATCTCCATTTTGAATTTTAACGCAAATAATAATAATAAGAATTAAATTAATATAAGAGTAAAAAGTATATTTCTCGAGTAGAATTGAAAAATTACCAAAAATCAACTTCGTCTACGCCTTGCTCAAATAAATTTTTAAGCCAAAACTTAAATTTTAGAGCTTGTACTAACAAACAAACTCCACCCTCGTTGTTATCTAACGAATGATTTTTATACGAGCAAATAATGGACTTGGTAATTTGTGGTAAAGGTAAGCACTGAGCTTGAGGACAATCCAATTTATCCAGGTCAATGACAAATTTTCCAGTCACTTTTTGCAAAAATAAGGTGCGTTTGCTGCCTTTAATATACAAAATGTCCGCATCTCTGATAGCTTGTTGTAAAACTGAAAACACTTTGTGGTACTCCAATTGTCCATCTTTCCAACTAATTTTATGATGATATTTCTTCAACCAGTGAACTTGTTTCTGTTTGTCTTCTGTTAGGCAAGAGATATCGAATGGAGGTGAAACAAGAAAATGTAATACATGTTCACTGTAAAGATTGACAATTGACAATTCCTTTATGATGAAAGAATTGTCATCCAAATTGAAGCCTTGGATATCTACAACGTACTTTTTCATCTTTAAATGCACAAACTCGAGACAATCTATAATAAACGACTAAATTGTAATGATTAAAATTTATTCATACATCATACTTTATAGTAGGTACATCAATAATAAAGAGGAGGAGAAGGAGGTGGGGTATAATACTCAAAGTTTGAGATCTTTCTTGTTCTCCCATGTATTTTCACTAGATGGAAAGCCGTACCATTTAACCAGACATTTGTTTCCTCGATGTTTAACAATTTTTTCAACTAAATAAATATCGCAATGTTTACCTTTTTGCAGTTCTTGATTATAGAAACCCCCTTCAATTTTATTATTATGAAAATCCCGCAACTGATAAGTAACAGGAGTAGTTGTAAGGATTTTATCAATGGTGAATAATTCTGTAGACCTATTTGCAGTATAACCTTTTTCAAAAACTCCTTTCAATTTGCTAATACGTACACAATCACCTTCCTTATATTTAACACGTCCTCGAGGACACTTATTTTTATTGCTCTTATGAATGTGTAACAAATATTCTTCATCACTTAGAGTTACATCAGCAGGTTTCATCTTAATTGTTCTATGAGTGGAATGATTATATTCATGAATTAAATTGTCTAAAATATGAATCCATTTATAAGATCCATTCACTGAAAATTCATGCCACATTTTTGTTTTCAAAGTTCGATTAAAACGTTCGACAACAGCAGCTTTCTTATTACTATATGTACTGTATAATTGTATATTATACTTTTCCAACATAGTTTTGAAAGTGTTATTGTAAAATTCTTTTCCCAAATCAGTTTGCAGATAATGAGGAGGTTTAAAAATGACACCATCTCTAGAATCCAGTATTTTTTCATGGCAGTTGTAACTGTAGTAGCCATTTTATTCTTCAGAGGTCTTGCCCAAGCATATTTGGAAAAAACTTCGATAACAGTCAACATGTAACGATTATTAGCATTTTCATCAGCATAAGGCTGCATTTCAACAAGATCAGCTTGAAATAGATCCTTGAATCCTTTAACAAAGGTGGGTCTTCTCGAATAATTTTTACGAGCTGGATTATGTAATTCAGTAGCTATTTCTCGAAGCACCATCTTATTAGAACTTGATACTTTCTTATCTACAACAGGATCCATGATTAATGAATATATCCAGCTTCTTGTAATTCCGATTCAATGCTTATAATCTCATTAATCACATTATTATTTCCAGCATTTTGAGAGGCATGCAACAAACATAAACGATCAACCAACTCGTTAGGGTTATCCCAATAGGTATATAAATTTTCAATTTTATCCTTTGCTTTTATAAGCTTCACCTGCATACCTTGACCACTTTCTGAATTATCAGTATCTTTATTCGTTGTACTACTATGACTTGGTCCAGCTTTACTAAATAAAGTAGAAGGGGGATTCTCAGTTGAAGAACTAGATTTTGGAGAAAATAAGTTTCGTCTTGTTGATAATAATTTATCTAATCGATCTTGTTCTATACGCATATTATTGAAAAATGGTTGGGACTGTGGAGAGTTTAGAGAAATCATTTGATTTTCTCCCTCTTCTTCACTACCCACATCCTTGGTTTGAAACAATTTTTTAATAAATTTTGATTTTGCTCCAGGATTTGATTTAATTTTACCATCAGCTTTTCGCAAATGTGCACCAGTATCAATCAACATTTGTTTGTAAGACTCAACATCTTGGCTGGTGTAATCATGAGGCTTCTTCTTCATTAGCAAGGATATTAATCCTTTAGTCTGTTCATATTCTTAATCAGCAACTGTAATTTTATCATTGGAAAATACAATTGGATATTCTCTCAGATAATATGTACCAACAACATGACGTTTAACTCCAAAGATAGTATCCTCGCTGCTAATTATATCCGATGTAATTAAAATTTTTAACTTTGATTTCTGCTGTTATTTTAACTCATCTTTTTGTAAATTCACCAAAGGCTATTTTCTCTCCATCTGCATCCTATAATCAGCTTCTCCATGACGATATTTATCAAATTTTTGACGCAACACACTCGCTAATTCAATTAAACGCTTTTTATCGTCAATTTTTTTCAAAGCCATGATTGGAACTGAATGGAAATTAAATTATTCGGCAATTATAAATTTTTCAAAGCCTACACGATAGCAACCATTGTTCAAATTGCTAGTTTTATCAATGACAATACAGCTATAATTTGAAGTATTCCAACAATGTTGACACATTTCACAAAATTTATTGAAACTCATATCAGTATTCACATGATCGTAGTAAATATGTTTCAAATTAGTGAAATCCTGTTTAAATAGCACCAGTAAATTTGCATTATCTCGTACTAAATGTTTGGGAATGCGAGTATATGTTTGAGCCAGGTAAAAAGAATCTATATTTTTATGACAACCCATGCCAAAGTATGCTCAAATATGTTGTTGTTTCTCGCAGGCTACATTATCAAAAATGAAGATGGAATTTGGTTTAGCCTCATTAGGAGGAATGACAGACTCATTATCATCGTATGGAAAATATTCAATTTCTGGTACTAATTGCAACACATTCTCCAATTCTTGGTATTTTGGTTGATAACGGGACTTTGAATATAAGTAGATATTTTCAAACGATAATCCATTTGGGTTGTACAACAAGTTCATCAAGAGATTTGTTTTCCCACAATTACTAGGTCCGCATATGATTGCTCGACTACTATTTGGCAATAGAATTCCATGTCTTTGATTTTCAGGTAAATTATTCAGTTCACATTTGATTTCATCAATGGGCAATGAAACTGTTTGCTTGATAGTCTTCATCTTGGTGTATACGAGTTGGAGGTCAACTATTGAAATGATGGTGAAAACGCGAACGTGTAACGTATTTAAAGGCGGTGTGAAGAGAAGAAACTAAGAGTATAAGTTGAAATGACCGAGTACACTACAATTCATTTATAAAGTAGATGTCAAAGAGTAATAACGTTTATGGATTATTCTAATGAGATTAGTGGTTGTGGTTTATTCAAAAGTTTTTAAATTTGAAATTTATGCCAGAGTTGCATGTTCCATCTTATCAGTATTTGGAACCATTTACAAATTTGGAAAAACGTTTGAAATGAGGTGAACCTGGTATAAATCCTTTAGATCAAGCTGCCAAAGAGCACGATATTTTCTATTCCGAGCATAAAGACACGCCATCTCGACATTTAGCTGATAGAAAGCTTGAGAATAAAGCTTGGGAGCGAGTAAAGGCATCAGACTCATCAATTCCTGAAAAAGTATTTGCTTATGCAACAACAAATGCGATGAAAGTTAAACAAAAATTAGGACTGGGCTGTAAAATGAAGAAGAAGAAGAAGACAATGAGAGATATAAACATTGGTTGCTGCAATCTCAAAATAAAGAAAAAATTGAAGCAAATTGGTGGAAATGTATCTTTTGGTTCACTGTATGTAAAGCTCGAAACTCTTTAAGAGGTACCAAAGCCAAGAATATTAATAATGATAATTCAACTTTACAAAAGGCAGTGCAAACTGCTTTGAAAGCTATTGGTTCATGTAAAGGTGTTGAAAAAGCTTTGAAGAAAAATAAAAATGGTAGTAGAATCATTCCAATACCCAAAGTTGGCAAAGTCTTACTTCTTATACCAATTTTGGCTGGAATATCAAAAGTTGGAGCAATAGCTGGAGGAGCTAGTGCTATTATAAATGCTATACGAGATATTGTTAATTTAAGAAAAAGTATGAATAATAATTCCACAGATCCTTCAACTAGTCATAAAATTGGTAACGGACTATTTCTAACTCCATATTGTAAAGGATATGGCATTTTCTTAGCTCCTTCCACTTCACATTTTCCAAAAAACTAAAAGAGTTTGTGAAAATATTACCTTGGCATAAGGCCCTCACTGATTATGATATTGTTAATATTGTATCAAGAACACGTATATTCCCCTTATTTCAAGGAGTATTTTCACAAGATGAAATATTGAAATGTAAAAGCCCACTCAAAAGCTACAAATGTGGAGTAATAAATTTGGATGAAAAAGCTGGTCCTGGAACTCATTGGACATGTTATTTTAAGCATGATAACATTGTAAATTATTACGATAGTTTTGGTAATTTACCACCTCCTAAAGAATTTGTAAAGTTTTTTGAAGATTACGATATTTATTACAATTGGGAGCAAGAACAAGATTATAATATGATAATTTGCGGTCATTTATCAGTATGCTTTCTTTTTAAACAATTTTGTTTATATGATAGAAAAGTAGTTGAATAAAAGTGTTATACTATCTATATAATTATCATTCGTGTTGTTCATTTTCTCAAGTAAAGACCTACAATGGACCGTTTATTTACGCTTACCACTTATAGTAGCGAATTGTCTCAAGATTATTTTCCTCCTTTGGAATTGGATAGTGACAGCACGTATGCCCTTGGGCTATACAGTCTAAGTACCTTCAATTCTATTCCAAATGTATTAAAGGATCAAAATGACTTGTTTCATTACTTTTTGATTGGAAAAGATTATGTCTACGTTGGACAAACTATAAGAATACCTGAGGGATCATATAAAATAGAAGCTATTGAAAAATTACTGTATGATCTAACATTTAAAGATCACGAAGTATACCTTAAAGGCGATTTCAAAAAGGATAAATTCAAATTTTCCATAAAACCTAACGTGAATACTCAAAAAGTGGAAATTATAGCATCATTCCCAATCAGTTTTGAATTAAGCGGACATGTTGGAAACATACTCGGATTTGATAAAATTCATGTCGATGAAGGTGCGATGTTCACATCTAATACTTTGGTTAAAATCACATCTGTAGATATTGTCAATGTTGAATGCAACATTGTTAATGGATCCTACACCAATGGTGTGCCATCTCACACATTATACTCATTTTGTCCTAGTGACGTGTCTCCCGGATATAAAATAAGTCAACGTCCTACTAATATGCTTTATTTGCCAGTTATTACCCTCCGTTTAGTCGATCAAAGTGGAAAATTAGTCAATTTCCAAGGTGAACAAGTCATAGTTCAATTAAATTTAAGAAAGATACGCTAATTATCATCATTATCATCTTATCATCATTATGGGTCTTATTTATAATAATAGCGGATGTTCTATTGGTGGTAACATATTCCTAACTGCTTTCCATAATTCTCAGCATAAGCCTCGACATAAATACTCCTCCAAGATTGGAAAAGCTTACACTCGTCATTCAGTAAGAAAGAAGTTAACACGTAAGAGTCACTTGATTCTTGATTCCTTAGGTTACAAAGTTTGTTAAAAATAGTCAAAGTTTCATCATGAATGCTGCTCAAATTCTAAATGTTAGCTCTAATGTAAATTTTGAAAATTTAATCTCAAAATTTGTGTATCAAGCCCATCAACCTTTAGCTTCAACTTGATATGCTTTCAACAATGAAATTCGTATTCCTATTCAACAAAATGATGTTTACACGTTGCCTAGCCGGAGTTTCCTACAAATTCAAGGAAAATTGAATAAAACAAACACATCTAAAGCACAATTTATTCAAAATGGTATCGCTTTCCTATTTGAAAATATTTGTTACAATTTGAATAGTATTGAAGTGGAAAAAACCAGAAACCTCGGATCAGCTACTCTACTCAAAGGATTAGCCTCGTTTACCAGAGAAGAATTTGAATGTTCAGCAAATTCTGGTTTTGCCAACTTGAATACAGATCTACTTTTAGATAATAACGGTGAATTTAGTGTTTGTGTGCCATTGAGAAACTGGTTGGGATTTTTCGAAGATTACGATAAAATTATAATTTTGATGAAACAAGAGCTCATTTTACAGAGATCCAGTAATGATATTAATGCATTATACTCAACTGTAGATAATGATACACCATCTGTTCAAATTCATAGCATCAATTGGCTCATTCCATACATTACCTGCAGCGATGCAGCTCGAGTTGTTTTACTTACTTTGGTTGAGAAAGAAGAGCCAATCTTTATTCCTTTCCGCACTTGGGAAATGATAGAGAATCCAGCTCTAAGTACAACAACAAGGAATAATTGGTCTATTATGACATCTACCCAACTGGAGAAACCTAGATATGTACAAATCTCATTCCTAACTGATAGAAAGAATCAATTAAAGAAGAGAATGGACAAATTTGATAATATCCAGCTGAAAGACGTTAAATTATTTTTAAATAGCGAGTATTATCCCTATGCAAACTTGAATTTGGATATAGATAAGAAAGATGTTTCATTTTTATATCAAATGTATTACAATTTTCAAAATTCCTACTATCATCGAAAGAATTATCGCCCCATTTTAGATAGAAATGAATTTCTAAGTTCAAATCTTTTGGTTGTATTAGACTGTAATTTTCAAAATGATACCATCAAAACTGGATCTGTAGATATCCGCTTGGAAATTGAGACAAGTACAGCTGTTCCAGCAAATACTGTTTGTCATTGTCTAATCATTCACGATAGAGTTATTCAGTATTCTCCTCTTACTAACCTTGTGAAAAGAATGTAAGAATTTTAATTTTTTTTTCATAAATTTATATAATATGCACTCAAACTGTACAGATATACAAGATATACTGATTTATATACATTTATACATAATAAAAAATATTCAATAGACTATAATAAATAATTAACAAAGAAAATATACAAATTTTTACAAAATCATACGCAGATAAGTATTAATATGAAAACAATTTACACTTCCATATCATTTACAATCGATTTCATTTTCAACCCTAGATACGAATAACTTGACAAGTTTTGTACAGATATGTTCATAAATTGAATATGCGGCTCTAAGATTCAGAATCAATTAAAAAACACACTGAATAATCTAAATTTAAATAATCGCAACTTAAGTTGCTACGAGGCAATACACAAGTTTCGAGATTAATGAGATTACTTTTCAAATATTCGATTGTAAAACATAAATTTTCGTCCGTATGTTGTAATCGAATAAAATAATAGTTGACAATTCTATCGTGTACGATACGAGCATATTCGCTATATTTTTCGAGAAATAAAACTTTATATTGAATCGCTGTCTTATAATTACACATTAATTTTTGCCAATGTTCAAGACGAATATCTAAAAATGGCTTAGAAATCATATAGAGTTGACGATCCGAGAAACGTATAATATTTGTTAATTTGAACATGGTGACAGCATATTTACCAACTTCGAAATCAATTTCATTCTCCTCCATTATTTCGGCACTCGTAATAAACTGATTAATAATGTACTTTAATTTTGAAAAATCTTCGACATTAAAACTTATTTTTTCTGTACTTTCAAATGAAGTATATGCCAAAATAATTTTGATTGGATAGTCTCCATTGTTTTCCAACAAACACATACCCACTTCCAGACATATTTCCTCGTTATTTAAATAGTAAAAATCGGACATTATAGACGAAGAAGACATTATCGATATTAATTTAAAGCGAGTTTGGTTATCACAACTTTTTAAAATATTTTTAGCAAACATATACGTACATATATTCTCACAAATGCCTACACTCTTACATAGAGAACTATAGATTGAGACAAATCAACACTTCTTTTAAGCACAACCCTCTATCCAAAGAGAAATCCTTCTTCCTACCTCAAAACTGGGTTAATTTTATTAACTGTAAATGTAAGTGATAAGTTTATTGTTGTTACTTGTAATCATTAATGTCCACCATCATACCTCCAACTCACTATTGAAATTTTCTTCTTCTTCCTGATGTATGATTGAGTTGCATGTCCGAATAAGATCATCTTCTTTCCCAATACTATAATGGTCCCAGGCCAATGTGTGAATACCATCGGGGAGAATGAATCTCTTATCATCATCCATGGTGAGAGTCTTCTTTCGCTGCTGAAGTGTGAATATCTCCTGATTAAAGCTGCGGATGCCGCTCATATCATGATATGTAGATTTTTTGTTCATTAGACTGTTAAAGTAATTGTTTGTTGTTAAGTATTTTTTAATTATGTGTTTTTTAAGGCCTTTAGCCTTTTTCAGTTCTTTTCCATCTATGACTATTGAATATAGTTTTGCCTTGAGAGCAACGATGCGACAAATGGGTTTCCCCTTAGCCTCATCCTTCATCTTGGCTAAAACTTTGTTGTTAGTAGGATTGTAAAGAGGATGGTCGTGAGGATAGTCTGAAAAATCAAAGTAGGACTTGTTTTGTAATAGTGGATCAGTTAATGACGAAGTATGAATGTTATAGACAAAACTGTCAGTATCAGTGTAGGCTAAAGTTACAGGTGTGTCGGGAAATATAGTGTGTTTTAGTGTTTGGTAGTGGAAGTCGTACATTACTATTTTAGAAATATCTAAAATAGCTCCCCCAGCTTGAACAAATTTGTTAAAGTACAAACTCGTAGACCTCATTTCGACTAAAACAAGGTTGCTACACTCGTTCAAGATGAGACGACTTTTAAAGTTTGGTTTGCAGATGAGTTTCTTCACCTGTTTCTCATTAGTAGTTAGGTGGAAGGTACGACGTTTTCGAATTGATTCTAAAAACTTACCAAAGCAACTATTGTTCATTAACTTGTGGAAATCTTTAACAAATTTGTTAGTCACCACCTTCTATCGTTCAGTGTTGAGTTGAATGTAGGGGTCGCATCCACGGCTCTCGATGGGATCGAACACCTCGATGGATTTTTTTCAGCTTAAGTCCATCACGTAGAGCCGATTGTAGGTATCGATAGTGGACTATATAGTTATATTTATTATGTAGAGTTGCCACTAGTTTAGTAGGTGTACAGGGTTTCAGGGAAGTTTTAAGTTGTTGTGGACAATAAGGATAATCATTATGTGCGTCGTGAATTTCAGTCGGGTATCTGAGGTCAACCTCTAGAACATAGCCTGTAGGTCCTTCCTCCTCGATGTTAGGTATGTCAAGTTGGTTAATTTCGTACTCAGTTAGCCAGTTAAAGTTGCGTAATGGTAGGTAGGAATTTATTCCCACCCCGTATAAGTTGTTAACATCTATGTAAAATATGTGGTTTTGTTCCTTAGTTGGGTCAAAGTTTGGTAATTTATCATTATTTGCCTCAATGCAACATTCACTTGCTGCACAGTAACCTCCTCTCACACTAGATTTGTAAAATAGGTACATTGTGTAGTCAGTCACCAGGTCAAGTTCAACCCTGGTCACTTTCAACATCGCATTCCAAGCACATCCGGGAGCTGAATAGTGCCAAGCTGCATCAAGTTTGTAAATGTCGAAGCATAAGTTTCAAAAGTTTTCAAAAACATCTGCCAGTAGTAAAACATTAATTTTGAGGTAAATATCGCTATACTCTCCTAGATTCTGACACTGGAAAAACTCAAATACTCGCCTCGCATGATCATAATCTTCCTCTGAAACCATCTCATCTGACAAGCTGCTGTAAAAAGCTTCTTGTGGAGGTAAATGTTGCTCATCATATTTTTTAACGCTAGAGATGTATTCATAGGGAAATACACCCTTGGGTTTAACGAGCTCGAAACAATCAGCTTGTTGGAAAAATTTACGAGTATGAATCAATTGTTGTGAATTTAAATTAGATACTAGAGTACACAATGTGTAGGACATAAATTTGAACAAATCGATAAACCGAGCACTTAATTTATTAGTTACCTGCACATCAAAGGAAATGAAATTTTCCGTATTTTTGGCGATAACGTTAATATCACCAATTTTCCTTGCACGAGTCCTCTTTTTCTTCTTTTCATTCAAACTTCTCTTTCGACCTACAACTTCTTCTTCACCTGGTTCTTCTCCCTCAAACAGCTCAGCTGCACTTTCACCTGCTCCATTTGTGTATTCCTCATCTTCCTCCAATATGATTTGAAATGTTGGCTGTTGCACACCTGACATGTAACGCGAGCATTCGTGGCTGGTGATGATGATGCTGTTGATGAAGTTGACGCAGTGGTTGATATGGATTGTGGGTTCGACATCTAAAGGAGAAAAAAATTGTATAATAATACCTTCGAACCTTTAAGATTTGAAATAAATAACATACGAGAATATTGTGGGTGATGGAGGCAATTTTTTAAAATGTGTCCAATATAGGTCATTTTATAAGAATTTTTTATGAAATGGCAAACAGGTTGAAATTTTTTAATTGATAGGCTTGAATTATGGTATACACACATTAATATAAAACCTGTTAAAAAAAAATAATAATAGCCAAATGAATATTACTTACTTTATGCTGAATTATCAATGTTGCATTTTTGATGAGGGTGTTCAAACACGAAATATTTCAAAGTTGAGTGGAATCCTACGAATTTGTAAAAACAAAAAACATTTAATAACTCACTCTGTTTGAGTCACCAATATAAAAAGCAGGAGAAAAAAATATTACTTATACTTAATTTTTCTGTATTTGCAATAGTAGAATAAAGTAGATATCGATTAAAACGAAACTTCAACAATTTGAAAAACTGAACTGAACTATGAAGTTATATAGCGGATAATATTTTTGATACTATGTTAAAAGGCTGTATGGATTGTTAAAAGGAAAAAGAGAAACTCTGCTACAATGAATTCTAACAGCAAATATTGTGTTAATGGGTTTCATAATCTAAATCTACACAAAAAAGGATGTAGAGTGTCCAAAGGAAGAAGAGAAAGTTTAAAGCAGAATTTACCGAAGAATCTACACATACGCGCGCACTAATTATACCTCATTAAGGTAGGTATAGGTAGGTATGCCTACCCATCTCCAAATTTTATTTATTTATTTTTTCACAGGAAAAAAAAAATTTTTTTTCACTCCTACTCAAATTTAAATGTCAAATTTGAAATCCCCATCCCAAAAACCTACATATCGATATATCACACCCCTACCCCACTACCCCCTATCCCACCATACCATTATTCCCCTACCCCCTGAGCCTAACGCCCTTACGCCCATTCGGATTAGATTTTTAATATCAAATTTGAAATCCTCATACCCAAAAACCTACATATTGATATATCACACGTCTTATTCACATAATCAAAAGCTCAACTTTCAAGGTCATTGACCTCCAAAGTTCAACTTTGAAAGCTGGCCCAGAATATACATTTCACTATCTACTAGAGTGTTATAAATTAAGAAAGCTATTTAGCGATTGAAAATTGTTTTAGGTGTTTTTTGTCTTCTAGAACATGTATTTAGTGTTTCTGTTTTTGTTTCTTTTTTTTAGTTTTTTTTTTTCACCATGGGAGATTTGACATCCAAAAACCTCCCTATGAATTGGCTCAGACGCCCTCTATTCATTTATTTAAAAATCTGCTTATTTTTGTACGGTGCAGCGAGTAGCGCATGCGCATATCTACATTTAGACCTCGTGTGTGTGAGCCGCGCTCAGTGTTAAAATTAGATTAGTAGTGGTGAACTGCTAGCCGTGTATACCAAAAAGTGTGTTTGCCCTACATAATGTAGGGACCAGCCACACAACCTACCAGCGAGTGCAGTAGTACACTCGTCACTACTGGTAGGAAGTTGCCACAATTTTAAAATTTGAAACCTGCCAACCCTCCCTAAAAAAGTCCTGGCCCTGCAACTTGAGTACTCTTTCCCCTTCTCTCACTGAGGCCCTACCCGAAGTAAGTAATTATATTGTTTTTACTGTCCTTCTATTACGTAAAAGAAAACCGTAAATCTAGTACATCACCTTGGGCCAAATGCAAGAACGATACTTTTGTATTAACGACAATTTCCGAATTACTTACCCATATGATTATAAGTATATTGGTTAAACCGGTGCTCGAGTCGTGTCTACTTAAAACTTGGGTATCGTTCTTGCATTAGGTCTCTAGTCTTAATTGGTTGTGATTAAGCTGCTCGTCAAAGGCTCATCTTTGTGCAAATAAATTGTTTTTCTTCTCCTATAGCATTCGCTTTTACATCCCTTACCCTAACCAAAATCGTCGAGTCACCATTGTGTTTGTAGTCATTTGTGATATCATTAAATTTATTCCATTTTTTCTCTCCCCAAACTCCCCCAAAAAATCGCCTTGATTTCAGTTAGTTATCAATATGTGGCAAATGGTAAACTTTCTAAATTATTCATCCTCTTTTCCTCCTTCATGAACCGACATTAGCTGTTGTGCCATTTTGTTGCAAACTTATTGTTGTGATGGAATTCCGCGGTCAAGTTTTTATTAGCTGTCTCGGTAGTCGTCACTAATTGCCTGAAAATGTTCGTAGTCATTCTGAAAGTCAATACCAGCTTCTACTAGGCCTAATTGAATGGTCTGCAATTTCCTAAAAAGCTAAGGCTAATTTGCTGGTTACGAATGAACTGGGCTTGGAAGGGAGTCGCACGATTGAAGGTAACTGTCTAATTTCTCCGAATGGAGTAAAATATTTAGATAAAGTAAAGATATCGATTGGAAACTAAAATAAAATTGTCGTGTTAAAATCCTGTAGAATTTCAAATTAGTTTTTTTATAGCCTGTTTATTTTTCACAAGAATCTGAAATTGTTTCTATTAATTAAAAACAAACCTCATGAGGTCCATTAAAAAATTAAGTTCTACTTTTTACGAGTTGGCGATGTAGGAGATTGAATATGCTCATTTCACAGCTGCTATGGAGCCTATTGAGTAACAAAGACGCAAAAAAATTCTATTTGTCTCGTCACAGTCTTGTCTGTCATGATCATCAGCTAACTTATCTGTGCATTGTGCTTTTCAAAATGGAGTTTCGAAATATTCTCCTTGTTAACTGTACTGTGAGTTATTCATATATCCTTCTTGTATTCCGGATCCAAGTGATAAAAATAAAGTTGTTTCTTCCGACAGCATTTTCTTTGACATTAAATTTTTTTTTTCTTGAAGTTTATGAGAAGTTAAAGAAGCTAGTGATAATTTATTGCTGTAGTCAGATTTTGGATTTTGTTTGTTTGTTTGTTAAGCTAATGAATTTATGTAGCCTAAATATGAAGAATCGAAAAATAACATTTGTTAAAATTTAATTAAAAATCTTCGCCTCACCGTGAATCAGATATTGTAATTGGGTGGTTTATTATGGCTGGTCCCTCAGGATTCGGTTTTTATTTTTGAAAAAATTCGGTATCCATAAGATACGATAGTTTAAAAGTCTGTACCCTGTTGATCGTTTCACCTTGAAACTGATCGATTATTATCGAATGACTTCAGTGAATCAGTTGCGATAAATGGTAATTTTTTTAAACGATTTGTTAACTTCCAGTCAGCATCCCTGATTAAAATCTGTTTGCTTTACTTTGTTTTGGAAACAAAATTTCCGATTAAGATAATTTCATTATCTTTTACTCATTTTCAAGAAACTTTCAAAAGAAAAAAAATGATATCAGCAATATAAGTGTAAAGCGAATTATGTACCTTTTTCAGCATTATTAAATAATGAATAAAGTTTTTCATTGAAGTGAGTGAAATAAAGGGAGTAGGTAATGACTCAACGTCAGTGGTGCATGTGATTTTTTTTTTTGTGGCTCCTTTTTTGTTCGAGGGCAAAAATTAACGTTTTTTGCCGTCTAAAACTTTCGCAATGAATTCAAATGAGAAAAAAAAAATTACCCAACTTCACCGCGAATAATGAATTTCCAACTTCTAATTATGAAACGATTGTTAATTAGAAGTCTTCTTTCTCTATAAAATTCGGAGATAGTCAAGTTACTTAAACGGAGCGTTGACGTCTTTGTGAAAACTTTTACAATTTGCAAAACAAATAAGCGTATTTACCCTAGGATTAACAAATTAAAGGATCTTGAGGCTCTTGTGCCGCTGTGACAAAGAAGAAAAGGGCAAAAAAATATACTAACTTTTGTATTTTAACATTGATAAGAGATTGAGAAAATTTTTGACATTATTTGCGTTTGGAGAGTATGCTGAAAGAGTTATTCTAAAGAAATTTTTGAACCCATGGGATGGATTGCACTGCTTCCTTTCGTAACTTTGAATTTTTGGTTGCATAATGCATGCGTGAAAATATTCTTTAAAAAAATCATGCGTGGATCGATCCATAGGGCACTGTTACAGGTGAAAGTGGGGAGTGTTTTAACATCATAATTTTCTATGAGCATATTTTTGGCTTTCTGTTAGAAGATGATGAATGATGAATGTTTGAATACATTTATACGCAAATAAATAAATGAAGAAAGAAAGTCCTCAAGTGACTGCTCGGAATTATCTGCATTTTATATTATGTATTGTTTATTTTCGTTTTTCGTTTTTGCAGGAGACTTTTTCTTCCCAAGCGACTGGAAGATTATTCCCAAATGGTGATGGCATTTGGTGAAATTTTTCCCTGCATTATTTCAGACTGTGAAGTTCGATTTCGGATGTAATCTGTCTCTTTCTGTTCTTTTAATTCTATTAGTTCTTCTATCCTTCATTCTTCTAGCATTTTATTTCTTTTGAGATAAAGAGGATGAAAAAAATCGGTGCTAAGGGGTCGATAGGAGAACTTGAATCAGTAGAATTTTGAAAATCAGGAAAATTTATTGATTTTTTTTGTGTCTGTCGTTATGTTTCCTTTGACGTCGAATGTCCGGCTCCTAATCTAACCCTCATCATTCATTATATAATTAAATTTAATTACAGTTGTAAAAAAAAAAAAAAAAAAAAAAGGAAAGAGAAAAAGCCATGGAGTACGATTCCGATATTGTATTACCGAATATCCCCCTTTTAGATACGTCACTCATTTGATAATTCAAGTGATTCAAAATAATTAATTTTTAGTCTAATGATAGATTACGATGAAATAGGTGATCGATAATTCCAAAATTTTTGTGGTCTAGAGAAACTGTATCTGTCCAAAAGGTTTCGAAGTTACCGTATTTGGTCGACTCATTACTGCATTTTTTATGTCAAAATTGCAGCTTTTTATTTTTGAAAACAGAGGAATACGTTGTTGCATTTGGCTAGGCATCGTTATTACGAATTCATTCGATTGTAACCAAATTACTGTAGAAAGTACCCATCAAATTGGCACATAAAAAAACAAAATAGAATGCGAATGAATCACCATCGAGATGGTTGGTCGTATAATTTTTTTATTTTTTTTATCGTACATTAGTTGATTTCTTGACATCGTTAAAATCGATAGTAAAATTACTTTCACCCTGCATTCTCAACTCAATATAGGTACTATAGTCTAGTGTTTAGCATTTTTATTAATCGTTTGGAAATGCAGAAAATTGAAGAAAAAGTATCATTTTCTCCGCGTAGTTCAGAAAGTGTAGAAATTTGGCTTCGGAAATGAAGAGGTGCGAGAAAGAAGAATAGAAGAAGAAAATTCTCCTGAAGTTCGTCGCGTCGAAACAAATGAAAAGATTCGTGTAGGCTGCAGTAAAACTCTTGTTTACGTCCGTCTGTATGAGGTAACCGTTCCGCGAATTGCCCATTTGAAACAATAAACAGAAAAGAGGGGAAAAAAAGAAGAAAGACGACGTTGCATCTGTATTCGATAATCGTAAACGATAAATTACGCTCATTGTGCATTTTTACGATTTCAATAACGCACGCACGTAATAATTACTTGCATTACTTTCTGGTGGTATGCGCCTCCAAACAGCTACAGCAACGATTGCAGCAGTAAAAGTAACATTAATTCCATAAAGCGAACGGGTTGCCTTCGTATTTTCTTTCAATAATGCAAAACTAATGCATCTCATCGACATGCACTTTTTTTTTTTTTTGTGGCCGAAGGGTCCGTAAAATATATAATACAGTCGCAGTCAGATGGTTGAGTTTTACGAAGGATTTTTCTTGTTCTTTCTTTTATATGTATTCGCTTTGGGTGATTGGAAATTGAACAAATATGCTTCTGCATATGCGAACGAAAATAAAACTTGTACAGCTGGGGAGTGATGTTCAGTGAACAATGAAAAAATTATACGCGAAAATTAATTTTTTAACTTCTGAGAAGAAGAAATTAACTTTCTAGCGTGATTTATTCATTCTCCCCCTTTCAAGTGATAAATTTGCGGCACTGTATGTTGCCTCATGAGAGAGAGACTGTCATCGGAAGAAATTAACGTTGCATCCCTCAAAATATTATTACCTATTAAAATTGACTTCATGGAGGGGGTAGGGGTGCGGGTAGTGAACATTTTTTATTTCGGGACAGAAGATAACTAATGACACCATTTTCCCTTTTTCAACTAATTTTTTTATTTTAATGTGTAATTGTGTGTGTGTGCGCGTGCGCATGCACGTATGTATGTATTGCCTAAATTTTTGGTTTTTGGTTTTGAGAAAACTACCTAAAGAATAGGACTGAAATTTTCACGAAAGTTAGTTCTCATATGGAACCAGATATGAAAGAAATGTGGTATCTAATAGTCCAATAGTTTTCGAGAAAACGATAAAATAAGAAATTCTTGGAAAAGTCAAAAGGCAGGGGTGACATAAGGGAGGGGAAGTTGGGATTCTCCCAGAAAATCTACTTATTTTTACTGAAAAACCATTAAAAAAAAAGTTTTTGGGTGAAATAGGCCTCCCTAGTGTGGAATACCTTGTCGTGAGAAAGTATTTTCACCAGAAGGTAAATTCAACAAAATTTAAGCGTGTTCAGCCACTTCATATATTACATATGGGTAAGCCAAAACCAAGGCAAACACTGGCAATTTTAGAGCCGGTTTGGACGGTTTTTATACTGGTTTATTTACACGCACACAAACACAAGTACGTAAGAAATACGTATGCTAGTGAGAATGGCCCGGTTACATCATCCCTTATTGTGATAAGAGATGGTTGGTAGGTTCGTGTACGGATTGTGACATCATTCTATTGTCATGATTCGGTACTTGTACATTACCTGCATGTACTTGCAGGTAATTACGATCGAACATAATTCGTGTGAGTTTTACGTCACGAGGACGAATATTTGCCTGCCCTTTGGGGCGACGACTGTCGTCGAGGGGTCCGAGCCCCTATCCCTCATACATGTGAGTCCCCAAACCCAGTATTATAAAATATTTTCCAAAGATAAATTCATTATAACACCTGCACGTATATACAATTTCCAATTTTTTAGGGATATCATAAATTTTTTCTTTCTCGGTTCCGAATTTTCTCTTTATGGCTCCGTCGGTAAGTATTTATAAATTGTTTATAACATTATTATCTCTAGATATGGAACCGACGGTTGAACAGAATTTCAGTTCCGAAGTAGCTTGCCTTTTTAATTGACTGAAACATCGAGATCTTGAAATTAATGCCTAGTATACAAATGCATTCCCTGAATTTATGGAAAATAGACTGCATTGGCGAAGGCACCATTTACCGAGGATTACTATACCATTTGGTCAATCAGAATTCGTATCAGTGGGATCATTTTTAATGGTTGTTGATTTTATGTCTGCTGGAAAATAAATCTGTAAGTTGTTCAGTCGTTGTTTTCCATTCATGAAGCACATATCATCAACGTGTACACTGGTTATTAACGCATTTCGAATGACTTTTCCCTTTACGTCGTATTACTCCATGTTTGTGCCAGAGTTGGCTCGTAGAAGTGTTTGCTGATCCAGAAAGATGACATTATTTTCGACCCCAATTCGGACCTTCGTGGAGCATCGAATGAAGATTCATTCGTCAAAATCGCTTTGACGAGACGAAAACGCTCCGAGAAAATGGGAAAGTCGAAAAATTAGTCAATGTAGGGCGTGAAGTGTCGTGTGTATGTTTACTTTGTCGCCATTGCAGCGAGCGTAAATGCCATCCACGTTCATTAGCCGTCTTTCCAAATGAAATTATCGAGCGAAAGTGTCAGAAAAAAAAAAAAAATCATTAAAATTAGATTATTTCGGGACAATATGGAATTGAAATACCAGAAGTAGGTGCTATCTCGGTCATTCGTGACGACTTGCCAACACTGTGGACTGTTCCTCGTCTACGCCTTTATATTATACGGAGTTCATTTTATTTTGTTCTTTGTCTAACTCGGTCGCATAACGTATTCGACGCCATTTTACTGTACTGATTCACATGGAAAGCAAATGGTGTCTCTGAAGTGAGGAAAATGAGAAAATTTTGTTGAGCTGTCATTACAAGTTGAGCTCAAAAATTTTGTGAAGTTTGACGGAATTATTGTGGACATATAAAGTATTTTGTTCGTCTTCGAATGTCTGTTTGAATATTGAATGTTAACGATTATTCATAAAAATTCGATTTCATGATTCTATGTCGCTTCCGACATTTCAGAACAGTTATAGTTATCTAGCTTCTTTTTCCGCTGAAAATTTTTTTGTAGTGATGTGTAAAATTGGTCGCAACATTGGTATCGAGGGTAGCACCATTATTTTCTTTTGTTTTTAAGGGGAGTTTAGTGGGAGGGTAGATGAAGTTTTTAAAAAAAAAAAGAAAAAAAAATTCGTTGATCTATTTAACTATTTATAATTGCACCTAAGAGGGATAAAAAATATTTTTATGTGAGTGACCCTCTTGGCTTCCCTCGGAGCCACCCTGGATTGGTTTTTCAGAAAGTATCTCACCAAGAACGAGTAGGTACGCAGCATCAAGAATCAGACCCATTCCTTGAAACCAAGACTTATCGAGACTCGACGGTGCAAGATCAAAACCAAAATGCATAATTTGAAAAGAAAATATGAACAAGTTGTAAAATTTTCGCCATCTAGTTGCTTGAATAACTATTTTAAGCGTTAAAATAATATAAAATAACTTTTGTACGATTATATTTAGTTGAAAATAAGCACCACGACTTGTGACTTTTTGCGAACTTTGGAACCCTTAGTTCCTTCGGAGAGTTTCTTGTACGGCTACTTAATTATTCGCAAGCGCCTTGCTATACTAATGATTAAATAACAAGTAAGCTCGATAATTGCTGGATTACTCGGTCTCTATCTTTTTTTGAGCTACTAAAGTACAATAAATTTATTGTTTGCATTATTTAATGTTGAATATAAAATGTTCTTTTTTTGCTATTTGATAAATCTCAGGTATTCGTAGGTTTTGAAAAGATAAAATTAATAAATTTAGTTTAACTATCGGTAGTAGCAAAAATCTTACAAGATTGAGACCCGAATACAAGAACGATGCTTAAATATCAACAGTGACGTGGAGTATTACTTACCTTAAATGAGTTCTATATTTACATGTGTATGTGTATATTATGTAATTGATACTGGAAAAAATGTAAGAATTTCTCAAATATCGCTCTTGCATTCAGCTCTAAGACGAAGACGTGACTTACGACCGTGATGAAAACCTCCATGCTTTTGGTCTTGGTTTTGCTGTTGTTCATCACCAATTGTAGGAGTATGTGCGAAATCAGTACTTCGATTCTTTTTTGATATGATATCCCACCGTGATACCGTGATGGAGTCCATTCCCTCCTTTCTTTTATCGAAGAACACATTTTTGAGGTGGCCATTTTTAGTATTTTCTAAAAATTGCTACATTTTAGTACTCAGTTGATGCATTTATGTCACCAGGAGTTACATTACGGATGTGAGTACGCCAGCGAAAATTTATTTTTGGTGTTAGAATTTTAACGTTATCATAATTAATCACGTATGCTATGCAGGTTGGCTGAATTTTGCAAAATAAGGAATAATGCGACAAATAAACGTGAAGAATGCTGGCTTGCAATAAATTTCAAATTTATGTGAAAATCAAAAAATGTGACCGAGATAGAACAAATTTTTATTGGTAATATCTGGACCCTGTACCGGACTAATTAAGGGGTTGAATTTAAAATGGATTCGAAAACCGAGTACACTTGTGTGAGTTGGATGATGAGGAATTCGAGGGATAGAGATCAGCAAAAATAGTCATCGAGTTAATTTAAGAAATTTTAGCTGTGCTGAGTACCTACTCTATTTGAAGAAATTATACCCACATGATAATTGTGTGATTTTTATGCATTGCGTTTTGTGCTTCTGATGTCTAGCATTAAATGGTCTAGCGAATGAGATCGAAAAATTGTACATTTTTTAGATTGTATTGGCCTAATCATGGTTGGTTAATGGTGTGATAGCGTGATTTTAGGTAGGTTTTCTATTAAAAATCTGCTTAGGTGTCATGGAACGACCTGTGGATGGGGGTAGGTACGTTTTTCGTTTCATAACTCATCAAATCATATATATACATATATAAGACAGTTTCTTGTTATCACGGTACAGGTGCAATTTTTATCCGATAGTCGCAAAATTTGGAACGAACATTAGTACTAAGCCAAGGACCTTTCCTATTGATTTTGTTGCGGATCGGCGGTACGGCACTTCTGGTATGGCTATTTTCGTTTTTGTTTTGGCTACAAAATTTCTAATTTTTGATCAATATCTACGAAATTTTAAACAAGTATTCACTATGATATATTATAATTTGCTATCAATTTTGGTGCGAATCGGTTATATGGTACTTCCGGTATGACTACTTTCGTTTTTGTTTTGGCTGTAAAATTATAAATTTTCGATCAGTAGCTACGAAATTTAAAACAAATATTATAACTTGCTATAAATTTTCGTGCGGATTGGTCGCACGGTACTTCGTTAACACTATTTTCGTCTTTATTTCGTCTACAAAATGCCTAATTTTGGACCAATAGGAACGTAATTCGGAACAAATATTTATTACGATCTGTTAATAAGTTTTTAGTGACTACCTACCTAATTTTACATTTTTCGAAAATATACTTCTAACGGAGCTGCTGCTGCGTTAGTTTTTTTTGTTTTTTTTTCTTTATTTATTTATTCATTTCTTTTTTTCTTTATTTATTTATTTATTTATTTATTTATTTATTTATTTATTTATTTATTTATTTATTTATTTATTTTGCAGTCGAGATTACCCGTGGGATTTTCGATTCGATGAAAAATATCAGTAATTTTGTTCACCTTACTGTCGATAGAACTGAATTTTCATTCGATCATTACATACATGGATGATATGAGGATGAGAGTTGTCCCATCCCAAGTCAATAAGAAGTACGTGTAGCTGTAGACCACATTCCGTCGTGAAATGATCGTCATTAATAATTGTACAAGTGACTAGTAAAATTGTCCCATATAATACTAATCGATGGAATGATTTCCTGTACAACGTCCCTAGTGAGTGGAGATAGAAAGTAAGGTCGGACGACATCGTCTGAACAAATTTTATCTTTGGGTGCGAGAGAACTGGTTATCGACTCTAAAATATGTGAATAATGTCGTGAAAATGCAAAAGTACCGCCCAGAAATGCGTATGTCGTTTCGCATGCCTTGATCCATAAAATGACATCTTGAGCGCAAAAACCGTCGACGCAATTCGAGGCCGTACGAATGGAAACGGTAATAGGCTATTGTGATCCCTATGTTTGTAATGGTCCTTTAAAAACGATTCCTTCTGCATATTTGGAGACATGTGAGACGTGAGAAGGCTGAGAGACTGGAAGTTCCTAATCATCGTTCTGCTTTGGCGAACACTGAACAGGGATTCTTCCGGTTTCTTTCAAATTCGTTGGAAGACCAAGACCATCGTAGTCGTGATCTTGCACTTTCGGACTTAGTCTAACGTCTTAATCTTGGCTTATGACTGTTTTGGACTAGCAATTGCAGGTATGGTCATGGATCTGGTTTTGGTTTCGCAGAAAATACAGGACCTTGACCAATTTTTCTCGTCTCTAGTTCCGGCTTTAGTTCAGCCTTCATTAGAGTTTGTTCAGCTTTACAAATAATTTGCAGAATTTCCTAGTTATAATTTTTCATTTGTTCAATCTATAATGAGTAAAGATTTTTCAGTGTTTAATTAATTTTTTGAGATTATAAATGAAATCGAGTTTTTTTATTCAGAATTTATTGAATTTTCATTAATTATCGAATTTGTGAATGGGGAACTGGTATATTAGTAAATTTTCGTCTTTCGTTATCGATAAGATTATGTTGATTTTTAATATTCGCTCGTTCTTGGAATATCTTCGATATCATCTTTTAAACGAGGAGAGCCTAAGGTCATTTAGATCCATAGGATGATGAGCTTGTTGCCGATCATTTGTAGAAGAAGAGTTCTTGGTAAATTTTTGTGCACTTATGGCATTGATATTATGTTGCAAGCGGCCTATTGGCATTTATTCGATTGCTTTTCCAAGTTCTTCGTGTTAAATGTTGTACGTGTTCGTTTCAGTTCAAGGCACCGTACCTGACAGTAAAAAATAGACTCTACATAATTTTGACGTGACGCCAATTAAATATTTTTAATGTGTGCATTTGGAAATGACTATTGTGAAGGAAACATTTTCAGGAACTGTGGATCGATCGAATTGGTAAAATAATGGCATAAAAATGACATCAAATTTACAGAAAATATGAGCTGAACCCTAGAACCTGTCGAATGGTGTGCAGAAGAACCCAGATACGTGTCGTCTATCTGTTTCTGGTACAGAACAGCCGGTGGAGGGCTGTATTTTTGACGTTTACGAGTTATGGCTCCTGGGCTGTTGTAGTCGTATACACGCATACGGAGCAGTCATTTATATCGCGCTGTTCGAATTTCACCGAAACTATGTTAGATCAATGATCTCCATAAACGAGTGACGCATCATTCTTCGAGTTACCATTAGTGAAACTGATAGATAATGTTTCATCCTATCGCATAACTTAATTTTTTTTCTCTTTCAAATCGACATAAATTTATTTCGTTCTGTGTCTTTTGTTTCGTTTGATGTCGCATGTTCGGAATGTTAATAGTTTTTAATAGTCCCAGAGAATTTTTTTTTTTTTTTTATTTCGTTCCTGTACCTTTCTGCCTCAACAGTTAGGTTGTTTACGACAACTGAATTTCATTAAACCGACGTTGGTAGGATGGTAGCTTTTTTAAGTGCGGTTTTTGTCGAATATCGTATATACGTTAATTATCTCGAAGCTAAATTTTTGAAGGGGAAAAAAAAAAGGAGTTATGTTATGGTCGACAATGAGCTAACAGCTCGTCAATCTTTCAACGAGTCTCTCGTTTCCAACAATCTCCGCGACAATAAGGCTCAATAAATGTGGTTTACACGCGCATTATATCACCGCTCATTTTCAGTTCCCAAGTGTGCAATTAACCCGGAGTTAATCTTGTGAGATGTGGTGGTGGAGTGAGGGGGGCGGGCAGCGAAGAATATTAATAGTCGTCTGCCGTATATTCGTTTTCGTATTTCTCATTCATCAATAATTAAGTCGTTAATTGTCGAATTTCGAAAGTACAACTTACAAGCATACGTTTGCTAAGTTAATGTTGGAAATAACGCTATGTCATCCTATGGTTGAAGTGGTTGAACTTTTATCAGTTAACGACGACGGAGTCATGATGACGAAATGTGTTTTTTTTCTCATTTTAGGGGCGTATAATATTGGTGGGTGTGAATCACCGTTGGTTGTGGCTTCGCCTGTGTGTACAAAAAATTGTGTGAATCGTTCGACTTGGAGGTGTTGGTGGTTTGTTGAAAAATTTTATCGAGTCATATTGTGTGAGATTATGAGACCGTTTTTGTATGCGTTTTGTTTTGTTATCTCATCTACGAATTACATTCATTTTATGCTGTCGACGCTCTTTTTCCATACTGGTGTGTTATTTGGTCGTTGTTTCATTACGAGAACCAATATGAGTATATTTATCTAATCATCGTTCACCTTTTTCAGCGAACCTTGTGTAGAAACCGGCTGCTCATCTTCAAAATTTGTGTATCTGTAGCTTTTAGGAACAAAAAATGATGTTTTTTGATGCGAGTTTGATTTTCATTTGTTGTGGTCAGTCATCATAGGTACGTTATAAAATCATAATTACTCATGCGACAGTGTTTAATATAAGGCTATTTATTGTAACCGATGATACTATTTTTTATTTTTTATTTACTAAGAAAGAATTATGCTGGTGGATCAAAATTTCCGTGGCTAATTGAACGAGGTTCTTTGCAAAATCAAAAAAAAAAAAAACTTATCATGCAGCGAAAAAAAGAAGTGCCTGATCCTCATTCAAGTGTTGTTCACCTAATCAAACGGTGTTATTTTAGCCTGATCGAAGTTCATTGTGATGCAAGTAGGGATCGAACGTGTCGTTAAACTCGTTATCCGATGCTGATGTTGGTATTATTTAAGTTCAGGGAACAACCTGACTTGAGACAATAATTAAGTTCACTTGAGCTTCTTATTCAAAGAATAGTATGAAAATTTATCCTTAAAATTGTCTTCTACGTAAACTTTCGAGTTTGATCGGGTAAATAAGGAGAAACGTAAGTGGAATGATTTAATCGTCATCAAACCTACAATATGGACTTGAAATTGGAAGAGAAATAGGAATTATCCGGTTAGCGTGGCAGTCATATTTCAGTTTAGTAGTAATATGTAATTTTCAAGTCTTTGTTGGGGTGGTATATTGATTAGGTGCTTGACTTTATAATAAAAAGTTTACTCAGTGCCGGTCAAAAGTACAAATGATATTTAAAAAAATGAAAACCCTACCAAAAGCGGGAATAAAATTATGAAGGTGGTGACCAAAAGCGAAAATATATTTTCGTATATTTATCAATTGTTGGGCGGAAAATATTTGTTGATAAGTAGGCTATCACACAATGTTTCACTCAATAAAATATAAAAAATTCTCCTAATCAACCATTTTTGGGTCAAAAAGGGCTGAGTGACTCAATTCAAAAATAGGTATTAGCCTAAATTTAATATCGGCTTCTCAAAAAATATAACCAATGATGTATCGTCCACTTTTTCTACACAAAAAAAAAAAAAAAAAAAAAAATCTAACCCCTGGCCTACCTAAGTAATCAAAATTTCCAAATAATAAACACTCATTACAGAATCGTTCAAATCCCAGTAAAAGAATAATTTTTTTTATATATAAATCAAATTTAGAGAAACAGGCTCCATCTCGACATCAGGGTTCAGTTTGAAATTGTTATCTGTCAATTTTCATAAATTTTGGTTGGGCCATTTTAGAGTAGACAATTTTGTTTTCCTCATAACTTGAGAAATGAAAGATGGAAAGGTCAGTTGCCGTTGTTCTACGGAAATTTGCTTAGCAATGTTCTTGCATTAACATTGTTTTAAAATTATGAATCTTGGAACTTTTGGTTTTTTTTATTGGCGTATTTGGGTTATTTTTTATTCTTTAAATTAGTGGTTTTGGCCTGTCATTTTTGATGCATTTGCGCTTTTGGACGGCAGTCAAGTTGCGAATTCGAGACCAGTCATCGTCATATTCCTGACCCAAAATGGTAATGTGTTCAGTTTGGTTCTATTAGTGCTCTGGTATGCGATTGAAAATTCATGCTGATCATCCCCTCCTCCACTCAGTCATCCACTCCTCCTCTCCGACCTCCTGATGCTAAGTAAAATGGCCACATAGCCAAAGCCCCAATAAATTAAAAACATAAGTAAAAATATATTATGAAATCAAAAATATTTCCTTACAAAGATATGTATGGCTCTTTGGGTTCGCACTTGGCATCTGCGTCTACCTCTGTACTGAATCGGTTTGTTGTATGGTATTTATTCATTCTGTTGAAAATAAAGGTTTTTTATTGCTAGGACTTGTCAAGTATAAAACATTAATTTAGTATACTGAGTGAAATAAGTTATAGAACTTGTTATGTAGGTACGTACTTTTTCACGTGTTCAGTGTTGAAAAAAGAAACGATTTTTTTGTGTAATACGAATTTTTTTTCCATGTAAGATCGTTTTACAACTTTTGGCCTTTCGATTCCTGTTTTAACAATCTTTCACTTGCACCAGTGTCTTTTGAAATTCTTAATGAAGGCAAATAAGAGCCAAGAAGTAAATATTTTTGGTTGTTTGGTTAGATTATCTTCTACATTGAAATCTTGTATGTAAATACTGTAACTAAAGGGAAACTTTGTGCATATGAATGAAAAAGTTGTATTTGCATGAAATTTTTCGAAGGTAAACATACCTTTGAACGTTTATGAGTCAAGCTATTTGTGTTTGCAGGAGGTGAAAAAAATACGTCAATCGATAAACGAATAAATTTCAAAACTCGGTTCTTAATGATGTATACTTCTAGCTTTTGCGTTTGATTTATTCCATATGGAAACTTCATTCTTTTTCCTTTTTTTCCTTTGTACGATACCATTGACAAATTAACATATTATAAATCTCTGTCAGATTTTTTTTTTCCTGTGTGCTTACTTCGAAATTTGTCTTGTATCATTAAGTGACATTTTTTGTAACGGTATCGCCATTAAATAATTGCTGTTCGAGAAAAAAAATATGTTGCATTTTTTTGGTGTGTGGGTAGCTTGCTCCGTTGGATTATTTTTGCTGCATCGTCATTTGTTTCACTTTTACGAATAAAATCTTTATTGTGGTTGCGCTGACTTACGAAGTCCGTCTTGTGATCGAATTATTTTATTTTTTCCATTAGAAAAAAAAATTAAAATTTGCCTTCAAAATTCATCTATTCTATGTGGTGAAATCAGTGGTCTTACTTTGGTTAATTTTCGATAATGGATGATATTAAATATCGATAATATTATTGCAAGTAACGCGGCGTGATCATATTTTAATCAACTCAAGATAAAGTATCAGGTGGTCCAAAGATTTAAAAAACTTATCGTTGTAAATCCGCAGTATATGTTTCAAAATTTTCTGCTTCGAGAATATTCCTATTAAATTTAAGTTTACTTCATTTGAAAAGGTAAATAATTATGGTTTTAATAGAAATATTTGCGCTATAATTAAGTATTGTTTTACTGTCTTCTGACTTGATGAAAATCAATCATACTTAATGAGAGACTATTACTAATTTTGTTATTTGCTCAATATTATTGATCAATTTCGGAATATTCTGATTCCGAAAAATCCTTACTCCGTTTTAAACCGCCTAAGATTTTACTAATTTTTTAATGTATTACTCTTGATAGTGGTTATTATATAATTTTTTTTTTTAACTTGCTTTATATAAAAATCGTAAACGCCATTTATAAATAATCAATAAAATATCAAGTATTTGTATGAATTTACTCATTTAAAATATTTGTATTTTTGTCTTTCAATGAAATCTCTCTAATCAATAAATGTCAGCTACTCTTTTAAGAACTGGCATTATGTGTCATAAATAAGTTCCTGAAATATTATCGTATCATAGGTATTTCTTCTACTTGAGTCAGAGAAAATGAAATAAATGCAGATTATACTCGAATTCACGTTGTTTTTTGATATTCAATTGTTTTTAATCAATTATGCTGACTGGGTAGGATTCGCAGTTACAAGCGAACCCCACCCCCGAAAAGAAGTGTTTTAGGGCCACATCACACATGTTATAAATGAAACTTTGCTTTTCAATGAACAAATCCGAACATGTAGCACCCAGTGAAATTATAAAAAATTTTTCTATCAATCCTTTTTGGGTCATAGAGAGCAAAATGAGGTATTGAATCCGAAAATTAATTGTAAATTTGAACTCAGGGACTCAAAAAAGTAATCGACGATGAATCACTCAGGTTTTTAAGAAAAAATTATCCTGACAAATTTTTGTGGTTACAGGGCGCTCACTTGTGTAGTTCCATCCAAAAATGTACTAAAAATTTGAATTCAGCTCCTCAAAAGAAATAATGGACGATGAATCACTTAATTTTGTTATACAAAATCACCCCAACCTTATTTTGAGGTCACAGGGGCCAGCAATGACGGGTTCAATCCAAAAATGAACTGAAAATTTTAATTCAACGTTTCAAAAAACATAATAGACGATGTATCACTCAATTTTTATCAAGCAAATAATATCCTAACCCTTTGCCTATCGAAATTTGGAATTTGAACTGAAAAAGCGGAAATTTCCGAATACCAAAACGATCATATGACGACAGTTCAAATCTCGGTTGAGTAACCGAATTTTTTTTTTTTTTAATAGATCGAATTTGAAAAATTGGGCTTCGTTGCGACATCGGCTTATCTTAAAATTGTTATTTGAGAAATCTAGTAATTTTTGCTTCGGCCATTTATGAGAAATGGCGTCATCACAAAAGTTGTTTTGTGATTGGGTACATAAGGAAGCTTCGCGTCGCTCGCTTTAAAAATTTTAGGCGAACAATGATAAAAATTTAATTTTTGCTATTTAATTTTTGAAAATATTACACTTTTGGGTACCCTTTTTATCTGAAATTTCGTGGATGATCTGTAACATGAAGAAATCTCAGAAAACCTTACAAAATATGAAATTTTTTCCCTTTTGATGACAAAGTTGGGTTCTCGCTAAAAATATAAAAGGAGGAAAATAATTGCTAGAACCTATTCTGACTGAAAAATTCAATATTCAGAATACTTTTTTCAGTTCTGGAAGATATACTTTTATGTATGGGTGTGCTTAGTTCTCCCAATTCCTCGAAAAATTACTATGACCGTAACTGCAAAAAAAAAAAAATACAACAAAAGTCATGTGGAATGCTAGTTTACAAAGTTTAACCCTTTGAAAGTTGACAAAGTGGAGTGTGTAACCATAAATGTGGTAGTAGCTAATGTACGTTATTACTAATAGGCGGGTATGATATTTAAAAGAAATTTGAATGATATCGTTGGTCTTGAAAGGAGATCCTATTTTAGCTTTAGAAAGGTATACTACCTACCTCAGATTCTCTTCATTGTCCGATATGCTACTTGCTCCCTACTTCAGATTACGCCCAAAATCCGTTCACATGACGTTGTAAAACTCTTCCAAGTCAGCGCCACTACTTTGGAACTACTCGTCCATCTTTGCAAATGAGTTTTGTCCAGTTCACGGATGTGATTATCACTTCAAAAATTTGTGAATTTTTCCAAGTTTAGCTTCCAGTCGAAGTTAACGCCATCGCCCATCGTTCATCCATTATTGCCACCAGTGTGCACTTCAGCATGCGCTACTGGATCTGTAAACGTGTTACTTTGTCAGTGCATCCATTATCCTTTTACTGTCGTATTTGCAAACTACATGCGTATTTATTTTTTCTTCCTTTTGTCGCTCTTTTTTCTTGTGTGTTTTGTTGTCGATCCGCGGTTCGTCTCCCATCAAGATTATGGTTCTCACACTGGCACGCGTAATTTATGACCGACTGCCTAGTGTCTATGTCTGCTGAGGAAAACCGGAAATCATGTCTTGTATTTTTGTCGATGGAGTACCGGTGGTTTCAGTGGGGTGTGGTGGCGGTAGTGGAGGCGGTGGTGGTAGTGGTGGTGGTGGTGTCCAATTTTAGGAACACCTGATTTATACGTGTGTACGCTGTTCGTGATAAATCGCGTATATTCGAATAGGAGAAGACACGGAGAAACATATTATATATATTTTATTCGTATAAGTATAGAAAAAGAAACCGGTGGCGGTGAAGAGGTTGGAGGATGTGGTCGTTTGTTCGAGGGCCATACACATACACAAACACACGCCTCCACCACGGTGCATATGTTTATATGCCGCGCTGTCAGAGGAGGTGATACCCTCTCTCCCCGCCTGTCCTTCTCTCACTCTTCCTCTTTGTTTACGTCTCTTTGCGTCTTTCTCTCATTCATTTAGGCGACCTTTTGGTTTGGTTTGGACTAGCTTCGCCTATCTATAGGTATACTATACCCAATACATGGTATGAGCCCAAGTCAGCCTCTGGCTTTGTTTCTTCTCGGTCTTGTTTTCTTTTTCTGTCGCTCTCTCGCTCTGTGCGCCATCGGAAGCCAATCTCGTCTCCACAATTGTCTGCGTGCCAGCGACCGTTCGGTATTCCAACGGGGCTCTCTGTTGTTTCAGACAGGTTTTTCCATTTCGTATAAACCGAAGAGTGTACACTTTTTCCTCTACATCTCGTACTGTCGTTCCGTCTTTTCTTTTCTCCTTTGCTTCTTTTTTTCTTCTCCGTCTCTCTTCTTCTTGTCTCCCGGTACTCTGTGTTGCTCTCATGATCTTTTAACGGGTGTGTGCAATTCCACCATTTGTGCTGTTGGTGGTGTGTGCTATGCGCGAAACTCTTCTCTTTCGTGGTGTGTTGAAGAGAACAGCTCCACGGTGTACACGGGCTGTGTGTCTAGTGTGTCTGTACACGTCGAATATTGGTCCAGGAAACCGTTTTCTTTTTTCTCTCGTAATATTTGTTTTAGTCGTTTGCGGTGGTTTTTCGCGGAAAGAATGTGAAAGTTTTCTCGAGTTAGACGCTATTCGTCGTTTTTCTGTTTCGGTGATTTCTGGCCAGGTCTGTGAGAAGTACCCAACACTACCATCTCAACAGTGGTCGCACCTATGATGACGACGACGTAAACGTATCTTGGGTTTCACCGCGAACGTTGAGGCTTAACCGACCTGGACGTGAGTACATTTCTTGTGAGGCGAAAATCATTTTAGGGGGAATATAGCTAGTCATGGTCTCCTGGAGGGGGGAGGTGATGGAGATTTGCCGGTAATTGTCGAAGCAGTGCGGCGAGTTAGATGACTGACTACATTTTCTCCTGTATGCGCCGACAATATTGTTTCATTTTTGATGGAAATGATATGTTGATATATTGTTGCCCTCACGTACAGACATCGATAGTCGCAGTTAATGTGCGACGTGTGACCTTTTCTGCAGGCTTTTAAAGAATAAAATCGCAACTATATTGTTTTTCATTTTCAAGAATTTTCGTCCTGTCCGCAGAACCACTCTGAAAATAATACCTAATGATAGATCTTTTTCAAAGTTCTGTCCGAAATTTTTATGTCGTAAGCTTGACGAAAAACGTAAAAGTCGACTGTTCGTGCTTCGGAAACAATCGGTAGGGTAATTCGATTGTTTAACTAAATGTTTTGATTCGATTTTCTAATAGAATTTGTGGGAATGAGGAATGTTTTACGAAATCTCTTTCATTTTCAGTGCTTTTCAAAAATACGTTTGTAAGAATTGCGGTGAATTATTCAGAGTCGAGAAGAAAAATTTCTCCATTGTTCTTAGCGCTTTCCATCTTTTTTCGGCAAGATCAAAGGGTCATTCTCCTGTCAAAGTAGTTACTCAAATTATTCTTATATAAATTTTTCTCATAAATTTATTAATGCTACCATATAATAGAGGATACGTAAAAGTACTGATGTTGCCTTTGTATCATTGATAGAGTAACGTTTTCAGTGTGTATTTGAAAAATGAAAGTATGTGTAAGCTACATATACCTAATTTTTCATTGCCTTTTTTTGATTATCCAAAAAAGACATTGAAAATATGTAGATTAACACTGTAAGCAATTTTAGCTTACCACTTTACTTTCACGAGTTTGTATTCAAAGAATGAGTTTTTTTGTGGTTATGATTAGGTGCTCAGCCTCCCATCTTGAAAGTTGCAGATTCGAGACCAGTCATCGTTATATTCTCGAATAAACCGAGTAATTTATTCAGCTGGATCCATTTGGTGCTCTCATGTGTGATTGGAAGATTCATGTTGGAAGACTATTGACCTCTGGTTCCCGTTCAACTCTTCTACGCATCACAATCAACAGAAGTCTCCATATACTGAAGAAAATAGTTTCTATGCCAAAATCTAACAAAAAAAAAAAAAAATAGATAATATCATTGTTACATTACGCGAGGCGAAAAAATTGAATATATTTCTTAGTTTTCTTAGAATGAAGTTAAATTTAAATTTTTTCTCGCCTACCTCTCCCACATGTATCATCATCAAAGTAACCAATAGGTGATGGTGACGTAGCAAAACTTGTGGAGTGAAAATTCCTTATGAAAAAAAACGCTGAATTTCTCTTGTACTATTGTAATTAAATTCAATGTCATGGAAATTTTCAATTTATTTTATTCCATGAAACCGTTTTTTCTTCCATAAAAAGTTGAATTAAATTAATTTGGTACGTAACTGTCCTGCTTTTTTTGTAAATTTTCAGTGATAGATAAGCAAGTGAGAAAGACAATTTTTTCGATTTAAAAAGAAAAAAAGTCTGTTGAATGCAAGTCACATAATTTTTTTCCTTTCAAACCGGTTGCATTTTCTAAGTGTTCGTATGAATTGTCCTCTGTTAATAAACTGGTTTTCGTGCTGAAGTTTTGGTGTATTGTCAATATGTTGGGTTCGTTCACCAAAGTTGAAATGTCTCCGAATAAAAAAAATTCACGTCGAGAAAACTAAAATATTTCGCTCGTGGGAACCTTAGTCAACTTTTTCTTCGCGCAATTAATTTTCCTCTAATTGCTTCTGGGTTGAAATTACCCTGTGGTGATGCATCTCAATTAAATTCCGCCAATCGATCGCTCATGTTTCTATTTTATTACAGATTTGGTTTTTATTGGAACCTGTTAGCTTGCATGAAAGTGATAATTTGTTGAAGGTTCAATGGCCAACATTCTTGTAGAAAGCGTCTCTGAGAAAACATTCAAAATAACTGTGGTGATCACTGGAAAAGTATATTGAACAATCACCTTAGTCCAGTGAAATTTTACAAAAAAAAAAAAATTAGCGCCTAAACTTTAACTATACAGAGTTGAGTCGATTCCTTAAACTCCTTAGAGTAATATATTAAAAGTTGCATTCTGTTGGCATCTTGCAATTTCGGGGAAGGGATGTTTATCCCCCAAAGTTTGGTCTTTCATGTTTTTCTCCGCGAATTTCATTTTTGTGATGAAAATAATTCAGTAAATAATAGTGCAGCGTAAAGTTTCCTGCAAAAAAAGTTCCCTGCAGTTTTTTGTTCAACACCTCCTTCTCCAGAGAGTCTTGAAAACAATCATTTTTAAGTGAATATGTTCAGTAGCATTATATGGGAAATATAACTCGTAATTATCATACTATTTAAATAATTAATAAACCCAATACATATTTTTTACCCACCTAACCCCTTCCATAACCTCTTATCACCCCTTCATCATCATAGCCCACCGGTTCTCTTGAAATAAAACTGATAAGTATACATTTTTATCTACTTATATAATATTTTAACTAAGATTGTGTAGTGTGTACAGTACCGTATCAGTTTTTCTTTATGAGAACGGGTGGGCTATGAAGGTGGAGGGGATGGTTGGGGATTATGGAAGGGAGATAGAAGGATAGAAAATATACATGGGTTTACTAATTATCTAAGCAGTATGATAATTTATTACGAGTTATATTTCCCATATAATGCTATTAAACACATTCACTTAATAATGGTTGTTTTCGAGAATCTCTGGTAGAGAAGGCGTTGAACAAAAAAATGCATGGAACTTTTTTTGTAGAAAATTGTATGCTGATATCTGAATTATTTTTTAATGAACTATTTTTATCACAAAAATGAAATTCCTGGAGAAAAACTTGAAAAACCAAATTTTGGGGATAAACACTCCCTCTCCCAAAATTGTAAGAGGCCTAGGAGGTGAAACTTTTCGTATGTTATTCTAAAGGACTCACCCATTAACCCTATGCAGTTGAAGTTTGTATGTTAATTTTATTTTTCCATTTCCTCATTTTTATGCTCATTTAACTGGACTACCCACTTACTTTCATAAAATTTTGTCGCAATGGTTCCTCAAATAATTTTTAATTACAAGCTTTTATTCTACTCAGTACTCTGATTTATAAAATATATCAGTACTGCAGTCAACCTTCCAGAATAAAATAATGTTTATTTCTCATAAAACTAAATTCAAAAATAAAAAAATAAAAGCTTATCTTTAAAAACCTGTTTTTAACCTTGTGGAATATCTTGTTGTGAGAGATATTCACAGGTTTGCGTGTTCTGCCACTTCATGCATTAAAGTATGGGAGAGTCAAATCCTTGGCAAACACTGGCAATTTTGTAGCCAGTTTTGAGAGTTTATATACCAGATTTGGTGCATGCACACAGACACACATACGTACATATATGTATGGTATTATGTCATACGTTACATTGTTTCTTGCCTCTGTTGAGGTGATAAGAAACAATTCAACACGTTTGGTGCTGGTCCGTGACATCACTAAGATTGCTATTGGGTAATTGATCATGGCCTGTGCAATGTATCTTACCTGTACATACGTACAGGTACAAACGTTACAAGTGTATATATGTTTAACATCTTAGAGACAAATATATGCCAGCCTTTGGGCGGCGACTGTTGTCGAGGGGTGCAAGCCCCTAATACCTTATACGAGTATAGTCCCCACAAATTTGAACTCATTTTTTAATGAAGCGCTAATCTGTGTAGGTCAGTATTGAAGATTTTTTTTTTTACATACTATCGATTTCAGGCGCAAAGTTCTGCCATTATCATTTGTATTTTCCAAAACACCAAGATGAATTGTTTAATAATTGTTGTAGGTATGTGCATGTTTGATAGATCAGATGCATTTTTGTTCCAGTAACTTGTCGCCAAATAAAAAAACTATTTTTAATTCGAGTCATTTGAAAGAACTTGTGTAAACGTGCTAAAATTATTCAAACTAAATTAAAAAAAAATAAAATAAAAAAACAAGTTTTAGAATATTTTTATGACTCAAAAGAGAAAAGTATTACAGTTCTAAGTATTTTCGAGTCTCGGAATTCGTCTTTCAGCAATCTGTAATTTCGTCTCATTTTGTACCTCATAATATGATGCTATTGTTTTTTCATACCCACCCGACGCCAATAGCATTTAACCCATACTATTCATGGTCGAAGATTTGAACGTTTCAAATTAGAGTAAAGTATTTTTGCTGACGAAGAGTATAAATTGTGACTCTGTTGTTGATTATTCATGAGTATCTTTTTCACCCGGGGAAATTTTATTTGGCTAGTGTAATCAGTGTCACAAAATGAGGTCGATTATTATTTTCATATTGTTCGATAGTGTTGGATGTCCTTTTTTTGTCTTCATTCTTTTTTCCCCGTTTGCTTTAGTCTACACCATGATGGTATATACTAAGTAATACCTCTCAACGTTTATGGAATAAGTGAGTGGCGTGTAGTAGTATTCGTGGTCATAAGCCTTGACGTTTGTTTGCACGGCGACAATTCGTGTGATTGTTTTTCTCATTTCATTCTCTAGACCGTTTTGTTTGTGTTCGGTTTTTATTTTATTTTGTTTTGTTTTTTTTTGCCTTCTATTTTGTGGTCGTCGCTCGTTGTTAGTTTCTTTTTTGTTCTCGTCGAGTTTTTCTTTTTCCATTTTGTATATTGTCTTTGTCATTTAGTTATTATCACGAAATTAGAATGCCAAGCAGGGGTCTTTGTGCAATGACAGCTAATAGTAGCCTTTTCCATTGGTCTATTGTTTTGTTTTTGGTGTTTTTATTTTTCTTGCGTTATTGTACTGACGCAGTGTCGGTGTTGTGAATGTATTTAAGTTTTAAAGTTTGTTTTTTATTTGGTTTTGTGGTTAGTTCTTTCTTTTAGTAAGGCTTTTTTGGCTCTACATTTTGGTTCCTGTTGAGATATTGTTCTTTGTTGCTCCTTTTTTTTAAAAAAACATCCGTTGATCAGTTTTATTTAGTTTTAAGTCTTCAGTTTTAAGGCTAACTTTGGTTTCAAATTTTTAGAAATCTTTTAGAAATTTCCGTACTAAAGGAATAGCTCTTAGTAATGGTTTGGTAGAACATTTCTCCGTTCATTTGTTGGATAAAAAATTAATAAAAACATAACGAAGTATGAGTGACTTGTCCCTTCCAGTGCTGATAGTATGTTTTTAGAATTGAAAATTTAAAATTATGAAAAACGTGAATATTTTGTAATACACGTGTCAGAAAATATTGAGCTTCGTAAAAATTGAACTGGTCCTTCATTATTCGAACATCGAATCACTGACACGACGCGACGTATAGTTTTCGCATGGTTCTGTTCCTGCAGCGCTGCAGAATACTACTTGCATTACGGAATTAAGAAAAAGCGAAGTATTCGAGAGTCTCGACGGCTCTTACCCGCCCAGGTAGCTAAATTTTATTCCTGTAGGGATTGAACGAAAATCGTGATTTAAGTTGGGAAAGAAATGTTTACGAATTTAATTCCTTTTTCTAGTTTCAGTTAGACACGCTGACAGAAAAAAATAACCAAATCTCTTAAGTGTTAATAAATCATATTTTTTCTAGAATGGTAGGTACTTCGTTTTTAAGGTGAAATTCCAAAGTGCTGCGTTCTCCAGATCATGATATTAATGGGGTAACGATATGTCGAATGTATCTAGTAACGTCCATTATACATTTGAGGAGCCTCACTCAAAAAAATATGACTTACATATTTGATTTTGTTCAGTCGTTAGAATTTTAGAAGCCAATTCGTAATTCGTTTGCGAACGTGTTTAAAGAAATGTTGGTGAAGGTTTACCTTTAGATCAATCGTTTTAGAAATGAATGTGTGGCGAGGTTGTTCTTTGATCGTGAATTTCTCGTTTCGCGCTAATTTCATAAAAATTTATAATTAGTCTTTGATCTTTCAGCGACTGCGGCTATGGTTGAATGGTAATTCACAAAAATAATGAAAGTTTACGAGAATGAATGTTTTTTAACAGAACGTATTCTTGTGTCTCGTTGTTTCGTTCGTCAGAGGACGAACTCGTGATTGAAAAATAATCTAGAATATAAAAACAATCTCTCATCGAATGCAAAATATTCTTTACCATCTGTATTGCACTGAGAGAATGCCAAAATTTTTTAACCGACTTTCCTAGCGAGTTTATAAATTTGTTAAATTTCGCTTCATATTTTGTTCTTGGTATAATGCACACGGCCTTTACTTGATGAGTTGAAGAATATGTTTCTCAACAATGATGTGGTTTCTGCTTAGTGCAGTCTTTGAGTTCACTGTCATCGTAGCAATTATGACTGGGTAAATTAGGTTGATCGTGTGTTTTCATTGCGGTAATATGAAGCCTGAGTTGAAATCTAGTTGCTAAGTAAGCTATTGTTGAAGTGAAACTTTTGATAGAACTTCGTAGCATCATTTTTTCAACTATTTATCAGTATAGAGTTGGTACCCTTTCATAATTTGAAGTTTGATGAAATTCAATATTCGTAACTACTGTAAAGAGAATGTAGCCGAAATATGTATTATTTTAGGAATTTTCCGTTGCAGTCGGTTGTGCGATGTAAACAAAAACTCATTCGAGAAAATTCACCTTTTCGCTCCTAACTGAACGAAATTCAGCTTCGAAGTTTTTTCTTTTCTTAATCCCGTAATCAGGTTTTTTTTTTTTTTTTGTGAATACTTTAGTTTTTACCGTTAATTATTTAAAGATTATAAATAAAAACAGTTGCATTGAAAATCACTTGTCACGAGCCATACATAACGTAAATGCTAAGCTAATGAATTTTCAAACAATAGACGCACTAACTTTCAAGTATTACTTTGTCTGCTTAGTAATTCCATCTTTTTTTTTCTTGGTTGAAATATTTTCCATGTTTTGGAGTCAGCTGTAAGAAAACTAAATAATTTACCTCAATTTTATGAATAATTTAAAAATTTGAACAATTTTGCGTAAGATGGAGTGATTACTTACGTGAAACACAATTTGAAAAAAATTATGAACTGATTTAGATGTGTCTGTGTGATGAAGTAGTATGTTTCACTTTCATAGTTCTTGTTTAGTCTATGTTCGAACAGAAACTTGTCCACTCGTACGTTCTCTTTACATTTTTTTTGTGGATGACTAATCTTTGAATTATTGACCTTTAAAGCTGAATGCCAATCTGTAAGCGTATTGAGCAGACTATGTAGGTAACTGCTTTAACGAGCTCCGAGCAAAAACTATTGTACAGTTTTGTGATGAATACTTGTTGTTCGATATTGCTGAACAAATTCATGTTATTCGTTTCGTTTATGAACACCGTTGGTGCGGAGTTCAGCAGTTTTTCAGTCTCTTTGATTTTGAACCCATAGTCAGTGTCGAATCGATTCGTCTAGTCGACCTTATGGTTATAAATTTTTGAAAAAAACCACGTAAGAAAAGTAAATTATAAAGCAAAATAAATTAAAATAGGCCTACTTCACAAACACATTGGGCGGTTTCGTTGAATAATACATTTGGTTGGAAATATGAAAAAATAAAAAATGTTATTCTACAGTATTTGCTTTTTCGTATGAAAGGTGACGATTTTGTTCTTTTACCTTTTTTTCGCGCGTAGGCATTTCATTTTACGATTGTCTTTCGTATTTCCTCCTCCTGCTTCCTCATAAAAACAAAAGAAATAATTTTTTTATTTCGATCAAACTTCTATTTTTGTTCTCGTTCCATTATCCAAAATGAACCGGACACCTCTCGACGACGCTATGAAGAGAGAAAAAAATCGTTTGGCCAATTTATGGCTTTGGAATTTTTTGGAACTCTGTCGCCTTATTGTTTGTATGGAAAGAAAAAAAAAGCTGCAGGCAATCAATCTTCATTTCTTGACGACACATTAAAGCTTTTTAATATTCGGGCGAGAAGAGAAAGAATGAAATGAAGAAAAAAGTTGAACGCGTAGAATTTTAACAGGCTTAAAGAACGAAAAGTCCAGATAGGGGTTTGTGGAGAGGTGAAAAAAATGAAGCTGAGTGCAGACGGTGTAAGAAGAATGAAAATTAACGATTCCGTGTAGATAGAAAATTCCTTTGGAGGCATTGTAATTAACGATGAGGATGGAATTATTATGACGTTAGGTGGCACTTGCCTACACATTTCCTGTAGGCCTACCTGATTTTTGTTTGTTTTTGTAGATTTGGAAAGAAAAAAAAAAAAGGTTCAACATTGTACGGCTTCTTTTTGACGCATCAGTTGCCCTGAGGAATTCGTGTTTTCTCGTGTGTACTCTACAAAATCATGTGAATTATAATTATCGTTGGTGGTTTAGTCCGTCTTCAGAAAGTGAAATACACCGATTCGTGTCGTTCCATCTGCGTTTATTTATTTTATAATTGGTATCTCCTTCGAATTTGAATATTTTCCTAATTGATTCCTATGGGCTTAGCATTTAGGCAATATCATGCTGCTGGAATGCTCACCGATCCGATGTCTTTCATGTCGTTTCAAACTTTTTTCAGTGCAACGAAATTAATTTTTTTGGACTGCGAATACGATTTCGTGGTGATTGGCGCCCATATGTTGAACGTTTTTGGTAGGTCTTTTCCCCATTTCGATTGTACTTGTATTGCGTAGGTAGGTCCGCTGCTGGCTAGAATGAAAGAATAGTAGAGCCATTTCAGTAAATTCTAGATTAAAGTATAATTATGCTTTATTTATGCATACAGTTTGTCTGGTATGGTTGGAAAATTGGTATAATGAGGTTTATGAAGCTAATTTTACGAAAACAGAATTTTTCACTCGTTGTTTGTAGATGGTCTGTATCACTAATCATTATCTAGTTTGATCAAAAATAATAGTTTTCTTGTCATATTCGTAATTTTGTTTTGTAAATTTTCGTCATTTAAATTTATAAACGTCAGTTGTAGGCCATGATTACTGGCCAGTGGCCTCAGATGCCGGTACTAGATTCAAAATTTTCATTCACAAGTCGTACATTGGTAGCTTTTATTAGTAGCATCCCAAGTGCAGTTATATTAGTCTCGACTCCAACACCATTGTTCAGATAGCGAAGGAAGGTGGATTGATGTGAGTCTTATCTGTAATCAGCTTGGTCATCTGGTTGAAAAAGAACATCAGTGTATGTACAGCCCTTTGCAACATGCAGCCTTATTTCATTTAGTCGTGACATAACGTTCAGGAGTCCTGCCTATATACCCCTCTATGTTGCACTACTAAGTTTCATTCTCTTTTTCAGACCTGGTTGGCCGGTTCCAAATACACCTGTACCACGATTTTTTGTTCCTCAAACATCAGATTTAAATCAGGGAGAAGATGTTCCTGACATTTCTCCTTAAATTTTGGGCGTCAGTTAGCCCGTATGTGTAGCCACATTACCACGTTACTGCACATGACATATTTTTTCCCCAATTTCGATGAGAAGTTTTAAAGGTTGCCAAATATTCACAAAACTTGATAGGGCACCCTGTACTGTATACTGAGATGTGATTGTGTGTGCCCGAAATGTGGAAGGTATATGCGCCGGTAAGGATCAGAAATTGCTTGTTAGTTCCAGAAATTTTTCGAATCAGAGGATCCCATTGACGTCGTAAAGATGAATATTCACCGCGAAGTATCGTTCCTTCCGGTTTGAGTGAAGAATCCAGTATAAGTTTCCATTTCACGTACGATTCGTTTCGAACAGTGCTAGACGCACGTGGATGTAGGTACAAGTTTAGTGACTCGTAATATCGTTCGTCCGGTGTTGGTGGTGGTCGAATATTTACGTGCCTATTTTTTCGTCTTTTACGTGAGAGTAGAAACCATTTTTTTCTCGATTGTGCGCGGTAATTGCTTATAATTTTGACCGAGCCCTTGTGCGCCTCCACCATTCGTCTGGTGGATAATTTATCATTAATCAACTCTCGAGCAGAGCTATCCTGTGCTTCAGTACCCATGCTACCCATGCTACCCATGCTACCAACCTACGAGTGTGTATATGCGTACGTGTGCGGTGCGCACCGCTATGCACCTCCATAGTATTCGTATTGATAATACTAATATGCGCAGGTAATCGATGCATTCTCGTAAAACCACCTCCCGGATACGTTTCTCGAAATCTTTTCGAAAAACGGTATCGTTTTTGTTGTTATTGTTATTGGTGCAACAAACAGAGGCTTCTTGTCCTCCTTCTACTCCTCCTCCTGTGTAGTGCCACGACGTAGGTGAGGTTCGTGAACAAACATTCTGTCCGGCTATCGGTATCTTTCTTTTTATCCGATCACTGCATATTGACTGCTGAAATAAATTATGCCCTGCGGAGGAATGGTGATTTCTCATTTCTTTTGGTTTTTAAGTTTTGTTCGAACACCAACCGACGTAGGTGGACTCCGAAATTTTTTCGTCGAAATTCACGCGAAATGGTGCCACAATAGCGAATGCACTACTTTGTCGTCGTCGACTATGAACTCTTGAAAGGCGTAAAAAAAAATGCAATTCTCTGTATCTCTCTCTCTCTCTCTCTCTTTCACAATCCCACCCTTTTTGGAAAATGTCCGATACGAACTCGTTGACCTGCTTTATCAAAAATAGTTGACATTTTAATTGAGTTCTTTGGGTCGTAATGCGTGTTTACACTCGGTTACGACTTATGCCGCATGAAGAGAGAATAAATGTTTCACGACATGTTTCTTTTCCTTTTCCTTTTTTTTTTTTTTTTCGAATTCTGATCTTTTGGAGACATGCGATTCTCATTCGGTAAATTAATTTATGATTTCGTCGAATGACATTTTATTTTTTTCCTCCTTTGAAACGTTTGGACGAAGAATGGGGAAAAGTTTAATAAAAATCGAATTAAAGCTTTCTCTTGAGCGGAAAAATCGTACTGTCGATTGTGGTGGTGGTGGTGGTGGTGGTGAAGACATACCCAAAACAATTCGTCTCAATTTGGAATGTCAATCGAATGCCATTAAGCGAACTTTATTTATCGGATATGGACGGTGATAAAATGGTGTGGTGCGTGTGTACTTACCGAGTTATTTTGGCTCAGTAAAAGTCAAGTAAATGGTTTTGGAAAAGTGTTTATCGTGTTGAATGCGTTCGAGATCGATGTTGAGTTTTTATTAATTTTGTGGAGGGCGGAACCGTTGTTCGTTTGTGTAAGCAGAAAAGAGGATAGGCATTTGCAAAGCCGACTTTACATGTCAAGCCATGAAGTGGAATGAAAATCGGTTCCTCAACGCAGCTGCCAGCTTCACTTTTTCAGCACATATTCTAGCAGAACTTGAGAAAAAATAATAAAAATAAATTTATAACGATCAGTTTCATTTTTGGGAATAAGAAATTTGAAATAGAGTGAAAAAACTCAGGTTTTGTCACAAATGGGTCCTTCGGATATCAGTTTGCGACGTAGCGATTTTCACTTTCCGACGTAATAAGTGAAATTGGCTTTGTTATTTGATTAAAAATTAAACAGAATAATATTTTGTCGGCTCGCTTCTTTGATTACGACTAATTAGTCATAAATTGGGGACGTGTACGACTCTGATGATGGTGTCGGTTTCACTTATCAAGCTGTGAAGTAAAATTGTGATGGCTTTCTCTTATCGACAGGCTTGAATATACGGAAAACTGGCGGAGAAAAGTGTTAATTTTGTCGACGTTTCAAAGTTAAAAATTTGAAAAATATTGGAAATGACGTCTGTGACTTAAATATTGAGTGTTGAGTGGGCTTTTTTTGTTTTTTGTGTTATCGAAATGATTCATCTTGAATAACTTGTGAGTGCGTAGTTATTTATCGGATGCAATTCAAAAAATCACATCTTAATCAAACAAATGTGGTTCTCATTTGGTACTTGTGGAATACTACTGAGGTTGCCGAGGGCATACACCACCTCTTCACCTTATTTTGCGTGCATATATGCTATAATCTTTCTCGCTCATTATAAGCTTTTATTCTACTCACTACTGCAATTTTAAAATGTACCAATACTGCAGCCAACCTTCCGCAACAAAATAATGTTTATTTCGCATGAAGCTAGAGCTAAAAAAAATAAATAAAATAAGAGCTTATTTTTTAAAAATTCGTTTTTATGAGCTTTTACTTTATTCGTTTATTGTTCCACACAGTTTGCTGTTAGAAAGTGCGCGCATGAGGCAAACCATCTTGGCTAAGTTTTTTAATTTTGGTGGAAAATCCGCTTGGGAAATGAGGTTCGTATTGAAAATTGGTTGTGGCGTTTGCAAAAATTTTTTCCTACACTTGTTTTGTTGTCAGGAAAGATAAATTATCATTTTAAAATTGAGTTTTCAGAGAAATGAAAAAAATGAAAAATTGTCGTATGTATCTGAAGAAAATAAATACATTTCGTCACCTTTTCAACCTTACGAACCCAGTGCAATATATCATGACAATGGTAGGAATGTGAGAAGCTAGTACTCCAGCAAACTTTTTTCGATAAAGCATTGCATGATGTGACAGAACACACTGAACATAGGCAACAAATAAACAAATGTACGAGTACACACGAAAGTACAAAAAATGCAACATTGAATTTATTGTACTGTTTAGATACTTCGAGATTGTATTAACATAAAAAAATTGTCTTTTACATGTGCTAGTCACTTGTTTTCTCCTCGGTTGTTCCAGTAGTATAGTTTTAATAATTTCTTTGGGCGCTTCTTATGATAAATAGATTTTGTTTGCGGGAACAGCTAAAAATATTTCCAGTGGAATTTAAAGCTACATATTTGGATGATTTGTCGATTAGGATGGCTGAGAATTTCATATTATAATACCTTGGTGATTAAAATTACTAAAGTTTTTCGTGTTCCCAGCAAATTAATCATCACCTTTATCAAATCTCTAGATATGTACGAATAGGAATATAATATCCTTTTGAGAATGATTCAATATCATGCTTGTAGCATCATAGAGAGACATAGGAAATAAGTTAAGCCATGTTTCATGTTTGTCTTTTGTAAACATAATTTAATATTCTAATGATCGATTAAAAAAAACTTGAACCGTGAATATTGGAGATACTTAAGTTACGTAATGGCTACCATTTAAGAAAAGTCAGGTAATTTTTAATTAGGTCAATTAAAGGTTAATCATTAGTCTCATTATTAAAAGATAAAAATAAATTGACGAGAATTTGATAAATTCAAAGTTAGCACTTAAATTTTGAAGGATTGTTTAAGTTTAGTAGTTGGTTGTTACATTGAATTAATTTAAGATCTGAATTCCATTCTTCATTAAGCTCCGAAACTACATATTTTTTAATAATAGAAGCAACCTAAAATAATAATTTAAGACATAAAGTTCACGCGTGGTATAATCATTGAAAAACAATGATCATCATCGAATATATTAATCGGTTTAAGGTCACAGCGCACTCATTTCTCCCTTTGCGCCAGAACGAATGGACAGATTTTTATGAAAAAGGTGTCGATGGAAAAGACTTCGTGTGTAAAATACCGGAATACCTTCAATATTTTCCTAAATTGAGCTGGGGAGTAAAATTCAGGAGAAAAGAGTAAAGGCGTTCGTAGACTGATTGTTTCAGACCATATAAGCGAATTTGATATGGTCGTTAATGTTATCTATGCAAATTATTTACGCAGTTGGCACAGCTACTTAGTAAAATGCTTTACAATGAGTATGAGAATTCGGCAAATTCAAAGGAATGTTATTTAACTAATTATTACTCTTGTCCAAAGAAAGGAAAAAACTAATATATTTGTAAGTTTGTTGTGTGTCGCGAATCTAATTTGCACTTCAAAATAAAAATAGTGTAAGAGTTTAAAATTCAAAACTATTTATTCACACGTAATTACAATAATGGTGAAATTAGAAAATTCGGATATTTCTTACACACGAAACGAACGAAGATCTATTCTGTTAAACTGGGTCAACGTTGAATGACCGCACGAAAGGATGAATGAATTTATCAATGAAAAATAATCGGAAGCGAGCTGTGAAGTCGATGACGATAACAAAAGAAAATGTACAGGTTAAGATTAGTCGAGAATGTTGTCATCGGATAAAAGAAGGAATGAATTTAATGAATGAAATGACGTTATTATAGATAAGTAAATCGCATGCAGTTCATTAATACATCGTAATAGCTTAGCCTAAGTCAAACATAAATAAACATGAAAAATAGTCAAAATCTTGCAAGTATGAGCGAGATTTGGTGTAATTTGGGAAAAGACGACATCGTCTTTTACATATATATATATATATTATTCACTACTAATTTAAAAAAAAAAGTTTTTTCCACTTTCCTATAATGATTGCAACATTGCCATTTTCAGTTTCATTGGTTGATGAGTAAAGTTAGTTTTGCTGATCATCAGTGATAGATAATTCGTGAGTAATGGCAGCTGAATTCAGTAATTTATGGTCAGTCATGATTAGTTAGTCGATTGAAAAATTCCTGTCGTGTGATTAAATGTTGATAAGGTTAGAACTGTTGCTGAAGTTGAATCATTTAAAAATAGCGAAGATGCCTGTCAGTACTCGTATAGCGTATACCGTATTATGTGTGCCAAATTATGAAGAATATTTTGCTATGAAATAGATTTTGATCTGGTCTTTGGTTACCAACAGCTCCTGAATTAAAAATAACCTGACACACTTTCCCGTTTATTCTACCTTGAATTTTACATTCAAATAAGTCTGTTCGATATGGAAAAAGTTGTGAAACTTTTTGCACTTTATAAAAACAGATTGTGTGGTTTTATTAAGTAGAACTAGAAATAAACTTTATTCTCAAAATCGAAACATGCCAAATTTCCTTGACGAGTAGGTTCATTGAAAAAGTTCTCGTCTAAAGATATTGTTCGCATGCTGTTCTTATCGTAAAAGTTCTTTAAATTGTTCTGTCATTTTGTTGAGAGAATTTTGAGCGTGGGGTGAACCGACAAACTGAGAATCTAATTTTTCCATAACTTGTTATGAACTTGAACTTTGAGTGATGTGAATTTTCGTGTCATATCGAACACGGCTGCAGAAACACTGGTACTGTTTGATACCAAATTTGAGGACATCGTCGCCGAAAAAATTCATAGTTTTTGCTGTTGATTTTGTTTTAAATACTCTAATTTTGCATTGCAACTTCGATGTGGAAATTCCTTTAATTTTATCGAAGGCTGATTTTAAAGGGGGATTTAGGGTATAATTCCCCCAGCGCCTAAAAAAATTGTCAATTTTATACACAATTATTCGGTTTTTACAATTTTGCATCTATGAAATACGTAGAAAATTGTTAACCCCTCTTATAAAAATTCACGAATGTTATTTAATGTGATTATATCCCCCTTCCAAGAAGTAATTGTGAAACTGAGTCCGATTTTATCGTTTACGTAAAAAGTTTTGAAACAGCTTATTAATTTTTTTGATGTTTTGTTTTCTTTTGCGTTGACAGATGAACCAGTTCGATGTAATTCCAGCCTTTGGGAAGAAAATGCAGTCGATCCGTCTAGTTCGCAGCAAAGTTCAGCCGGATCGGAGCACGATACTTCGTCGGGCGACGAAAGCAATAAGTAATTACCAGTTTTAAATATTTTCTTATCAATTTTTGCTTAACCATCAGTTGTTTGCTTGATGATAATCGTCATAATTTGTACTGCCACTAATTGAAGAGCTGCTTTCCCAACAATTCTCAGTCGAAAAATATGATTTTGAGTCGAGAGCGTCATTTGTTTGTTGTCCATACTGGTAGCCACAAACGGAGTCGTGGGTACTTCATATAATCACAAAATTTTTCCAATTATTATCGATCTCGGTGAAATATAAAAACTGTTTCATTCCAAAACGTATTTAGTCAATGCTATAAGATGATAACAATAGTTTTCGAATTTGCCAGTCATTGTATCTCATGAAGAAAGAAAAAGGGATGTATGTCGTATATCTGTGTAATATATCATTTTATTTTTTCTGGTTAAGTAGTTGTTTTGAATATTTCAAACAAATAATGAACTAAAAAGCTGTTATTCAACTAAAATATTGGTACTTATTGGTACCATAACGTACATGTTCACACTACTTTGACCTATTTTCGGCTATAACTCGGTTCGGTTTCTTTATGACGTCATGAAACGTATAAGTCGTATGTTGAAAATTTCCACGTTAAGCTACCGCTCATCTAAACAGTGGCGTATTTTGGGCTTCGAAAAGGGGGCTGCAAAAACAAAATGAAAGAAAGTAAGTGTATAGAATTACTTTTGATGTATTTTTTTATCAATTTTATGAAATCAAATTGATTTGTTTGGAGCCAATGGGGCATGTTCGAAATTTTCAAAACCTCCCTCAAGTACGCCCGTACATTTAAGCAAGAATTCTGTAACCTAATAATGAAAAAAGTGCTGAAGTTCAACCAAGCACTTTTTGGAAAAAAGTTCCGTAAATGTGTGGGTACTACTTTTTGACCAATTTCATTTTTTTCCCATGAAATTTTTATTTTCTTATTTCGTACAAGTGTCGCTCAATTATTTATCATACGATGATGAAAATGTGAACGGTGGCTGAAAAAATGTGGCTTTTTTTGTGTTTCATCGTCTACAGAGTTATTAAGGAAGAGCAGGCGAAAGGAAAGAGCGAGGAAGAAATCTTCCAATTTTCATTCGTTTCTTTCTCGTAAACATCCTTTTGCATAATGTACGAGTTTGTGTCTTTCATTTTTTTTTCCAGGTGTTCTTCAGAAGTGACGTGTAACATAAATAAAGGACACGCGAAGTGGAGAAGAAATACACCGTCACCCGAGCCACCACCACCCTCTCGAGGACTTTCTAGATGGTTTTCTATTCGTCGAGGATCGCAATTCGATCTAGATCAAAAACCAAATAAAATGCCTCTTCTTCCAGAGGTTAGTAGATCGTTTTTAAAATTCTTACCTACTAAAAAGTACTTGAATACAGTATCGATGAGAAATTAATTTTTCTGTTACTCAAGTACCTGTCTGACGAGTAAGGAGTATTTCTTACATTTTTGCCGTAAGTATCTAATAGGTCCTCAATGGTCCTGCTTGGTTCGTATCAAACTTTACTGTTTAGCTTACGTTCGGCTGAAAAAGCGTTAAAATCTTTGCCATAATCAAATGCAAATTGTCGATCCCACCATTCAAATGGAGCAACTGACAAATCATTTCTCAAATCATTTCATCCTCAAACGAGAGAAATGTTTACCAAACATTGTGGGTGGAGGAATTTTTGTGCGATTGACTTCGAATGCCTCACACCGTTGAAGTTTTGAAATTTACTTTCGTAGTTTATGTACAACCTACAACCCGATTCCAACTTTCGAACAAAAGCTCCTTATCGGTGGTCGTTAGGTGTGTCTATCGATCATCCTTTAAAATTGTTAATTCGAAAGGTTTCAACGTTTCAACGTTTCAACGGTTTTTGCATTCCATCATTGTTCGACTTTATCGAACTTTTTTTTTTTTCTTTTCGAATAGAAAACAAAAGATGATACAAGGACAAAAAAAGTATTTTGAACTTATCTAAACTAAAATGTAGGCAGAGCTAGCTTTCGCATGAAAATGAGACGCCCAGACGATATTGGGATTAGCTATATATATTTCGGGGAATAAGAGAAGTGTAAAGGAGGTGAGAGAAATTAAGGGCAAGAAATGAGTTCATGGAAGTTAGAAGATAGGGTGCTATTTACGCATTTTGTGATCCATTTCTATTGAAGGCGGAAGTTTTTAACGCCCTCCTGAACTGTGTAATGAAAATAGAGAAGGAAAAAAGTGAAAATGAGTCGTAACTTTGACGTTACTTGCAATTTTAAGTTAATAAACCCATTTTTTATGTTCTTGTTAGTGAAAAATGTACGCAAATTTTCAGAAGTTCTTCTTCCATAATTTGGTTTTGGATTATCCGAGATGAAAATGACAACATTTGTCTATTTGCGAGTCTGTGCAGCTGTATCGAAAGTAATAAAATGGCGATCAAGTTCTGCTTTCCTTCGTGCGTTGAAATTATGCGTATTTTTGAGTGATAAAAAGGTGCAGTTTGGGAAGTGGAGTAACCTCAATGTTTTTTGAACCGAATCAGTCATCATAGATCAACCAAAGTCATGGCTTAAAAATACGCTGTTTTTTCGCTTTTTATGACGTATTTCACGAAATTTTAAACTCAGCTATATGGAACTTTGTAAAAAATGGAAAATTATAAAATATATCATTACATCAATGAGTGTGAGCTATTTGTAGGTTAATGCATATTTTACGCTGGCATTCTTTGAAATTCTTAAAGTGTTGAGGATTATACTACATATGGTACGCTTATTATTTACCAGTAACTGGAACAGGTGTTGCAAATGCGAGGAAAAACTGATAAACTTAAAATTATCGTAAATTTGTGTTCGAACTTTATTGTTTGGGACTTGAAATGAAAAGAAAAAAATAAGAAACCGAAAATAGTTGACGAACTGAAATTTGATATTTTTTTCGGATCTGAATTCCTCCTGATTAAATAATTCAAGTCTTTAAATAACGAATCCGTTTCAGCTTTTCTGACAATAATTTGAATTAAAATTCGAATAATATTGACGTGGAACGCGTTTTAGGCCTAATTTCTCTGTGAAAATTGTTACAAAAAGTATCCGAAAAATTGTATCAAAAATTTCTAGAAAAAAGGCGTCACAAAATGACGTCGTATATCTGGTAACTGATACCGCGCCAAAAGAGGGCCTCCATCTCTAGCTCTCTGCCATACTGATTCTGGGACTTACCATTTTGTGCCTAATCATAAGTTGGAGGTGACTTAATCATTTTATTTATGGTGCCTGATTAATTGGTGGAGACCTCATTTGATTCCGCTACGGACTTGACCGTTCAATCCATGTTATTAGGCAGGGAGACTATTATTTTGTACTCAGCCCTTTATATACTCGCTCCATGTAGTGTGTAATATGTATCTTAATCACCACAAATCTGTTTCAATCTTAACTAACGAATAAAATCGAAACATGTTCTACGCCTATATTTAATCTTAATATGTGCGCAAGTAGCCACAGTCTGGACGTCCAAGGATCAGAGCATGCGTGGCAATTCAGATGATCTAAGAGTCGAAGCTCCTTGAAATTCTAGAGAGTTCAGGGGTGAGTCTTTCAAAGACAGCTGGGTCCAAGGGGTAAAACCTCCCTTGATTTCTTGTAGAATTTGAATCCTTTGTGATGTGTATCCTTTGTAGTCTTGATTGCGGATGAGTAACTCGCGTCGTATTTGTGCTTTCAGGTGGAAGAAGAGTCTTGTGGAAGAAGAACAATTCCTACGTTACCACCGCCTCCGCCTCATTTAAGTCCTCAAGAACTGAAACGAAGGCACATCGTCGCAGCGATTATCGAAAGCGAAAATAGTTACGTCGATTCTCTGCTGAGGCTCGTGCACGTGAGTATTAAGTAGAATTAATATTTTTCTCATTATTTTTATTTCGTTTATTCCTTTGACTATATAGTACTGGACCGATAAAGTTCCGTAAGACCAATGTACTTCTTAATGTCAAGACATGCCGGCGAAAAAGTAGGCAACCCTAGCGTACCTTCTGCGTATTTTTGACATTTTGCTTGAGTTCACCAATTTAGAATACATCTGATGAAGACATAACTTAAATTCACAAGGATAGCGTACATATACACAAAGCAAAATACGTCAAAAGGTACGCTCTGGTTGCCTATTTAGCGCTGGCACGTCTAACCAGAAATAATATTCCTACTATATTGTCAAAGGTTTATTATGATTTTTTTCTGAACTTTCTCCTTCCCTCTCACCCTCCCACACCATATACGTTGTTGGTTGTGGGGGTGTCTCATTGCCGTGGGAAATGTGCGCCGATTCTGATGCATTTTCGGGTTTTGAGAATCATCGTGCGCGCTTAAAATTAATTTGATTTAGGTACTTAGTATAGACGTACACAGCGTGTGCAGCATCCCAAGGAAGAGTCTCGGTCCGTGTTTCTCATGAATATTCAAACGATGGCGCGAGAAGTTTCGGATTTCGACTAATTTATATTTCATCGGATGTGCGAATATCAGCCAGAGATTAGTTGTGTGTGCGTATATAAATCATAATATTAAAGTTTTGCGTTTCCGAGCTCACGTTGCAGGGTGGTGCGATTGGTTGAGGTGAAGGGGAGGGGAGCAAGGAGTGTGCAGGTGGAGAGTGCGAAAAATGTACACAGCTTTTTGGAATCACATTAAATTGCACGTCTCTTGGTGTACCATTAGCTGTTGCCGTGGCGCTCCAAACGCGAAACGCCGTGTTCCAGTTATAGTGGAGAAGGTGAACAATAAAGCTTAGGCGATTGTGTAAAGAAAGGAATTATTATATTAGCTTGTACGATTTTTAGCGTCGCGTACCTAGTTGTATTGTAATAATGTTATGCGTTATCGTGCGATACTAGCGAAATATAACATTTGGTCCGGATTAGCTGGAAGTGATGGAGCTAATTGGGTGCGTGATGGGACGAGCCGAAGGTCAAATAGGGGTTTTTCCTATTTTTCCGTTTGTTTTACACCTCTGAGCGTTTAATTTTTGTTTTATCCTTCTTTAAGATCGTAGATGAAGAATTTTTCAAGCGTATGTTACCGGTGATGAACAGAACTGGTCTTGGCCCTGCAACTTTTGCTCGATGACTCCCAAAACCGTACCTTTAGTAGTAGTCCTTACTTACTGAAAACAATACCATACCTATATTAATTCAGACCAATACCAAGGCCGTCTATCCTAGACTGTAGCTAAGATTTGACTAGGTACACTCTATACAAGACATTGATTCAATAAGTTACAAAAATTGAGACGAAATATTCGCAATCTTACTACTTGAATATTTGCTGTATTTAATGTTTAATTTTTTTTTGTTTCTCTCTACGTGATCCAGAGGGTTGTAATGTGTCCACCCTAAAATGTACTTGACATCGTAATTAACTATAGACGACACGGTTAGTTGGAGGAGAAGAAAATGTATAGATGCACATAATTATTCAATGATAAGCATGAATTTAGGTTATTTCGTGAAGTAAACAAAAAATATTGTTTTGTAAGGAAGTGTTGTTATGGTCAGTGACGTCAAGTACATCTTAGCATAGACAGAGGGTAGCTATTATACTAAAAAAGTACGCTAAGTTCGGATTTATTTGGCGTCTTTGCGTATATAGTACTGGATCAGTAAAGCTTCATAAACTCTATGCAGTTTTTAATGTTTAGACATGGCGATATAAAAATAGGCAACTTGCGTGTACTTGGCGCGTACTTTCGATGTTTTGCTTGATTTCACCGATTTAGAATACAATTTTATTTGGTCATCAGTAATTGTAAAAATCTCCCAGGTAAAACCGAAACCGAAACGAAAGCCATCAAGAATTTGGTCTTGGTCTTGGTTTTGCTCATTATTGGGTGTTACATTTAGGTCCCATGTTTGTTTGATACATTCTTAATTCTGTTTCTGCTAATTGCATTCCAAAAGCCTTCATCGCTTGTGAAATGGTTTGTGCTGCCTTTATAGTATTTTTTAAACTTTATTTGTAAAATGAACTATCCAAATTCCCGTTACCTACATCTATTTCACCCCTTTGTAGCGAATTTTAGCCAGTTGTTAAAATATGTCTACAGTTGAGGATTACTTCACAGAGTTTTTATGAAAGCACTAGTTAGTTCCGGTTGCTCGTTCAAGAAGCCAAAACGAAAAAATAATTGTGATAGCACTCCGGACGTGGCAGATATACAGCATCTTGTTTATCCAGTGCAATTGGTTAAAATATTTTCTTACTCGACATCTGTGTAAAATTAATACGTTAAACGCGTATACTATGTACAATACAATGACCCAAAGTTGTGGCTGAATATTTTGTGCGTTTATTAGGCTGAAGTGGACAATAAGCTGACCGTCATAAAAGGATTTCTACAAATGAATACTCACGTGTTAGCTCTCATAGTCAGTTCTGGTTTAGACTCGAATTTCATTCTAAAATATGGGGAAAAAAAAAAATCGAAGTAAGATGATGATGCTCTTATACTTCTGAACAAATACATCCGGCATGGGTTTCATTAGATAAAAAAAAATTCTGGTACTTGTCGATGATTTTTGACGATATCTTATGAATTTACTGCTACTCTCTAAATTCCTGCGAAATTATGTGGGGGAAACAGGTCATACTAAACTGCTCTTCCTGCAGTCTTTTAACGAATATACAACGTGAAGAGCAGGTCCCTACCCCATCGCAAAAATCCTCATTGGATGATCGGAGGAGTTACATTTTTCCGGCAGATATTTAAATTTTTTCGGTATTACCTCACTCCGTAGTTCTCGAGAGTCTTCTCGACTGCAAAGTCTAATATCATACGAAATCGAACGAACCCATTCGGTTCCACGAGACCACAACAATTGTACATTCTTAATGCAGGATATAACGAAGTATGGACGTATAGTCTGAACGAAAAAGGCGATATTCAGTGCGTACTGTCGTCGTAATAATTTGAAGGAAACTAAAAAATAAAAACGAAAGAAAAAGTATACTCCGACAAGGCGATAATTGTTGTTAAGACTCGCCTTCATTTTCTGAGAACTTTATTGTGCCTAATGCTGCGGGAAAAAAAACACAGTCATGTTTTCAATTTGTTCAAACACAGTATGGGTTCGACGAAATGGTGTGGCGTAAATAGACGTAAATTTCACTCTGAAGCGAGAAATCGTCAATCACTACCGATTAATGGAGAGTTTCTGTTAGTATTAGTTGGCTGTAAATTGTGATTTATACCTTTTTCATCTGTGAAGTCGGCAATGGCTTGAAGGTAAACAAAGTTGGACCTGTTAGGTCAGGCATTCGTGGTCTGCGTAGAAATGTGGTTCGGTGAAATATACAAATAACTCTAGAGATGCATCTCGAGTATTGGTGGGTAGGTCTTTGATTAAGAATGCTTTTCTTCGATACCTACTCTCATATTCATCGATCGGGTAGTTCTAATTTTCAAAGAGAATAAGTACTCAGTTTATTATTTATATTCCTCATTTTATGAAAAATATATTCGTTGGCATAAGCTTGAAAATTTTTTGGAGAATATGGAGAAAACTACTTAAAATTCTATTTTCAAGTATCGGGAAAAGTTTAAAGTTGGGATTGCTCTACGACTTAGTTATAACGATGACAACAAAAATAAGTTCTCTTTACGTTTTTGACGAGTTGGCTAGACATTAATTGAAATGCAGTCGGCATTTGAAACTTTATAAAAGTGTTGAAAGCACGTAGCCAGTGGTAGGGGCTGAAATGTTTTTCGTGGTAATTCCTCGGCTGCTAAAACGTGGTTAAAACCAACACTTCGGAAATTTTATGATGGTATATCACTTCATGGTCCTGGTCCACTCGGAAAATGCATCGATTAGTAAAAATTATTGCAAATGCTCTCATGCAAAAAATTCATGGAGATTCTAGCTGGTTGTTACTAAAACTTGAAAATCTTTAATTTTTTTTTTTTTCAATTTAAGGTAGAATAAAAGTAATTTTGTCAGTTTCATTTGTTATTTTTTGTTCTTTTAACAGACTGTGCTGAGAATTAGTGTTCGAATTAATAAATATTACTACTTTGAACAACGTACCACCACACCTTTGATTATAATAGTTCTGGACCAGTAAAGAACAGTGATGGTTGATTAGCCATGTCGGTGCTAAATAGGCAACCACGGTGTATTTCTTGACGTACTTTATAAAAGGAGTGTCTGTTGACAGAATGGTTCCTCTCTAATCCATGCCTAACTTATCACGTGTGTTAACCTTACTTACATTTTATCTTATCAGTCATCACCCTTGTTCACATTTCCGCATTTATTTCCATTCTTTTACTATTAGATTTTAGGTTGTGGGGATGAGACAATACTCGTATGAGGATATAGGCTTGGCCTATCGACGACAGTTGTCACCTTCAGTGACAAATATTTGTGCATTGCACGATAAACAAAAATGTATGTTTGTTTGTACTTGTCCATCTTTGTAGATAGACAAGTTACAAATCTTGGTCCATGACAAATCGAGAGATAACAATCTCCGCAATATCACAAACCAATACAGAAATGCATTCTCCGTACTTTACCATTTCCATAGCAACCATAAAGTATGATGAATAATCTACACGTTAGCCTATATAATTAGTACATAGGTGTGTATGTGTGCGTGTTGGGAGCTGGGTATATAAAACCAGAAAATCTTAGACTAATTTGCCAGTGTTTACCGAGGTCTTGGCTCCCTCATACTATTTTGGCTAAAACATGCAAATTGTTCTGTTGAACACCTTCCGTTCTGTTGTTGGTTTATTTTCCACGATGTAAAGTATTCCACATAGGTGTATGAATATTTTACATTTTCTGGTGTTAAATTAAGTAATTAATTGCAATTGAATTATTTGGTCATAATTCAATCATTTAATATCATCTCAAGTGCATATATTAATTTAAGATTTTAATACGAAGAAAAAAATATTAATTTTTCTTCTCGTCATGTTAATGAATTGTGTAAAAGATATGATATAGAAATGAAGACATTGAAGCCGAAGTTTACTCCTCATCATTGGTCTAACCTTTAACATATCAATAATAAATTATTCAATGTAATACCTTAGACTTAGTGGAAATTCATTTTATTCATATTAGATTGAATGAATATTTAACATTTTCTGATGCTTGATTAACCAATTAATTGCAACTGAATTATTTAGTAATAATTTAATCATTTCATTTAATCTCAAGTGCGTATATTAATTAAAGGTTCGAATGGAAATAAATTCTGAGAGGCGAACATGAGTGATAACTGGTAAGATAATATGTGAGTAAGGTGAATGCATGTTATAAGTTAGGCATGGATCTGAGAGGAACCGTTTTGTCAACAGATACTACTATTTTAAACTGCGTTTATGAACAATATCCTTGTGAATTTAAGGGATGACCATTAACAAATGTATTCTAAATTGATGAAATCAAGCAAAACATTAAAAGTACGCACCAAGTACACACTGGTTGTCTACTTTTATGCCGACATGTGTTGACACTAAAAAGTACATTGGGCTGATGGAGGTTTACTGGTCGAGTACTGTACAGTCAAAGACCTCCGCCATTCTTTATGAGCCATTGATTCAGTAAGTTTTTGAACTTGAGGATTGAGTAAAGTTCGCCATCACTTGTATCTCTCTAAGATTCCACGATTTTTAGCGTTAAATGGTTGAAAGGACGTTCAAGTTTAAACATATATTCGTATCATAATAAAATTATTGATTGTTGAATTCCGCCTTAACATTTCATTAAATTTTTTCTTAATAGTCACCAGAGAAATTGAAAGCAAAATTTATGGCATGAATGATAAGTGTTGTATTTTTCAAATTTAATGTTTTTTTTTTTGATACCTACGCGTTTTTAACTCATATTTTCATTTTGAAAAATACTTATTAAAATTTATGAAAATGCTGTAGCTATATTTCAATAAAGCTTTTTTCAAAAAATTTTGTTTAGGATAAAATTTATTTTCCTAAAAAATTTTTTTTCAACTATCTACTTACCTATGTATTGAAAAAAACAACCAATAAAACTAGGATCGCTTATTGAAAGTTGGTGAAAAAAATTGTTATATAGGTGAAATAATTTTGGAAAGTTTTCTGATGACGTCTCTAAATAGATACAGTTAATAATGTGGTACCTACGATAGAATATGTGTTTGTGTAAATTATGTTGTAATTTTTGTGGACATTTCATCCGTATGTATTCCATTACGGTGAATCTGAACCTTGCATCTTTCTTATATCGTCATTACCACAGATTAGTTTGTTTTTGTTTTTGATATCATGGGAAGACATCACTTTTAATACTTATTCAGCTTCTTACTCTTTTTGGGAATTTATTCACTTTCATTGTTTCACTCTGTATTCTTGCCTAAGTTCTATTATTGTCCCTTCCTTCGTTTATCGAAAATTTTCTATACTAATTGTTAAACTTTGCATCGTATTTTATCCTCTATTTCGTTATTAGCCGTAGGTTTTCTATTTGAAAATTGTTCCTCTTTGTGGCGGAATTATATGATGATGAAGCCTCGTTGGTCACTCATCTAATATTGCCTTCTTATTCAATGACCCACATTCTAGTAGAAGATGACGAACATCCTGTTGAATAATTAGAGATTCAGGTGCGGTCGATGCGAATGACCAACTTCATAAGTGAGAAAGATTGACTTACATCTCGTGTACTTTGTGTCTGATATCAATTTGTGTCGACTAGATTTTAAACGAGCTGTCGAAAGAGCCTAGGACAGACAGAGGAGGAGCATTTTAGCATGATTGTGGACACATTTCATGTGGGAATGATATGCGTTTGGAAAAGGGTATGGCAGAATTGTTGATTGTATAATTATTTCATTCGACATCTGTGGGTTTTGTTGCAGATCAGTTTTTCTGTCTGATTTTATTGACAAGATAGCATAATAATATCGACGAACGTGCGACAATGTCGTGGTATTATTTTTTGTTGTGTGGTTACTTTCTTGAAACTGAATGTAGGTGTTCTCTTTTCTTGCATACATGTATGTTTAATGTACGACCTAAATCATAAATATTTTTATGATTTTAGTAGCCAAAAGAATCGAAATAACCCACCTTTTATTTAGCTGTTGGTTGAACGTAAAAAAAAATTTGGAATATAATTGGTCGTAGGAAATCTGAATTGATAAAAACTCAATTAAGTATTATCGTGAACCTTGAATAAATTCTTTCGTTTACTTTCGTAGTTTATAGTGGTCTTAAATTGTTATAATATTTTTTTCCAATATTTTACATTTTGATCGTTCGCTTTCTTTTTTCGTTCTTCATTATTAATTTGTTAGTGGGTCTGTAAACCTCGAGAAGAAGAAAAAATGAGAGGAGTATTGAATTCTTTCGCTTGTAGGTATACCTTAGGTAGCTTGTAAGAATAATTTTATTCTCTGGATTTTCCTCCCAGTCTCTAGTAAGTAGCCTATGTATTAGTTGTGAAGTATATGTTTTTGAGAAATCTTTTAAATTAAAAACTTCAATTTTGATATAATATCCTTTGTAAATCATCCAGCACAACTTTGTAATTGGCTAAATGAAACGAAACTATATGGTCTTTGACGATCTCGAAAAGTAGTTCACGAATTCTTTATCGTTTATCATTTGAGGTTGCAATAGACCATGAAACTTTGCCTCGTAGTTCTTGAATTTAAAAACGTATCGTTATCACTGGTTTCTTAATCAAATATAATACTTTGAGCCACTATTCATTTCCGCGTTGTCTTGACATGTTAATCTTGCATCTAGCAACATTGCAACTTTTTAGATTATGGACCGAGTCATTATTAGTCACCCAGTCAAACGCTTACCGAATCTTAATTCATAATTGTTTGTATAACTCCTCTCTCCACCGCGACAAAAAAAAAAGAGAGAAAAACCCAGTGGGGGTTGCTCTGAATTTTAGAATGGACTGAAAACTTTCGTCTCCTCTTAAAATAATCCCTCTTATTTTCATTAAAAAATTATGTACGACAAAATAATATTGTTTCCAATTTTTTTGGCTGACAAATTTTATTTATTTATTTTTTTCATTGTGCACTTTTTGATTTTTAATGTTTAAGACTTGAAGGTAGATACTGAGCAACTTTGCAGGTTTTGATTACTGTTTGAAAATTATAATTAGGTATTCTCATTCCTTAGCAGATATTCGAAATGAAATTGTGGCTGAAAAACTACCATAGTTATATTTTAAAATTTTTGAACTTTTCTGCCTTGCAACTATGGTAGAAATCGGCTGCTACGAATTACAAGGAACTGTGAAATTTGTTTGTTGTAGCCAGTAGCTGGCTACAATAAACAGATCGCTATAATCGTGTTGTTATGTATATGTGGGCCTGTAAAATAATGATGGTTGCTAATTAATCAGTACCAATCATCAACAATACCTATGTTACTCTCACTGGTTATTAAAATGCAATATTGTATATGCTAATTAAATCACATACAGTAATTTTTAGAAACATAAAAGTGACCTCTGAATGAATATTGGGATTGGATGGAAAAAGTGGTTTGTAAGGAAGCACGGGTGAATAAATAAGTTTGTCGTAGCCAGTTCCTTTGCTTCACTTGACCCCAAAATCTGTTTGTACTATGTAGCTGGATTTATTGTTCATTTCGTGGAAGTAAATAGATTTTTATCGGGACTAGACATTTTGGTATAGCTGGCAGTCTGTTGTAACTGGTGTTTGTTGTAATGATTTCTAGTATATTTAATTGAAGTATTCAAAATCTGAGAACGTGCAATTCCTAAGTATATATTTTTTTTAAGAGTTGGCATTAAATGATGAGTGTTCGTTTCTTTTAGTATTTAAAAAAGGATTTATTTCGGTTTTCTTGGTACCAATTTTTTGAAATACTCGTGCTATGATTTCATTTTCTCCGCCCTGTTTTTTTCAATTTAGTTAGGTTTATTTTTCAGTTGTAGTCGTCTCTTTTTTTATACTCTGAGAATGTTATATTTTTGCTCGGATTTTTGATTTTGCGTTGTTACGTATGTAAGCGTACGGAGGATATGACATCCGAGTCAAAGTTACCTGATCTCCCTCCTATACTATTCCATTGATTGTTTGTGAGGTAGTACAGTATTGAAAATTTTTTACTCGAGGCTGGATAAAATGCTAATTAAAATCAACTCTGCGTGTCATCATCTGACTTCTCAGCAGTTGCGCTGATGTTTCCCTGAAATGGGTACATTACGAGTGCTCGTTGCAAAATTCTGCAATTTTCGATCTCATTTCGCAGACATTCGGTGCATTGTGCACGAATATTAACGATAATGTTTGAAAAGTAATCTTTCTCACCGAGGTCGACTATATAAAATCACATTGAGCGGAATGAAATCTAAAAACGTTTCGATGAAACGAATGAAAGTTTGAAATGAAGTAAGGGAAAATAAAAGCAAGATTAAGACTGTGTGGAGAAAATTATTCTTTTTTTTTTTTTTTTTCATTTCTACTATTAAATTAATTTTGAAGATGATTTTAACAAAAACCAATTTGAGGGTCACATCTTCCACATTTTCTATGGCGGTCAGCGGAATGTGAGATGAAATTTTTATTACAATAGTACTTTACTTTGGAGGTTCATCCTTACCCTTTTGTTTGGAAAAAAATTTTATTGAAATTTTGCTAATGAAAAAATTTGAAGTTCTGAAACCACGAATGTATTTGTCAGAATTTTGCCTTTGATGTATTGGCTACATTTAGTTTTTCCTCGATTTTCTCCTTTTTCCGAGTCCTAATGCGACCTAATTCAACCACAGTTCAACTTTTTAATTCGAAAATCGAGACGTACCAATGCTGTTTCGAACCAGTTTTACTGGCCAATGTCCCATAGGCGAATGTAATTTTGAAGGTACTAACGTTGCGTAGTTTTTTGCACATTTTCGACCGCGAATGTTTGCGATTAGTTCCCAGTGATTGAACGAACGTAAATGGCTGGAATCGAATAGCTTGTCATTAAAAATTGGGTGGATGAACGCCGCATCCCCTGTAACGCTTCGATGAAATTTTATGGTACTTTCGGCGACAGTCGTCACTGGTACCCTGTTTTAATCGAGTGTAAAATGTTCTTCGAACCCCCTTCGCCGAGTCTGGTTTTGCATCGTTTAATTTCGACGTTGGCTCGTATAATGCACGTACATGGCTTAAGTGTACCTATAACTTTTTTCTCCCCTTGTTCCGTTTTTTTTTTTTTTTTTTTTCTCCTTTTTCAAAGAGAAGATAAAGACAGTTTAATATGTGTACGTATGCTGTGTATGCGTAAGTACGTGTAGATGTACTTACGCTAGGATCTTGGAAATAAATAAAAAGATACACGTCGGCTTCGACTAATGAATTCGAGTCTCTGCGATACGTTTAATGACGGTAATAATGATAATAATAATAATAATAATAATAATAATAATAATGAAAATATTGAACGTATCGAGTATCGACGAGTGTCTGCTGTAAGTAAGTATACCGTGTGTAGCATAGTCGACAATAGCTACGTAGAAAACTACAAGCAACGAGTGTACTCGTATACCGCAGCACTCGTCCAGGACCCTGTGATCGTTGAAATTTATGACTTAGCGATCGAAATTGCGTTTATTGAAGGCCCGTACCGTATGCCTTCTGTGTATTCGAACCAGTTGTTCGCCGTCGTTAATTCCAGAGAGTGCCGCAGATGCGGCAATAATGATAACGCGTTAATGCATTGCGCTTTGTGTGGACGTCTTTTTTTGTATCGACCAGTGCTGTCTAAGGAAAATAAAACTGCGTAATAATAAACGATAATGGTTGTCTTCTATTTAACAAGAAAGTACTGCACTCTAGTACTAGGTCCGCGACAAGTTCTGTCAAGCTTGAGAACTTTTTTCAACTTGAAGGTTTTAGTTCTGTGCGAATTCTACGAAGTGACAATCACTCAGATGCGTTTCGTGACCGTATTTTTGTTTACTTACCGTACGCGAGGAAGTTTCACTTCAAAAACCAATTTAAAAATATAAAATTCTCTAAAAACTAAGTAAAAAATTAAACTAACTTGTAAATTACAAATTTTAAATATTTTATTATTTTTACATTTGTCTATTACAGCTGTTCAAAAATCTCTTAAAAAAAAAATAAGTTAATAGGAATATTTTATATTTAAAAAAAAAAATTTATTCCATGCGTATTTTTCGTTAGCTGTTATCACTACTGCTTTTGGATAGATTGAGATCACATTCAGATACTCATATTTCTGTTCAACGAATTTTCTCTAACTTGGGACCTATGTCGATCGTTTTTACATACTCAAAAATCCCGTATCTGTGAATTTCAGTAAAATTGTTGGTCTAGATATTCAGAACGTGTGTACATACGTAAGTACATGCATACCCACGTACATACATACCAACATACATACATACATACACACATACATAAATACACACGTACGTGCCATTATTTTCTCATATTATAGGATAGGATTAACGTGTTTCAAAATTTGATAAAGACTCGTTGTCCTATTAGAGTTTTTTTCATCTATAATTTTTTCATCTCGGAATGTTGTCGAATTTATATCATGAAAAAAATCATCAAGGTATCCACACTTTTGATTTTGAAAACAGGAAAACAACTATTTTCCTATTTCTTATCACTATAAATTTTTGTATTTAAATAATTTTGAGGTAAAAAATTCCTGCATATTTGAACTACTCTAATACGAAAATGTAAGAGTTGGAAAATATTTAAAATTTGTAATGTAAGGTTAGTTAAATTTCCTATTTGGTTTTTTGAGAATTTTCTATTTTTGAATTGGTTTTTGATGAATAGCAAGTAGTTCCACACCCTCACTTAATAAGTTTTGTGACTTTTACTAGTGGAAGGATGAAAAGTGATGAAAGGCTTAAGCTAATGAACCTATCTTTCTGAAATTTTGTCTTCGAATGGCCTACTCTTGGAAAAAAGTACTCTCGTGAAAAATTGTTTCTCTCCATTGGTGAAGTTGTGTAAAATTCTGGCTGTGGGTGCTGCAGAATACTACTGCTACATGTTCTCGAAACTTCACACGATAATATCAAAGTATGTTGTTGTGTTTTGGAAGTAATTGAATAAAGAGATAAAGCGTAGCACGTAGCACTTCCATTTCTTCTATATCCATTCCAAGGAAAAATAACCTTGAGAAACAGCCCTTAATTCGTGCATCTTGCTTTCGTTTATGGGCTGTCCGGTACGATGTCGCTGTTTTTATTGAGCTGAGTTTTCATGAAAAACCTATGCCAAGTCCGGGCATGTCTTTCTGCTGGTTACGTTTCGGTTTCGCTTTTGTACGTCATGATCGACCAAAACATGCGAATCCATGTTCCACCATGGGTTCATCTTTTTATGGCGCTAAGCACATGCCCTTAAGTTGTGTTGGTCGTTGAACGGTTTTATTGGCTTCGTATAGGTAACCTAACAATTCGCAGTACGAACTTTCGCATCATAGGTACTGCCTGTATGTATTATAATATCACTTTACTCGGATAATGCGTAAAGTTGGTGCGGCATTAATTGATTCTCTGTAAGATAAAGAGTTTTGAATGAGAAACAAAGAGACGGCGGTGGGGAGGGGCGAAGGGGAGAGGTCGAGGGAAATGAGAGAAAATAAATTCCTGCTGCAACCGTGGTTGTGTATTTTGTAAGAAGATTAAGGTGCTTGTAATATGATAGGTTCGCGATGTGCATAGTGGGTACCTATGCTATACATATTATGAGGAACATGCGTGCCACGAAGAAAAAATGAATCAGTAAAATGAACATATTTCTTTTTCATATTGTGGCTTCTAATCGTCCCAAAGAGTAGTACGGGTAGGCTGTGTGAGGTAGCATGTGTGAAGCGTCTTGTCAGATTAATTATAGAAAAAATTTTACGCTTGTGTAATACTTTGGCATTGGCGCAGAATGTTGCTTGCTGTCAGAATATAATGGCTGTAATACGCATCTCGTTATGATGGGATTAACGATGATACTCTCTTTTTTTCATTCCTCTATCGTTGCTCGATGGAGATACCCGTAAAAAAGTTCAATTCGAAGTGAACAAATATCGAATTGATGTGGTTTTTTTTTGTTTTTTTATCAATTTTTTCTCGACGCTGTTCCGATTGTAGGCTATAACTGTTTCTCTGTTGCTTTCACGTGACTTAATTCGATAATTTGTGAAAGTCCATCCCCGCAACATGTAAACTGCGTTGGCTATTTTCAAGTCATTTCGCGTAGCCTACTTGTGGCTTTTAATGTTACACTTTTAATTCGTTCAATGAAGTCGGATGTGTAAACTATCCGTTTGTACGAGCATGTATCAGATTTATAATTAAAAAATAATTAAAATAATTAATAAATCGAAAAATTATATAAATACCAAGAGTAACTAAAGTAGAAGAATGAACTAAAGAAGATACAGCCTCATTTGGATAATTGGTGGACATTGAAGTTCGAACACCAAAAAAATTAAATGTTGGAAAAAACCTTCGACAGTAGTTCAGCATTTTGTGGTGGTGAACGATTAGAACAGCAAGATTACCGTCTTCTTTTTCTTGTTACCAAGCATCGCCTTTTGAAAGGTGGGCGATTCTTGTGTTGCAGTCACAATTCTGGCCATTGCAAACTGGATAACTCCGTGGCGGAGCGTTCCGTCCTTCATCTTTACGAATTGTTGTTCACTCGCAAATTTTCGTGGCAGCTAGCCAGATTTTTTTAGTGAGATTTTCTGAAATTCTTAGTCTTTAGGGTACCTACGCCTACATAACCAACGGCAAACTGTCTCGGCAAAAAGCACTTGCTGGGATAACAAATTAACTCGTTGCGATTTAATACTGAAATATTCGTGATAAAAAAATACGAAAAATAGACCATATTCAAATGGAAATACTGGCTTCATGTTCCACATTTTGTTTTTGCTCTTTGAATGCACACAGAAGATTTTCTGCTGACGGCATTTTTCCTTGGAGTGTATAAGCATCCACGTTTGGTTTCACTGGTTTGAAGTTGCTGTTGCAAATAAACTTGCGATTTCATCTGAAATATGGTGTAGTGGTGATGAAAATATGAAAATAGTTTCACCCTAAAATGAAATATGTGCTTGTCTTTTTATTTCCCAGCAAACAGCAAAAAAAAACTTTTTTTTATTTACTTTATTTTTTCTGTTTGATTCAGCAACAAATTTGCTGCTTAACAGCATTTTTCTGCAGAGTACATAGGCTACACATACGTTTGGTTACTATGGTTTGAAGTTGCTGCTGCTATTTGCTGTTGGTTATGTAGGCGTATCTACCTTAAGTATTTATGCCCATTGTATCATACTGTTTCCTTTCTCTGATGGAATGCAGTGATCCACGTTCTGTGTGTATTCTACGAAGCACTTCCTTATTATTAACTTTCTGCTCCTCTACCCGATCCGAAAATTTCAAGATGCGTCATTATATTTACCTTGCCCTTCAAAGGTTTCTGTTTGTTTCTTTAATGTACAGGATCAAGTGTCTAACTTTGGCATCTGTAAGTGAGAATTGCTCAGAGTAGGTGTTCTTGAAATTCATAGTAATGCGTTTCCATACTATGAAAATTTTACATGATTCTGTGTACTTTCTTGGTTCATTGATTTTCTTCAAATTCGGCAGAATTGTTTAGTCTGGCGAGCTGATTGAGTCTACTAAATGTGAAGAAAATCGACGAACCAGAACAGTACCCAGAATCATGCCAAGTTTACTTAACATGATAATGGTAACATAATGCTATGAATTTCAAAAACACCTTCTCAGATCTAACATTTTGGTAGTCTTAGCTTTTGTTCCGTAAATGATTCTCTTCCAGAGAATAGATTCTTAGTTGATAAAAAATCCAATTTAGCCTAATTAGTAATTCATACAAAATCCAATCAGATTTTCTCCTTCAAATCTTACCGAGCATTAAGTGTAATATCCTTTGAATATTTTATTAACCGTATTTTATTTTACCTCCGACCTTTTGATGTTCAGATAATTTTTGAAAAAATAAGATAACTTATAATCTGTAAGTACATTTATTGCAAAATTCAGGTTCTTCGTCTGTTTTTGTACGATCTGATTTCCCTTTCTGTGCAACTTGATCTAAGGCCGATATTCATAGATAACACTTACGATTCACTTACCTAAGGGTCTATTTCAACCTTAATTTGTCAACTATATTTCTCAACGAAACTTTTTTTTTTCATAACTGTGGTGCTATAGTTTATCTCAAGGAAGCTACGTTTCTCACTACTCTCAGCCAAACTTTTTTTTTTTTTTTTCAGATTTACATTATTTTAAAAATTGATCTGTAAATAACTGAACCCTAAGTGTCGTCTGTGAATGCTGGTCTAAGTGTTAATAAAATAACACTGTTGTCTGTTACCATCCACATCTAATGCGTTTTCGAATACTGTTTTCAATTTGTGGTAAAAAAGGAAAGGCAAAAGTAAAATTCCCTTTCGGTTCATTTTTTTTAATGGTTACCTTTTCAATTGTTTATTGTCCCTTTCCTCTCTTGGTGATTTAATTCTAATTGCGCTCATAAATGATTCAGAGGATTTCTCTGTTGATACCTAGATTTTCAGAGACTTCATTGGTGTTCTTGGTCTAGTATTCATGTTCACAAGGCTGTTATCGTATGAATGTTGTACTTTATCCATCACTTCATAGTATCAAGAAATAATTGGCTACAAATAAAAATTTTGTTGAACCACTCGTGAAAAATTTTATTAATGTAAGACAATATATTTGACCTATAGATGACGAATGTGAACAAGTGAAATACAAGTACGAAAGTGAGTAGGTGTACCTATGTACTGTAGTATACGAATGAAAGATAGCCATCAGTAGTCTAATGAAAGCAGTGTTTAATACGGTATTCAAAGGTATAATAAAATGAATATCGAGTCAGTTATTATTCCAGATTCCAGCAGTCAGTATTACAAAATATAGAAAACCCCCATACTGTAATGTAATAAAATGAAGTGCAGAATTTTTTTTTTTTTTTCCAATTCAGTTCACTTATATAGGAAACGGAGTTTTCAAATCTTTCAATATCAAAGTAAAATCAGATATCGCTTAACTCTTCTGAAGAGCTCCATATATTGGCCATCTAACGCACCAGGGGATACTAACCCCTGCACACCCTCATTGTGGCTACTTACAGGCCTGTTGAGTGAAAAAGCGTGGATTACGTTTATGGGAACGGAGAAGCATTGTCCTCGTGTACATGACCCAAGCCTTTTCTGCCTCCTTGGAACACATATCATGTAAGATATTAGTTGATGTATCCAGAAGGTCACTTTGGAACAATTTTTAAGGGATTATGTAACCTAAAACTTATTCTATATTGAAAAAAAAAAAAAAATTATTCTAGCCTTGGTAAAACTGTATGTTTATTTACATTAGCTATCTCTTCTCTCCTTTGCTGAAAATATTGATGATTGAAAAACACCGACCACAGCAAAATCATGTTTATGAATTGTGCTCCGTCTCTGCTTGTGACTTAGTTGCACCAATACTCCGTGCAGTAGACCTATACTAAAATTATCGTTCGTTTTTTTTGTTTGCAGGACTACAAAAAGCCGTTAGAAGAAAGTTCACCGCCTATTTTAAGTCAGTCAAAGATCTCAAAAATATTTTGCAAAGTACCCGAAATCCTGCAGTGTCATAAGTTATTTCGCATCGCCCTGTCGGAGGCGGTCAGCAATTGGGACCGCGAGCACCGGATCGGAGACGTGTTCGTGGCCTCGTTTAGCAAAGCCATCGTTTTGGACATTTACAGCGAATTCATTAATAATTTTTCCGTAGCCATGGATCTCGCGCGCAGTGAATCGAAAAAGAAAGCAGCCCTCGCCGAATTTTTCAAAGTGAGTGGACGGTACCTCGCGCATATACAGCCCTGCTAGCCAATCCTTAAACCGCATGGTGGTGGTGGTGGTGGTAGTTGTAGTTGTATAGTGTTCGTAGGCCTGTTCTAGAGAATAGGCTGTGCATAATATTCGTGTATCAAATGGTTGCGCATTTATATCCCGACCAATGTAGTCGTAATTTGTAGAGTCGATTGTGCCCCGGAGGAAAGTTTTTTCATGTTTTTGTTGTACTTACTATGTCTTTTGTTCTCGTCTCGACAAGTTTCCTTCTTTCTTCCCCTTCTCATTATAAGCTTAGTTTTTAAGAAGCTGCTGCTGCCTTGTTTACGGTGTTCTTTTCGTGTGTAAGCACCGTCGTCGTCTTTAACACGAGTTCGTTAATCGGCAACTAAATGAATGAATTCGGAAAAAATGAATTTACAGTACCTATTAATACATATTCTAAAAGATGGTCTGATGATCTTTTTCTTTTTTTTTTTTCTCCACTGTATTTATTTATTTTTGATAGTTTGGTAAGTTCTACATGGTACATGCTGTACGTGCATGTATTATAATGGGTGACTTGAATGTTTCCGGTGTATGGTTTCGGCTTTTGGCGGCGTACATCAAGGGATTCGTCGTGTGCGTGCGTTGTAACACATTTTCTTTCTTAATTGAAATTTGGGCGGAATTTTTTTTTCTACGTCGGAAAGAGGAAAAAGGATGCGGAAGTTTTGGATGGTATATGAAACATTTGCGCTGCTAATGAAGGGTAATAGTGCGAGAAGTGTCGATGTGAACTGGTTTCATGTGATTGGACGTGATGTGTCTTCATATGGTACCATTGGTGAGGATGTAATTTGCAACCGAAACAATATGAGCAAAATTAAGGAACTGTAGAAACACAGGTTACGTGGGAACCGGAGGTAGCCCGCTCAAAACGTTGACTGTGGGTTCACAGTTTTGTCTGCAGCCTAAATTTTTTTCGGAAAGATTAGGTAACTTCATCTTATCTTCATTAGAGTACCGAAAGCAAGAACGATGAAAATACTTTATGTTTTTCTTCAGATATTGAGCGATGATATGAAAATTGTGTCTTAGGTAGTGGACAGTAAATAGATAAAATATCATCGTAATGGTTCACCTATATAATCAACAGCAAACAGCCAGCATTTTGCTGTGGAATTTATGAGCATCTAAGTTTCATTATACTGTATAGAAGTTGCTATTGCAGGGACACCAAATAAATTTTTGGCTATTTCAAATGAAATAGTCGTGACAAAAATACGAAAAATTGTCTTACTATAAAAGGAAGTTCCTACTTGTCGTCATATTCCACAACAAATAGCAGAAACGAAAATATTAATAATTTATGTTTATAAATTTTCACATCGGGTTTGTATTGTTTCTTATGATTTCAGAACTTCTGAAGTTCTAATTCGATACATATACCGTGTAGAAAATTATTTGAGTGACGTATACTTACTTGTGATCTGTGACTCAAGATCTGTCCTTCTCCCAATTTCCCAGCCACAGATCCTACCGTTGCAATGAATGCAATAGGTAGGATATTTGTGTTTGTAAAATTATTACAAACTTCGAATACTAATACAGCTGCTTGTTCACTAAATCGAATGAACCTTTTATTAATAAAATAAAATTCCTTGGAAAAGGGAGAAAGCTTCAGTTTTTCTGAAATTACAACTGGATTGCTTCTATAACTGTATTAGATAGTCAAAAAAAGTGCAGTCTTGTGAGAACTTCGTTCTAAGTATCGAAATATTTCATATATTTGTTGAGAAGAAAAAAAAAAGGCCCAGCAATATTTAGTGTGGCTAAATTCATGTTTTTAAGTTCTTAAAGAGAGAAGCAAAAAAATAAACGAAATGCCTAGATGTCGTTCGATTTTCGAAAGAAGACCCTTTAATAGCAAATACAAGTTCATTGTCAAAATATTTTATTTTTAGTTGGAAGATCAACCCCCAAAGGTTTTTGTCCTTCGGCAAATTTTGCAAAAAACTAGACAGTCAGCAAAATTGGTATTTGGTACTCCTACTCATAAAATGAGAGAGAAAAGAACTTTAGTGCAGCAGAACTTCGGTAGGAAACCTAGTTTGCCAGTTGACATTTAAAATTCAATCAACAATCCTGAATTCCAAATGGGCGAAAAAATTGCAAAAAACTATCGATGGTAATCGACGTACAATGAACATATAGATTTATCGAAATTTCATCGTTAAAGTTTTGAGTAATAAAAAAAATTACCCCTTCCGCTGTAAACACAGAAAAAAATTGTTCAATTAACCCAAATGACTTGCTTTTCTCCAGCAATTCGTTTTTGTTTTACATTTTCATCGGAAACTACTGAATCAATAGGCACCAAACTTCTATCAGACTTTATCCTACATAAGAACTACATTCCTTGAAAATTTCAGCCTATCCGTTTTGTAGTTTCCTCAGACTTTGAAAAAAAAATTTTTTTTCAAGCAATTTTTTCTTTTTAAGTATTTTTAAAAACTATTGAACAAGTAAGGAACAAACTTGTATGAGACTTGCACGTACATAAATACAATGTATCGAGAAATATTTAAATTCGATCCCTTTTGTAGTTTTCTCAAAATCCTGGAAAAACAATTTTTCCAAAACTTCTGAATCAATAGGCAACAAACTCCTATCAAATATGGTCCTATATAATGACTAACTTTCCTGAAAATTTCAACCGTATGACTGTGGTAGTTTTCTCAAAAACGTGAACATAAATTTTTTGGTCAACACATAATTATACTACATTCACCAACATAATTATATACAATGAAAAAAAAAATTGAATGAAAATGAGAAGTGGTAACAAATCGTTTTTTGTTTTCATAAAACGGATAATTTTCATCCTCCCCACCCTGACCTTTTTACGAGGTCAATTTTAACTTTCCGTTTGTAAGCAAACTGGGTAAAAATTAAAAAATGTGAAAATGGTACCAATCATCTCTTCTAAACCCTCCTATTTAACAAAAAAAAATCACCTTAATCAACGAAAACACCCTATTTTTAGGTATCTAAGATTTTGTCTTTGCCAAAAGGGGGTCCAGACTCCTAGGTCCCCCTTATACACGCCATTGAATTGATTGCTACAAGCTTTTTTTTCCCTTGAATCAAAAAATCTTCATCAAATATTTTATTTAAAGTGTTAGATGGTAACTGTATAAGGTTTTCTGTGGCTCAACTTTTGAAAAATTGCGCAACTTAAATGCTCTCTAATGGCCTTACATTTTACTTTACAAGAAATGTGTATTGAACTTGTTTTATGCAAAATTTTATTACGAATAATTTTTGTTGGATACTTTTTCTTCTTATAATTGATTGTCTGCGAGATATTTGCAAAAAATGAATTTTGTGGTATAACAAGTCCCCTGAGAGAGATGGCCATGGAGGATCATGCTAGACTTTTGATATGTTTATTAGGACATCAGTTAGAAGAGATTCGTCTCAAAAAATCGTTGCCGTCAATTATATTTAAATTTGCCTTTTTTTTTTTATACATTCGCTTCCTGAGCTAATCGTAAAAATCCACCCTTTTATCGAGATGAACTATGAACGTGACCAAATGAGTGCAAACTGAAGTGTATTTTGGTTGAAGGAGAATGTATACAGGGGATGAGATGAAAATTGTAAAGAAGGAATCACAGCAAGAAACAGCTCCAGCTTCTGGGTGAATAAAATAAAGTGATTGGGTGATATTCAGAATAGAACATCCGTTCATATTTATCCCCGTTCACCGCTCTAAAACTGAACAGTTCAAATTTTCTCTCTCAATCTTTCGTATTAACACCGAAATCGAATTAAAGGATTTTCTCGCAATTAATATTCATCGAAAATGTATTGTGTTGACTGAGCAAGTCATAATAGATGTACGTTAGAATCAAGTTCAAGTGGAAGTCTCTATCTGTAGAACCTACATTCGAGCTTCTCAGCAACCTTAGTATCATTGGCCCTCCGAAGGTAGATACTCTTTCATCCGCTTAACATTTTTGTCTTCTGCGTTCGTGTTTTCGAAATTCTAAATTTGAAGACGACTAGGTTCTCACGTAGGAATGCCGCCTTTATGGGGGGGGGGAAAGATGGGAGACAGCACGTTTCGGAAACCGGGCTTCGTGTTTTTTCAAACTCGAAAACGTGACTTTATTCCCATTTTTTTTCCCTCCGAAGTGGTCCGTTTTGAGTTCACAAGGTATAAAACTTATTTTCTCCTCTCAAAGAAGTTTTATCATTTATCGGTTTCAGTGTTAGGCAAAAAAAAAAAAAGAGTTTTATTTTCGGCTTTGTTGTTGAAATGTATTTTGTACGATTTTCCTTTTCCTGCTCTAAATCCCCTCTCAGTTGTTAAAAAGTTTATGTTTTTTTCCAGTTTTTTTTTTTTTTTATAAGTTGTGATAAAGGTGGCAGGTTGACCATAATTCGGTAATGTTTTTATTTCTTTCGGTTTTCGTGTCAAAGTGAGATGGTTTCGCTTTTTAAAAGATGTACTCACATGTTGTACTCGGTAATTGGTTAGGGATGAAAACTGGTGAATTGTTTCTTCAGATTAGGTCATTATTGTTTTCGAAACCATTTACTTTTCTTTTTTATTATTTTCGTTTTGTAATCGGTACTTTTTTCGGGCATTCTGAGTATGTTTTCTGTTTAACGATGTTTTTGTTTTCTCGAAATCTTCCTCGTAATTTTTTTTAGAATGTTGCGAAAGTACTCTTCGAGATAATTGGAAGCGGAAAAAGTCTCTCCATTTTGGTAGATATTTCTTGAAAGCTAGTTACAGTACCTTTTATTGTCAAAATATTCATCCCATTAAGCAACAAATAGCCAAAGATTTTTTCTCGTTTTTCTGCTTAATGATGAAGTTATTGGGTTGGATATTGAATTCGTGAAAATTTGTATAAAATGTTGCTTGTCGTGTACGGCTATAAATGTTGTTGTATGAGGCCTCATCTGTCAGGTGGCCTTATTCGTTCGTCTGACAGGCAGCGCGCAAAAAGTGACTTATGAGACCCTAATGAAGCTGGCAATTTCGTCTAGGGGCTGGAAGTTTTCGAATATGATTCGTGGAAATTTTTTATCATGGTCATAATTTTTGTCGATCTTAGTACGAGAAGCTCCCTCTGTCGAAAAAAATATATCCCAAACTGTTGTAGCTACGAAAAAATTCAAGTTTTTACCAATATCAGAGTTCCTTATGCCAGAAGTTGGTCAGCTCCACCTAAATAATAAAATTTTCGATTTAATTTATTTTGTAAGAAAGAAAATTTCAAAGCTCATTTAAATTGAATTATATTTATTATTTCATAAAATTATGAATTACAAAAAACGAATTTCCACTTTAGACTAATAAATTCGTTACAGTTTAAGAGTTTTTCAACAAATGAAAGCTCCAAATTCGACCTGCTTTTTGGTCAACATAAAAATGAAAAGTGAAAGGTTTTTTGGTTGCCTATATAATTTAATTTATATTCGAAAGTTCTTCATTTCATTTGCCTATAGTTCGTCCAACGAAAGATGCTCCCTGCTCTTTAAAAGAACGTTGCCAAATTTTCATATTTTCGCGTAAGTAATCGTATAATTCGTATTCCGGCATATTTCAACTGGCAATACTGTTTAAATCTTCGACCATATATTAGATGGACTGCGCATACTAATAAAATGTTGAAGGCAACCAAATGAAATGTACATTCCATTCAAAAGTTTCTTCCCTTATCAAACTGTACTTTTCACAGAAATCATCTACAAATTCTCTTCGATTAGTCGCCCTTGAAATTAATTAGGATTCAGCAACAAATTGTGGAGAATTCACCTACGAATATTAAAAAGGAATAAATGACGCTATTCTTTATATTTAAATTAGACGTCAATTACAAACAACTGAGTCGAACTCAAACATGAAAAATAACTTGAATTAAATCATTGATTAACTTGAACACACAAATTAATTAATTATCTTTTATTATAAAAATAGACGAAACATGATTAAAGTATTATCGCCATATTGAATACAGAATAAAGAGCGTCACCTCATGACTAGAAAAACATTGATATATATATGATATTGGATAAATCCTGAAAAAACGAAACTTTTGAATGAAATGTACGCCTTCATGGTGTCTCCATATAAGCCAATGTTAATTTTATCAGTATGCGCAGTCCATTATGTATTTAGTCGAAGGTTTAAATAATGCATGCAAAATTGTACAGTAGTGCGGGTTACGTTTCGTTTTTGAGATCAACTCTCGTTAGATGGACCATAGTAATCGGTGAGTGATCATTACAAAGCCGTTAAATTTTCACGTCAAAGTACTTCAGCACCAATTTGCTGCATAAGGCTACGCCTACATAACAAATAGCCTGCAGCAACAGCAACTTCAAACCAAAGTAAATTTGCTGTCAACATCAAATAGCAGAAACAAAATATTTTGTTTCTGCTGCTTGCTGTTGGCTGTAGGCGCAGAATAAGGGAACTGCAGCTTTGGCACCAAAATCGCTGTCACACTGTTGAAGGTTCCCAACTTAGTTTTTTCTGCTCGAGATTTGTCTTGCAGGAAGTATATCCTGCTCTTAGCTTACCTCGTAGCCTATTGAAGTCACGTTTCGCAACACCCTCTCCTCTCAGAAAAATTATTGTGGTTTCAAATTTTACGATTTAGAACCATAACTGCGAAGAAAATTTAAGAATGTTGGTAAAAATGAATGATGGCTTCTTTCAAATCAGTTTCTACGACCTTTTACTATAATTTTTGATTTTGATAGAATTTAGCCTCAATTTTTTGGGGTGTAGGGAGTGGGGAAAGCATTGTTAACCTCTGACATCATTTAGATATATTTTACACAAAATGAATTATTCTGAAGTCATATGAATGTCAAAAGTGGATCTATTTTTTGTGAATTTTTGTCTCAAATTTTAATAATAATAGTCAGATTCTTCTTAGATAATAAATTCTGATCTAATTGCTGAAAATTCAAAGTATAACTTAAAAAACATAAAATTGCGTTTTGAAGGGCTTGAATTTATTTTACACTTTTACATGTGACTTTTGTTGCATTCTATTATATGTTTTTTTTTTTTTTTGTGACTCCCAAATTAGAGTATTATCCATGAATTTTACATTCAACATAGTGAAATATTAACTTTGTTTTTCAAGAGTTGCATATTTTTTCCCATTTTTCCTTCCAAAACGGTTTTCTTTTGGACGTACCAGCTAATGTCTTACCCATTGAGGTTTCAGCATTCTAATAATATGGCAATCATAATTTTTTTTTAAATTGATGCTAATTTACTATAGTCAGTTTTTTGACTGTAATTAGTATGGTTGTACATTATCTATGTACCTGTAGTATAGTATAGTGTAGGAGAAAACTACCACCCTACATAGTTCCTCTTAATAATTGTGCATTCACAATGGTTTTAATGCTTGTTGATGTTGAAGTTCCTTACTGTCAGTTTAAAAAGTTGAGTAGGCGCATGAGTTCGTCTCAATTGTCTTTTGGTACTGATTTGTGAATACTGAATGAAATTGAATACGGGAGTACTCGATGTTAATTCTAAAGTATCTAAAATAAGAATATAAAATAGATAATTGTTTTTTATTTATTTTATTTTTTATTTTTTTTTATTAGAAGGTCTGCCTTTGTAAATACTAAATAGTGAATATTGAATTCCTGTACAATACCAGTTATTATTTTGTATTCATACTTGGTCTAAATTAACAGAGTGTATTTAGTGTTCATAATGGCCGGAAAGAAAAAATATGGGTAGCTATTTTTGTTGTTTACAACTTGAATAAATAATTATTGAATACGTATTAGTTATCAATCAGCACCTTTGCCCAATTTTGATCCGTTTTCAGATTTTTTCAAAGTTAATCGAAAGATAAAATTTTAAAAATTAAATCAAAAAGTAGTTTATAAACCATTAATTTCTTCTATTTTTTGGCATGTAGTGGTCTCTATGGTGGTCGTTATTCTGTACCTTGAATTTTGTTGATTTTGCTGAACTTTTTGTCGTTCAAATTTGTTGATTTTTTTTTTATGGTGGCATTCTTTGGGAAACACTTTTCGTTGGTTTAGTCGAATATCGTGTCATTGTGGTTGTTTTTCTCTCGCCGACAATCGCTGGTGCAGAAATAATCGAATTGAAAAACTTTTGCTGGGTAATAATCTGTAACATGACATCTCTATTGTTTGACGCGGACGCACCAACTTTTGGTGTCGTTCTTGGATATTATTTTTAGCATGTATTTTTTTTCCTTCTCATCGTTTTTGTTCTAAAAACCAGAAGATAACGAACCGTTATTTTCGTTCCGTCATAATTTTTGTCACCCTTAGATATATTCTGCGTCAAAGTTGGAGAGAACGAGAGAACTTCATGGTTCTTATAATTAGAGATTCTCGCGCAATTTGGACGTATAGGAAGTCGTACTGAAGAATGCAAATACGCCTTTCAAAAAGTTTAAATCGCATCAAATTAGTTGGCATGCGGTGGATGGGTTCTGCACTTCTTTTTGTTTTTATTCGCTAGATACCTTGTTTTTCACAACCGAAACCATAGTAGAAAGTAGGCTGTACATAATATATACGCAGTGTATATTATGGTTTGTCAAAGTATATTGCAAAATTTTCAAAGTTCACCTCTTCTTCCCCTCGTAAATACAAGGTGTTATGTTCTGCTCGAAATACTTTATAGTTTTCAAAAGCTTATAAAGTGACTTAATTGTGAGGCTGCGTGTCTGTGTGTTGGTTGCGATGTTTTCTTTTCGCCTCTCATATTATTGTTGTTGTAAATCCGGGTAGAAAGTTGTAAATCTTCGGAGTCAGTTGTACTGTTCTCAATTTACGAAGTTTGAATGTTTTCATCCGAAAATTTATGACCGACCGAAGTCGGTAAAGAAAGAGGGAAACCTCAAGGTTCGATTTTCCTGAAATTTTTGCCAAGATGAAGATGTTAAAATCAAGTTTTGTGTGAATTTCAGCCACTTTCATATTTCAGTGGTGAAATTTTTCCAAAAGAACTATAATTTTTCTCCAGATCGTGGACTGAACAGATCAACTTTATTTTTTCATTGCACTCGTGGTGTAATTGCTGCAAGTGAAAATAGTGCCTGATTAGTAAATTCAATTTCGCCTGTATTTTAGCTCATTAAAAATCTGCATCAATGTCTTGGATGACTCTGTCGTAAAGGGACGAAATCTACATCTTCTCTGATGTCTCTTCTGACCTCTCCTCACTCCGCAACAGCATCATCATCACCGACAAAGAGCCACTATTTTTAGATATGAAGCTTTTTATTTATTTATTTATTTTTAAGTTGATCTAGAATCTCAGGATTTCCCCTTATCTACGCCCTTAATCTCTGCCATCCTTTTCTTCGTGCATGAGTATTTTTCATGCCCTTAGTCAGTCTATGTAATGAAATTGTTGTTTATTTGTTTCGCTTAGTGAGAGTATTCTCATTCGTCTCAGTTGAAAAGAGAATCTTGCAGTTTCTTAACTTGAAAAATTTATCATTTTTATGAGACAAAAAATTTACGCATACTTATGATTCGATAATATAATTGAAGTATGTGATTAAAAAAGGTGCTAAGTAGGTAACATACGTAAAAAAAAAGTAATTTTTCAAGAGAGTCCAGAAATTGTTCAAAGTATTAATTCTGTTAATCGTTGTAGGTACCATACCTGGAAATGAAACCAGAAAATTTTACGCGTTTAACCACTCATTGAGCAATTGGCTCCCAAAGTGAACAGTATCGATGAATAATGTTGAAGGAAATTATAAAATATCTGAAGCTTGAAAAAATATCGCTTATTTTTTATTTTTTCATTACTAGTTGTCTGTTATAAAATTATTTGATAGGATGATAATTTTTTATTGGGTAACATAAGTGGAGTGAGAGTTGACTTTCGATAAGACACTATCCTAAAACCTTCGTATGATGCTGATTAGTTGATATATTTGAAGAAAAAATGTTTAAAATCCTTTCTTTTTTCAAAATGTTCACTGGTCACTTATTAACTCGACATTTTGTCAGCTATATTTTTCGAACTAGTAAGCAGCTCTCAGAAAAACTCTAAGACCTACTTTTTTTTTTGAAAAATCAATTATTTCAAAATTGAATATTCTAAAACGTGAATAATATTGATGAATGGATGCGATTTTCGTGAAACTGACGGCGAAACCACTGGATTGGAAACAGAATTTTAAAGAAAATACTTCCATTATTTAAAGAAAAATATTAGTTACTAGTTTCTTACATTTTGGAAAAGTGGGCTTGTTTCTGAAAACCAAAAGTTATCGTTGTTGATTTTTTTTTTTTTTGATAACCATGAATTGTGCGAAAGGTTTTGTCAGGGTTAATGTAGAATACTTTAAAGACATCATAGATCACTTGTACCACTTAATTAGCAGCCCATAATCTTTTCCATTTGCTTGACAAATATACAGTGCTTTAACCCATTTGATTGCTACTAATTCTGAGTTTTTAGGGCATAAAAAAGTTGTGATTATATTGAATCTTCTCATCTAAACTCCCTAAATCTATCTCTTTCAGACTTTTTTTATTCTCCTGTGTCAAGTCAAATGTGAATAGGAATTTGTTTCGTTAAATTTTCACAACTCAAGAAGCTGTGTTACTCTTTCTTCGACTTACTTCTTCAGCAGATATTTTTGGAACTCTTGGACGGGTTGGAAATTCGTGCAAAATATTGATTTTGTATTTTTTATTTTTTCCGAATTTTTTTCTAAAACTTATGGACCGCAATGTGCATTTTGGCTCGACAATACTCGATGACCAACCCACAAAAAATAACGCCCCAAAAAGACCCAAAACGAATTTAGTGTACTATTTTCCTCCTGTTTTTCTCTCTCTTCCATTTTTAAAGGTTGATATACGCAAGTATAGCGGAAATACTCGAATTCTTCTCACTCAGGCCACTCTTTGTACATCTGTCACTGGTTACTTTCATCTTCTGATGAAATATTTGCCATGGATTACGGAATACTCCGTGTGAGAATAATGAAAAACTCGGAATAAGGTATCCGAAAATCTAGTCAACTCAGTGTCGACTAGTCATTCAATAACACAAGCTGTTGGTAGGTATGCTGTAGAAAACTTATTGCGTGCAAAAGTGCAAAATGAATGAAGTTGTCTCGAGGTAATGTAAAACGTCTCATCTCGCATTCACTCTGATACTTGTCTGTACGGTACGTATATTATATTTATACCCACCTACGTTTATAATATGTATATGCATGATATATACGATCGAATTTCCTGCCAGCAAAAATTGGATAAATTTTTTACGCTCGAGTTTCGTTCGCGTTGACGTTCCATTAAACATTGAAAACTTTTGATTTTATCTTTCACTTCCAGCGACTATACAGTTCCTACGCGAGTTGTATGAAAGTTGAAAAGCGAGTGAAAAAGCGAGAAAACAACTGCGAAAAACGAAAAGTGTTTTCGTATTAAGTAGTTTTGATGACGTCGTGTGGTGGGATGGGGCGACTTTTTCTTTTTTGTTTTTTGCGACATCTTTACGACATTCAGTGCTCAGCTGTAGCCGATGTACAGTGTGGTAATTGGCTGTTGATTTTTGTCTCGCTGGAATTGTGGTGCGAAACCATTTTGTTTTGGTGCGGATAAAAGCGCAATTTGAGGGAGATTGTCGATTTACGTTGAAGAGTTAATTTCAGAAGTAATGGAGTGTCGCCTTTACATGAAGGTACTACGTAGTGAAATCCGTGGCTGATTTTTCTTGGTTATCCCCCTCGATTGCTTAGTGCTGGTTTAATGCGTGGGACCATCGAATGGAGACGGTGAGAATGAAATATTTGTGCTCGTGAATCCAGGTCAAGTGTTGACGTTGCATAAAAACGTTTGTAAAACTTGATGGAAAAAGCTACGTTGTACATTTTCACAATTCCCACTTAGTTATAGTTTGTTTTAAAACCTGACCTCTCTAAGTTACATGGACTGTGGACCTTTGTGAGTGGTTTTAGTTATGACTGAAGGAGTGATGTTAATGTGGTATAAGTGCAATTTATTTAAGCTTGTTGAGGATCAGCTGTAAAAAGGTTCTGGAGTCATGTTTGAAACTATAATGCAAAAATGGTAGTAGGTAGTTTCTATTCTTAAATGCCCCGTAAAAGTAACGAGGAATCCAATCATCGTTTGCAAACGAGTTTCAATGGCTTCATTCGACTTTTCTGCTAATCCTCTGAAAAAAAGTGATGGAATGGCGGTTAGTAGTTTTTTGTTTGTTTTTGAAATAACTTATGCATTTTGTGTTGTCGAGTTCATTATAGACTATAGGGAGAAGCAGATAGGGATTTTGTCAGTATGTGAATCGATGGTGTTACGATGCATTTGAATTTACCTTAGCTGATGAAAGTAACTGTCTTTGATGGTGGAGAAAATTTGGTGAAATCATATTGAACGAAGGACGATTTCTTGGGTTCGATCAAGTTGTGGATCTGTTTTTCCCGTTACAAATAACCTTAAATATTATTAAATAAATTTAAATTTAGAGTTTAATATTCTATTTTAATTAATACGTAATAATTTACTTATTTTTTTCTGGGGGACTATCACAATGGTGCCCAGAAAGTGAAAACAGATAGTAGACATGGACCAATCTGTAATTAAAAAACTTTTGTGTTATTCATATCACATGTAAAATTGCCAGTGGTGTCCAACTTTTCGAAGTCGTAGCAGTTCCACTTACTTCCCCTGCAATATTCTCTCTCCTATTGTTGTACCCAAGATAAACTTTTATGAGTTTTTAGGTACATGCTAATGCCCAGGCTGCACAGATTTTTTTCAGAGGAAGAGTATATGACAAAAGTTACAAACTTGACAAGGTAAAAAAAGAAGAAAAAAGGAAAAAAAGAAGTAAAAAAAACGGTCTTCAAAGAACTTTTTAGTGTCGCAGAAGAGAAAAAGTAAGAAAAAAGTGTGTGAAAAATAATTTTTGGTGAAAATTTGGTTACTAAGAGTATGAAGAAAACAAAAGAGAGTAAAGTTACCTTTTTAGACCGAAAGAGAGAGTTTTGTTTTTTTTCACCTCTGGATAACTTTCACTTGTTTTCGAATTGATATTTTTTTTCAGAAAAATGTCGGAAATGTCGATGTTTATTTATTAAAAACGTACCTATTTGTTGTCTTTTCATTATTTTTCGTGTCATTCGGTAGTAATGGAAATTCCATCTCCATTTGGATTATGATTTTCTGCAGAATGCCTCCGAAATTTCAGCTTTTCCTTAATACGTTCAGCCATGTCTAGTGATGACTGATTAACAAAATAGGTCTTGGTCATGCACGTCTGGCAGGATCAAGACGCGAGACTGGACTGTGTAAGATAATTATAGACCGAACAAAAATTTGGAAAATATGAACAAATTGTAAAATGTGTGCAATTCTGCTACTTGAAAAATTTGCAATGCGATATATTTAATGTTCAGTATTTCTCTTTCATATTTTGGAAATTACATGAATGCTTAGATTGATTGGTACATCGATGGTGAGTTGTAAAAATCTTATAAGCAAGGCCAAGACCTGACCGTTTCTAAGACTGAAAGTATTGATGCCATACCTAAACCAAGATTGCAAGACAAAGACATTCATGCCCTTGATCTCGATATTGCTTTTGCTTAACACTACTCGTCCTCGCCTTAATTTATTTTTTATTTTGGTTGGAATTGGCTAAATTTATTGAATTTTTGTTGCAGCTAAGATTAGCCACATCCCCTGACAGACTGTCGATTTTCGGATTGATGGTGAAGCCAGTACAACGATTTCCGCAGTTCATCCTGTTTCTGCAAGTACGTGTAATTTGTTGTTGTGCCCGTACCGCTGACCCTAAAGTCGTTTTTCACTCTGCAACCGTTGGTGTCTGTCAGTCAGTGTAAAATTTCGCGTATTTTATAATTTTTCTATTGTCTCGACAGGATTTACTGCATCATACAGGGCAGGGACACGAAGATCGAATGTCTCTGCAATTGGCGCTCACGCAGTTGGAGTCATTGGCGGAGCTTCTGAACGAGCGCAAGCGAGAAGCCGAACAAACTCAAGCGTTCAAGGAAATTGTGCGAGCCATATCGGTGAAATTACCAAAAGGCGACAATAACCGTTGTCTCATCCGACAGGATGACGTTACACAGCTAGTGAGTATCTCGTTTAACCCGCGAAAATTTAAAATCTGATCCCAAACGGCGTATTCTGCGCAGTAAAATTGAAAAATAGATGTGAATCGATCGATCGAAAACCACTTCGTACGTTTACTACGTGTGCGACGATTCGAGTTTGAAAATGATATAGTTTACTTACGTCCGAATGATCGTTATGGTGATTACTGAAGACGATGGTAAGCTGCTACGTCGCCAAGTTAACTGATTTTGATTTAGGTGTCTCATTGGGTTGTTTTAGTTTCGAGGCTCTATTGTTCAGAATATGTTGGACCAGACATGTTGACTATATAACTTTCAGATTTTATCTAATACTAGCTTTGGAAGAAGGGGTCAACGCCTCTTCTCCACTCTATCCAGTTACAAATTCTAGATGATCAAAATCATATACATAAGCGTGTGATAGGTGGCAAAATATTATGCAGAAAGCACTTTGTGTCTGTGTATGTATATATACACATACCTATATACATATAGTAATACGCACACCACCTAGTTTTGTTCTTGTATTCTCTTTCGCCATTATTTCGTGATTAATTCGTTTTAGGTGAAATCTGACAGTGGAAATAAATTTGTTGTTAAAAAATAGGAGGGGGGTCATCGTTGAAAGTTTCTTTCTGCCATCATTAGGTTTTGAAAAAAATTAAAAATTAAATAAATTGAATTTTTAAAAGATGTGCTTTTTTTTATTTTTTGGCTTTAGCTTCATGTGAAATAAATGTTTTTTTGTTGCGGAAGGTTGGCTGCAGTATTGGTATATTTTAAAATTGCAGTAGTGAGTAAAATAAAACTTTATAATAACAAAACAGAAATACCGGGAAAAAGAAAAAAAAACAACTGATAGAAAAGGATATAAGTGTATGTGTGCGTGTGTCGCAATACGTGAAAACAGCGCTTAAATTGGTCATCAGATGTACTTCAACAAATTGAGTGAGTAGAATAAAAGCGTATAAAAAAGGCAAATGTCTCATTAATTTGCAGATTTTTTATGGACGATTTGTGAAAAACTAATGACGTTGAAAAAATAAATTTTATTGAGAACTTAAGCGAATTTTCTCCTCTTTTTAATTGTTCAAACCCCAACTTTGTAGGTTAAATAGAATCTGAGAAATCGTAAAGTGAGAAAAGAGCAGTTTTTCTCAATATTAAAATGTTGTGAATGTTGCAAAAAACGCGGATAAATTTACAAAAAGTGGGATTGAATTTTATAATATAGATTATAATTTCTTGAATTAATTCGAGAAATTATTGTTCAATGCTCCTACAAAATTTAATTGATATTAAAGTTTTTATTCTACTCGCTACTGAGATTTATAAAATATTCTAATACTGCTGCCAACCTTCCGCAACGAAATAGGTTAATGTTTATTTCGTATGAAGCGAAAGCCAAAAAACACTAAAATAAAAGCTTGTCTTTTAAAAACGCGTTTTTAACCTTAACTTATTTCTATGTAAATCATAATTATGTTCGAAAGTTGATAGTTGATGAAGTAGCCTAAATCATTCTGTTATCAGCCTCATAAAAGAAACAATAAATTTGTCTAATCGGGGAACTGCAATTTTAATTTGGCACATCCGAAACGAGTTAGTTTTGAGGGGGACAATTATTATTTTGCACGCTAAATATTCGCTTTTCCTTTTTTTGGAAATTATCATTGGAAATTTTTTTCCTGCATTTATTTTCGAATTATAGTTGGAGCTACAATGAGCTTCTCTAGAAAGCCAATAGCTTATCATCAAACAACATGAATAGAGTTATGTATTTTGATTATTTAATTGCTCCGTTTTGGAATGCGTTTTCGCACCTAAATATTCTTATTTTTTTTGTTATTCTTTCGAAGAAAACGCTGTGAGAAAAAAAGATAATAATCCTATCAAATACATTAATTAAAAATAAATAAATAATAATAAACAAATCCGCATATAAAAAATAAAAAAAAATACAAAATTATAAAAAATATTAATAAAAAAAAATACGTCAACAACTAAAAAAAAATAAATAAACCATTTTGATAATTAAAAATATAAATATATATCAATAATAAAATTATAATATAATAAAAAATAAATTTAAATAAAAATTGATTTGAAAAATCAAATAAAATAAATTAATAAAAGTTATAATATCATTAATTAGACTAAATTTTTAGACCTGCAGGCTGCAGTTTTCTTAAATTTGCTCATTAATTTTTATGATTAAGTAGCTCAAGATGATGATTTTTAAAATTGACGCTATGTCTTATGGTTCTTTTGATTCGTCGTTTTTCTGTGGAAGTTTGATTGTGTAAATATTTTTGTGGATTTCATGTAAGATTCTTTATTTTCTGTATTCACTAATTTCATTTTCAAATTCGATGAAGCGTACTGAAAACGTTAAGTTCTTAGAGAAATTGTTTAAAAAGTGTAAGTAGCACATCGGGTATAAACCAGAGTCGAATCTAGGTTGAAATTTTGAGGGGAGTGGAGCTCGAGGCTTTGTTATATTTTTCTCAAATGTAATAAACTAAAATTATTTTTTCGTTTTTGTTAACACAGTCCATTTTAAATTTTTTTCGGGAGCGTGGGGATTCGTTAGGTTGTAGGCGATTAACCATCCATGTACCATTTAGCTTCCCTCTGATATAGACTAAACTGTAACCACTCGATACTTCGCATTAAAAACTGAAAGTGGATCTCATTATCCGACAATTCTGATCAGAAATTTAATTTTTGAATGGTGAACATTTTCAAATTTCGCAATTTCCATCGTTACTGCTGCAGATTAGTTTTTCAAGCTTTTAACTCCCAACCGCCTCCAGCCTATCTTTCGTGTAACCTCCCAAAAATATTGTGATATTTTAATTCGTATAGGTACGCTCTACCTTTTTCATGTTTTAATTTTTTTTTAATCCCTCCTACCTCAGTCAACTAAGTTGCTCATTTTATTGTGCATAAATAAATCAAACCGATGTTTCACCTAAAATGAAAATAAAAAATAAAAAGAATTCCCAATTTATAACCGGTTTTTAACGCAATTATAATAGTTTATTTTGCCTTGTTCTCGTGTAGGAAATAAATCAAAACGGTTTAATTAGTAAGCATAAATCCAGAAGACTGCTGTTACTTAATGATTTATTGGTGTGCGTCGCCGTCAGTCACAAAGACGATTCGTCGAATTCACCGAATTCGCAAAGACTCGCCATGAAGTGGAACTGCCCGATCACTGAAGTGCAGGTACGATATTTTCCTGGAAATTGTCGTTTTTGTCTCAGTCTCAACGCAGAACTGGTTAGGCCATACACCTGTACCGGTAAATATGATCATTTCTCTTATTATGTGTCTACGTACCTATTTCAGGTGATCGAATCAATTGCCTCTCCAACTTTCAATCGTTTACTTACCCCAAATGGAAGTCTTTCATCGAACAGTAGCAATGGCGATAATTTGTGCCTGGAAATGAATAATTTGATGCATGACTACGAAATTATTAGTCGAATATCGGAACTGGCGTCGACATTGCGCGGCAATTATCCAGTGAGTGTTGTAATTTACGTTTGAAGGTTGTGACAGTGTATGAAAATTCTTGTTCTTTTAAGACCCGCTTTCTACTTCCCTCGAGAGCATTGAATTTGTTGGTTCTCTCAAGGGTGTATTCTGTCTTAAAAATGAGATCAATTTCGTAATATTTCCAAGTATTCATAAAAATGTACGTTCTTTCAGAAAAGCCTAAAAAAAGTTAACTTCTAAAATTTTCGTTCTCCATATGAAACTGTGGGTGCTCTTGCTAAAGCAGCTACTTCAGCGGTATTCTGTCTTATTCTAATGCGCTTATCTGATGTCTTCATCTCTTCAGAAAGGTTATTGCAGATGACTGGTTCGGTGCTTGGTCTAAAGCTGAGTTTAGCTTTTATTATCGTTTTATTCAATTTTCATTATTATCTTCCTGGTTTAATCTCGGATTTTTATCGAACTACTTTATTTGTTAAATTAGTCAGCTACATTTTCGTGGTTGTCAAGTTACATCCTCCATGAGCGATGCAAACTCTCCTCCTCTTACTGGTCCTATCGTATTAACCCTCTTGTAGAGGAAAACTTAAACTATATTTTCTTATTTTTTCCTATATTTTCTTCCTCTACTATAATTCTGATTAGACGAATAATTGAATTCAAACACCTCCCTCCTCTCTGTGTTACAATATCACCAATTTCTTGACTTTTATCTTCCTTTAAATTTATAGGTACAGTTCTCTTCTCATTTATTTCGAATTTTCGTTTATTTGTCCATCGTACTAATCTTGTTCCTAAATTAGAACACTCCTTGTCCAGATACTGGTTCAAATAGAGGTTACTTGTTGGTAAACTGCTGAAATCCTATAAACACATTAGTGAGAAAAGAAATGAAGAACTTCCATTTTTTGGTAGTTTAATGGAAAAATGTTCTTCGAACCGTCTTTTGTATAGACTGATGCATCAACACCAGCAAGGTTTACTCTAAATAAATAAAAAATATCAATAGAACTGAAGAAAAGTTTTGTATCGTTCAATATAAATCAATATTTCATTGTATTTTCATTTATCTCACGTTTTCTCAACTCGGTAAGTTCAAAGTGTGATGTGAACCTTGACGTTTGAAATTTGACGGTTCTCTTATTCGTCGTTTAAAAACCACAAGATCGAGTTCCATGGAACCTGATTTTCGTAAAATTTTACCTATGAATTTATACACTGAAGTATATGGTCTCTAATGATCCGGCTTTGGATTCGAGTTGTAGGAAATAAAAAAGTCCTTTGACTTGGTCATTTTACAATATTCTTCCTTTTTTCTGAAGTTGGGATAGACATTTTTTTGTGATTAATCATCTCATGAAATGATTTTTCTAATGAAAGAGCAGTTTAGTAGCTCATGAAACCTTCGAATATGACTTCAGTTGAATCTTCTATGCTTTTAAGATTGGACTCATCTACTCTATGAGAAAAACTTTCCTTTAGATGTATTGCTGAATACCGCCACTATGCAACAAAGAAATTTGCTCGGATTATTAATTTAATCATAGGCTTTTTTTTTTATATAGCTATTTTTTTTCTGATTATTTTTCTCTCTGTTGTTACTTCGATGCGAACATTTGTAATTTCACGAAAAATGTATTGTTTTAATTTCAAATCGCCTATTTATTCCGTGTTCAACGTAGAAAATATGTCACAGCGCTCGGCAAAAGAGCTTACGTATTCGATTAAACCGTTTCAATATTGAAGTTAAGTTAGAAGTGATAATGTTTTGATTTTAACTTGTTTGAGGAATTAGAATTTTTTGATTAAACATCGATTAATAACGTATTCAGCGAGATCACGATCGATTTGTATAACTATCAAAAAATTTTGTGAAATTTGTTCGCGTAATATTAAACTGAATCTGACTAAAAACTAGTCATCACGACCGTCATGTTGCTTGAAATCGACCAAATCTTGATTATTAACTTTTTTGTTGCTCTACGTTTCAAAATAATGTATTCTGTTTTTTATTTTATTTATTTAAAAATTATATTAATAGTTTGAGAAGCGTTAGTTACTGGAGCGAAAAAACGTTTGGTTTATTAAATACCTTCAATTTTCACAAATAACCAGTTCAGGGGAAGGGAGGGGAATTAATGTTGAGATAAATCCATAATTCGAACTCGGTATTCCCCATAAGTTCTACTTTGCATTGAAAGTCGTGAAATCTATCTGGAACTGCTTTTCATTGAACTATCGATTTTTTTTAAAGATTTTGTTTCTTTGGATTTTATCAATTTTAATAATTTGTTTCCTGTTGAAAGAGCATTTATAGAAGATAACAATAATGACCAGATATGGCAATATTTTGATCTAAAGATTATTCTATAGCATGCATGATTTAGCCTCAACTTTTTGTAGTTAGCAGTTGCTTTTTACTTGTTTTTTATATTTCTTTTTTTTTTTTTTTTTTTTTTTTTTTGCATGCGTACGAGATGAGGCAAAAGTAATGCAAGCTAAAAAATTTGAGTTTATTTTGGATTGTATTATCCATGTTTATGAAAATTTCATGTTGAAAAATATGCTAAATTTGGCGTTTCTCTGTCATTTCACTTGACGCCATTGATTATGTCTAATCAAAATGTGAAATAAATTTGTAAAAATTCCGATTCTTTTGGGTTGTATTACATTTGAGTTACTCTATGCAAGTTAAAACTACGAATATGTTGATTTTGTTACCCGATTTTCTCTGCCTTATCTAAATGGTCGACAGCATTGGAGAAGGTGCCTATGTAAGAGCAGAACTGAATTGGCAATCATTTGTAGAAGCGAGTGCCAGATAGGTGCTATACTTGCCAACTTAATTACCTGTAGCTTATTAAATTGAAAGAAAATGGTTAAGCGTAGTTCATTGAAAAATATGTTTTCAGCCGCATGTTAATTTTAATTTTTTTCTCGTAGCTTTATATTTTTCTTTTCGGCGTTTGTTTGTGCCTGCATTTTCTGTAGCGTTGTGTTGTACGTAGGAATTAAACATGGAGAATACTAGAACATTGTTGAATTCTATACAGTGTGAAATGCAAAAAAAAGGAGATCAAATGACGTGGGTGGACGCGTGCTGTCTGCAGATATCCGTTAGTCGACAATTGTACACCTTCCAAATGGATACGCCGCAAACTCGAAACGATTGGGTCACTGGTGAGTTGTCGACTACACCTACCTACGCGTTATGGGTATCGTGAATCGGTGATCATTGCTCAGTGGTATTTGTTCGGTACTATGGAGCAACGACTGCAGAATGTGGCTTGAATGCGACCAAAAACAGCCGCTTGGAGTTGTAATTTTTTTTCTCAATGTTAAATGTCAAAAAGTCGTTTTCCAAACCCACTTGTTGCTCTACAGTATCCTTCTAACTGAGTGAAAAGTTACTTTATCTGTCAGTTGCTTCATGTAAAACTTTTTTTTTTATTTTCCATTAGAACTTCGTTTAGCAAGATTGGCTCTGGATCCGAATAATACGCCCGCTTGGGAAGTTCCAGAATTGGATCTGAAGCCAGCCACTAAAATGCCGTTGTTCGTTGGCGATCATTGTATTACCTCGACGCATCCTAAATCTGATGTGAGTACCATTTCGGTAGTTAGACTATGGCTAATATAAGGGTAAGGAGTATATTAGTATTTTCAATACCCAACTATGGATAAAGCTATTATACTCGTAGTTATAACTACATTTTTGCGGACAATACTAATATACCCCCTATCCGTATGCTTGGTGTATTTTTTTTTCTAACTCTTGTTTTTTTTATATTTCGTTTTCGCACATCCTTGAAAATTTTTATTCTGAAGCAAAGAGGTTAAATACAATTGTATGGATATTTTGAAACTAAATTTTTATTTTGATCCTATTTTTCCCAAAATTCGTGTACCTACACCAAAATTTGCCATGTTTCGATTTCAGTATAAAAATTCCTTGATTTTCTTCAAAGAAATTGATTGTAAAGTAGATTGCAATGGTGTTTCGTTTTGATTTGATTAACGCTTTAGCTCCCTGGACATTCGAAGTCGAATTTCAGTTTCAAAATGCCCGATCTTTGTTCTCATGCTCCTGCTTTGCTTCGTAGAGAAATTCATGTCGATGAAAAATCTGTTGCCCGAAAGTTGGCTACGCTTTCAGAGTTTCTTGAGAGAACGTTACCTCATAAGGCGTTTCAGATTTATGTTGGTGCCGTATTTTGCTCGTCACTTTTCCGATAAGCGATTCCATCGATTTGAATGATATAATTATTAGAATACAACATTTTGAATTAAATTGATGCTGTGTGGTTACACTGAAAGGAAAAATTATATATTTTGATGTTTTCCATTTTATTTTTGTACATTATTAGCATTTTCAACATTTTTTGATTGAAAATAACAAGTAAAATGCACAGAAATTAACTAAACGAAAAAGTGTGGCATGCTAAGAGAAAAGAACCGTAGATTTTATTGGGAATTACGTATAATTTTTAATGAATTTAAATTACATTTTTGGAATATCTGTCTAAAATTTACAGTTTTTGATTTTTCCTGTTAGAAACTTTATTTTATTCATGTAACAAAAATTTCATGCAAAATTCATTCAGTGCCGCCGAACATTTCTTCTCTCCTTCTCTCTCGCTCTCTTTCTCGCTTAGAGAGAGATAGCGAGAGACATTTTTTATGATGAAACTATTAATAAAATCAGGGACTTACAAAAAAAAAAAAACAATTATGTATTATATCGCAACAGTTAAACATAATATTAATCAGTGCTGAAATGTCTACCTTGTGTAAGTTTTTTCACACGAAATAGTTTTACCAGAGAGTCATTATCAGTGGCGCTGACTCGGTGAAATTATTAGAGGGAGCAAAAGACAAAATTTGAAAATCTTTTTGTTTATTTTGAATTTAGACGTCGAATAAGTAATTATTTTAAATACACTAAAACATGTACTCCTCTATAAATACATGCATAGGCTTTCTTAAATTTACAAAATTATTGTTGGGTCTCAATCGCTCAAAATACAGCAAGTCAGCACATATGGTCATTAACGAATATTGTTTTCAATTCTCTGGCGATCCTGATTTGTTCGCCGTGAAGGGGACGTCTAGTTTTTCTTGAATCCCCTAAGTTCTCAGCTACGCAGCACAAAGAAACGTGAAACTCTTCAAAGGTTTTTAATTTGATATTTTAACTCTCGTTATTTCGTTTCTGGTTTAGGTGCTCTGTGGCTGTTTCTATTCGTCTTCGTGCGGCAAAACATCGTATTTGTGGATCTGCACCACGGACAACTACGCTGGCAGTCATATATCGGTGCTGTCCATTACCGGTGCTTCGTACATGAAACAAGTTACTACCTTAGATTTACCGGATACCAGAGTTACCGCGTTAGAGGTCGTACGCGCCTCGGACACCGTATGGATGGGTACGAATTCGCAAAAGTGAGTTCCGAATAATGTTCTCCAATCTCCAGTCCTATCTCAGTCCAGCCCACATTGGTTGAGAATGTAATCATACTACGCTGAAAGAAACGTCTAAAACAAAATGTAAAGACCAACTTTTTAGACATGTTTGAACGCCAATAAAAATTAATTTTCTGCTTCCAAGTCGCGAATTTGAACGTGTAGTGTGTAGGCAGGGGAGAATATGAGTGAAATTGAGCAATTCGATTTTCATATTTGATTTGAAGTTTGGAACCTTTCAAAAAAATCTTGCAAATAGTGGTCATTTTTTATTCTCAGAAGTGAGGGTGATTTTATGCATCGGATTATTGTTTCACCAGTAAAACAGCTAAAATTGTTTAATTCTCAGAAAAATAAAATTGAAAATCATTACATTTCTAGCGAAAGGAGGCAAAGCTAGAAAGCAGATATTCACTTTTTCTAGCATGTTAAAAGTATTTCAGACGAATAATCTTTAAAAATATGTTTGAAGTGGCCAAATATTTGATTCAGGGAAACTGAAAATCGTTGACCACGTCGTAAACAAGTTACTCAATTATTAATTTGAATAATTCGATACAAAAATTATTTTCAAAAATTCTAAATAAATTTGTGTTAGGTATGTGTCCAAAAATGTCGATAAAATTACCTACAAATGAAAGGAGGAAAAATTATGGAAGCCGTCTTGTGATTATTTTTTCCTGAAAACATCACAAATTGAAAAATCATGTAATTTTAAGGCAATTAAAAACTATAGATCATATATAGACGCATTTCATCCATAAAATTAGGTACTTAGTTATAATGTAGGTAATTGATCGTTAACGCCCGTAAAATTCATTAAATTTATGACAAAAAATTAATAAAAGGATGGAGGGAAGATTGATCAAATATTCCTGAAATTTTTTCTAATAGCGATCCACCTTTACTTGGCTATGGGTTTGAATGACTAATTATATTTTCCTTTTTTCCCTCAACTCGTACAAAAATACTTCGTCTGTAAAAAGTCGGAATTTCAATATTGTAAAATATAGGCTCTAATAATATCGTTCAATGCCTATTTAGTACTCTTATAAAAAATGAGATTTTTTTGTACGTACTCATTTTTCAGATCTCTATAGTGAATTTTTCGTTTCTTGCTCGCTAATTCAAATATTTTTAGTAAGCAATGAAAAATAGTAATAGAAAGTCCAATTTAATGTTATTTTAAATTCTAAACAAAAGCATGCTTCCAGTTCATGAACTGGCGATATCGAAAATTTGCTTAATTCATAAACAGATGTGAAATTCGAATGCGAGATTTGCGAATACAATAACGCGTGCATCGTCATAATATGACGTTAGAAATGCCTCCATTTAAATTCGCTTGTAACCTAAAAAGAAGTCTGATTGAAAAGAAAAAAAAAAAATATTAGAAAATTGGAATTCGACGCACATCGGCACGAAAAATGAAAAATTGGTTGCAAGTTACGAAGTAATCAAATACACTTGAATTGAAGCCACTTGAAGGGCTCGCAAAAGGTTTCCAATGGAGAGAACTTGGTTGAAAATTCGAAACTGGCATTCTTAAAAACGATTTCGCGTAACTATATAATATTAAGCTGCGGTATTGCACATCGAAAATTAATTGTAAAAGGTTAGCGCCTGATTCTGAACCCAGATCTCATTGTATGCTCAAAGTTTGCATCAAAAAAGCATAAATTTCAAGTTTGTGACTCTAAAATAGTCTAAAAACACAGATTCTGTAGTTTTGAAATGAAACTGATGTTGAATTTGTATCGTATATGTACTTATGGCTCAAAAACCGTTCAAATTTAGGCTTACCTGAAAAACATATTTCGTAATATTCAAGTTTTGGCAACGTTCTCCAGTTTTTTTGACTATTGTGCCTGTGCCCGCCCATTCTCTCTATGTTTGCGTTTCTTCAACTAACATAACACTCACCTGATATCCTTGGTGCATGTTTTAGACTGCTGATTTATAGCGTACTTGACATGTCAGAGGTGGCTACCATCAGTTTACCCTCGGACGGTTGTGTCGTCCAAATAAAGCAGCACTGTGATAGCGTATTCGTCGCCCTAACCAATGGCACCTTATTGCTGTATCGACGCGGCAACCTATCCAACGAACCAGACGTGATCGTTCTCGGTCCACCCGAACCAGTTTCCTGCATTTTGCCCATAAATTTGTCGTTGTACGTGGCTTGCGGCAAGAATGTACACCGTATAAACGCCATTAAAGGCGAAATTCAGGTACGCTGCAATCCATTCTGTGTATTTGCTCCGTTCTTTATGGTATAAAAATCCCGGAACTGAGTTATGGATTCCGGAAAAGTTCTTTCAATTGTGAGAGCTCGGTTCAATCCTATTATTCTAAGGTTTTAGAACAGCCTCTTCAGAAAACTAATTTCACATTTTTCTAAATACAGTAGTCTGTTATCAAGAAGTGCGTTGCACATTTTTAACCGAGTAAACAAAACTTTTTTTCAATATTTCAAGTCCGGTACTATGATTAGTCTCGTCGCTGAGGTCTAGATCCATTTGTACAATAGTGAGTTGACCTTTACTTCGAGATTAAATCTGAAGTACTCCAGAAGTGAATTGTTCAATGCTGGTTTCACTCTTCTGTTCTATTTTGTGTTACATAAGCCCATTAGCTACTACTGATCGATAACAGAAATTTAAATGAGGCAAAACTCGCCAGTACACTTAGTTTTGTAAAAAAAAAATTTGTATTTATTCGAAAAACAATCTTGAAAATATCCATTTTATTTCATATACGATAAGAGGTCAAAGTAAAGGTAAATTAACTCAGATTTAATTCTCTATTGTACAACTGGACATACTCGTCAAAATTTGTATAAGGGGATTCTATCTCGGAGTGGTTGTAATCTGTCAGTTTTTACTACACATACACCCAAAAAAAAAAATTTAACAAACAAAATGAAAAAAAAGTCGTATAATATTTGCTTGCGAACTGAAAAAAAGCACAAAAAAACATTTTTTTAAAAATTTTTCAGCAAGTTAATTTTACCAATGTCTGGCTGTGGAAGGTTTAATGCATCCTCAACGTCCCCTTCGCGAAGCCTCTGATACTTGTAATTATTTAAACATGACTAACTAGCAGAAAAATGTTTCTCGTCATCTACTCACTTTAATTTCCTCGAAGTAAATTTTAATCACTGCTATCATTCGCCTGATAAATTAGAAATAAATTTTTTTGAATTTCGGTATAAAAAACCTCCTCCACTTTTACTACCTGTTTGCGTATTTTGCTGGAGTGTTTTGTAATTCACGTGGATTGAACTTTAGTTCATACAACTGATTATCGCATGTTTTTGTTTGGATGAAAGTTAAACCTGAGTTTTGTAACTCTGGTTTCAACTCACTATTGTATAACTGGGCCCCAGTGATACAATGATGATTTTATCTTTACTCTAGGATAAAGCCTGGATTGTCTGTAGAAGTAATTTATGTAACCCGCAATTAATGAGAGGTAAATTCTCAAGTTACATAAACCCATTGATCACTGCTCACAATGAAGGAAATTTATGTGCGGAAAAATTGTAATATGAATGGGAAATAATTTTGAATCTTCATACGAAGCAAGATGTCAACGACTAAAAATATTCCTAGCGTTTATGAAATTCAAAAAAACAAAAAAATAAAAGAACAGCAATTTTTGTCTTTTCGTTGGAATGTGTTGCCTGTTTTAATGTCGACTAATACTCTTTTTTTGGATTTTACAGAAGACGTACACAATACAGCATGACCATATTGGCGGCAGTGTAAGCTTGATGGCGCACTCTGGTGTTGGTCTGTGGCTATCGTTGACCAATTCGACAACCATTTGCCTGTACCACACTGAGACTTTCACTCATCTACAGGTATGCATCGCGTTTGTGGAATCATTTTACTTCACACCCGTTTCTTAATTCTCGAGTTATAATTGAAAATCCGGAAATGAGAAGGAATTTTTGAATTTGTTGAAATACAATTTGCCAGGAACAAATTTTCTTCCTCAGCAGAGCAATACTCGACGATTTAATTTTTGCGATATGTTTTACAATGTCTGAAGATATGGTCCGAATTTCATTAAAATCTGATCATTGGTTCTTCCAGTCGGACTTAATACTCGAAAACAACCTCAAATATAATTCTGTAGAGACAAAACTGATGAATAAAGATGATAACAGAAGGTAGATGAAAATCTAACGACCAGTAATTTCATGATATCGTATCAGAATATTACTAGACTTCATAACGGAATTTCGAAGCATGGTAACAAAATATCAAAAATTTCAAGAACAACTACCCTGAGTAATTATCATTCGTAATCTCAGCTCGTACTTCCCCTATCCACTTTCGCCAACAATCTTCGCCATTCTATTTTCCCACTGTCGCAAGCGTACCGAATGTCCACTATTCTCTATTTCTTTTTCGGTTCCAGGATATAAACGTCGCCTCGAACGTTCTCCGGCTAACCGGTTCGCCGGGTCCGGTCTGCGTGACGGCGTTGATGGCGTGCAAAGGTCTGCTGTGGGTGGGCACCGACGCTGGCATTAGCCTGACTGTGCCGCTGCCGCGGCTCGAAGGCGTACCCATCATAAGCGGCCGCGTCAACGTCTCGTATCACGCGCACATGGGACCCGTCCGCCTGCTGCTGCCGCTGCAGGATCCACCCACCGTGCTCAAACGACCTCCGTCCAAAACGTTGGCCTGCGACATTTACGGCCTGTACGGCCAACTCATGTACGTGAAGAACTACGACGACGTCGTCGACGACAGGGGCGTGGTGAACGCCAGCCACTGGTCGTTGAGCACCTGCAGCGAAGAGACGACATCTCCGTCGCCGGCGGCAGCGGCTGCGGCCGCCGCGCCGAACAACATTAGCCGAGCTCTGGCCGCCGAAATGGCGAAACGCGAACGCGAGCAGACGCTGGTCACCATCACGTGTGGCCGCGGCTACATCAACTACCACGAGCCGTGCTGCAACAAGAACGAGAACAACGCTCACATTGTGATATGGGAGCTGAAATTATGATAATCGTCAGCCCGAACCGAACCGAACCTTTCGATCGTCTTCGTCGTTGTCGTCATCTGCCAAATACTTTTTTTATATATTTTACCCAATACCTACCTACGTACCTACGTTTATATTTATGTGCGTATATCGTTAATATTTTTTGTTTGATTTGCCCCCTCGTCCACCCCATCTTTTGATACGGTTCTTGGCCAATTACTGACGAACCACGTTCGTGTGTTCTCTCCTCTTACTTCTTGCGATTTTTGTATCTTGCATTTTGTTGGGATAATTTGTTTTTGTTTTTTTATTTTGTTTTGGCGTCCCTCGGGTCTAAAAGTGTAACTTGGATGACGAATTTTACAGAAATTGTCTTTTAACTATCCTAATTCGTCTATTTTTCGTAAGACTAGAGATCATCTCATTATAGTTTGCGGCCTTCTCGACGGATTACCGAAACATGATAAGAAAGTTTGAATGGAACAGCATAGAAGAAGTGGAAAGGGGATCATTCAGGGCAAACGAATAAAATCAAACCAAAAAACCAACAATTTTTGATTACATATTTTAACGTATGCGCTTATAAGTGATACCAAATTCGTAGGCTTTCTTTCTGGAATTAAGAAAAAAAAATGTTGTTTTCCAAACCAATCTGCGTAGGTTAATAGGACTTCAAAAAATTACATTTTAATTATGTAAATGAAAAAATTTGTTACCTATTAGATTTGAGAAGATCTAAAAAAATCTACAATCAAGTTCAGTTGGAGATTTTTTTTTGTTTTTAGTTTTTTGATTTAGTGAGGTTACCTTAAACCTATCGTTGGGATAGATAAGTGGTATCGTGAAATGTTATTTTTCAAACTCAAAATTATCCAATCCAATCCAATTCAATTGAGCTATCTTAGAGAATGCAGTTAAATGTATCCAAACCGAAGGAAACGATACGTGTTGGCTGAAATTTAACGAACGGAGACGTAGAATATTAATCAAGATTTTTTCTGACGAAGAATACACAATTCTTCTATTCTTTGTTCGACTTTCTGCTAATTTGAAGGCGTGAATTAAATTTTTTTTTAAATTTTTATTTATTCGTTGTTTTAGTTGAAAATAGTTACCTTCTGTGAGTAAACGCCAGGGCAAAATTTTGTGAATTCAAATCCCTATTTTAACTCGGTCAAAAAATTATTGAAAAATTAACTATTTGATAGAAAAATTTAAATCGTTTTCTGCTAAAATTTGTACGATGGCAAAATCGAGGATTATTGGTATCCTCATATTACAATGAACCAACGTATGGGTAATTTAATAACACTTTACTAGACACCAGAAAGCGCTATTGTTCCTCAATAGTAGCTAACGTGGCTGTTGAAGATCGACTAAAACCTTACGACGTTAATAATGGAGGAGAATTTTGACTGAAATAAGTACATTTTTTTGTTTTTCGAATGAAAGAAGTTAAGAACGTATTTTTTAAAATTTATTATTTTTTTGGGATAACATTGCTCCGGCCGTGCGCTCCTTGAGAAAATTGTTTCAATAACACACTTCTGTCAAAACTTGGAAGAACAGTCATCTTCCCTTTTTTCATCGTTTTTCTGTTCTTCTATCCTTCACTTCAAGCTACGTTGTTCACTGCTAAGTCACAATAGTATTCAGTTCTCATTTTTTTTCTCTGCGAACTCTCCTTGAAAATTACTTCTTTATCCTTTAATTTAGTTCTAAATATTAATGCTCCCAAACATTTATTCGTGTCCAGTGAAATGTTACTGAAAAGTTGATGGTATCAGAGATGGGTATTATTCTTCTTGGATAGAGTGCTTCGTTTATGACATTGGCCCTTGCAGAAAATCTAATTTTAATCATCTAAAATGTAAAATTTGAGTCATAAAATTTTAACTTATTTTCTAGTTTATATCTCTTCAATTTAGCTAGTTCTCTACACTCAATGAAAAAAATCATAATCGTTCAGTTTTCAAAAGTCTTGGCTACGAATTCGTATGGTAAACATACGAATACTCATCGAACCATCTGATTCAGTTTACCGCTTAATTTTGATTACCGCCGAATAAATAAAAATAAATAAAGAATGGAAAATTTTTGCTTGGTTCTTACCCTGGACCTTTTGGTCTCGTTAACAGATAAGGTGTTATGCAGTTTGTGTGCCACTTCTCCATCTATGCATGATTTTCGAAATGTGAGTGAGTTAAATCATAATATGAATAAGCTATTATTACTTGCAAACTTGAGCCAATCATCGGCTGCATTGTTGCTTCCAGTTTACTAAAAATTGATTCTATATTCCATTTGCTGGAAAAGACGCTAAATTAAAGAGCTTTTATTTTCGACGTCGGACCACGTGTGATGAATCGGGTTACGAATAATTACGAGTACAACTTTCGGCTCACTTACGAAAACGACCCATTCGTTGATTTGTAGGCGGTGCGGTTGTTATTATTGTTGTAATCGAGATAACGCACGGCTCCTTATCGTGGTCCCTGCGCTTCAACTTGAGGCTTAATCAGAACTAACGTGAGCCTACCATTATTATTATTATATTAATTACAATTATTATTATTATTATTATTATTATTATTATTATTATTATTATTATTATTATTATTATTATTATTATTATTATTATTATTATTATTATTATTATTATTATTATTATTATTTCATATTATTATTAATTTTTTTTTGTTTTCTATCCTACTCCAACTGCATGTTTTACGACTTCCAGAAAGTATGACCTATAATGAATTGCATATATATATATCGCAAGAGAAAACAAAAATTGTTGATATAAATTACGAGCTTTTCGTTCACTTGAGTCGTGCATCATAACGTTTTCAAGATGTCGATTTTAATGAGATCGACTTAACAATAATTAGAAAATACGCGATGAACGATACTTAAACGACGTGATGTCTCTATAGTTTTAGTATTTTGTGTTTACTTGTACGTAGGCCCGTGTATATTGTTCTCAGATCTTTTACTTTTTTCTTATTTGTACATTTATCTAATTCCATTCGTTGTCAGTCGTATTTAATGAAAAAAAAAAATAAAAAATAGAAAATACGTTTAAATCCCCACTAGCTGTTGATTCGATAATTATATTTGCCTATCAAATTTATCTGCACACGTACTTACTTAATTTTTGTTTATTATTTTTTATTTTTTCATTTTCATTGTTTTGTAAATAGAAACCGGAATAAGTGTTGGCAAACCCGACAGCCAATTATTTCGTTGCCTGTTGCAGAAAAATTTGTTTTCACCAACGATGATAATATAATTTCTTTCGGTTAACCTACAACGAATATAAATGAATGAAAAATATAATTTCCGGTACCTATGTTTACATGTATTATTAGCTACGATTTATGTTATTTCATTCTCTAGTCTATTGAGTTTATTCTTTTTTTTTCCTCTTTTCCCCTCATTTTTTGTTTATATTTATTAAACGGTACAGTTTACACGTTCATTTACTTAATTTTAAGCAATGATGTTTTTTTATTACTTTTTTTTTGTGAAATGCGCTGAACACGTAGAATAAAACAAAAGTTTATGTATGTTCTTGTTATTTTGAGGTTTCTTAATTACACTTTTATTGATGTACTTTTTTTTTTTTTTTTTTTTGTAATAATGGGTTTTGTAATTTGATGTCGAACTGATGGGAAGGAAAGGTACGGTAGGAATCTGGGAGCAAATTGTTTACTATGCATAAGTTTTCCAATCGTATGCTGAAGCACAAACAGAATCAACCTGAACACACCATCATTTTGATTGAGGAATGGTGAAATAACAGAGATAGAGCTATGGGAATAGGCTAATTGAATTTCTCGTTTATACAGCGTTTTAGAGAAGAAATTCGGGCTCGGAAAAAGAATTTATGGACACTCCAAAAAATTATTGAAAATTGTAAGTGTATATTTTCAGTTAAGTTTTATCTGAATATATGTACTTTTTTCTTTCATTTTTCTTGAGAATTTTAGGGCCCTAAGAACCCCTGGCAACCAGATAATTTTAATTCAGAAACTATGAATTTTAACACTCCCATCCTTCATGGTTTTCTTGGCTCACATACTATCGGGAGGATGGACATAATATATTACCTACGGTTGTAGATGATGCTGTCTAATGGAAAATGAAAAAACAATCGATTCGTGATCACAAAAATTTCTATTATATCCCATTTTTCATTGAAAAAACTTGCAATTAATTACTATATTCCTTCCTAGTGATCTTTGATCAGAACCAATGGAAAATGAATAGTTATTCTGAGATTGTAAATGATGCGGTCCGATAGAATATGAAAGAAAATCTGTTCACCGTCGCAAAAATTTTCATTATTTCGTATTGTTTTACTGAAAAGCCCTAAATTTCTGTAATATTTTCCTTCATATCGATCCTAGATCACATAAAAATGAGATATGAAAATTCTATACTTGCAAATGATACTGCCCGATAAAATGTGAACAAGATCTTTTCCCAACGCAAAAGTTGTCATTATTTTCTCTTTTTTATTGGAAAACTTTGCTTTTCATCACTTTTTTATCGTAGTCGACGTTGTTCGAATGGAATCAATAGGAGATCAATATTCCTAGATGGTAAATGATGGTAATGAATAGAAAATGAAAAAAAAAAACTAGCGCAGCAAGCTTAGCAAGAAAAAATAGATTTTCTTTGATTGAAAATCACCACTATCGCCAACATTCTTCTAATAAAGTAATATATCTATATAATATTTATATTTTTTGTAAAAAATTACCAATATTACACAAATGAAGTTTGCGATAAAATATACTGATTCAGTATCATGTTTACAAAACATTTTATACTTAAATTAATTTTTAATTTTCGAATCAAAAATCATTACTTATTTTTTGTGAAATGAAAAAATATTCCAAGTTCTAACTAGCACGAGTTTAGGAAATAATTCGATGGCTCTCTTTTCTGCAGTGATGAGAATTGTGAATTATATATATATATAAAAAAAAAAAAATAACGTGAAAAAAATTTCCCACATTTCACATTGCAAAACGAAGTATAGTGCAGTTGTCTACGTTTTGGTTACGAAAATGTTAACGAAGATTTTAATGTCCGTATTCAAATCTTGTGTACGGAAGCAGGTGGTAGGTGGTACGAAAATTGATCTATTACTGAGACCGGGTTGTTTTTAGACTAAAACGAGTATTTTTTTCGATGAAGGCTAGAAAATGAATTTTTCAGGACCATTAACGGAAGGGTAAAAGAGGGAAAATCACACTGAATACCTAATAAGTTGGGAACAAATTAACCAATCAAAACCAAAATTGGTAGGTCTAGTCCTTGTATGGGAGGTGCTGTTTGTACCAAATTTCGTGACTGTTAAAAGAGAATCGCAACCTTTATTGAGATAACATCAAAAATTAGCAATTCCAAAAGCCCCAGGAAATGAATCCTAATATTAATATAGGAACCAAATTTGGTAGCATGTTAGATATATTTCAAATCAATTGGAAAGTGGAGGCAAAAAATATGTACTCTGGTGACGAAAGTAATAATTGGCCGAAAGTAGGATAATAGATGAAAATAGGTATAATATGTATTGATCTTGTAATGCAAAAATTTCTTTTAAAAATGAGTTTTTATCGTTACAATGAGTAGGATTTAAAAATTATCCTCTAACGATTAGTGATTATCGATATTAAAATTTCTCATAAAATCAATTTAAACTCTTTTCTTTTATTATGGGAAAATTACATCGTCCTGTTTTCAGACTGTGATAATACAAGCCGAATTTAGCGCTCCTTGTGAAGTCTCCATTTCCCAATACCTGTACTAAATGCTGTGACTATCGCTTGATAATTACTCTTAGAGCTATTCAACTACCAAAAATGCCACAAAATCGCCCTTGCTAGACGTACCGTAAGTCCAGATATTGTCGTTGACGTGAAACACATAATTATGAATATCAAATTTCAGGCCTATCAATTGAAAATTCTGACCTGTATGCTGTTCAATAAAAAATGCATATGAACTGACCTACCAGACGGACTATGCGCCCGATCCGAATCTAAAACAATGGAGTTCTTCTTCAGGTGGATCCGAATGTGTGTGTTTCAAATTTCAAAATTATTCAATCAAAATTTACGCATGGAAATGGACTCAACGCAAAAGGGGGTGCATATAAACAAATAATCTCGGACCGTTTTATTAAGTAGATTTTTTTCAAAAATCCACTTGAAAGTGTGTTCAGGGCAGTAAAAATTTAATCAATTTCCATTTTTCATTGAAAAACTTTCCATTTTATTGCTATTTTTCTTCGTACCTAGTTATCGTTGTGCTTGCAGAATCAATTCTGAATGAATATTCTAAGCTTCAATATAAATAAAAGTTTCCTCCCCATCTTAGAAATTTATATTTTTTCTATTTTTTCATCGAAAAGCTGTACATTTTGTTACTGTATTCCGCTACAGTGATCCTGAATCGCATAGAGTCAATACGAATCTAATATTATAATCTTTCTAATAATGCTGTTAGATAGAATATGGAAAAAATCTTCTCCTCGTCATAGAAATTAGCATTTTTTCCAATTTTTCATTGAAAAACCTTACATTTTATTACGAATTTCCTTGATAGTGATAATGAATCATATAGAATTGATTTGAAATTAATATTCTTAGTTTCCCAATGATGGTACCAGATGAAATATGAAAACAAATCTGTTACTCATCCCAGAAATTTGCATTTTACGCATTTTTTCATTGGAAAAGTTATATTTCATCAGCATTTTCCTTTTTAGTTACCCTTGCTCTCGTAAAATCAATCGGAATGAATATTTTAAGTTTGCAAAAGATGCTGCCCCATAGAATATGGAAGATAATGTGCTCCCCTTCGTAAATACCGGTATTTCCATTATTTTCCATTTTTCATTGAGAAGCCATCATCTATTTTATCATATTTTACTTTCAGTAGCCCAATCTTCGTACTACCTCTTTCCTCATAGCAATTATAATATTTCATTAGCCTCAAACAAGAACCAAATAAAAAGAAAAATATGTAACAGCCAAGTGAAATAAAAAAGGAAATAAATTATTTTATTTATTTATTTTTTTTTTTTCTTCCGGCAAAACAGACTAAGGTTAGAGGTATATAGGTACAACCATTAAAGAATAAAAAAACAAACATTCCATAGAAAATGTTCTGCATTCGCAGTTCGTTTCATAATCCTTATTTCGCATTTTGTAGCGAGCTGCATCAGCACGACACACAACTGAAATCCGAATGCCAGTGGTGAGAGAGTGTGAAAAAAAAAAAAAAACAACAAAAAAAACAAAACTGAGAATAAAGGCGAAATGCACGAAATACCTCAAAAGGACTAGGTCACACGAAAATAATAACTATTTAATTTAGGTCATCAGATTTTGAGGAACCAAATTATTAGATTCACGCATTTCGTGTGGTTGATATATGTATATGGCGGTGACTTGGTCACAAAAGACGAAAATGTAAGGGAAAAAAATGGCAAAATAAGGTACACCCACCTTTTATACTAAGAAGTTATTACCTAATTTGGACACGAATAGCTTTTTATTTTCCATAATTTTTTGTTCGTCGATTTTCATATCTCCATTTATTAGTGGTGTCGGAGCTTGTGGATAAAGATCTGGAAACGTTTGACTTAGGTAGGTAATTATATTAGGTAAATAATAACGAGTTATTTTTATTTTCAGCTGAGACGTCTGAATAATAATGTAGGTCAATTTTTAATAGGGTCCCTTATTTATAAGGTGGCTGAAGCTTGATTGCAAAAATCAAATTTGGAGAACAGACTATAGCCCAAGAGTGGAAATAACAAGAGGCTACCGTATGTTGATTTTGAATCTCCAAATTATTTTCTCAGCAGTTGGTTGTCATTGAAAATTTCCATTCAGGTCGGCAAAACAAAAATGTATCGACGTTAGTTGCATAGGTCAAGGATGGGCCATCAAATGGAGGTCGAAGTTATGGGGCGACTTTTTTTGAGTGAGGTTGGTGGTTATACAGGGTGGTAGCATCGATGTTGCTCCATAGGAAGAATACATAGGATTTAAGTTCTCTTTATATAAAAAGTTTTCAGTAGGATGTATTCGAAGGGTTGACATTAACATTTCTGACTTAAAATTCAACGAGAAATTGAACGGTGCTGGTTTGAAGTCGATACAAATAAAATTGGAGATAGATTTGTACATTAATCATGAAGAGTAAGTATTTATGGTAGAAATAGAATGAAAACTAAACTTAAATTAATGAAATTTAGTAGACTGTATTTAATGTGTATCTGAAAATCACAAAACCAAATGAAGACTAAGATAAATTACAAAAGGTACTAAAACTCTTTTCCTTCAGCCAGAATGCAGTGCTCTAAGTAGTTGTAAAACTCTATTCTCACTTGACTCAGCTGTTGAGCATTAATATCTCTACAATATGAGGTAATGGCATCTTGTAAGGCAACAGTAGTTTCATAGGATCGTCTCAAATGAAAGATTTTTGTTTTAATGTGTGCCCACAAGAAAAAATTCACATGGAGTTAGATCAGGTGATTGTTCAGGCCAATGACTATATATACATATATATATATACACACACTATCATAACCCGACTGGCAAACTAAGTTAAATTTTTTCCACCTAACTTCAATCTGAGCAATTGATCCCACAAACAGGTTTTGCTGCTATAGCGAAATCCGAGTTTGAAAAAGAACAAAAAATTACCTGATCATTTACATTTTTTCCTGTATGTAGGAAATAACCTTTTTTAAAGGGTTTCAATTTGTATTGTTTACAGTAGCCAACTCTTCATATATAGGTTTTTTTATGATGCCTAATAAAAAAAGGACTATTTGAGGAACAATTTGGAGAAATATTCGTGAAAAAAAGAAGATATGTACTATTAATGCACCACTGTGTTTTAAAAACAAACTAAATTTTCTACGGAAAACTTCTCCATTTGTCAGTCTCATATATTCATTCAATGGTTTAGGTCAAGGTATGACACCATACAGAATTCAATATTTAACTCTATCTCTCCCAATTTCATTTGTTTCGACTTCAAACTAGCACCATTCGATTTCTCGTTAAATTGTAGTAGAGAAAAGTTTATTCCAACCTTGGAATACACACTGGCCACTTTTTATATCAAGAAAATTTAAATACTAAGGTAGATGCACCAGTTTGCAACAGTTTGAAGCTTAGAAATAAGAAGAATAAGTAGATTTATCAGTTAGAAGTACTTTTATCACAAATATTAAAATATACTTTTTGATTTCCATCTGTTTTCAATACTTCATCTAAGGCATAGATGAAACCATAAATCAAAGAAAATTCCAACTGCTGTGAAAAATGCAAAAAGTGCTTTTTCTTAAAAGAAATCTGCACAATACTTGATGAATAAAGCTCAGTTAAATGGGAATAATTGATATAGTAAGAATATTTTAGTGTACTTAGATGGTAAGTACCCTTCAATATGGATTTAAATTGGTGTTTTAGGTTAATTTAGCTAAAATTATTAGTATTCTACACCTGTTACAAAATGGGAGGAAAAATTATAACACTAGTTTTCAAGTGGCACTTTTTGCTTCAGTTTGAATGAGAAAATTCAAATTATTTTAATCATTTGGGTGTGATAACGTGAATTATCACTTCTGAATTCGTATTTTCTCAAAGAATTCTTGTTTTATGACTCTTACACAAAAATACCATTTGCCCTGGTTTGCAACATTTATGCCCCAATTGTGCAACACTCATGTTCAAATATCAATTTGTAGTATAGGGGCAAGGGTTGTAAGTTGACACAAAAAACACACTTTTCCCCATAGAATGATCAATTATTTTTTTTTTCATAGTTTAAAAGAGTGAACCTTGGTGCATAATTTAGCAAGAAAACCATTTCCCTAGGGGGTTTCTATCAAACATTATGGTTGTTTATTTGAAGACATATTTTTGTGTCTACTTACAACCTTAGTATTGTAAGTTGACACAAGAGGAGTGTAAGTTGACACATGAGATGAGGGTGTGAGTTGAAATAGAAATAATATAAAAGTAATCAGTAAAAATATATTTTGTATTCAAAACCACTTAGCCTAAACAGCATATCAAAGATTAAAAAATTAAAAAATTAAAAAAAAAACAGATAGGTAGTTATGTAAACAAATTAATATAAATTTTGTATTTCCTTTTAAAATTGAAAGTAAAAATTTGATTCTGACATGCTGTTGTTCCACTTCTTTCCATAGGTTGTACACAGCAAAGTAGGTCGCTTTCTGGTCTAGACACAAAACAAATAAGTAACTAAATTTCAAATTACAGTAGCCTATAGAACTAAAGCCAAATCAGATTTAGAATATTGAACTTAAGATAATAAATCAACCAGAAAATGAAAATATTTGCCTTCCCAAAGTCTTATGATTCAAATCATGAATTCGTGCTGCTGATCTGATGCTGTGTCCATTCTTCAACACTAAATCTACCACTGTATTCATTTTTTCAGCTGAGTACAACCCATTTTGGGTTTTCCAAACACAGCCTCGTTGTTTCTTCATCTGAAATTATAAATATTTGTTGAAATTTTTTTGTGTCAATTTACAACACCAATTTTGTGTCATTTTACAGCATGACGTTTTTTTTCTACTTATAATAAACAATACTGGCAAAAATTCCTTTAATTTTCACCTGTATTATATGTAATTGTTTTCATCATGAATAGCACTTCGAATTAATACCAATTTAACTTACCTTTCATTGAAACAGTTGTACAAATTTTTGATTTTTCTTCTTTTCAGAAAAAAACTTTGATACTTTTTTGGGATTTCTGATAAGAGAAATATGCATAGAGAGTTCAATTATATCGACAATGTACTATCATGTAAAGACATATTAACTACCCAAACAGAGGATAGATAGTGCAACTGTATTCCTAAATAGCTAGGCTGTGTCAACTTACAACACTTGCCCCTATTTGATATTTTGGTCCGGACACTCGATGAAAACCTATTATGGTGGTTTTTCACCAAGTCTCATAAGTTTTTCAAAAATTGATAGATTTCTCCTCTTTCTTATCTCAATAAGAAAGCGGATGAAATTTATCAAGCAAATAATTTCCAATATATTTTATGAAGTTGAAGCTTGCTTCATCTGATTCAACTTTAGTTGAAATTACTTTTCATATTACTGTGTTCTGATTATGTTTCATGTTTTAGAAAAATTATTTTGATGTCTCTGTTTTACTCAACATCCAATAGTGATTTATAAAAAGTATCTCATTTTGTTTCATTTTCATATTTCAACCGGTCTGTTTACATTAATATCATAGTATATTTTTATTATTATTTAAATTTATGAATATATTAATCTTTAAAACATGCTGGTTATTTGATTTCAACATGATTCCTTTTATTTCTACCATGTCTATGTGCTAAAGAGATATTTAGGGCTCCTTTCAGGAGAAAGGTATGATTTAGTTGATGTTGTGTTTCCTATGATGAGGCAAGTTATTTCAATAGATAGCCCATTTCCAGTTCTAAATTGAAATTTAAAACAGACTGTAAAAATACGGAGGTTTTGGTGATATAAATCCAACTCATGGCTGGCTATGCATTCTCTGCATTATTTGTACGAAATTGGACTCTAGTAAGTTATGTTGTCCTGACCATATGTTTTACTATTGGTGAGTTTTGAGTGTGATTTTGTGTGTGCTTTTTGGTCTTGGTTATGGTGACTCGAGGTCACTCCATTTGGCATACCACAAATTTAAGTATGTTTATCAGCTTTATTTTTATCTAATAAAAACTTTGTCAAGTCCCCGCCCAATATTATGGAAGGGGAACATTGAAATTTTTGATTGATATTACCAGTTTATAAAATAAAATACATGTTTTTTCTCCTATTTTGTCCTTATATTATTTGCGTGTTGCAAAATGAAACACAAATGTTGCCAACTAGAGCAGAAGTATTGCAAACTGAGACCAATGGTATTTTCACCTAAAAGTAATAAAAAATAAAATTCAGAGTGATATAATAAAAATTAAAAAAGGAAATATTAATCTGGAGACCATAATTCATGTAATGAAGCATTCACATTACAAATACCTTCATTCTACACTAAATTATGCCACTTCAAACTCAAAATTTCCCTTAAACTGTTGCAAACTGGTGCATCTACCCAATGTATTTTTCTTATGGGGCTACACCAATTTTACCACCCTGTATATTCACTATAATCATATAAGTAGGCTGTATTTGAAACATTACAGCAAAAAAAATTTTAAATGGCGGTTAATCTCTTATCACTGTCATACACAGACCTATAAGTTATCAGGAACAGTAACATTTCCCTTATTTTTTTGGAGAATGAGGTGTATCGTTATTAAATTCTTTTCCTTAATACTTGAAAAAACAAAAAGTGAAAGTATGCATAGAAATAAAATTTTTTTTGACAATTTGCAAATACCACTATGAAATAATTTATCAGTGATGTTGCTGTAAACTTGAAATTTTCCATCAACCAATACCATAAGACCTAACTGGTATTTATTCAATTTAGGGCCTTCGTTGGGAAAATTTTAGGTTATTCATGGCCCACTCTGACCCACCCACAATTTACGTACATTAAGTAATACGTTGGCAGATTAATGAACCTATGGCCATTTGATTGTATTCCATTGAAAGCATTTATGTGAGAAATGGAATATCCATGTAAGAGTTCTACATTCATAGGCTGAGTTGGAGCTAAGTTTATATATTATTGTAAAGTGAGTGAAACTATGAAAGGCTGAAGTAATTTAAACACAGGGTCTTCACCAGCCTCCATACCAGATGGAGAAAATAGGATTCCAGCATGAGCAGGATTTTAGATGTTTTGGCCTTGGGCAAGTGCAAGTGCAACTGCAAGGGCAACTGCAAGTACAAGTTCAAGTGCAAGTGTAAGTACAAGTGCAAGTGTAAGTACAAGTGCAAGTGCAAGTGCAACTGCAAGTACAACTGCAAGTTGCTTCGGTGTACGGATCCGTTTTATTTTGGTCAATGTCCACCAAAATAATGTTGTAAATTAAATTTTCAAACCGCAGTATGCGTCTGTGGGGACATTACTCGTATGAGGTTTTAGGGGCTTGTACCCCTTGATGACAGTCGCCGCCCAAAGGCTGGCAATTAATCATCTCTATGACGTTAAACCATATACACACTTGTGGGTTTGTATGTTCATACCTGTACGTACGTACAGGTAAGATACATTGCATGGGCTGTGATCAATTACCTGATAACAATCTCAGTGATGTTACGGCCCAGTACCAAACGCGTTACGTCATTTTTTATCACCTCAACGGAGGCAAAAACGACATAATGGATGACATAATCACATACATATATGTACGTATGTGTGTCTGTGTGCGTGTGCCAAATTTGGTATATAAACTCTCAAAACTGGCTACAAAATCGCCAGTGTTTGCCGAGGATTTGGCTCTCCCATACTTTACAGTATGAAGTGGCAAAACACCAAACCCTGTAGAATACTTTCTTGTTTGAATATCTCTCGCGACAAGGTATTCCACAGCGTCTGTCACTCTTACTGAGCCACATAGGGGAGCCTAATTCGTGCTTGAACACCCGAACCCAAAGAAAATTAGAAACAACTGAAATACCCAGCCTTGAGGCCCTCTCCATTGATTAATCAAACATTCAAAATCAAAACGAAATGAAATCTGGTCCTCTGGCCATCGGATTTCATAACCTCGTTTCCCAAATACCTGTTCTATTTACGTGGAATTTGCTTTCTCCCCATTTGCACACAATACTTTTTTATAAATTGCGACCTTGTAAAATTTTGTCGCATTATTCGCGCGTTCCTTTTCGTCAAGTTTTTTTCATTTCACAACGAAAACAAGAAAAATAAAAACAATAAAAGCTCCTAAAAAAGAAAAACCGTCAGAAATGTTTACAATTATTTTTTATTAAATTTTAAAAATTCATTTTACGAAATCCTATTTAATTCGGCAACACCTATGTGCCATTCGTTCGTATTTTATTTCGGATTCCTGTCTAAGTTCAAGGTTTTTCATACTACGTAGGAACCTTTTACTGCGATGTGCTGCGGGTTAAACCCAAATTTAATGTAAACAGAAAACATTCAAAAACATCCATTTTATAGCGGGTTTTCAGTACGAAAATTCCCTACATTTGGCGCGCAAAAAAACAAACACCCTGTAACTTCGACAACTTTTTACCAGAGTCCATTTTTTTTTCTCGTTTCATTCACAATTTTCTTTTCGACAACATTTCATCCATAAACATTTCACTTTTGGCTCCAGTCGTCGCCAGTCCTACATCGACTTAGGAAAAAAAAAAAAATCTGCTAAAATATAAACTTACGTATAATGGCTATTTGAAATTCGCGTCGTATTAACGAAAAATAATTATTCTATAGTCGATCGATCTCACCGTTAGGAATTTAATGCAACTGTAATTTTGGGTGGTATGTGAAAACAAATTGATGGTTGTAATAAGCCAGTGTCTTGCGACGTCACAACTGAAAGCGTTGTCTCACTGGGTGGCTAAAACAAATAAAAAGTATTGCGAATATTCCAACTTTTGGTCATAATCAAGGGCGTAGCCTGCGTGGGGCGGAGAGGGCAATTGCCCTTCCTGGATTTTCAAGAACAAAAAAAAAAGTGAATGTTTTTCTTTATATCTTACATCGGTGATAACGTATAAAAATAAAGAAATATCCGTTATGATTTTTAAGTAGGTTTTTCAAAAAACATTTACCTATTTTTGATTAAACAAGCTAAGATTTTTATTAAATAAAAGCTAACTATAGGTAATCTTATTTTCTGGAAAATATGATAAATTTTTTTACGTCAATTTCATTAGAAGACAATCGACGACTACTTATTTCACCGTCAGTAGAATTGACTGTGACTGGACTTTCAAGTTCACTTGTTACCAATGGCGCAATGGGGAGGGGGCAAGGGAGTGTTCATTCCTAGGTGACTGAGTTTTAAGGAGTGAAAATATTACAAATGGAAATTAATTTTCAAACTATTTATACAATAACTACACTGAGAGCCAGGCCCTCATGTATCCACCGGGGTCATTGAAACTCCCTCACCTAACCACACAAAAAACAAAAACAACCCTCTATTCATGACTGTTCCAGAACTCAGAAAAAACCAAAAATTTTTAATATGTAAATATCTTGGTGCTCCGTGTCCACAGTAGGGGTAAATGAGAATTACGATTGTAAGATTTGCTAACTGTAACCCTTACAATTATAACTCTCATTGGTGTGTGTTACATGGTGGTTATGTACATGCTCAATGCATTGCGCGCGCAAACACACACACACACACACAGCACACTATTTTATGTTTACACATCAATCCTTCATGAGTATGCTCTAGCGGAACTCACACCTTTTTTTTCCTCGCTCCACTCGTGAAATAATTGTTGTATTACCCTATGAAACTTCCTCTAGGGGTAAATCTTGAGTACAGCCCTACTACAGTTGGTAGCGGCATATTGATGCGAATTCCTAATTATATCACTGCCTGTTAATTCTCCTATCTGGTCTCTACTGCGATAAAAGTTGCTTCGCCCTACTGGAAAATTTTACAGCTACACCCTGGGGTCATAATTATTTTAAAACAACTGACAGCTATCTATTTGATATAATTGAAATTTTAGAGGAGGCTTCAACGAATGAAATAAGCCGAAGATAAAGAAATTTGAGCCCTTAAAAGCCTAGAGAATGGAAGATTGTGCCTCAAATTGGTGTTTTTGAGCAGTATTATCATTACAGAGTTGTCTTCTGGTCAAGTACACTGATAATATCAAATTAAATCATTTTGTCAGTGTAACTGTATAGTTGTTACAAACAAGCACGATAATAGTTTAAATGTATATTATTATAAAAAGATGAACAGATTATTACAAGAGTATGAACAACGTAAGTGTAAAAATGAGTAATGAGTAATAATTGAATGAGTAGTAATAATAATGAAGTATATAATAATGTACAGAACATTAGACTATATATATAAGGGTGAAGTTCGAGTGATTTGAATTGGGTATTGTGGGAGATATGAATATGATTGGATGTTTGAGGAAAATGTAATTTGGATAAAACCAATGAAATTAAAAGGAAATGATATAAAGTAGGAGTGTCTAAGAAATTAATAAGAATTGGAATTATTGCAAGGTATCGAAATATATTCGTAGAAAAGATGACATCATGGAATGTAGATGAGAACAGTTTATGGTGTACCGGAGATGATGTCATCAGACAAGTCAAGACTTGAAAGACAAGTTTGGACTAGTCTAAAATGACGTGAAAGAAAGGAAGAATAAATAGACGGAAATATGAAGAATGATATAGGAAAATACTAATTTATAATGTACGAGAATATTTGAAGTAATTCGTGTGAAAATATCATTACAGTCAGCTTTCTACGTAGGCTCAAATTACTTGTTCTTTAGCCTGTCTAATTCCTTAAAGCTTCCTCTATAATTTCACTTATGTCAAACAAGTGGCTATCACTTAAGTTAAGATAATTAGTATCAAAAATTCTCGTATTTACATGCTTTTTTATGCTTTTCGTATTTAGCTATCCAGTAAGACTACTGATTAAAATAATATTGTGATGCAAACGACATCGCCTTATAGAAAATATTTTGGCGGGTAAGAAAAAGAAAATTGGAGGTGTATATGCTAAAAAAAAAAAAAAAAAACAAATCAAAAGGAAAAGAAAACGTACATAACACCAAAATAAAAATGGAGAAAGAAAAAAATTAGGTAGTAAAAAAAAAAAAAGAAAAAGAATAGGTGACGTACCTACTTACCTATTTGAATATGAAAACAAAAAAACCGAAAATTGTCGAAAAATACGGTATACTAATTTTTTTTACCAGCAAGGGGTTGTTGAGGACCAACAGTAGCCGAGGTAGGGAGAATGGTTATGTATTTTTCACCCGCACAAATCACGTAAAGTTGTCGGTATATATATATATATATATATATATATATATAAAACGTTACACGATTACAGAAGTTTGAAATTAGAAAGTAAGTACCTATAGAAGCGAATGCTACTGAGGGTGTGTGTATACGTATGTGTAGTGGTCGAGGCATGAAAATGCCCTACTTACACTTTTATTTTTTATTTTTTATTCATTTTGTTTTTGTAGGCAAAACACTACCACAAATACACACCCCTATAGACACACACGGACGTATATTACACGTACACCGATGGAAATTGCCAGCAAAAGGGAAAGGTGGCCATGTCCGGTACATAACTTAGTTTTCACTCTCTCTCGCTCTCTCTCTCTCACTCTCACTCTCTCTCCCTCACACTCTGTCTGTCTCTCTCTATCGCTCTCTCTTTCTCTCTCTTTTTTTTTCTTTCATTTTCTCATACCTTTCTTTAGTTTTTTTTTTTTTTTTTTTTTTTTTTTTTTCATTGTTTATCCATTTCTCTCTTTCGTTTACTAATTTCCTTCCTTATTCGTTTTCTTCGTTGTATTATAAGGTGCGGTTTTTTTTCTTCGTTTTTCGTTTTTTTTTTTTTTTTTTCATTTTACATTTTCGTGCTTTGACGATGTTGTCGTCCAGCCAGATTTAGGGTAGATGGTTTAGCAACCCCCGCAGCACGATTTCACCATGTAGAGAAAATTAAGAAAAGAAAGTCCTAGTCCTAATAGAAAGTATACGTACGGAAAACGCAAAGGAGCTAAACTTTCGGGCAACTTTGCGTCGAAAACGTTATTACTATTTTCGATTTTCAATTTTGTTTTTTGTTTTTTAATTTCATTTAAACGGTTTTAATTCGAATAATTTAGTCGAAATTCGTATATAGTTGATGAAAAAAAAAAAAAAAAAAAAAAAATCGTTGTCCGTAATCGTACACAATATACCGGATATATTAGGGCTGCAGCGGTATAGTGGTGCAGGGACACTATTCGATTATAATTTGTGCTCTCGTGAGGGCAGACCAAATAATCGAAGACTGTGGGTATTGCTAATATTACCCTAATTACCCTATGCGTTCTTTCGTTTCTTCGTTTTCGTGATTTCGCTTTTCGTTTCGTCTCACATTGGTCTCCGCTCAGTGCACTGCGGTCGTACCCACACGAAGTGTTTCACTCGTGCCCACCGAAGCACCATTTTGAAAAACGTTTTCCAGCTATCTGGGCCTGCCCCCTCGCCGTCGCCACCTGGTGCGTTCGCATTCGATACTTCCTCATTTTCGACGCACTCCGCGTTTAATCGGTTCGCTTTGCTGCCTACAGCTTTACAATCCCTAATTGTCGTCACGTGGTCGTAATAAGTGGTCGTCGTCGTCCGAGGTGGTGGTAGTGGCGTTGGTGGTGGCGGTGGTGGTGGTGGTGGTGGTGGTGGTGTGCAACGTGTGCACTGTTATTGTTGCCGTTGTTGCTGTTGCTCCTGTTGTTGTTGTTGTTACTGCTGCTGCTGCTGCGGCCATTTGACACTGCTTAGTGGGAACGATGGTGACCGGACAACCCGACTGGTGACGTATCTGGCGATGAGGGTATGTTAACGGCTCCACAGACAACCGCTGTTAGGCCGTCGTCCAGATCGGGCAGTAAGCACGAGTACGAGGAGACGCACACAGAGGCTGAAGACTGCGTTAAGGGTGCTGCGGAAAAGGGTGCAGGCAGCCGAGAGAATCGCGACGCCGGCATTATGGGCGACGAGATGGGTCATCCCGGCGAAGGGCATACGAATCACAATATGGAGAAGTCGGATACGGACGACGACGACGACCACCACCACCAAGACGAGGTAAGCGATGGCGCATTCATGTGGTTGTGGCCGTTTGGTGGTGGCTGACCGCCGAGTCCGGAACGGTCAGCGCAGCCACCTGTGGTCCGGCCACTTCGGCTTCGCCACGGGCGTTCGTTTTCGGTCAAAAATGGTCGATTGGCTGATGGCCGCCGCCGGTCTAAGCCTCGCCAGTGGGAAACGAAAAATTAACCCAATTTTTAGTATCCACCCACTTCTTGCGACGATAAACAGAATTTATCGACTTGACTCGTTGCGTAGATTTTGAAGAAAAGTTCTCTTTTAAAGACGTAGGGTATACCTGATCGTATTCATATCGTATATTACGACTTGTTCGTCTTTTATCATTCTTTTTTTTTTTTTTTTTTTTTTGTGAAATTTTTCTGTTTGTGATAAATATACTTACATTTTTTCAACTTTTTCCACTTCGCACAATTGACAACAGAACTGAAACCTTGGGTAGAGCTTAAAAAGAACTGTTTTACTTGATGCCTTTTCGCATTATTTACCAGGGTTGTCATCTTTACTCGAAACAATAATCAGTCATCAATACAGAAGTCGTAGGTAAATTCAGTTCGTTCGTAGAGAACCACCAGTCTGTTAATGGCAATTTTTTTTTTCTTCAACTTATCAGCAGTGTTTGACGCGGCAAAAAAGTACAGAACTTTTAAATTTTAGGAGACTATTCTGCTAATGTTCTCTATATTTATGCGTAGAAACGCTAGTGATTCAAACTCTAGCGAAATAGCACCCTCAAAGGTTAAAAGTATTGTACTTTTTTTTTTATATCCGTTGACTGAATATACGGTGTGTCCCTGTTTCTATTCTTATTTCGCAAGAGTATGACAGAACTCGTTCAAACAAAAAAACAAAGTTCTCTTCGCATGTGCTCTCGCTTCAAAATTAGCCCACTTATAAGACCAGTAAAAAAAGATAAAAGTGCAAATTTCACAAAAAAAAAAAAAAAATCAAAGAATATTTTAAAAGTCCTGCTTATTTACCTAGATTGAGTCAAAGTTGCGCTCAATTGTCTAAAACAGAAAAAAAAGGCATGAGTTCTGCACGATTGATGTGTAAACATAATAATAGTGTGGTTGTGGGTATGCGCAATACACCCACGCATCATATAATTGACATAAATGAGAGTTACAGTTGTAAGAGTTACAGTCACACAAGTCTGAAGATGTAATTTTCATTTAGCCTCTACTGTAGACACCGAGTGCTGAGATATTTACGCATCAAAAATATATGTGTGTAAAACAAGTTGCATAGCACGCGTTGACAGGCAGTTCCATAAAGACGGGTTTTTACAATACTGCCTTTCAACATGCACTATGCAATTTGTATTATACACATACTTTTTTCCTATTTCAACCATTTATGTGTAATTTTGACTCGATCAATATGAATCAGCAGGATTTATATAAGTTTTTTTTTTAATTTTTCTGAAATTTGTCTTTTCATCTTTTTTCACTGGCCTATAACTCCGCTAATTTTCAAAAGAGAGGGTACATGAAGCAAACTTTTTTTTGTCTAAATGAGTTCTATCATACCCTTGTGGAGTAGGAAGAGAAACTGGGACATCCTGTATGTAAGACTGACAAACCTAATAGAGAAGTATTTCATAGAAAATCTTGTTTATTTTCAATACATAATGGTGCATAAACAGTGTGGATTTTCTCTTTTTCACAAATATTGCTTCAAATTGTTCTTTAACTAGTCATTTGTTTAAAATAGGTAACATCGCTGACTGAATATATATAATACACTCAATGGGTATCATAAAAAACCTGTAAATATAAACCGGAACAACAGTGAAATAAGACCTTGCTGAAATTGATCTCCCAGGATTCGCTGCCTGAGAAATTAATAATTGAAAATTAAAATGAAATAAGTTCTAGCCTTTAGATCTTATAATACCATTACTGAATAAAGAGCTACATTGAGAAGGGTTTTGTTTTTATAATTTATTATTGGTTAGGGTCCGAATAATTTGATAATTTCACTCTTTGAAATATAGTAGAACCAGATTATTAAATTTTCGGTTAAAGACTCAGTTGCCTATTTAACTCGGAATCATTTGGGACAGAGGCTCCATCTAAATGCACTGAAAAAATCTTGTTTATTAGACTCAACAATTCGCTTTATGTACTAAAATTTCTGATAGGAGCTTAAAAGAACATTAATTCGGTGATTTTGTTCAAGAGAATTGGAAGGATGAGGAGGAAACTGATGAAAAACCACTAAAATGTTTCATTACAATGGCAACCATATCGGTTTTGGATTTAGAGAATTCCAAGTGTGGTGACTATTGGAAAATAAATTATATAATTTGTTTATTTCCAACATAGTTATCCAAAATTGATAATCAAATATTAACTTAATTGATGAAATGTAACTTTATCCACTTCAAGTCATTAATTGTTCATTTAAGTATATTAAGCTATTCTTCTCAATGTTCATTCTTCAATATTTTTAGTAAATACTTTTCCTAGATTTACTCGATGATTTAGGGTGGTGGTAATTGGGGGTCGGCTATTGGCAACAAGTTCATTTCAAGTGGCGATAATTGGAAAATTGGCATTTTTTCTTCAAATACTTATAAAAAGTTTTGTATGAAATATAAAGAGATTAAATTCATACCGCGTACTCACGATACTTCAAAATAACCGAAATCCAATTTTCATCAAATTTAACTGATAAAATTTTGCGATACAGAGACTTAAATACACAATTTTATGTTACATATGGCGGTAATTGGCAAATTACCTTACTTAATATGATTTTGTTTTTGGTCAAGAAAACCTACAGTTGTTTAGTATGGCTTGCTGCCTTGCAATTTTTTTCCTTCTAGACAAGAAAAAATTGTACAACCTGCCAAGTTTTCCTCATCGTAGGAGGTTACCTCATTAACCAATTGGTAAATCGTATTTAAGTAGAAGGTTTCAAGAGTGATTAAACCAGACATGGAGATCTATTATGAAACTTTTATCACGTTAACACTGCGGTAATAAAGTGTTAAAATTCCTATCACCGTATTATGAAAAAATGATAACGTGGTAAAATGAAAAAGAGGCGGGTTAAAGTGATAAAGTTAACGCCACCTTCCAAGCAGGCGTTAAGGTGGTAAAGTGATATTTTGTAGATTTTATCATTGTGTTTTCACTTAGTTTCATAATACCATTTTCAGGACTTTTTTTTAACGCGCTGTCCCATTATCTTTTTATCACCTTATCCCCAGAGTGTTAACGTGATAAAAGTTTCATAATAGGTCTCCAGGACTGGTCGCAAATAAAGATATCCTTATTCGTCGGCTTTACCTGGTGAAAATAGGCGACACCGACTCTTCGCCGCTAATCTTGATAACGTTTTCAACTTTTACAATGGTTTGTCCCACAAAACTTAATTTCAAATTGATGACACATGAGACCAAAGCGTTCACTTTAAAAGTAGCCAGCACGCGTTTCGAACCTTTTCGTTTTTTAACCCATTTTACAAGCGCAGAAACTTGGAAAACGAGCTGAATTTCGCCGTCTTCTCGTAATTGTCTGTTGTTGTTGGTCGTTGTTTTGTAAGTTGAAAACGCATTCCAATGTCGAAGTGCGTTTGTATTCGTTCGTAATTCGAAAGTTTTGTATCTGATAAACTTCGTATGTTTATTCGTTAAGAAATTGGGATAGAAACAGGCGGCAAGGTACAGGAGGGTAGAGGGGAAGAAGAATTAAAGGCTCTTAATGGTCGGATAAGTTCATCGTTTTATTTCATTATAATGTATTCTTAGCGTCGGCTCTATTTTTCGTGCACTAAATTTTTGGCCATACAGCGTACGAAAATTATTTCGCCATGAACATTTTCGCATATTATGCTTTTCGTGTTTGTCAAATGTCGTTTTTCAAGTTTATAGGAGCACGCATCTGGAAAATTAATACGAATGAGTGGACGACGATGTCGAGAAGGTAAGATATTGTTGAAAATTATTGTTACATCGTCCAGGTTATAAGTGCAAGTGCAAAAGGCCCCACAGGGGTAAAATATAAGCGTTGAGGGAAACCATTGGACAGTTGGTATGCCTGGGATACACATCCGCAGCCACGATTCAGTCAAAGATTTGTGTATTTGGTCGTACCCGGAATCTGTATACCCATAGGTACTATTCATTATATCTTGACTGATCCAACAGCTGAGAACAGTGACGAGTAAAAGCTAGTCCATCTAAGTCCGAATGCTAAAATCATAGGTACCCGAGTGAGTGATTCTTTAAATTTTTTCATTATCAGTTTTACAAAAGGACGTAGGTAAGGGGGGATGGAGGGTGGCTCCCTCAAAAACATTTTTAGAGTCGGAAAAATTGACTAGTTGCGTGTACAGTTGAAAAATCGTGGAATTTGATGAACTTGTTTTTAAGAACAGTTGGAAATTTTGGAGTAGGAAAAATTGGTAATTGTATACTATACTATAATAGTTGGAAGATCATGCAGGTTGATGACCTTTTGTTTTTTTAGCTGTTGAAAATTTCAAAAATTTCAGTTGACAATTTTCATTAATCTGTTAAAATTGCAACAAAATCGCTCCTATCAGATGTACCGTAAGGTCTATCTGTACCAAAATGGATAGGTATTGCCCATGTCCTAAAATATGTACGTATACAAAATTTCAGGCCAATAGATTTAAAATTGCAACCTGTACGCTGTTTGATAAAAAATGCATAAAAACTGACCTACTGGATGGACAATGCGTCCCATCTGGACCCAAAAACAATAGGTTAATTTCGATCTTTGTGCTTCTTTATAACATATTTATTCTAGGTGGCAACATTGCCCATTTGCCTTTCTGTTTGTCCAATGTCTTATCATTAAATTTGTACCTACATAGAATTTTGTGATTCTATTCGTAGCTATTCTTTTTATAGAAATGATAAATTGTCTTCTCGTTTTAATCAAATAATCATTTAAATGCTTTTCAAAATAATAATTGGTTCGGCTGTCTACCTAGACCACTACATTTTCAAAGTTTATTTATTTCCAAAGTAAATTTCAAAAAAGAATTCTCAATTTTTCTTATGGTTGGGGGAGTGTATGATACTGACTGGGAGGAGGCACAAAAAATTACCAGGCCTACAGGGATCAAATACTTAAATCCGGCCTTGGGTACATATCTTTATCTGGGTCATCCACTATAATGTAAACTATCGTAACTAGACTGACAAACCAGTGTTAAATTTTTTCCACCAAACTTGGATCCGATAAATGGATACCACCAACAGGCGTTGCTGTTGTTGTGAGATCCGGGTTTGAAAAAGAACACAAAAGTACTTGACCGTTCACGTTTTTTTTTTTTGTAGGCAGTAAACAAGTTTTTTTTAAGGGGTTTCAACTTCCGTTATCTTCATGTATAGGTTTTTTATGACACCTAAAAAAAAAAAGAAAAAAAAAGAACAATTTGAAGAACAACTTGGAAGAATATTCGTGAAAAAGAGAAGAATCATACACACTATTGTGTTTTAAAACGAAATAGATTTTTTGTGGAAAACTTTTCTATTAGGCTTTTCAGTTCTATACACATATATTCAGTCAACGATTTGGGTAAGTACATTTTAAGAACTGGTTTTTAGGTATTTAATATAGTTCTTGCATTTGGCCCTTAATGTTATGAAATAAGTAGGTATTTATACCTACGAGTCAGTTCACAAATAAACTTTGTATTATCAACTCCTAAATTATACAAAAACTCTTAACTAATCTTTTTTACACTTTGTTGTATATCATGGCCGTCTTTGGACAACTCATGCTTAAAATGGCCATTGCATCATTTTACCAGCTCGATGTTTCAGTAGTGTATATCCCACCTAACTTTATCTTATTACCCAGTTTGCTTACAAACAGGGTATTATTCATACAGTACTTAGTCGTTTTGATTTGGCTGATGAAATTTGAATTTTTAATTGATTTTTATTTCGGGGCGCTTAGTTAGCCTCTTTAATTTCTGGTTACGGTTGTTATTAGTTTTCGTTAATGACGACGATCAGTGGTAGTGGTCCGTATTAATGGTTGGTGGCAATCATTTATGGTCACATGCATGTAGAACTGGATTGTGGCTGTAGTATCTAGGGTTGATAATCTTGGTTGACATGGCTACGTTGACTGGCTGTGGCTATTTGGTGAATATGGTTAATAGCTATCATTACATGCCATAAGTAGGTAGCTAGGTACTAGCTGTGGTTGTTTGTTGTGGTTGCTGGTTGTGACTTGTGGCTGGGGTCAATGACTGAGACAATATAAGAACTTCAACACTGTTGGAATTTGCCATGTGAAGTACCTATTTTTTGTTGTTTTAAATGGAATATAATATCATAATATATTAAGTCATAGAATATTGTCATTATGAGAGGGAATACACTTCCTTTGTTCTTTTCATAAGTCTCCACACAGAAAGAATTTCCACACTCGGGACCTATACGTTATAATTCACAATCATTTTACATGTCCAAAAAGTATACAAGAGAAAGTGGAAATGGGTTCTGAAAAAGAAAATTACCAATACAAAATTTGAATTATTTCAGACAATTGGATATTTTTATTGAATGAACTCGAGAGGTGAAGGGAGTTCTGCGTGTCTTAATGTCCAGGTGCTCGGCTTTGCAATCGAAAGGTTACGAGTTTGACATAAAATATCGATGTTCTTGGTTCAGTTCTAATTGGTAATTCTACATGTGATTGAAAAATTTATGCTGATAGTGGCAACCACATAGGCGGAGTCAACTCTCGTCACCATCACTCGGCGCCGTGGCCGTGTGTATATGGTAACTGTATTTTGGTGATGATGATGATTGAGGTAGGTATTCCCATCGGTCGCCAGTTCTATTCCCCGGGCTGGCAGAATACCTACACTGATCATTTGCCCATAGGCGGACTTAACAGAAAAATGTTTGGGGAAGGCTAAAAAATTTTCTATCTGTCTGGTAAACACTTAAAATATTTTTCAATAGACATAGAATGAGGGAGGGGGAATCACACCCGTCAGTTTGTAAAATTCCTAAAAAAAAAATCAACTTAGAGTCTTAGAATAGATATTTTTCATTTTTAGAATTTTTTATGCAGTTATATTTGTTAATAAAACTGAGTAAAAAAAATTTTCAACAAACATGGATTCTTAGCTCATATAATAGGTACCTACTACATAAGAAAAATTTAATAAGTGATCAATGCTTCATCAAATTTGCCTCAACAGCCTCTCCAGCATCATCATCGATAAAATCTTTTTCTATATATACAGAATACTTAAATTGGTGAATCAATTTTGAAACGTTGTGCTCGTAGCCAGGTTAGAACTTTCCGCATTGCTGTAATTTTGATAATTAGACAGTGATTAGGTTTATAAATTTTTATAATTTTTAATTCTCATTAAATAACACACCACACACCATAACTAATTAAAATGAAACTGACTGAGTGATTGCACTTCATGAATTATACAATTGATACAACTTGCATTTTTGTAATTATTAGGAATATTGCATCATACATTCATTAATATCCTTCAACCTTGTAAGTGGGTGGTAAGTGAAGGGGGATGGCTTTCTTCACTCATAAGTGAAATTATAAATTCATTATGATCCATTTTGCTCTCGATGAAAAAAAAAAAAAAGATAAGGCGTCAACTGGGGTAATTCCGGCCACCATGGGTAGTTTTGGCCACCTAGCGCTTGTTTACTGATAAGGACATTAGCGCTTTGTGCGGAAATATGAGGCATTATTTATTGGTATCATTGGAAAGCTGAGAGTGTTGTCAATCTATTATTAACATGTCAAACACGTTTCCAACAATTTTAATCATTCTATGAATGATTCTTTACAAGGAATTTTTTTATCAATTTCAAATAGAGTATATAGAGGAATTAACTTTGTTCAGATCATAAACATTACATGTGATTATTTGTTTTCTGGTTAGTAAAGATGATTCTCTCAACATTCTTATACATTAAAAAAAAAAAACCATCAGAAGTTATTAGCAAAAAACATTAAAAAGTGGTGGAATTACCCCAGTTGATGGCTAAATTTTTTCATTTTTTCCTCAAACTTGGGGGCTAATTAGATTTTTTCAGAGGGGCTAATTTCAGCTCTGAGGGGACTTAGCCCCCCTGTCACCTCCCAAAGACCGCCTATGAATTTGCCACCTTATCTCGATCATCTCCCTCTTCCATCTCAATGTCAAATATATCCTATAGTTGTTTACTACATTATGCCCAAAGCTCAATAATAATAAAAATAAAAATAAAACTCATCGGAATGTTATGGAACAATAAGAATTTTTTTATATAACGGTCCATTTAGTTGAAAGTTTGTGAAAACTTTTTTCTGTTCTTTTGCTAATTCGACTTCCATACTATCGATGGTCATGACCATTGAACTATTTATAAGTTTTGAGACAATCCGACCAAACAGATAACTTATGCAAGTCGAACTTCTCTTTCAGAATTCAAATTTTGCTAGCAAAAGTAGATATATTTCATTATTACTAGTACCGGGTGACCAAAAAGTCACGCAACCCAAGTACCTTCATCCTTGTTTTTTTAAGAACTTTTTTTATGGTCTATGCCATGCTTTCAAATTAAATAAAAAAAATTTTTAAAGTTCCAAAAATTTTATTTCATCCTCTCCATTGATCCGCACTTCGGTGCAGTACTTCACTTTACGACAAAATTTTGTCATAATAGTTTCCTTAAAATTGTTTGGGTATGTAACTTTTCATACGTCAATGTTTTTTTCTCGATAACACCTGCAATGAGCAGTTATGTAACTTTTTATTCAGTGCGTACAAAAAGTTGCATAATCACATGATTGAGTAACCATTGCCCTATCATTACCCTATCATTTGTAGTGGAGGAGTTTACTTTGTTGGTTTAACGTCACAAGGACGAATAAAATATATCGTTGTCACACACCTTAGCTCTCGCCTCGCTGCTAGACAACTGGTTGGCGTCGCCTCAACCCAGTGTCTCCAGTCATGTCGAGTCCTCTGCGCATCGCCAGTGCGCACAGGACTCGTGGCTACAGCCATGACATCATTATCCCATGTCTCAAAATTTTCTGAAAATTTTTGCAGTTTAAAATTTTTTGATTCGTTTTTTATGCGTACAGATCACTAGGAAAATTCTTAAAAAAAAAAAGTTGATATAAGAAAGTGAAACTTTATCTGCTTAATCTGGTAATCATCCTCCATTATTGTGGGGAGTTTCAGAATTTTTGGAAAACTTTGGCCACTTAAAATTTTTTAAAGTTTGTTTTGCCACAAATACGAAAATTGAAATTAAAAATTAAAAATTACTCAAAATTAGATTACTATAGATACATGGCTGAAATTTTGCCTAAATAATAGAGTAACCCACTCCTACAAGAGTGCAAAATTTCAGCCCTACATCTCTTTTTTTCGAATTTTTACATTTGAATGTTTGGGTTGCATGACTTTTGGGTCACTCGGTATTAGACATCGTTTGCATTGGAAATAAATGATTTAAGATATTGGTTGGAGGGGTGCATTTTTTTCAAAACGCGAGTTTCGAAGTTTTTGTTTTGCAAAATATTTTGTTCCAAAAAAATTTTTGATAAAATTATTAATACTTACAAAAGAAAATACTCAAGACCTGCCTTGTCCAGCTTTTGCAGCTGGCTCTCCCTTCCAGGAACATAATTTTTTTTTCTCAAAATATTCTCTAGGAATTTCAACACATAAAGTTGGAAAATAATTTTTGATATTCCTTGTAGGTAAATAAAGCTGAGGATAGAAGACTGGGTGTTGCATCTCACATGGTAGAATTTTCTGGATCTGTGTACATTTGTTCAAGGCCATTATACAGCTCATGTTGAAATACATTTTGTTTATTTGCTCGTTTGGACTTAAAAAGGTTACCTACAAATAATTAATCTAAAACGTTGTCATATATTATTATTTTATTGTCATTGAACTTTATAAATTTAAAATTTTTACCACTTTTTAAACTGACCATTTGAAATAGATACCTACCTACTGAAATAATTCCTTTGGAAAAAAATATTGGAATTTTTCTTTTTGGTATGGGTACCTAAATAAATTTAAAATTAAATTCTTTCGGAAAAAAGTTTTGGAATTTTTTTTGTTTTTTTGAATAAATAAATTTGTAATCAAATTTTTTTGGAAAAAATTTTTTTAGAAACTCGTGTTTCGAAAAAAATGTCCTATCACCTCAGATATTTACGAGAAACAAAAAGAGCCCCTCCACCATTCTTCCATTGCATTTACCATTACTGAGGATAATTATTTCGTTGTTTTGTACTGATCTGAGATATCGCAAGTTGACTATTTCAACTTAATTCAATAATGAAAACAGATTTTACATAGGGTACCTAAATGTACCGAATATGGGGTAAGTATACACAACGTTGAAATTATAAAAAAAATGTGAAAAATTACTCTTAGCTAGAAATTATGATGGAATCAGGAGCAAAGGTCCTTTATCTTTATGTTTAGATTGTTAAAAAGTCAGTGGAATCAGTTTTTGATTCTATATGTATGAATATATTATTTTGTTCCATGACTCAAAATGAAGACTTCACAACAGGTATTCTTAAAACAGCTTACCCTCTGTTCCTAACATATGGGGTACCCTCTTGTCTTAACATGAGGTAACCGCAAATTTAAGCAAAACTTAGAGATTAAAGTTAGAGAAAAGTATTATTCTTTGTAAGGACTGACAATACTGGAAAACATGAACAGAATATTCAAATTATCTCAACGTCTTAACTGTATTTCGATACGTCATTTAGTAGGTTACATATTTTCTCCAGAAGTTATGAAAAGTTATAAAAAATTTTCTGAGAGTAGTGACAAAAAAAGAAAAACTCCAAAAAACTCATTTTTGGTATGTTAATTTAACTTATTTTGTGAATAGTTACAGTAGAACCCGCCTTACTAACTCTCAGTTCTTTTTCTCGCAGCTATTTCTAGCAGTTTACGAGAAATAATGGTGCCCCATATTAGGTGCATACCCCATAATCGGTACATTTATTTCTACTTATCAGTTTTCTGCTCAATTCGCCATAACAGTCTTATTTATACTGTCGCTCAATACTGTTTTTCCTCTATTACAGATTACAAATCGTCGTCCTTTACGCGGAGCACCGCCAGCGTTACTGAGTAGCCCTTCTCCAGCAACCAGCTACTGGGCTTCAGCAAGTCGACCCAGTAGCCCTGGAATTCCAGACAACGCCAGCGAAACGTCTTCGGTGATGCCGATGACCCAACAAAATGTGGTCATGGTTAAGAAAAAAGAAAAATATAACCATCTCTCATACTGGAAAGCTAGAAAGGTCAGTATATTTTCTATCTTGTAGCGTTTGTCACCCTCTTCCGATAAAAAACGTCGTTTTTCGTAGGCTGGAGAAAGAATTTCCTTCAGTTCTGGTGTGGTGTACAGAAAACGTGTTATTTCCACTGGTAGAGTCGCATTTGAAAAATGTTTGATTTTCACGTTTCATGATCGAGTTCACTAATGCTGATGCATAATTTGCTGCTATTCATATCCAAAAGAACAGAGTCAATGAGCTCCAGAATGAACTTGTTTCATTCTTCCATCCGCATGGATTATCAGCTTCGTTTCTTGAGGATTATATTGAAAAAAACAGCGATTATAAATTTTGGAAAGCCTTTGTTTAGTGTTGTGCTTAACTTACTTGAAGTTTACTAAAAGTAATTCATATTCCTTGATGAATGTAATCTCGAAATAAAGTGAACGCACCTCCATGTAAAAATGTGAAGCATCTTCTTATGTGGAAGCACATTCAGTTTATATTGAGGTAATGAAACTTTAAATCTGCCACAATGAGGAGGTCGATATTTTATTCAGTTTTTTATAATTTTTAAGAAAGTCTCATCATTATGATAGAATTTTAACGTTTTGTTGCTTTCTGATCATTAATTATATAAAATATCTGCCTCAACAAAGTTAAAAAATGATTTTACATGATTTTGGAACTATTCACTCGCTGCGCTCGTTTTGCAAACTTTTTTAGATGTAATCACTCACTTATGAACCTTGGTGTGTAATAAACTATTTTTTTAACAAGTGAAGAGAGTGCTGGTTTTTAAATGTTTGAGAAAAAGATCTATTCCTCTGTAGTGAAAAATGTGCAGAAAAAAGTTCATTGACAACATATAAGGGTAAACTAATATCATTCTATCCAGCAGTACTCGTGGTGCAGTTGGTAGGGTGAAAGACTACCACGTAGGATATGCAAGTTCGAATTCTAGTCGAGGTGAAAAATTTTATAAAATAAATTCAACTTAGAAAAAATATTAAAAATAAATAAGAAATGGGAATTGGAGTATTCCTTGATGAAAATGAGGTGTAAGAAAACTTAAGGAACTAATGAGGCATGATAAAAAGTAGGAGGAACCAAAAAGAGGAAATGAGAAGGAGTGAGAAAATGAAAAGTTCTAAAATTGGCCACTTTAGGTACGCCACACAGCACCTAAAAACCAACATTTATATGCATATGTTACAAAAAAGTATTTCTTTTATGGTAGATCAATACTTTTATTTTTTTTTATACCAACTCGGTTAAAAAGTAGCACCACTCAAAAAATGTGTTACCATTTTATACAATAATGTCATATGCTACAATATAAGTTTCTCTTCTTAAACTAGGCCTGTAAGAAAAAATATATCGCATTCATGTTGGGTTCTGAGATTTTCTTGAAATAGACGAAGTTCAGGTCGTCTGTTATTTTTCACTTAGGATGTACGAAATAACATATTATTACACATCAAGGTTCAAAAGTGAGTGTTTACATTTGAGGGAAAGTTTCTGAAATGAGCGTAGCGAGTGAGTAATTCCCAAATCATGTAAACTCATTTTCGAACCTTGTTGAGGCAGATATTTTTTATAATTATTAATGATCAGAAAGCAACGTAATCATTAATTAACTATTTCAAAGAAAAAAAAAAAATCAAAATAAACAAATATAACCATCGAGACTTCCATCCACTATCCAGCATTCGTAGCACAATTGATAAGGTGTGTCTTGACAAGACAGAGGTTGCAGGTTGAAATCCTAGTAGTGACTAGAGAATTCTTTGTGGAAATAAAAATAATAAGTTAATAGAAAATCACATTACATTGAGGTAAACATCATTCTCAGTGAAAAGCACTACTTTCCATTTGCAAAATACGATTGTAATCATTGCCTTTCTGATTATGTACTATAAAAATAACTTTACCAAATTTTTCAACATAATTTTTTCAGTTTTGTTTTTTTTTTTTAGTTAGCCGATGACCCACCACAACATTAATCTTCTTCCATTACCTACTGTCATAATAATCTGAATAAAAAAATATTAAGCATATCTACGCAAGTCAGATACAATTTTTTCTCTCTAAACAAAGTCAATGGTTTATGATATGATCATATCATTTTTCAGTCGGAAATATTTCCAAAAAATTGGGATAAAAGTTCTTTCTTGCGTGCTATAAATCTAGACTCGAGTATAATAGGCAATTATCTAATTAAGTAGGTTTTCTATTGGAAATCCACTTTATTCATCTTGGTGTCATGGAACTGGTGGGAATAGGCGGGACGGTACTTCCGATACCACCATTTTTGTTTTTATTTTGGCTATAAAATGCTCAAATCTGCATCAATAGCAATGAAAGTCAAATAAATATTTATTTTAATGTATTGTAGTAGCTACCAATTTTGGTGCGGATTGACTGGACGATAATTTCGGTAAAGCCTTTTTTTCTCTTTCTCTCTTTTTTTTTTTTTTTTTTCTAATTTGCATGATCATTTCTTTTTACAAAAATTAACCACATGTTCATGTTTTCTTTTTTTCTTATTTTCTAACTTTATTATATGTCTTCGGTTTTATTTGAAATTTTATGATTATTTATCATACTCAATCATACGAATTAATTTTTCATTTTAAGAAATAATGCTTTTAAATTTCAGATTGCCTAATATTTCATCAGCAACTAACAAATTGCATACAATCATAACATACCATTTACGCATACAAACTTACAGATAATGTAGCCATCAAAATTCATAATTCTTTTTCTCGAAAACCTACTTTTTCTAGCTAGACTTGCTGCCCTGGAGTTTTTTTTATTTGAAGTGGCCCAAATTTTGATAACTTCTTACCAAGGGTTGTGCCGTGGAATGTACAATATGCGTACCTTTCTTTCCAACTCATATTTTCCAAAATATGGGGTCTGAAAGTGAAGGTACTAAATATAAAGAGCTATATTGTAGTCAGTTTTTTTTTGTAGGAGGTAGTCCAACAGAAGAAAAAAACTGTCATACAAAATAAAAAAGTTCAAATTTATCCGGATTAGTGTTTGTATTCACTGGAACCATGATTAATGCAAAAAAAGCTGAAGCATGAAACATGCATTATTTTTAGAGTTATTGCTTATTTTCGAATGATCACTTTCAGTCAGCAAAAATATAGAAATTTATTCGTCAGCAGTAACATTTTGTGGGGACAGAAAGATATAATATTCCTCAGCCAGATATCACTCTTGATTGTATCCAAAGTATTGAATAAAATCTCAATTTTATTCTGAATATTGTTTTAGGTACATATAAATTTTTAATTTTTAAAAATGTGAATAAAATATGAGAATTTTTTTTCAGTTTTTGTTGGCTAATGGCCTTTCTACGTAGGCACTTACTGATTATCATATTTTCGATGATAAAAATTCCTTAAAAATCTATGATTGAAATACTTAGTTTATTTGCCCATCTATGGCCCCTTCAATTCTAGTTGATAGACCACTTATACATATTACGAGGAACATGATGGTCGTCATCATTCAAAATTTTTTTAAGTAAAAATATAATTATGTTCATATTCGAGTTTGAAAATCTGAATTTCCTCGCTCTCCTAACCATGGATGACGAAGGACTTTATTTAAGGTGTAGTAAAAATATTGAGAAGCAAAGAAAAAATTTTTCCAATTTTATATTGTAAAAAAAAAAAAAAAAAAAAAAAAAGAAAGAAAGCAAAAATCCGCCTTTATGAGGAAAAATTTTGGCCCTTCATGAAGAATAATCCTATTTTTTTGAAAATAAATCGAAGGAAAAGATTAGATAATAAATTTTTAGTACGTCAAAATCTTCTCGTTGTCCCTTTTTTCGTAGTACATTGTCCTCTGGCGAAAATAGTTTCCATTAACCCATCTTGACGATGATTTAGTCTTGTTTTTTCAGTGACCAAAAATATTCATAAATTGATATTTCTTCTCTTTTCAACAAAATCTATTGGATTTACCTTTCGACAACAAATATGTGATATACTCGGTAGCAAATTAATCGTACTTCCAGAATCGCATTTAGTTTAATTATTATGATTTTAGTATATTCTCGTGTTTGACTTTTTTATTCTGTTTGCTCGTCACAGGTGACATTCTTTAAAAATGGCGATCCTTATTTTCCGGGTATCGAATTTAGATTTCGGCCAGGACGTGATGTTGTCAGCATAGAATCGCTATTAGATAAACTGTCTCTGCGCATGGACTTACCTCGTGGAGCTCGATTTATTTTTAATATGGACGGTGCTCAAATTATGAATTTAGAAGATTTAGAAGATGGTGGCTCATACGTCGTGTCATCATTTAAAAGTTTTAAGGTAGATTTATTCATCTTTTTTTCGCACTTACTGATTTTTAATTACCTATGCTGGCAGCTGAATTCAAATTATTGCTCACATGCTCACTGCTTGGGTCAAGTCCACACTCGGGCAGAACGAACTGTAGATTTTACATGGATTCGTGTGATTTCGTGATGTCCAACTATTTTTCAAGTAAATTATATTACGGTTTTTAAAATGATGAACATATATCGAAGGAGAAAAAGAAAAGAAAATAAGTTTACGTTAAAAACGAATTTTTAAAAGATAAGCTTTTATTTATTTATATTTTTTGACTTTAGCTTCATGCGAAATAAATGTTATTTAGTTGCGGAAGGTTGGCTGCAGTATCGGTATATTTCAAAATCGCAGTAGAGAGTAGAATAAAAGCTTATAAAAAGGGCCAAGTTCTGACTGAGCCTCAGATTTGAACATTGGCCTACCACTTGTAGATTAGACATTTTAGATGAATTGTCACTTTTTTTGTGTAGCACGTTGTGTGTTGATCAACTAAAAGTTACTTCACATATGAATGAAATTTGTTTGATGTTCGTAGTTTTACGTCAAAACGTAGAATCATTTTTCAAAAAGCGCAACTTGACCTATAAAACACATGCAGCAAACTCGCGATTTCCTCACTCTTTCAAAACCAAACATTTTCAAAGCATTAATTAACTAAAATCTTTTAATTTAATTCTTCATTCTTTCATATGTGACGCCATCAAAACCTCTGAACTTAATTACAGCTTTTTGAGTGGATCTTTAAAATCCAAAATTCTCATAGGATCCCGAATAAAACTTTTCAGAGAATAAATGAAACTTTAAAATAATAAACCTTCATTCTGTCATATTTTGATCATTTATCACTGGATACCCGGGTAAACACGAAAATACCTGCCAACGTTATTGTTTTAAAACCCATAAATGGGCATAGATTTGACTTGATATCACTGGCTTCACTGCAAGTTCTTAGATAGCTTTAGATTCACACAGATGTACTGAAAGCAGACAAAAAATGACCTGCTGCACATGTGCAGAAAAACTATGTCTACTTACAGGTTTTGTGATCATAGCACATTCGATTAACATTGGTAAGATAGTGTTACCGGGCATCCAATACTAAATGGTCGGAGAATATGATAGTCTATCACGACAGTTGATCTCATGTCAGTAAATTATCACAGTGTAATCAGTCATTAGCAGGAGAGTACTTCATACTATCACGTTGATGCGATATTAGCATAGTGATGGCTGATTAATTGATAATTATCAATATTATCGATAACTCTGAGTATCAAAAAGTATCAATACTTGATTCCATTATCAATAAGATTGTAGGATGCGACCATCCCCTAAAAATAAAATAACAAAATTTTTCTTTTTCCCCAATAATAAAATATAATATAATAAAATAAAAACGCACGTATTTCAAAACACTGTGAGCGTCTTCAACTAGGCTAAACTCTTAGCCTTGTTATGTAGCCTAAACGTTTTCCCTCTCTTTTAAGTTTTCTCTATCTCTCACGCCACCATCTTTTTATTAGTGGTGGTAAAATATAATACAACCTGGGTTGTTGTATTTTCCCTACCTTTTTCTTACGAATTATTACGTCACGGGCATACTATCATTTCATATTTTTTCTTTTACTTTTTTCATCCTTTGTTTTGTCACCGGCCATTACTGGTCGAATATTTTTTCGTCTTCATTTTTATAAAACTTTAATTTTTATTACATTATGATTTTTTTTAATATGGTTTGATTTTTATTCACGGGCATTGGGCCGCTGGAGGAAATTAATTGGGGTTAATTCAGGCTGAATCTTTTCTAAAAGTCGCCTTCTCGGACATCAGCTATGTGGTAATTATTTTTCAATTTACCTTTTTTTCCTGTTGCATGGTGTAAAGCGGTTCAAACAATTACCTGGCAAGTTAAGCAGGTCTTGGGCTCTTATCTCTCATCTTCACCGAATTCTGTTGGTGGAGATGCTCTTGGTTCATTCAGTTGAGTGTGTTTTTATTTTTGGGGAAATTATGTTGGTTTGTTTTGGGGTGGATTCTGCCACCCATGGTTGCATACCACAAGATATCAAATATCAAATATTCTGATTTCTGTATCAAGTTGTAACTATAAACTCCAAATCAAAAAAAAAAAAAAAAAATTAAAAATTGAAATTAAAAATGAAATTGAAACATTGATAGAAACACTCAAAACTCAAATCAAAGTTAAAAAAACTCAACTCGCTAAAAGTATTGATAATTATACCAATATTATCAATACTTGATATCAAATTATCGATATTATTTCTTATTGATATTTAACATCATAAGCTAGCAACACTGTTGTGCTTGTACTATTGTAATGTACACTATGCTCAAATGTACACATAAACACGTCATCCAAAGAGCTCCACACCTTCCAGAGGCGATGCAAAATTTCAATTTTGATATTTAAAAAGAAATTTAATGTATCTTTCTCTCCTCTTGTTGGAACAAAAATTTTAGCCCGGGGGTCTAAGGATTTAAATCCAAATAAATTTTTCATTTATTCATGTATTAATGGTTTGAAATGAAATAAAAATCTGCACCTATTCATATTTGTAAGCATTATCTACTCTATAGGGTGTCCCATGAGAGGTTTGTCATTGATAATAATTTGTAAACTATTGTTACTCATCAAAGTACAAAAGAAAGTTACACATGAACACACTTGTTTTTCAATTACAGGCTCTCAAAGTTTAAATTAATTCACTGCAGCAAAATCTATTAATAATAAAATTCAACTTGATAATAGTATCTCATTGTATTAATCAGGTACTTACATTAAAAAAAGTTCTCTTTACCAGGTGCTTATCTTCAAAACTCACTCAGTTCACGTGTCAAAAATACATAAATCCACGATGAGTTGCCTACCTACTACAATTCTAAATAGTCCTTGAAATCTTTACAGGTTGGCCAAGTTCCCAGATGCAAATTGGTTTTGTGCTGTGTGATTTCATCAGTTCCAATTCTGTTAGACACATTAACTACTTGCCCATCTCAGAAGTTACCAAAAATTTGTCTGAATCTTTGACTATACTCTGTTCACTGTAAGAAGTGTATGATGACATTAACCATATCCAAAATTATCTGCTTGAAATACAATGTTTATTTACTGTACAAAATGATTGTGGAATACCTTGTTGTGAGAGATATTCACACTAGAAGGTCTTCAACAGTATTTTGCGTGTTCTGCCACTTCATACAGTTAAGTATGGGAGAGCCAAATCCTCGGCAAACACTGGCGATTTTGTAGCCAGTTTCGAGAGTTTATATACAGAATTTGGCACATGCACACAGACACACATGCATACGTACATGTACGTAATTATGTCATACGTTACGTCGTTTCTTGCCTCCGTCGAGGTGATAAGAAAGACGCAGCGCGTTTGGTACTGGGCTGTGACATCACCAAGATCGTTATCAGGTAATTGATCTCGGGCCGTGCAATGTATCTTACGTGTACATATGTACAGGTACAAACATACAAGCGCACCAGTGTGTATTTGTTTTACGTCATATAGACGATTATTGCCAGCCTTTGGGCGGCAACTGACGTCATGGGGTGCAAGCCCCTAATATCTCATACGAGTGATGTCTCCACAATGATGTTTATTATTGTATAACAATGTGCATTGACACGTTTTCCTCTATCCCCAACAGTCCCGTAACCAATGGCCCAGAGGGGCAATGTCCCCCTAGCTGCGCTCTTTACCCCCTGGCAAAATTTGCTTTTTTTTTTTTTTCTAGACGTATTGCAGAAAATAAAGCTGGGAGGTTTGGAAAAAATAAAAATTAGAAGTATTTAAAATATACGAAAAAATCTTGCTCTCCCTGGTCTGCAGTTTGCCCCCTTGAAGATTCAGTCTAGTTACAGGTCTGATCCCCAACAAACCGTAATGTACATTGTGATTCTAACATCACGCACTGTTTAGCATAAACGGAATACCTATATTATATAGGACTGGGCTAGTAAAGAACGATGATTTCTGCTAAGACATGCCGGCGCTAAATAGGCAACTACTGTGTACTACTTGACGTACTTTACACTAAGTTTATGTACGCTATCCTTGTGAATTTGAGGGATATCTCTATCAAATCTATTCTAAATTGGTGAACTCAAGAATAATGTCAAAATTACCCAAAAGGTACACTAGGGTTGTTGCTTTTACGCCGGCATGTCTTGACATTAAAAAGTACATCGGTCTTATGAAGCTTCACTAGTCCAGTACAACATGGTTTAAGGTTTAAATGTAGTCTAATTTAAATTAGTGGAATTATTAACTAGTAGAGAATGAGATAGAGGAAATGGAACCGGTTAGGTCGTTTGTCTTGCGGGTTGTATGTTTATTTATATAGAACATGGCTGATCTGTAGAGATTTTAAAAACTTCGATGAAATTCCAGTAAGGAAATGTATTCAGAATACCAGTAGGTATTCAAGATAGGCAGTTGGTCAGCAGAACGTTTTTTACCGTACACGAAGCGCACAACATAATTACATCATCAAATATTAAATTAGAATAATTTTTTGAATTTCCTCATTCGATTTTGCTGTGAAAAATTAATTTAAACTTTGAAGCCCGAATGCAAGTACTAATTTTTACATTTCCTATATTATCAATTATATCTATAAGTATGTAAACATATATAATTATGTAGATATAATTTCGTTGAGGTAAGTAATTTTTAAGTTAACGTTGATACTTGAGTATCGTTCTTGTATTTGGGGCTGAAAAATTAGAAACAAGACATACGTTCATAAGAAACTTTTTTGCGTATTTTGATGAGTAATATAAATTTTCAAATTATAGCAGTTTTTTCCCGGGCCTTCCTGTGTACAGACAGTTCAGTTTCATGGTTTTCTTGAAAACCTCAATTTCTTGTACACAACCGGTTCAAGTGCATAAAATGATATTGCGGGTAATCTTCTTGAAATAAGTGAGAGAAAGAGAATCTCTAATCTCCTCAGTTTACTCAGAACACTTATCTGCGTCGAAGATATAAAAATATTTTAAGGTGAGACCAAAGTTTTCCAGGCACTTTTATTAATACTGGTTTTCGCTTTTGAGTATATATCGCTGATTTTGTTTTTCTTCTGAATAATATTATTTATCGCAGCCAACTTCGACTAATTTGTAAATTTTTTAATATTTCGACCCACTTTTTCTCGTGATAAATGTGGAAAAAATAAACAGAAAACCTGTCGAACAAATTTTTCTCATAGCTTCGTCGTTTTCATTACACACGCGAAATAGGAATTGCGTCGGCTTTAGAAAAGTAGTCAAGATAAAAATCGTTCGCAAAAAAAAAAAAAAAAAAGTGAAAAATTAGAGCAAATTATTGAACTTATGTTAATTTTTTTTTCTAACCACACGGATATTACGTGATAATTTAAAGAAAAAAATAAACGAAAAGAAAAGAAAAAATATTCGAAACATGTCTGTTACTAAGAAATATTTTTTTTTTACATTTTTTTATTTATTAAATATTTTTAATACATATTCTTTGTTTCATTTTCGTTTTCTATCTCACTCTCCGATTGCTTATATATTTTTTTCTTTCTTTCCTCTTCATACCTTACCGTAAACATTGTATTTTATACCATTAACCTAGATATTAAGATACGATAAGATGGCCAAAACTTGAAATTTTCCTTATATTTTATAAAGGAGGGAGAGGAAGTAAAGGGGCTGGTACATTCGAATTAACCCTCTTTAACATGGCTGACCCTTTTTTTTTTTTTTTTTTTTTACGTCACGTAGACTATTTGAAAGTTAATTTAATCCGTGGACAACCCAAACAACATTACGCAATATTGACCGTACCAATTTTCTTAACAACGTTAATTAGGAAAATATACAAAAAACAAAATCAAAATTCTAGCGCAGCTGGCTTCAGTAGGAAAATATGTTTTTAAAATTCGACATAAAATTAAAGTAAATGATTGAAATGTAAATCACAATTATTTTAGTTTGGTATGAAGTTCATGTAGAAACCTACAAAAAATCACTAGTCAAATCAATCTTTCAACTGAGCAGCTCATTTGCAAAACATTACCATATAGTCTTAAAAAGTAAATGTTCAGAAATAAAAAAAAAGCAACTTCAGCATATTTTCAAATATAAAGTTACAGAATCCTTCTTCGGCGTTTGGTACGTAGTAACATTGAATCCTCATGTGTATAACTTGTGAATCTCATGATGTTGCAGCCAATCATTCATAAGTTATAGGCCCAAAATACGTGGTAATTATGTTTTGGAAGTCAGAAGTGCCTTTCAAAAATAAAACTTTTGGATGCAACATTCTGGAAAAACAATGACACTCTATAACGGTGGACTCAGAACATTGTATAATTAAAGTAGTCAAAAGAAATGTGGGAACTGCCACACCTTGTCCTATTTGAAATACATTTGCCACTTATAGCCAGCGATGGAATGACCATGCGATTAAGTTCACCGATTTTAGCTGGTGAATATGTAGGTACCTGGTTTGATTTCCCAAATTGACAACACCTACATCTAGTGACCCTTGATGCGTCCTGGACACACACACACACACACACACACACACACCCACACACACACACGCACACACACACACACACACACACACATCCTAGTGGTGCATGGTGGAACTATCAACTCTCCTTTCTAATTCAAGTTACAGAAAGATGGCACCCTTTCTAGTGGAAATATAACACATATAGGTAGAATAAGCCTGTGTGTATAAGTTTAAGAGGTGTTTGTAGCTCCACTCATCTTTCTACAGCATCTAACGATACATATTGTTCAACTTATGTTGAGTCTTTCTAGAGAAGATTGTGTGGGAACTGCCATACCTTGTCTTATATGAAATACATTCGCCAGTTATAGCCAGTGGTGGAATGGCCATGCAGTTAAGTTCACCGCTTTTAGATGGCAAATATGTAGGTACTAGGTTTGATTCTCCAAATTGACAATACCTATAAGAAACTTCAAATTTAAGTTAATACTTTTTGTTGCTAAGATAGCAGATACTGACAATACATAGTAGGAACATTGAGACATAAATTTCTACTAAGCAGGGTGATTCATGAGTGGTTCCCTAAACCTGAAAAACAACTAAAAAAAACTTCTGTGCAACATAATGCAGACATAAAGGCTGATTTCTTGGTAGCGCATTTACTTCATACGTTGGCAACTGTTTATACTTGAGTGTCTTCAGATTGTTTCACACTAGGTATTTTGGTGTACATAAGGAGTCCTAATAATTTCCTCACTATCCCAGCCAGATTTCGTAAATTTTCCGATGTCGCAGCTCAGTTCTGGATACTAAAATTCTTAAATTAAATTTTGAAGGTAGACCGTATGTGCAAAGATTGTATATTACGCAACTAGTGAAAAAAATGAGTTAGTTCTCAATGAGTGCAAGGTTTGTAAACATCAGCCAAAGACGAGTGAGGTAATTACACCTGCTGACAAACTCTGACCCAGTTGCGTACAATATTATTTGCAAAGAGTGTACAGAAATGCTTTATTTGAGTCACGGACAATAAAACCCAAGAGTTGCTGAGTCAAATTCTTCTAATGAAAGAGAAAATTTTTATAAAAAAATAAAAAATAAATAAATAAACAAAACAAACCAAAAAAAAAAAAAGCGGAATTAATTCAAATGAAAGAAAATAAGACTTTTGAAAGTGTGGGGGAAACTGTGGAAACAATATTTGGCGCGAAGAAAAAAAAATTAAGGCGTGACAAAAAGATCTAAAGAGTGAGAAAAAGAAATTAAGGAGTGAGAAAGAGAAGTTAAGGAGTGAGAAAAAGAAGTTAAGGAGTGAAGAAGAGATATTAAGGAGTGAGAAAAATACATTTTAAGAAGTGAAAAAGGTGCGAGGTGTGAAATTGGCTACTTTCACTCCCCCATATTCTTCGAAAATAGAGCTTTTCGTACTCATGTTCTAAAAAAAGTTTTTCTTAGTCGTACTTAGTTGTATTCATGATACATTTTTCTGGTTTTTTGAATCACTCATGAATCACCCTGTATAACCTTTCTTGAAAACTTCTAGGTTCTTGACAGTTTAAAAGTAAAAGATGAAGGTCTTTACAATATGAATGTTTAAATTAGAAGGCATCATAAATTGCGAAAACAAAAACAACTCATTAACTTCGTTTGTGTTATTTTGAGCAAAGAATAAACTTAAAATAGTATGTTGCCAAATGGTTAAGACTGGGTGGTCATAAAAAGATGCACTGTTTCCTATTGCTCACTTTGACACCGATTTAGAAAACTCCCTGTATTACTCACTAACGTTTGTAAATTTTTCAATGTTTTTAGCGTATTAAATATGGTGCAGCCTATTCCTTCTTATGTAATAGAATAAGTCGCTTTATATTTTCTTGTTTTTGTTTTTTTTTTTTTTTGTTTTTTTTTTTTTGTGATAATGAATAAGGAGTTTATTTTTTCGGTTAATTATATTCAACTCAAAAATAAATAAAAATAAATTAATGAAAATACAGTATCGAATCTACCAATTAAAATTATTAGTAAATGTAACATTTTACTTACCCTAAGAATAAACACAATTAAAAGTGATAGCGAAAATTACGTAATTTTCCTGTAAAATGTAAATTTAAGACAGTAGTTGCCTACAACATTATATTAAAAAAAAAAAAAATCGTAGCATCTCCATCGGAATAAAAAATACTAGGATAGACGATGAAAACGTTTGAAAGCATTTAAACTTTTGTGTAGAGAATGAAAAGAACCCAAAAGTTAAAATCTCAAATTAGTTATCTTTATCAACGAATAATATTTAATCGTGACCCTCAATTTATATATATATATAGAAAAAAATGGAGAAAAAAGTCAATTTAAAATTATTATTCTTGGTAATAAACTTAATATAGTTTTACCCCACCTTCAACTTTATATTGCAATAAAAATACTATAGAAAAAAAAAGAAGAGAAAAATATAAGAACCTTCGCCTTTTTTACTCGTTCAATGGCAGCCAACGACCCCTTCTTAAAATTAAAGTATACAACCTTTGCCGCCAAATGGACGTTCAATTGTTGCCACATTTAAAACAGGAAATAGCTTATACAATCTTAAAAGTGAAATTACGGTTTAAAAGTTAAAAAAAAAAAACGTGTTAGAGGGGAACGATCTAAAAAGTATACGAATTCCTATCATCCCCCCTAGAAAAAAAAAAAAAAAAAAAGTATTCATGTTTGGTTTAAAACGATAGTTTTATTTTTATCAAATAAAAAATAAAAACAACAATAACAAATCCTTGAAAAATAATCATAATAATAATATTCACCACGCTATTTCTAATTGTAATATTTACGTGGAGGCATACTTCTTGCGGGTGAAGGTGCAAAAAAGTAAAAGAAAAAAAAAAGAAAAAAAAAGGATCTTAAAGAGGGGATGAAAAAGTACAGCGGAATTTCCTTCACCAAATGCCTCCCACCCCTACTCATTTTCAACTACCTACTTAAAATTAACTTCTTGTATCTTTTTCGTACAAAAAACAGAGTTAAAAGAAATGAAAAATAAGCTAATAATTCAACGAATACTCTTTCTACGAGTTATTTTAATGATCACTCTACACTAAAGTAATAATAATTTTTTAATCCTTTTACTCTTCACCACCATTTTATTCGTCCCTCAATTTCGTTGTTTTTATTTTACTTTATTTTATTTTCTTTTTAACACTCTCTTCGCTCATCGCATGTCTTGGTGCTGTATGGCTACACTAATGAATTGGGGAGTCGACACCTATACGCTAATATTTATATATATGTATATATTTACGACCAGGGTCGAACCCCAAAAGAGGCAATAACCTTGAATTTATAATATAATCGTCTTATGTTTTGGGATATTATAATATCTTGATGGCCTCGCTCTTGCATAAAATGTGTACAGTGATGGCGGTGGAGAAGTGTACGTGTTTGAGAAAATGAAAAATGAAAAATAAAATGGAAAAAAAAAAGTCATCGTGCGCCTTTAGTCTCTTTCGTTCGTCTTGATTAAGAAAATCGCCCAAGTTGAGGGTTGTTTTGTTTTTCTTTGGTCGTTTGTCAGGGTTGTTTCGAGGATACGTGCATTGTCGTGGATGATAAACTCACTCGGACACTCGGTTGTTGTCGGATCCAATGCTGTTTTGTGTATAAGGCTTTCGAGTTGGTGTTTCGACAGTAATTTTTTGTGAAAATACTGAATTTTAATGTATACGTTGTATCGTTTAATGGATTTTTTCGATGGATCATTCGTTTTCGATAATTTCGCACAATGTACCCGACGATGAGTGTCCGGTAAGCAAATTAACCGTTATTTCGAAGGTTTTCCTCTCGAATAGGACGATGGAGAACACTTTGACACGAAAAAAAGACAAACAATAATCATTTGAATAAGCTAAATACCGTGGAAATTGGTTCAAAGAGAGATGCTATCGATGTTACCGTTCTTGGTTAGGCCTCTTTAAAATTTAGGAAATATTTAATTTTCTAACTGGCATGGACCAGGTTTCGGATGCTGACTAATTTCAACTGAGAATACGACTACATAGTCGTTCAACAAAAAGAAGGCAGCCACAAGTTGTAAATTTTTTTCATGAATCATTCGCCCAAATTTAGAAGTTTTATTTACTCGCGGTCCGTATCCAAAAGATTCGGAGGTAATGAACACCATAAAGCACCATTTTCATTCATGGATTTTTTGAAATACATGAGTTTTTCTACAGAAGTCGACAGATTGCTACATTTCAAGTTGTAACCAGTGTTTTTTCCGAACTGTAAATCTGTAATAGATTCTGAACCGTTTAGAGTTTCACAACAAGTTTTGTTAGAAGAACATCATATTTTCAACTTTTCTGGTGCTCAATATGCATGAAAACTGCGCAAAAAATTTAATTCTCTTCAAAGTAAACAACTAAAAAAAAAAAAAATATTCGTGTTTTCTTATGGTATCTAATGCTGTGTTTTTGGGCTGCTTTTGTTCAACAGTAAAATAACAATTTTTTTCTCGAAAATAATGTCATAAAACAAAATTACTGTTTTTTTCCTCCAACCCTTAGGAGTCAGCAGATGGAGAACATAAATCAGGGCAAAGTAATTAGGTTCAGGTGAGTAGATACCCAGTTACTTGAAACCGATTCGGTATCCGGAGACGTTTTCATTCAGCAGATGTTTAGATTGCAATTGTATTGAAAATTTATATTTTCTGCAAAAAACATTCCAGTAAGTTAGGGAAATCTTCTTTCGAGAGGAGTTGTTTTACATTTTAAAGAAATTTGAAGGAGTAGGTTTCGAAAATATTACGAACTCCTGTAGAAATTTAAAAGAAGGGTTTCTTCTATGGAACTAAATAGGTAATCGACCATTATTTTGAATGTGGAATTTAGTTTTGATGGAAATTCAAGGACGAAGGTTCTTCTACGGCATTAAGAATTCATTTTTAAGTGACCTGTTAATACTTAGGAAGAAGTACGTTTATACCCATGCATTTAGTCGTTCGTCAGTCACGCTTTGACATACGAGTACAACGTAAGAATAGTTCAACCACCCAGCAAATGCTAATTTGCCATAAATTTATTAGTCTCAATATTGTCAACCTTCTGTTAAAATTATGCTTTACAGCCTTGATTCAAGACTGGGTTATGTATTAAACGCGGACTGAGCCTGAGTAAGTGTTCTTCTACTTTAGTGGATAGCATACCTACCACCTATTGCGAATTCGGTAATAAAATATACAAAATTTTGGATGTTACCACTTATTTTTCGACTTGAAAAATATACAGTCTGACAGAATTAAATTTTTATTCTTGGAATTTTCCCCTAAATAAGAAAAGATGAGCCGTTATGGTAGGATCTAAATTGATGTCGAAGGTAATGAGTTAGATGCTGGCTCCCGTCTCAGTTTCTACAAATATCTGAAACACCAATGAAAAGTGTTCGGAGATTATAGTAATAAATTCCCCAAAAAAATGAGTTCCAATATTCGTACACGTTTAGTCGCAAAAATTAAAACTCGAAATTTTCATTCCATTTATTTATTTATTTATTTATTTATTTATTTATTTAAATTATCTATTTAATATTAAATTTAATAATTTTCAACCAATGGTAAAGAGCTTACGAGAATGTAGCATTGTAATATTATTCATTTAAAATTGTTAGGTACCTAATTTCTTTGATGGTTGATCTCAATTATGGGGGACACCACGTATGTACACGCACAAAATATGATGTCTGCATATTGATGAGGAATATAAGCATGGTAATTTCCTTTTCCATCTTAAAATATCTTCGTTCATTTCACCTTCCCAATAATATGAAAATATTCAATACAAATTCCTATAACAAAATACACTTCTTTATCACCCCCCTGTGTCTCCGTCCCTAAGATAGTGATAAGAAAAAATTTAAATTAACTTTTTTGTTCCAAATTTGATCCTACATAATTTTTGTGTTCAGGTATTTTTATTGAACAACGCTTAGTTGTCCAAGGAACTTTGAACAAAATGAAAATTTGACCTACGTTTGAGCCCCCCTTTGGAAGTACAAGGTACTGGGTTTGAGCATTTTTATAACGAACTCAGGTGACCACCTTCACAATGAAAAATTAAACATCTCCACTCAACTAGTCGAGATACCTATTTAATTAACTTACGTATTGTCCACTCGGTACGTATTTCTTCATGAGAAATTCTAATTTCACTCTTAGTGATTCCTGAATGTATGTAATTTTTTGAGGTTGGTCGTGGTTTGAAGAAGTTTAGAAACCACTGGATTCTGCATTCATGGTTCAATCAAAAAATGTCGTTAATATTCCGTATAGTCGTCTTTGTGTTACATTTTTGTAATAATATAAACACATGTTGGGCAAATTGCATAATCAGTTCGCCGTAAATACTTGGTAATATTTTTACATTAATTGCGAACTATAATTTTATACAGGCACTCAAACTTTTTTATTCGACAAAATTGTCACCAAAACTTTTTAATCATAAAGGGATAAATATAAACCACCGGAAAATAAATCAGACACTTCATCCCCAACTCTCTGGCCTTGGTGGTAAATGTGGAAAATGTGTCTCAAATACGTTCTTCACGCAGGTTTATATCCATCAATATTGATTATATCGCAAAAATTGATCAGCAAATAAATATTTTTCGATCGATTTTCTATTTGAAAAGAAAAATAAAGTCATTATCAGATTTCACGTCCAACGTATCTAAACTCGAGACCATTTTTATTGACCACTTCCTAATACACGAGAATTCACGATTTTTTCACTCTCACTTTACCACTGTTTGATGCGTTATAGGTCAATATTAACAAGTACTTTTTGCGTATAAAATTTTATGTTAAATATTGTATTACTGACCTATTTTTATAGTAGAATCAATGCTCATGGAGATATTCGTCGAAAAGTGATTTTGGGGTATATTTTACACATTGATCATGGATTCGATTAGTCAAATATGGCAGGGATGTGATGTGACATTAAAGATTACCTGTTTATGAAGAGAAAATTTTGGTACCAGTTTTTCTAACAAACGTAAGTTTTTATGCTGAAGTGCCAGGCTTACTGGGTGAATCATCTGATTTGTAGCGACTTCTTCGTGAATAAAAGCTAATAGAGATATTGGAGATGAAATCCACAATTACGAGAAAAATATAAAAAAATAAAATAAAATTTCTGGAGAAAAGCAAGTCACCTGGGTAGCTTGGAATATATTTTCTTTATTAACGGTGCAAGTGGCAACGAGCGTCAAACATTGCATTAGTTTAAGTTTTAGGTATTTTTTTGAATTTACTGCATATGAAAACTGTCAAACTGGGTTTTCTAACAAAGTATTTCTGCGCAAGAGTTTTTTTTACATAAAGTTTCAATTTTTGGTGTAACTGAAAACAAAGCAACTGCCACATACTAATCAAGTGTCAGAAGTCTCTCTCGTTTATTGTTTTTTTTTTCACCAACACAGAGAAGCATTTACTTGCACAGGCACTGAATGAAAGGTGTAGTAAACTGTGTTATTTGTTAGTATCCAGTTTTCACCAACGATCAAAATTTAGCGAGTAACATTTCAACGTATTTCAGTCCAAATGGTCTGTCTGACTACATTCGCTCTGATTCCTCTATTAAAAGATCAGACATCGATTCCAGGGGCACATATCGTAAGGTTTTCGTACCTATGAAAATGTGGAATGGAAATTAGCGAGTCATGATGTTCAATGTTTTACTCAAAAGCTGCAAGATTATTTAAAATTAGTTCATATGTTATGTCCCTGTAGGACTGTTGACTTGGGGATTCAAACTGATATCCTGCATGTTATATGCTAGCTAACAGCGGTGAAATTGACCACATGGCCATCCCACTGCCGGCTATAACTGGCGAATTTATTTTATATAGGACAAGGTATGGCGGATCCCCACACAATCCCTCCTCGAAAGACTCAACATGAGTTGAACGATATGCATCATTAGATGGTGAAAGGTGTTGAGCAGAGTCAAAAATGCCTCTTATACCTATACACACATACTTATGGTACCTATATGGGTTCTATTTCCACTATATACAGTACCATCTATAGGCAACTTAAGTTAGAAAGGAGAGTTGTGAGCTCCTCTATGCACCACCAGGGTGTGTGCATGTCCAACATACATCAAGGGTCACCAGATGTAGGATTATTGGCTCGGGGATTCGAACTGGCATCCTACAAGATATTTGCCAGTCAAAAGCAGTGAATTTGACTACATGGCCATTCCACCACCAGCTATACCTGAAAAATATTTTTATATAAGACCAGGTATACGGGTCCACACAACTCCATATGGATCTACATTAAATAACTGAAAAAACATATGTATATTTTTATTTTCCAAAGGTGGCTTCCAAATTTCCAGTTTGTTTCAAAATTTGATGAGTTTTTTGATGAAGGTGAATTTTCTTTTGTTACTGGCTCATCTTAATTTTTTTTAGTTTTTTTTTTTTGATCGAAACTTACCGCAATATAATACTGAACACTCAAATGTAACAAGCAATATTCAGTCATGATCAGTTCCAAATAAATTGGACTGTCTATCTTTTATAGCAGTGTGCTGAGGTAACTGAGTATGAGAAAATGTGTGCTGCAAGCGTAAAAGCTTGAGAACCAATCATCAAAATGATCCTTAGTCTTTACTTTTTCACTTTTTTTTCATCAGTTTTGGTAAAGCTTTATTGACGTGTGAATTTCACTCAAAAAGTATGTACTCGAATGGAAGTCCCTCGAGTATCCATTTTAATTTGATTCCAAATTCCAATAACTTTCACTTGTGAAAATATATAACCATTTAAACATAGTTGATAATAGTACGGCAGACGAAGAAACCCTACTTAAGATTAATAATAGAACTATGAAATAAAGAAAAATCAAAAATTATTCATTAACAAGCTCAAATCCAATATTTCACTTTGGTTCATGAACAGTTTTTGAAACTCTGGTCATCTGTCATAAAAAATAAAATAAATCATATTCGAGTACCTACCCAGCAAACAATTTATAGTAGTACATTTAGCAGTAATGCTAATTGTGCTACTAATTCATTGCTAACGCTAACATATGTCTGATTTACTGCAAATTATGAGAATGTGTGAAGTTGATTTATCTGTAAAATGTCTGTAACAATGGTATTTTGCAGTTACCTAAATGAAAGTAGTATTTCTTAAATTTTTCTTTGTTTTAATTGTCCTGATTTTGTCAGTGAGGAAGCTAACTTGCAGATAAAAAAAATTTTAGGGGTGAAAATACTATTTTACACGCAGAAAAGATTTAATATTAGAGGTAAATTGGCAGTTTTGAGGCTAATATGCATCTATCTCATGCATGTCTCTTTTATAGTTGTGGGGAAGCTAATTTACAGACTCCTCTCCATTGTCTGTTACATTTTAAATTTCTGTTGAATTATTCATGATTGGTCTTAACTTGGCACATTTTATTCTTATTCCTTTATCAGATTTCATTGTGTTTTGAATGTGCTTCAGAATTTTAGTTAATTAATTAAGTTCAGTTATCTGAAACACTTTTTCCATTGAAAATATTTTTTGAAAGTTAAAGTACTTTTTATTTATTTTTAGAAAGAGCTTATTATTTTATGAAGTTCATTGTGTCTGTTAAACAGTTATAATCAGTCTAATTTGAATGAGTTTATCCTAAATGTTTAATATTGTCATTCAATAATTTTGTGTATCAATGGGTAAGCACATATTTTCATTAATTCTGAATTTTAAATTTCCTAAATATTAAAATTCCAAAATTAGCTCACAGTAACCTATAAATTAAGATGTACCCTATTTGCAGTGATTATTCTAAGGATTTTTTGGAGCTGCTTAAATTGAAAATTTTTAAAGCCAGAAGCTACATACGTCTTCAACCCCTTCCGCCTCAAAAAAAACATTTGTTGGATCACAATCATTGTTCAAAACTTGTCAACAGTAACTGTTGACATGTTTAGAATTGTCAACTATTTGAATTAATAGCTATAAAGGGGAAGTACATAAACTTGAGTTTCAAATTTTGGGTTTAAAAAGAATTGGAAAATGAAAACAATAACTGACGCTAGTTTCAATTAAATTTTTTGGAGCTGCACAATATGTGCGCAGCTTAGCTATAGAATAGCGGTGCATTAGCCGTAAAAAGTGTGCCAAATTAGAAGTTAGGTACTGCTAATTTAGTATTGGTTTTTAGCTGCGAAAATACTAAAGTACTGCTAAAATTAGCAGTGGAGAATCGTAATTTTTTCATCAGTTAGCCGTGAATTGTTTGCCGGGTACTGAGAAGGGAACCCACTAACACAATTTTACTTTTTAACGCCATTTAATTTCTTTAAATAAGAAATAATAAAAGCTATACTCACTCACTACGTTGTGATTAATTCATTTATGCACAATTTACTCTCTTTTCGTCGAATTGGAAATTATTACCTCAGTCAAGGCTCGTTAAGGAATTATAAAAGAATGTAACCTTACTCGTAATTATGGTAAATATGGACATTAAATTATTTTAAAAGTCGACGCTTTTAATAAGAATTATAATTTTTTTTTTTCTTGGGTGGGAACAGTTAAAAATCTGCCTGCAAAATATGGTCACGCAATACGACAACTTTTAGGGAGAAAATAATAGGCGCAGAAGGGGTACAACTAATTAATGATTAGTGAATCAGATTTGGTAACGGCTAGGCATTTAAGGTATTCATTAGTATTAGTGTGGTTGCGTTTGCGTTGAATGACGTGGCCTTGAGAATCACATTTTATGTAGTATCAACGCACGCATAATATAAATTAATGGCTTATTTATTTATTATAATAAAATTTGGCGTTTATTCGAAAAATGAATAATTGTTACGACAATTGCGAAATACTACGACTGTAGCATCAGATATTAAGATTTCTGGTAAAGGTTGAAGAAACTGCAACGTTGCCGGTATCACAAAAGATGATGAGGTGGTATTACAACTATTGCATTCAGTGCAGTGGCGGAACCTGGGAGCGGGACCCGGGGGCGGGATCTGTGGAAAAGCGCCGATCTCGATTCCTAGATCACCAATATATAGGTCAATCAAATTCTTCTGAACACAATATATATATTTGTATATATACACAATTATATATATTTCCACTTTTTGCTGATTTTGGAACTTTTTGGGAATCTGTGGAGCCTCCGCTATTTGACCTATGGAAATGAAACGTGGAGTAATGTTGGAACCTTTTATGGGATGCACATTCGTGTTAAAATATTTGAAATTCATCAGCTGGTTTTGGAGGAAGGAGTTCTCAAATTGTTACAAATCCACCATGTTGTCATCGCGATTTACTCCCGTAAATTAAAATTTTTGGTTTGAAATTTTTATGGCAATTGGAGACTGTTAGGAACTGGTTTGGTATTAAATTTGAACGAAATGGTTTACCGGTTTTCGAATGGCACTCACTACAAAATTTGACACTTCTGGAAAATACACACTTAAGTATCGCGTTGATGCGCGGCAGAGATATTTCAAATTTCAACGACACCTTTTATGCTTAGAATTGTACGAAATTGACATTTTACTTTATGGGTTTTTAGAGAAGACAAATTTTAGTTTTCACGCAATTGTGAAAATTTCCAGATATTTTAAAGCCGGTTTTGACGGTAACCAGGTGATGGATTGAACATTGCCATTAAAAAATATGGCTATACTAAACTTGATACTAAACTCGTCCCCTTTGGGCATTTTATTTTTTGTCGTAGTTTAACTCGTCCCAGATTGTTGTCTCATTCCCAAATCAACTGTATAATCTCGTCTCCGGTGGAAACATAAGGTATTTTTCTTCAAAGAGGCATTAAAATGGTCCCTCTCACAAAACCATTGATTTCTTGCATGTTAACTCGTTCCCACACATTTGAAAGAGTGTATTTCCATACAACAAACTTGTCCCCGATATTCATGTGTACCTACGAATTTATTTTATACATAGTACAAAATAATATCGTAGAAATTGGTATATTTACATCAGTCATGAACATATCCTACATAAAGAAAACTATTAAAAAAAAAGAAAAAAAAACCCTAACGCAGCAGCAGCTCCGTCAGAAAAAACATATATTCCTGTTGGTCAAAAATTATGCATTTTACAGGCAAAATAAAAATGAACATGGTGTTACCGGAGGTAGACGAAATTAACTTTTTGAAGTAATTCTGCTTTTCTGAGGGTAAACAAAAATTTTTTCCGTTTCAAGCTTAAAAAATAGATTTTTTAGGGCTGTTATCTGAAGAATAAAATAGAGAAAATCACACCGAATGATTCATAACTTGGGAACAAATTGACCAATTGAAACCAAAATTGGTAGGGCTTGCCCTTATATCAAATGTGCTGTTTGTACCGAATTTCGTGACTATTAGATAATAATTGCAAGTTTTAGTGAATCAGCATCGAAAATTAGCCCCTCCAACAGCCTCAGGGCATGAACCATAAGACCAATCGCAACCAAACTTAAAATAGTATTAGAATAGATTTGAGTCAATGTCTATACTAAATTTCGTGACTATTTCTTTGAAATTACGTTTTTTAGAGCCACAAAATTGCCAAAACTGCAACATAATCGCCCATTCCTGACGTACCGTAAAACCAATATTCCCCCAATCCAAATAGTCTCATTCTCGGCTTAATACGAATATTTGATCTAAATTTCGTGATCATTAAACAAAAATTGCACCCTTTATCGTGTTCATAAGAATTGGACATACGTACATACTGAGGCGTCAGAAATCAAACTGCTTATATATGTTCGACCTTCATTTATTGTGGTATTTAAATGCTAATGACGTCACAATGTCTTAAAACTAAGACATCATACAGCCGAAACACTGATTCGAATGGTCTTGAAAAATGACTTTGTGGAATACCTTGTCGTGAGAGATATTTGTACAAGAAGGTTTTCAACAGAGTTTTGCATGTTCTGCCATTTTGTACTGCAAAGTATGGGAGAGCCAAATCCTCGGAAAACACTGGCGATTTTGTAGCCAGTTTCCAAAGTTTATATACCAAATTTGGCACACGCCCACAGACACACATACATACATATATGTATGTAATTATGTCATACGTTACGTCATTTCTTGCCTCCGTTGAGGTGATAAGAAATGACGCAGCACGTTTGGTACAAGGCCGTGACATCACCAAGATCGTTATCAGGTAATTGATCTTGGCCCGTGCAATGTATACATACAGGTACGAACATACAAACGCACCAGTGTGTATATGTTTTACATCTTGTAGACGATTATTGCCAACCTTTAGGCGGCGATTGTTGTTGAGGGGTGCGAGCCCCTAAAACCTCATACGAGTGATGTCCCCACAGACTTCAGGACATTTTATTTTTTAGCTTTGTGAAATCCTTGTCTTCATATTGGGTCAACAAGCTAATGTGATGATAGAACAAGCAATAAACACGGAGTATCCATAAAAGGGTTAAAACCTACAAAAACAAACAGCAGAATTATTTTGTTCAGACATATAATTACAAAAGAATTACAGTGCTGACAAAGTTGATGAAACAAAGCGTAAAGCAAAAAATAAAATAATAAAAAAAAATCTAATGCAGGTAAACAAGTAGGGGAAACCATCAGAAAGTTATTTTGTCTTCACCTAATTGTTTGTCTCCATAAGAGATGGTGGTAGTTATGTAAAAGACTCCCATTAAAAACTTTAGGCATCGGAGCTTTCGTGTGTGAAAAAGATGAGTGAGGTGAGAAAAAACTAATGCAGATGAAAATCAAATATCACTGTGTGTGAAGGAAGGATCTACACACCCTTTATGGACATAGCAATGCAGTTATCTTGAACAAAGCTTGTCTTAAAGTTTGTCAGCAACACACCAAATTTTCTTCCTAACAGATGTTAAGAACTCCATATGATTGTATTGTCAACTGTATACATCACCCCCAGGTGTTTCATAAAAATATTGTGTCGTCATTATGAGTTTGAAATTATTTTTATTTTGATGTCAGAAAATCTCGGATTTCTCAATACATACATACATACATATATACATACGTACATACATACATACATACATACATACATATATAAATACAAATGAATTTTAAAAAATGGTGCCCAAATGTTCGTTGGGTCATGAAACAAAAAATGTACTTACACCCACCCCTGTGTCCTTCTATGAGCACAAGATTAATAAATAGATTTTTGTAGAAAACCTCCTTAAAAGGTGCATTTCAGTGCATTGTGTGGGGTGGACTGAAACATTTAATGTAGTACACATTTTATTTTCTGCTGAGTCTTTAGCTCCTGCGTGAAAAAAATACACTACATCAGTCTCCAAATAAAAAAAAAAACTAAGGCCAGATAGACTAGGTTTTCTAAAATTATAAAATTAGTCTTAAAAAGTTTTTAATAAATCATAATAGCGATGATTGTATTAAATTTTGTAATTAATATCGTAAAATTACATAAATAATTTAAAGAATTTTTTTTTTTTTAAATCTAAACAAAAATTAATTTTCTGAAAATACCTTTGGACTAATCCGCACCAGAATTGCCAGCATGTTCTAATAAATTATAGTTAATATTTTTGGCAAATTTTGAAGTTATATGTTTGAAATCAAGCATTTAATAGCCAAAATAGAATCCAAAATAGCTCCTTTGTAAGTACCATCTGACCAGTCTACACAAAAATTAGTAATATGTTAGAATAGGTTAGGTACTATAAATGTTTGTTCCAAATTACATTCCTACTGATCCTAAATTATGTATTTTGTAGCCAAAATTAAAACAAAAATAATGTTACCGGAGTTACAGTAGGTTCAATCTGCAACAAAATCAAAAGGTTAGGTCTTTGGCTTAGTATTAATGTTTGTTCCAAATTTCATGACAGTCGGACAAAAATTGTGATCTGTACCATAGTAACAAGAAATTGGCATATCACTATAATGAACGTACAAGTTGTTAATTCGTTAATTCGTAAGTAAAATTATTTCACAAAATTATTTCCCCATATTAGTTTGCCAATTATTCCTTCATATTTGATGCGCATGTGCCACTATCTACACAACCACACACAGACACACACAAAAGAAATGTTTGTTGCTTCTACCTACACAGCAAATTCTACAGTTTTGCCTATATTGCAGCAAAAATCCAGAGCTGGCACAAGCCAAAGTGCCACGAAGCTGCCTCTCAGGCTTGTTTTATATACATCTATACGTAATATATTAATTTCAGTTTTAGTTGCTAGAATTTTTTTTTAGTTATGAAATGAAAAATGCACCCATCCCCTTAGGTCATTTTATGACACCAAGATTAATAAGCAGATTTTCAATAGAAAACCTACTTACTAAATAAATGTTTCTGTAGGTTGCTGTGTGGAGACGAGGATCAAGAAAAAAAAAATTATGAGCTACCCCAAAATGATGACGTTGTATGCCAGCAGGGTATGCATGCACACAACCACACACCTAATCACACAGACGCATTCTTTCTTCTCTCTTTCTTCTCTCCTTTGCACCAAAATTTGCGTCAAAATTCGCATCTAAATTGGCACTGAGATTTGCACCAAGGTTTGCACCAAAATTTGTCCCAACTGCTATCATATTTTCATTTTTACTCTCTTAGTGAAAATAAAAATGTGTACCACATTAAAAATGAACGATTTATTTTTTCGAATAGTTGTGCAGACATTCCTATCAAATTTATAATTATTTTTTACCAAAATTATTTTGCCACACAAGTTTTTTATTTATATGAATTTTCTCAGACATTGTTTTTACAAGTGCGTAGATGGAACTGAATTAAGTATGCTCCATGTTAAAATCAGGATTTTAAAAATTAAAGGCAAAAAATTTTCTGTATGTCACATGAGTATTTTGACCAAAGATGAGTTTATACAATTGATTTGGGAAGGAGAAATAAATAGGTACTGTTATCGTGGGCGTAGCCTACGATCACTCCACGCGCCTGGTGGGCGTTTGGAGAACTCCTGTACTGAAGAAATGTAGGTACAGGAGGACTGGGCTGAGGTGGTCGCCGACAGTCGTTGTCGGACATCAGGTGCGAGAAGGTGTGTGACGACGAACTACTTTTATAGTCCTCGGACGTTAAATGAACATTATATATTAAGTGCCGAATCCATAGTGGTGTACTACCACTATAACCGTAAGTTATATTTAAGAAACAAAACTGCGAACACTGTTTCTCAAGTTTTGGCTTTACTCCTTATCAGCTTTGCACTGTCTGCAAAACTTAGACCATCACGATAAGGACTCATTTTGTCCATGACTGACTGAATTTCAAGTAAACTCCCGAAATTTGGCTGCTTTCACTGAATTTTACATAAAATTTAAGAGAAAAGAGGTGAATTTTTGTGGTTTTTCAGAAAGAAAACATTTTTTGTACATATTTAAGTGAAATTTCTGGAAAAAATATAAATACATACGTATCTGCAAGATTTTAGTGGTTAGTATAGACGTTATTTATAGGTTTTTGTGTAGTCCTGTGAGTTGTAGAAATGTTATTGTTTGCCTCGAGTGATGAGGAAGTATTGTTTCGAAAGAACTGTCAATGACATTTGAAAGTTACAAAATTATAACAACAACATTTACTTAAATGACATAATAAGACCGTATAGTGGTTAACAGATTAGTGCGTAGCAAATAAAAAATAACTACGGGGATTTGCTTTCCTTTCGGACTACTTTTGCTCACTCGAAATGTAACGTATCTTTGTTTCTTGAGAAACTTCAACGTCGATTTCGCCAGACGTTTTAACTTATTCTCTCAGCAGCAGATGACTCCGAGTAATGAATGACTTGAGCTAAAAATTTGCTGCAATAATTTTTACTTTCTTGCAGAATACGAGTTACGGAAAAAAGGCTAGTGGTTCGTGGTACGCTTCCGGATCAGGTGTAGTGGCCAGTTCGCAGGGCTGGGCCAAGCAAAGTCCAAGTCGAAAACAATCAATGGGTGACGCGCTGGAAGCGGCAAATGCCGCCAGCACTCCGTTGGTAGCTGGAGGTGCGAAATCAAATGCTGGCAGAGTAATACGAATTATAAACAATGCAGATCACACAGTGCAGGTATTATGAAAATTTAGTCGGTTTTCGCCAGCGTTTATTTTACACGGAAGCGATTGTATTTTAGAAAAAACTTACGATTTTAGTGTCGCGTGTTGCTGAATTTGCGAACGTCTCAACCATTCGAAGAAGTTGTCGAAGATTTAGGACAAGTGCTCAAGATTAACGGTGCCAAACGAATGTATACGGTTTCTGGACAAGAGGTTCGTAAACTCTGAAGAATAGACGTCGTTTTTTAGTTTTTCACATGTGGGGAAATTACGTACTTATATATTTTGGAGGCAAGTCCCTTGAAATATAATTTATTGTAGGAGCCGATTTTTACGACATAAGGGACCCAATAAAAAAATTTACTGCTGCTTGGGAAAAGAACATCCTATGTAACTCTTGGCCATTTTAAAACCTTTAAAGTTTCACCAAAATTTTCTCAGCCCAATATCGACCAAATGGAGCTCAAATTTTGATATTTTGTTCTCTGATAAGTCACGAGAACGCAATCTAAATTCCAGTATTGCAGTCGCATTAGGTAGGTTATTAAAAAAAATGGCTAGTTACATATGTTGTTCTTATTGCGAAGTAATTGTTTTTTAAAAATGAAATTGGTTGCTGAAATAATTTCATTTACTTGACAAAAAATCGAAAACATTTGCAAAAAATGTTCTAAAACAACAAAATCAATCCCCAATTCATAATATTCAACAACATGCAACAGAAAACAGAGTCAAATTCAAAAGTAATTATGTAATGAATGAAAAATTGTTCGTTGTAAGGTAAACCACCAAATTATGGATCAGATTTCTATGTTACCTCATAACTGTGGAATAGGCACTGTGACTGAAATGAAATGAACTTTAGTGTACACCACTATCTATCCCCTATGTTTTCGGTTTGGTCCTTTACTAACCTCTCCTTCGTAACACTAATACATATTATTTTTGAGAATTGATTTCATCCACATTAAATTAGACCTCACCAATTATGGATCAGTAATGCTTGGCCAATTTTCACATTTTACGTCTTTTTATATAGCAACTCTTAAATCATATGGCAAAATCTCAACAAATTTCTACTTTCGGAGATCGAGAATTTTCAAAATTAAATTTTCTTTGAAAATTTGAACTGAACTAGACAAATTTTCACCTTTAAAGTACTTAACCTAGACTTCATTTCTTACTAACGAGTAGGTGTCGTAATTTCGATCTTTTCTATAATTGTTAAAAAAATTAATGTCACCGAATATGGATAAAAAAAAAGCCAGAAAATGTGTATCAATTTTCTTAAATCTTTAATTCGATTATAAGTACAAGAAATTTTTTTTTTACCCTTCAAGAAACATTTATGGCTAACTTCCTCTATTTTATAATCAAAAATTATCTTGTCTTAAACAGATTTCAACATAATTATCTTAAAAACATGGCGGAATTCATGGAATGGCGTTAAAGTGTACCCAATAATTTTGCTCAAAAGTCATTCCTTGAACGTCCCTTGAACCCTATATACCATAATTTGTTCAAAAATAATTAATTTTCATTTTGATAACACTATTTTTCAAAATTCAAAATTCAATAGAAAATTCAAAACACTGTAAGAAGAAAATTTTTTTCACCAAGCTATGAGAATTTTTCAATTATTAAATTGCATATCAACAGATTGTAGACTTCTACCTTTTCCATGTTAATAGGTTGCACCAACGTTCAAATTCCCTTGTCTGATCCATAAATTGTACTTTACCTTAAATGAGAGAAAGCTGTTAATTAAATTCTTGAGATACAAAGATCTCAAATAAAAAAGTCGGTTCTTTTCTTATTAAAATCAAAACAACATGGCATTGATTGTGCTGCACTCTATGTAGCGGTAGAAAATAGTGATACTTTCCGAATTAATATGTATTGAAATTGTGAGGAAATAATACACCGTTATCAATATTCATATAGTACCACATAAAGCTTTTTGAGCTGAATCAACAACTTTTCAAAAAATACTGTCCGCTTTTGTTGAAGTTTTGATGGTAAATAGCAATACTTTCACACGTCAATACGTATCGATGCCTATGTATCAATATTTTTGCAGCCACTAACTTTACTTTTGAACAACCGATGTCGGGATTTTGTTGTTTGTCTAACGTTTGTGTTTGGGTTGGAATAACATAGGTCAAAATAAGTTCTTCTGTTCTAATTCCAAGAAAAATTACTTTTTGTAAGAACATTGATTTTATAATTCCTAATTTATGACAGTGTTGGTGTTTCAAGTTTGGTTGTTATCGCATTCGAAAGCAGCTTTTCTCAAAACGGCCAAAGCGTAAAGAATATTCTTTTCATAAGCCACATTTTTATTAAAAGTGATGAAGATTTTATGAAAATAACTTTGCTTAAGCTTGATGTAATGGCGAAACTTGTTAAATTTTTTGTGGACTGGTTTATTGGTACCAGGGGCCTTGAGTCGAAACTCAAATGATCTATTTTTGGAAAAAATGAGGTATATTATCAATGATTTCCCGTAGTCACTGTCCCGCTGCATCCAATATAAGTTAATCAGAATATTGCAACCTCACTAATGAATTTTTGGTTTAAAGGTTTTTGAAAAGTAGATTTGGAATCAAAAGTCGGAATGATCCATTATAATAATCTAGATCCATATTGATCCAGGGAGGAATGGTTCATGTAAATTATGTCTATAAGGTGAAAAATACACCGACAAGTTGTAGGCCTGCATATTTAATTGTTTTTCATTGCTCGATTTTATTTTAATACTTGAGTAGTACGAGGAACTTTAGAAAAGTAAGGTTTGATATTCCTGATAAAAAAAAATAAGGAACTGTTCAAACAGATAATTACATACAATTTATAAGGTTATCCTAACAACCGTATGAATTTATACTAGGGGCACAATTCACTCGTTTTCAATGAGCCCAACTGCCACCTCTTCGTTAAACCTATACGTCTAATTTAAAATACATATAAAATATGCGTTTTTAGCTAAATTTTTCGCCACAATTCTCTTATTTAATGTGATAGATACTTTTTCGTAGTGAATGAAATTTTAGAAGAGTTTAAAAAAAATAAAATGAGCCCAAAAACGAAATGTTTGAACCATTAGAAGCTGAGAAAGTTTAAAAATAAGATAAAATCGTGCATCAAATTGGCTTAATTTAATGTCATCAGTAAACTTTACCCTTAAGAGAACGAATTATAACTACTCATTTTCATGAATTCACTGTTTTTGAGCCTTATCAGTTGTCTTTAGGGTTGAGTTTACAGTTAACATTAAATTAAGCCAATTTGATGCACGATTTCATCTTCCTTTTTAATTTTCTGGGCTTGTAAGGGCCTAAACTTCTTGTGTTTGAGCTAATTTCATTTTTTGAAACCTCCTATAAAATTTCATTTATTACAAAAAAAGTGGCTATCTTATTAAATAAGAAAATTATGGCGAAAAATTCAGGTAAACACGCATATTTCCTGTGTATTTTAAATGGGGCGTATAGGTTTGATGGAGTAGGGGTAGTTGGCCTCGTTGAACGTTGTGTAAAATGTGGCGTATGGTGCCTCTAGTATTAATTCATATGCTCGTTAATTTACCCCACTTTTTTACATATTTTCCACCGTTATCACGGCACTTATTGTACCCCTTAACAAGTTTCTGTATTCCAGTGGCATAAAATGGTGCCACCGATTTTTTTGAAAAGTCATAAACAACTTCCTTGACATCGTCATCATTTTCAAAACGTTGACCACCAAAATATTTCTTCAAGTTAGGGAAAAGGTTAAAATCTGATTGTGTCAAGTCTGGTGTGGATGGCTAAAAATTTCCCATTTGAACGATTCCAGGAGTGTGGCTGTGATGAGGATAATTCTCGACCCCACGCAACTCACATCACAACCATACTACTAGAATCGTTCAAACGGGAAGTTTTTGGCCATCTACTACATTCACCAGACTTGGCACAACCAGATTTTCATCTCTCCTCTAAATTGAAGAAACATTTTGGTGGTCTACGTTTTGAAAATGATGACGATGTCAGGAAAGCTGTTTATGAATTTTCAAAAAAGTCGGCGGCATCATTTTATGCCACTGGAATACAGAAACTTGTTAAGGGATACAATAAGAACCTTGATAATAGTGGAAAATATGTAGAAAAGCAGGGTAAACCTTCTAAATGGTAAATATAATATTATATACTTAAATGATTGAACAGTTGTCTACTTCGGACCTTACTTTTCTAACGCCTCTCGTGCATCGCTTATTACTTATTATTGTTTTTTTTTTTACAAGAAAACAAAATGCAAGCGCCAAGACAAAAAAACAAGTAATGATAGGAAATGGTGAAAAAATGTTGCGAAAGTAGAGTCTAATAGTTTTTTATACATGATCTCTAATTTCCGTTACAAATTAGGAACCGATGCCTGTTTAACTTTTCATTAAGAGTACGATTCGAATTAAGAAAAGATTTTCTTTTAGTTTTTTTAAAAGAAGGTGATGTTTGGTGAACCTCTCGTCATTTTAGTCAGTCTATTTATCTGACGACTAAATTCAAACAACTTTAAATCTGAAAATAACCCATTATTTCATAAAACTGATTCAATTACACGTTTTTTTTTTTGTAGACCTTAGTTTAACTTATTGTTAGTTTACCCTGGCCTATAATATTTCTGATGCAGGTACGCAGTTTTTCGCAGCTACGTAACGAATTTTCCGATGTTGACACATTCTATTTGGGCACGGGCCCGTTGAATTCGCCGTTCAAACGATCTCGATCAAGGGGCACAGTAGTGGTGGATCCAACCGGGGCTGTAAGATCCGAACGCCAAAGACGAGCCCGTAGTAAAAGTAGACCCAGATCGCTGTACGCTGCTGAAACTGAAATTGTGAAAACCAATTCCACTGGTAAGTGACAATGACGCCAGTTAAATATGTTGCAGCATGCGGCATTTCAAGCAGGTAGGCTTATACCTTAATTTGTCTCCATATCACGCAGGCGATTACACCTTGCTGGAGGTATTAAAAGAGGAACCCATACGAGTTACCATAAAAGGAATGAGAAGAACATTCTATCCGCCACTGCACCATCCCATACAAGATAATTCACCGCCAGAAAAGCGAATGATTCTCAATTGGGTGTATCCTTTGGAAACATAATTTATAAATTAGTTTAGGTAATATTATAAAATTGTTAATTACGATACGTTGCTTGAATAGAAGGTTTCCAAAACCCGATTTCTAAAAAGTCTGAAAAGATTAATTATTAGCTCTCTAATGTTGTTGCGGAATTGGTAGGACTATCTTTTAAGACCTTATGGCTGATCCCGGTAGGATAAGGTATGTTCTCCCAAATTTAAAAAAAAAAAAATTAAAATATCAAAAATGCAGAAGAATTGTTCAAAAAAACCTTTGGTTTTGTCTCACTTTCACTGTCGAACTTCAACACCTGCAGATCCCTTCCCAAATGTCATTCTGGACGTACCACTTGTAGTGAAAGACAAGGATAGTGGATGGGTTCAGTTTTTTAGGTCTAAGTCTTTTGAGAAAATCCTGGTCACGCCACTGATTTACGTTTCCAAAATATAAACAACTCCAATTTAACTGCCATCCGTTTAATTGTTCGGAAGTTCCACAGTTTCAAACTGAGGGTTGTGTCACACACAAGGATTTTTGCCGCATGGCAAAAAGCTGTCGCGGAATTTTGCCGTTGAAATTGATAAATTTATATGGACGCTTTCACATGTGCCGTCCACGGTATTTTATCAGACAGCAGCCACGCTTATCACGGTGCCATGCTGTTTTAACAAACATAACATGAAAACTTGAAAAAATAATGAGTTTCGCTTGCACGGTACGGAATTTTATCTGTCGTGTGAAAGCAAATGCGCCAAAATTCCAGACAGTTTTTTGCCATGCGGCAAAAATCCTTGCGTGTGAAACAAGCCTAAAAATCAGTTAATGGTTTGTCAGCCAACTCAGTATTGAATTTACTATACATATTGTTGATGGATATTTCAACATCAAATGTACCTATGTTGTCTCGTAGGCAGTAGATTCAAGAAATGGTAGGGCTCCCCCAATTTCTTTATTACTATAATTCGACGATGCCTCTTTGAGGAAGCTTCGCCTTCGCGCTTGCTCCAGTGCAAACCCAAATGGTTTGGTTAGGGTACCGTGGCCTATCTGAAGGCACCAAACTGCCGTACAAAATCAGAGTGCACCATTTTCAAGTATTCGACTCGTGATCTTAATTCGTCCATAGAGACTGCCAACTAACAGCCTATCCATAATATCCACATAAGACTCGATTCATGCTCATCCTTAACGTAACCAGTCACGGCTATCGAGGTGTCGATTCCAAACGTAATTTGTGGGTGCTGCCCACCGGAGAGCTAATGTACTACGTAGCTGCCGTTGCTGTTCTCTTTGATAGAGATGAAGATGCTCAAAGACATTATATCGGTCACACGGAAGACATTCAGTGGTACGATCAGTACCAAAATTAAACCAATTTCTTCACCCACTCTCAGCTTTTTATTGAGTACCTACCTGGTAATTACGTTGCAGCATGGACCTGCATCCATCACGAGACATGGTCGCCTCCGGACAACGAGCTGGTCGAACCAGAAAAACGCAAGCCCATATTCGTATCTGGAGCACGGAGAGTCTGCTGACGTTGTATGTTTTTGGAATGGGCGAATTTGAAGCGGGTGTTTCTGCTGTTGCTTTTTCCCAGTTGGTACGTAAATACCTAAAAATCGAAGAAAAAAAAAGGTGTTCCCCACTTAAACGAATTGCCTGAACTAACGCTTTTCTTCTTTGTTTATCTCATTTTAGAATGGCGGTAGTTATGTGCTGGCTGTGGACGATGGTAGGGAACGTATATTATCCGTGTGGCAATGGCAGTGGGGTCATCTATTGGGTAAAGTGGCGGTAATTATCTGCATATTTCGTGTACATCACCTAAGTTACTTTTTTTGATATGGAGTATGTCTTTGCTATTTGGTGGTGGGGGGGAGTTATTTTTGAAAAATACTCGACAGAAAAGCGTCATTTTTGATGACGTCATAGTTATGGATATAGAAATTTTTTCGTACATGTTGGTTGTGAGGGGTAGGGAGAGCGAGAGGGTGAAGGGAGATAGGGGTGCCTTGTCGAGGAGCAGGGTGAGAAGCGTGAAGAGCAGAAGCATATTCTATATGTTTTATAATTTTTGAAGTCGTCTGTAAGTGGCTGGCACTCGGCGGTGCAGGGTAACGGAGCCCCCTGGTGAGGCGTAAAATTCCAGTTTCTTCGACACGAGTATTCTGATTTTATTAATTACGTTGTAGACTTTGCAACAAGATGAAATGACTGGTGCCGCGTTCCATCCTTTGGACGATAATCTGATGATTACACACGGCAAAGGGCATTTGACATTTTGGACAAGACGTAAAGATGGATTTTTCGAAAGGACAGACATCATAAAACCGGTAATTGATTAATAATTTTGGCTATCGGTTAGCTGTTTTACAATCAACGAGGATAATCACAAATCTTTTGACATGATTCATCATAGCTAATATTTCATCGTAAACCATATTTGATTCGAATAAAATTATAAATTGAAAATCATGGTCCAAAAAGGGTTTGAATATGAATCAGATCAGTATAATGCATCGCTGGCTCAACGATTCGAAATTTAGTCAACTAGTTCCTGTTCTTCCATACAAATAGCGTTTAAAAATAACTTCTATATTGATAAGAGTTGGTCGATCAATTTTCATAAAATTACACGTGTCAGTTTTTCACAATAATAACCATGAAAATTTTAATCAAAACACGTACCTACTTTATTATGATTGCACTTACCTAAAATCTAAATGACAGAAAATTTGGATTTGAAACACGAAATCTTGATAAATATTCAAGATTATGAGAAGAATTTGGTCAACTTGGAATCCTTATATATCTTTTATCATTGAATGTTACTGTCGGTACCTACCTATAATAAATTTTCTGATTTTTTTTAATTTCAAGGTTGAAATGAATTTAATTTAGTTAATTACGAGGTCAAAATTTCAGCTTCAATTTCACCTGTATTTTGAGACTTTCTTAAATCACGAGGTACCTGGATTATTTATCTGCAGAAATTGTGGGTATATATATCATACAGTTCTTATTTAGAAATGATTCTAATGATAAATTATCGTAGATTCTACTGAATTGAGAATGCATGAATCAAAGCTAGATATATTATTCGAATCACAAAAATTCTAATAAATATCAAGTATTTAAATGGATGCATTCGCCTGGTGTCTGTTGGGTGAGGCAATTCTAACATCTGACCAAAGAAAACAAGGAAGAATAGCAATGTAGAGAATTAAAGTCATAAGCTACGTTGATTTTACCAGATAAATTTTCAATGATTAATTATGACTGTATGTTGAAAAAATGTTGACAGCCTTCGAGAACCATTGTAACCAGCCTACAATTCGAACAAGATGGCGATGTTGTGACAGCAGACAGCGATGGGTTTATTACAATTTACTCGGTTGACAGTGATGGTGCCTATTTTGTTAGAATGGAGTTCGAAGTATGTAGATAAATTGAGTTCTATATTTGAGGAACTTTTTTAGCTTAGGGTTGGAAAATGTGGAAGAACTTCTTGTAGATAGTACCTAATAAAAAAAAAATTCACTGGTTTCACACCTTGTAAGAATGAGAGGAAAGCGTTGAAAATTAATAAAAATGAAAAAAAAGTTATTCATTTTTCACTTTTTTTCATTTTTGTATTTGTTAAACAACGAAGCAGGGTTACCACTTCCACTTTATTTTTCATCACCATTTTCTCATTCCACTTTTTTTTACAATCGTTATCTACCCCTTCTCTTACAATTCACACATAAAAGAATAGTGGAAATTACGTGGCAGACACTCTCTCACAAACTAACTAGAGAAGCATTTTCAATGATAAAAGAAATTTGTCTTATTGAAGTAGGCATTAAAATGATTCACTTTGTCCTTTGGTGACGAGAGAATTTCATTGGTTGCTTCTACTTAATCGGAGATATTTGCAACGGATTAATCTGAAAATAGAATTTTTAATACAATTTTAATGAACGAAAGAATTATTGTATATTCTAGATGGCTGAAACCATATTTGAATTCAGTTCGAATGCTAGACAGTGGCATAACCTTGAGGATGGGCAAAGTAATCAAAAAATTTTGTGTTGAGGGGGTTTGATCCTAACACTTCCCCATTCTTACTCCACTATAGGCAGGAAAACTAGTACAATAATTTTACCGGAATAAGACTGTAGCTTCTGAAGTTCCTCAAATGACCAAGGCACACACTTTAGACATTTTTAATGAAAAAACCGACATGATTATTTTATTTAATTGTTTGAAACATTTATTAAAGGCACATAATAAGAGCATAAGTTCCCTGATTATGCTCTCAGAAGGAACATTATTGTCTGGTGGAGAAAAAGATCGAAAAATTATCGCTTGGGATTCTTTGCAAAACTACAAGAAAATTACAGAAAGCAAGGTAATTTGCAAAAATATGCACTTTTGAATTTTTTATTTCTCCTATCTGCACTAATAATAATACACTCACTTGATTAGTTAGTTGGTAAAACCATTTTAGTCATTATTCATGATTGATGGTTTTCTACTTTAGTATAGGGTGAATTTAAAAAAAACGAACAAATAAAATATACTGTAGGGATTAGTCAACACTCGTATGAGGATATTGGCTTGGCCTATCGACGACAAATGTCACCTTTGGTGACAAATATTTGTGCCTTGCACGTTAAACAAAACTGCATGTTTGTTTGTTTGTACTTGTCTATTTTTGCAGATAGACAAGTTACAAATCTTGGTCTGTGACAAATTGAGAGATGACAATCTCCGCGATGTCACAAACTGATACAGAGATGCATTCTCCATACTTTACCATTGCCATAGCAACCGTAAAGTACAATTAATAATCTACACTGTAACTTATGTAAATATTATATAAGTGTGTATGTGTGTGTGTAGGGAGCCGGGTATATAAGACCAGAAAATCTTAGGCTAAATCGTCAGTTTTTGCCGAGGTCTTGGCTCCCTATACCCTATAGGTATTCTGGCATAAACACGCAAATTATTCTGTTGAACACCTTCTGTTGTTGGTATACTTTTCACGATGTAAGGTATTCCACATATACCTTAAGCACTGAAGGATTTATCGACTTTATAAATGTTCAGATATATACCTACAAACAAATTTGCAAATAGAATGAAATAGAAAACTAACTAACTTGTTGTATTCTCACACATTTATTTTCATTTGTGGAATACCTTTGGTTGTGAATACAAATGTATTTGCACAACAGAAGCTGGTCAACAGATAGTTTGCTTGTTCACAAATATGTAAAACAAAGTACTGGTGAGTCAACCTCAGTAAATACTAGCTTATGGCTACTGTATACTGAGGCTTTTCCTATGCAAATCATTAAACACATATGAGCACATGTATGTAAATAAGTACTTATTTGGCTATTTTGTGGCCTTTAATAATTAGTCATAGCTTATTTGTAGCCATGGAAACTGATAAGTACGACAAGTGCGCTTGCCACTGAGATGATAAGCCAATTCTTCACTGTCTGGTAATTACAAATTACATGTAAAGTACAACAATTAATTTTCCAGGGTTTGATTTAAAGTGCATGGCAAAAGTTTAGCCAACCTTTCAGCAGTGCAACTGTTATCATGGGGACCAAGCCCCTGATCCGTATCCCCACATCATTCAGAAAGTATAAATTTTAATTTCTATTAGCTTTGTAAAATCAATTATGCAACCCATATTTTAAGATTATTTCTTCAGTAGCTAAGCTTGGCTCAAAATTTCAAAAACTTCACTTGGATTCAAATTGTTCAGTGTTTTGGCACCATCCAAGTTCTTGAGAATTTGAAAAATGATCATTTTCTGTGAACATAGAATACCTATGCTAACTTTTAGATCAACAATAAAATAAGTTCAAGCTTCAATACTTTTAGGATTATTTTTGTGCATGGTCAACGAGTTCTTCATTTAAGTTATTTGACTATATCTTCAACCATTAAATGTGTTGGTATCTGTGACCTTCACTCAGTTGACTTACATGATTTTTATCTAATAATTGTTTTAATGGTCTGTTGGGGACAGGACAGGAAATGAATGATGAAAAAAAATGTTTTTGTAAAATTCTGACTAAGGGTTTTACCAATGAGCTATTCACTTGAACAATCTGAAATATATTTAATTATTCGATTATTTAGAAATTTTTTTTTTTCTTTGCAGCTCAATGAAACTTTTGGAGGAGTGAGAACGATTTATCCACAACGACCTGGTAGGAATGATGGTAACATCTACGTAGGCACCACAAAGAATAATATTCTGGAAGGATCGTTGCAACGAAGATTTAACCAGGTTATTGAAGCTTCTTTTTTACCAGTTTTCAAATATCTAATTAAAATAGTTTGACATGGGCTATTGTCTTTTTACTGGTTGCCCATTAACTTTACAACATTTTATATCTGATACATTTGGTATACAATAAAACGAACAGGTACCTTTTAATGATTAATAGTAGAATTTAAAACATTTATCTGCCCAAAAATTCTAATTGGGAGGTAGTTATTTATTTTTTTCTTTTAGGCTAATTCTGTGTGATCAAATTTTAAATCTTTTCAATCTCTTTAAGAGCAATAATTTATCTAAAATAACTTATCGGATTCGAACGACATTACTAATTGTGGGTATAGGTGTGAATATGCACCATACTACCACAACAACAAAGGCGTAGTATCTTCTGTCTGTGAAAAAGATTAGTGTGTGAGCCAGGCTCAGTACTCAAGTTTAGCAGCTAGACAAAGTAACTGCTATGAGGGCAAAAAGGTTGTTAGTGGACTATATGTCCATTGGCCCATTAGAGATCGAGGAGTGCGCAAGCACACTCATTCGTCTCTATCAACCATTGCCACAATAATATTTTCGGAAATATTTTTGAAAATAGATGTAAATTAATTTTCTTATTAAATACATATACTAACAAAAATACAAATTTTTGATATTTTTCACCTTAAATTCAAATTGACAAAACGGAGCTTGAAATCTGCGAAATTATTTTGCACTGTAACATTTTTACAGTGTGTCCATTATATTGTATGTGTCGAAAAAAGAAAAGTTTAATAATTTTTTGACGTGATTTTTCCGATCCAGTACCCTTTACTCCCTTTCTCCTTCGCTGTTTCTTACATTCATATTCAATATTATATTTTATTTTTGGCATGGTTTTTCTGATCTCGGATCTTTCACGCCTCTGATCCTCCTACGCATCCTATATTCACATTTAAGGTATTTCGTTACATGTAAGAATAATTTATACGTTAATAACTTTTTCATATTTCTTAGCCAGTATCATTTTAACGAAAATTTACTGGTCATTACAAAAGTATGTATTCATAAATTTTTATAAACCTTCAAAACTCTCTTTGACTTTTACAGGAACTGATAATTCGGAATTAGTTTGTAAAAATTTTTGTTTGACATAGCACTTTTAGGACGAATTATGCTTATTTAAAAATTTCTACTAGGTTCAGGTTTAGGATTGTCATATCTTAACAAAAAAAAAAGTAGTAATGTTTCTTTGTATAATATTGTTTTTTATTTTTCGAATAAATGGATGGAAACTGAAGGCTCAATTTCACGAGAGTTTTTTCAGGGCCCTAGTCCATTACCACCGGAGCAAACATGAGATAGCGTATACGTATTAACTCTCTCATTGGAATAAAGATTGTCTTCAAGGGTAGGTAATATCCACCCAGTGATAGGCAACCGTCAATCTGTCACTCTGATATCACTAAAAATTGTTATCGTTCACCTTTACGAATTCATATATTTATTGATATGGGAAGCTCTGCTACCATATTAATTGGACCATTTCTCCATTGTTCTCAAAATAGCAACGGCAAAAATTCTGTACAAATAGTCACGAATCTCATTATGTTAGTCACTAGAATTCAGACATTAGTTTCAAGACCACGTCTATGCTATCGAGTCTGGCACCTCGAGTGCGATTATGACCTTTTGATGTGCAAATATGATCTCACTGAGCATTAAAACCGTCAATTATGTTTTTTTTTCAACTTACGCAGATTGTATTTGGACACACCAAACATTTATGGGGTTTAGCCGTTCATCCGGATGACGAATTATTTGCCACTGCCGGCCACGATAAAACAGTCGCTCTTTGGAGACGGCATAAACTACTGTGGAATGTGCAAGTGAGAATTTATTCTATGGTTGTCCGTATGTTAGCAACATAGGTACCTACTTGGAAGCGCCTATGCGAAATATTTCACCCAAAATTAACTACGATAACATTTTTCGAATGTTTAAGTTGCTGTACGAATGCGTTTCGCTGTGCTTTCATCCCTTCGGCGTGGCGTTGGCTGTCGGATCGACAGAGGGTTACCTCGTCATACTGAATGCGGAAAACGGTGCCATTGTGACCACGGTTCGTGTTTGCGGATCGCCGTTGAATTGCGTCGGCTATAATCCGGGTAAAAATTAGAAATTTAAAACGTCAATGTTTGAATTTTTGCTAAGCGAATAATTCCGTCAAAATACTCTCGTTGTGAGGAAGACGTAGAAGTGGGATCTTCGACGACTTGTCTGATAACAATACTGGCAGTCTATGTTTCTCTCATCGGATACCTACTCACTGAGGTGGTGCCAGATGTAAAACAGAGCGTAGAAATAAAAAAATAACCGAACTGAGCAGCAAGATTCCAAAACAAGGCCGTCGAGAGAAAATTTAGGTAGGAGGGAAAAAATTTACGAGATCGCATCTGTGTGCATTTTTAATGTGATAACATTTTTATTTTCTACATGGGATCTGTTTTCGAATTCGATGTTTCTTTATTTTCCTATTTTTGTTGAGACCACCAATCCTTCTCCCCTCTCACTCCTACGAACACACGATCACATATCGAATACATTTATTTATATCTATTCGCGGCTACACTGATATACCACTTCCGCCGCTCACTCGTTCATTTCCGTTACCGTTCGTTCATTACTCTGAAAATGTACTTTACTTAAATTATGTAACTTATGAAATAAACATTCGCTTCTTGGACGTAACTTCACTAAAATCTTTCTTTTCTGTTACAACTCAAGTCCTCAACCTCTATATGGTAGCATCGCTCGGTAACAATCTTCGTACCTGTAACAGATTTTAAAAAAATACTAATTTAAAATTTTTATACTCTTGTGAATTTTCTTTGTGTTTTAAGTCAAATTTTTGAAAAAATCTTTCGTGAATAATTGTGTTTTAATATTTTTCGTAATTTTATTTTGTGTTGGGTAACTTAGTTCCAACCTACCATTTTTTTTTTCCGAGTCATAAAAATTTTTTTGTTCTCGAAAAATTTAATTCCACCTTGAATGCTGTAAACGTTCAATGAGTTTCGTCGTTTGCTGAAAAGGATTTGCCCCATTTGTGTATAATCCAGCCAAGTGTATCGAAAATTCCAGGACTCGTCGATTGCTAAGTTGTTCAGGAACCCTGCTTGTGTTGCCTGAAAACTAGTAAATTCATTAGTGTCTGCCCTGCTTGTGTATGAACTAATTCGTCGAAGTCATCAATTGGAAGTAAATCGCCTTGAGCAGTCACAAATTGATCTGAAACCAACGTAAAAGCTTCAATTAAACTACATCAAATTAGTATTCATCGTCACTTTTCAACTTCATTTTTGGTATCATCTTCAAAACTCAAAAACTTAACTCACATCTTCATCGAAGTACGTTCAAAACAACCGAAGCGCAATTCAAACAGCAGTTCCAAAGTACCACCTTCATCAATTCCAGAAAACGAACCTGAAAAACAAAAAATCAACGATTGAAAAGGTATAACTTGAAAATTTTCTGCTGAAAAAAGGTAATAAAAAACATATTTTTCGTAATTTTTTCGTATTTTTTGTATATCTTTTAGTGTTCAATTTTGTGTTTTGGTGTAACTTAACTCTTTCGATTCAAAATTTAACCTGTATATTTGAAAATACCGTTAATTTCAAATAATTTTGGCCTTTTCAAAATTTTCCTAAGTACAAATTTTGGCAAGTCGTGTGCAAATTTTTGCAGCCACTTTTGTCTTGGAGTGTACAACTCGTGACGTATGCACGGCTCGTCTCGTTCATTCGTTCGAACTTGTACATTAACCTTTTGTTAAGTGCAACGAACCTACGAACGCTTATCTTCGCCCATTCATTAAATACGTTGGCGCGGTTTTTCAATTTCAAACCACCATTTTGTTGCAACTTGAAAATTTTTGCCGTTGCACAATTTTGTCGAAAATACTTAACGATTTTTTTTGATTTTTTTTTTCTTTCTTATACGAACACTTAAAATAAATTAAATTAAATTTTTTTCTTCTTCATTTTTTTTTCTCTCGAGCAACTTTAATTAATTATTCGAAAATATTATACATTTTTCAAAATTTTTTTTTTCTCATCTACTGTGAATTTTTTTTATTCTTACGAGTTACCAGTAGATTTAATTTTGCGTAATACTTGGTGAAATTTATTTTTTTTCTTTCTTCTTAAATCACCTGCATTTTTTTTAATTCATACTACAACTTTATTTCGAATTATTTTGTGGGTATATAATTTCAAACAAAATTTCCCCTGTTTTCAATATTTTTATTCCTTTCTAATTCCCTCGATCTGAAGATAGCTAATTTCATATTCACCTCACACTTTCATTTTTTTTTTTGATTTTAATTAATCATTTTATCGAATTTCGAATTCTAATACGAATTATTTTGGGTTAAAAAGTCTTGTTATTTTATTTTTATTTTTTTTATTATTGGGAAGCGTCCAGTCTCATCTTTAACGTGTGTGATCTCTTGCCCGCAGTGGACCTACTCGAGACACACACAAGGACAACTTAAATACTATCGTTATATTTTCAAATTGTTTGGTTAACACAGGTACGGCAATCCTAGTCTTGCGGCATTTGCTGGGAATTGACATCCGTTTGTTTTATTTTTTTTTATTTTTTTTAAATTTTTTTTAGTTCAGTCAATTCATTAATTATGAACACTGAAAATAATGAAAGGATCTCAAATGTTTTCCGTGGAAATGGCTATGAGGGATGGCGTGCAACCGTCATCAGCACCCTTATAGGTAAAGGCTGCCATTCCACAATTTTTCCTACTGCTCGCGAAACAAGCTACATTTATACATCATCCGAAGAACGCCTAACATCCAAATGGCTTAAATTCTTCCAAACTCAGGAACGGGCCAAAGCCCACATATTCGAAAGACTTGACAAAAGAATCCTTCATCATGTCAAAACTTGCGATGTAGTTTCTCAAATTTTTGAAATCCTAGATGCTCGATACAGGAATCAAACTGCTACTAACATCATGGTATTAAAGGCAAAATTTCAGTCCCTTCGCTTCGATCCAAGGAGAGGTACCATCCGTAGATTCTTGGAATATTTTTCATCCATTGTGGAAGAACTACGTGATGCTAATTACCCCCTATCGGAAGCCGATGAAATTGATCAATTAATGATGTCATTGCCCGAAAAATTTGATACTGTTTTCTCAGAATTCCGCCAATTAGAAGTAGAAAAACGAACTACTGTCAGACTCACAAAAATGATATTAGAAAAATGTGATCGAATTGAATATTCTAATAAAACCTTTCCCGGGTTTGATCAGCCCAAATCATCCTATCAACCAATGAATAATAATAGAAGAAATTTTAGAAATTTTCGAAATAATAATAATAACTCAAATTTCTCCAAACCAAATTATAACACAACGAGTTATTTAAACGATCACAAGAATAGTCAAAACAAACAAAATAGTTATCCTTCTAAAGATAATGTATCCCAAATGGATATTACATGCTTCAGATGTAACAAAAAAGGACACATGTCAAGGACATGCCCTAATGAGACATCTACTGCTAGTAATACTCCACAAACCCAGAACCAGAACAGTAACTCGAAACCCCAAATTTCAAATAACACGAACTCCCAGAAAAAGTCTGATGATAAATCCAATTTTCGTGTCAAATATTCTATGATGTTGCATTCAAATCTTAATCATTTAAGTTTTGATGACATCGAAGATGAATTTCAATGGCCAAAACCCCCTACAGTATCAAAGTCCGCCCCCCCAAAAAACCAACTCCATACGATGTTACTAGATAATGGAGCAGATGACCATATGGTCAATGATATTTCAAAATTAAGAAACGTACGCAAAGTTGACAATTCTCGTAAAGCACTTTGCGCAAAAAAAGGCGTATTCGTAAATCCCACACATGTAGGATCAATGTATGTTAATGTCTGCAATTCTAACGCAGAGTTTTCAACTATTCACCTAAAAGAGGTATATTATGATCCTGATTTAAGCCTTGATATTTGGTCAGGTGCTAAAATCATGGAATCTGGCATATTTAAAATCATAACCGACACGGATCACGCAGACATCATAAATAAAAATACTGGTGAAATTACTATAACCGCTCCCAAGAGAGGTTCTATGTATTACATTGATTACGAAATAGTTGATGAAGAAGAGGAAAATAAGGTCTATCAGGAGCTTGTGTGTATGCCTGTACCTAGTACGTCAGCAGAACAGGAAGATCATTTAGATGATCCTCAACAAAATTTTGAAGAACTGAATGAGGCCGAAACAAGCAATCCACAAAGAGAGCAGGAAAACATTGACCATCCCCAAAATTTTCAAGATACCGAAGTGGATACGGTCACTCAGGAGATTTATTCCGAATCTGAGGACGAATTAAATGGAGAGAGTGTCGGAATAAATAGAAAGCACAAGAAAAACATAAACAAAACTAAAACTCTTTGGCATAGAAGATTAGGTCATCTAAGTGGCAAAAGCCTAAAAGCACTATCAAAAGTAGTTGTAGGTATGCCCCAAAATTTGATATTTAAGGATGATGACTTTGCCACTTGCGAAATATGTATAAAAGCAAAATCCACCCGACTTGGTCACCATGGCGTGAGGACTCGACCAACGAGAAGAATGGAAGTAATCTCATCAGACATCATGGGACCCTTTCAAGAGGCATATAACGGAGAAAAATTCATAATAACTTTTATTGATCATTACTCGAAATATACTCTTGCCTTCCCAATATTAAGAAAATCCCAGGCTTTTGATAAATTTAAAGAGTATTATCTATCTTTTAATACAAAATTCCCCAATGATCCTATCTCAGTATTAAGAACTGATCAAGCTAAAGAATACTCCGACTCCAAAATGACACAATTTTGCTCCGAAAAAGGAATCACATTAGATGATGGCGTGGTGTACACCCCCGAATTAAACGCTATAGCCGAAAGGCAAAACAGAACCCTGCTCGAAAGAGTTAGAGCCATATTATACGACGCAAAAATTGATTTTAAATTATGGTCAACAATTGTATTAGCCGCCGCCCATATAATTAATAGAAGTCCGACCCGCGTCAATCTAGGAAACATGACCCCTTATGAAAAATTATACGGTAGTAAACCCGATATTTCCCATCTTCGAGTCTTTGGTGCTATTGCATATAAACACGTTCCTATTGAACAAAGACAGCAATCAGCAGTCAAAGCCAAGAAGAACGAAGAGGAGCATCTCGACCCAAAATTCTTGCCCAGAGCCCTTAAAACTATTCTGATCGGCTTTTCGAATGTAGGTTATCAGATACTAGATCCAATTAAAATGAAATCCTACAAATCCTGCGATGTTAAATTTGATGAGACGAAAACATTAGTCGACTTCACAAATAAACCAGAAGAACTCCAAGTAAAACCCTTAGAAGAGGAAATTGAGGCAATCTATAGGGTCAATGTGCTAAAACAAGCCTCATCTGAAGACTCATTGTTTATAGAAGATTGCATGCCAGTAAGTTTTAGTGATATTTTCCAGAATCCTTTTAAGAAAGAGTGGCTTAAGGCAATCAATGATGAACTACAATCCATGTCAGACCTTAACGTGTGGAAAATTGTAGACCGTCCACACAATATCAAACCTATCGACACACGATGGATATTCACGGCCAAAGCCAATGAAAGAGGAGTAATGTGCCCAAAAGCTAGACTCGTTGCCAAAGGCTTTATGGACAGATCTGAATATACCATGACAGAGACCTATGCACCTGTTGTGCAACTCTGGCTAATCAGGTGGATCTTATCCGTAACTAACCTATTAAATCTACAACTCGTTCAATATGATGTCAAAACAGCCTATTTGAACTCTAAAATCAAAAATGACATCTTTCTTAATATTCCCCAAGGTTGCAATGTCGAAAAATCAAAATTACTTAAACTTGAAAAATCCATCTATGGCCTTAAAACATCTAGTAAAAATTGGATTGAGTTACTGGATTCTCATCTTCAAACTTCCAATTTTACAAAGTCAAAAATCGACAGATGCGTATACACACGTAAAGATGAATCAGATGGTATTGCCTTCATGATAATTTACGTAGACGACATCCTCCTTGCAACTAATCGTCCTGAATGGGTTAATGAAATAACCACTCACTTTGAAACTCGTTTCACTATGAAAGTTGTAAACAACCCTACCCATTTTGTAGGTTTTGAAATTGAAAGAAATCGTGAATCACAAATAATTAAACTTACCCAAAAACAGCAAATCCAAAAGATTCTCCAGAAATTCAAAATGTGTGATTCAAATCCTTCCAAAACGCCTATGGAGACAGGCCTCAAATTAAGCAAATCTGAAGGCACAGATAATAAAGAATACAGATCTATGATTGGTGCACTATTATATGTATCTAGAGGCACAAGGCCAGACATATCTTTTTCAGTCAATTACCTGTCAAGATTTCAAAATTGTTCCGATGACACAAAAAAGAACTATGTACGGCGTATCATCCGGTACTTGAAATCCTCAATCGATCTTGCCATTGTCTACAGATCTAATTCCGAAGGCATATCAGCCTATGTCGACGCATCTTATGCCCCCGACATTGACGATCAGCCTATAAACATGTCTGAACTAGAAAAAGGAAAATCTATAACTGGATACCTAATAACTATGTATGGTGACCTGATAAATTGGGGCGTTCATCGCCAAAATATTCATGCTTCTTCATCAACAGCAGCTGAATTAATTGCTCTTCACGATTCTTTCGAGGATATAGAACTTGCTTGGCTAATAAATCGTGAATTCTTCTTAATTGACACTCCCGTAATTGTCTACGAAGACAATATCTCTGTTATTCATGTCATCTCAGGAGGAGGACAAAAACGTCTTCGAGCTCTCATGATCAAATGTTATGGACTTGCTCAAGCCTATAACGACAAAATTTTCATATTCAAACAAATAGCTACTGAAGATCAACTGGCTGACTTACTCACAAAAGCCTTATCCAGTAAGCAACATATCTTACTTACTAATAAAATCCTAGAATCCCCAAATTGTGATCCCTAAAAAGTCAACTCCATTACCAAAATTTTGTTTGAAACATCACAAAAACTTAATTTATTATATTTTATCTCTATTTGCATGTTATTTGTCCTGTTACCTAATATAAATTATTTTGCATGTTACCATATTTACTATATTTTATTCATATTTATTAATCACTATACTTACCATAAGCGTCCAAATCAATTACCATATTATATATACACTTTTCAATTTTTAAAATTTATATTTTGTAATTTTTTAACTTAATTAAATGTAATGAACTTTTAAAACACTTTTGTAATACCCGCAGTCGTGATCGGTTCAAAAGATTGTAGGGGGGTGTTGAGACCACCAATCCTTCTCCCCTCTCACTCCTACAAACACACGATCACATATCGAATACATTTATTTATATCTATTCGCAGCTACACTGATATACCACTTCCGCCGCTCACTCGTTCATTTCCGTTACCGTTCGTTCATTACTCTGAAAATGTACTTTACTTAAATTATGTAACTTATGAAATAAACATTCGCTTCTTGGACGTAACTTCACTAAAATCTTTCTTTTCTGTTACAACTCAAGTCCTCAACCTCTATAATTTTTTCTCACACATCGATAAAATATCGATATTGGTTTACATGTATTTCCCATTTAACATCGAAATCGAATTTTTATCAATATATTAAGTAGCTAAAATATTTACTGGAAGAAAATCGGTCGGTGAATCGAGTAGAATCGAGTAAAATACATCGATGGATTAAATTCAAATAATATGAAAATGTTATCACATTAATTGTAATCAGCTTCAGCCACTGATACTGATTTTTTATTTTTTTCTTTGAAAATTCCGGGTTCCTTGAAAAATTTAGATTCGGGGAAATCCCCTCTTTTCCTTTCCCTCTCATTAGGTCTGTTCTAAATAACGCTTAGCACGCTTCTGGATGCCACTAAAATAATTATTTTCGACTTTACACTTTGCTCCTTCAGAATACAGTTATGCTACTTATTTGACTTAAGTCTTATGCCTGCAAATGGAGGAGCGCTCCTCTAAAAAAAATACAATAATTACTCCTTCAGGACTGCAGCCACAACATACCCATGCTAGAATGAGGGTAAGACAGAATGTGATAAGATCTAAAAAAAAAAATCAGGTTTATGGTTAAGAAAAATCATATTTTCAGGCGTGAACTGAAATGCAAAAAGGACAAAATTAAAATTTTCGTTTATGACGAGCAAAAAAAGTTATCGAAATTTTACCAATCTTGATAATCAAGATAATATCTTGAGGTACCTTATCTTCATAATCGAAAGATTTGATTAATATGATTCGTGATTACCAACAATTAACGAACAAATAAGACAATTTTTTTCTCCGAACTGAAATTCACTAGTTTAATCAGCCCTCCCCTCAATGTCTATCTATCTCTCATTTATAATGATCCCGAATGTACGTATTAATGGGTCAGCCAAATTAAGTACTTGATAATGGGTTTCACCAATTAGCTAAAATGTGTTTATTTCCCCTCTCGCAGCATAATTTATGCTATAGATGAACTAACAAAGTTGAGTAAGCGACGAGGGTAGTGTTTTGGTGTTACTTAATGCCCTCCAGCTCCAAAAAACAAGCCGTAAATGAAAAGTGTTTTTGTGTGTGTTGGTTGTGGTGGTATTGGGGTGGGTGGGGATCAGAAGGGATGGTTGAAAATGTTTGGGTTCTCTCCTTACAATCGGAAGATCTACGTCCTCATCATTGACCATATATACTATTGTAACCAGACTGACAAATCAATGTTAAATTTTTTTCACCAAACTTGGAACCGAAAAATGGATCCCACCAACAGGTTTCACTGCTGTTGTCGGATCCGAATTTGAAAAAGAACAAAAAGGTACATGACCATTTATGTTTTATTTTGTGTGAAGTAAACAACCCTTTTTAAAGTGTTTTGATTTCTATTGTCTGCATCAGCCAATTCTTCAGTGTATAGATTTTTTATGATATGTAATAAAAAAAAGGACTAGTTGAAAAACAATTTGGAGAAATATTTGTGAAGAAGAGAACATCTGTACTACTAACGCACTATTGTGTTTTAAAAAAGAACCAGATTTTCAGCGGAAAGCTTCTCAATTAGGTTTGTCAGTCTTATATACATTCAGTCAATGGTCCTTATAAATAAGTCGATAAGGTGGAATTTCGAGAACAAGTCTGTAAACTGTTACAAATCAAAAGCTATGTGAGAATGGATGACAACCATTTAAGTTGCTGATTGGTTGAGGTGGAGAAAAATTGGATTTGTAATTCAGAGTTGGTGCAAGTTGAGGTAGCATATCGCAGTACATACTTATCTGTATATTTTAACGTGTCAGCACACACTCAGTAACCTGAAGGGCTATTTTACTTACTAATGTCTACATCCATTACCCAGTGAGTGAAGAGCATTATATGTTAATCTATGTATTTCACCAAAAGTGTACTTTTTGTAAGAAATGGATAGACATTTAGTGTCGAAGGAGATTCTCCATTTGGTTATGCTTTTTTTTTTGTGACTTTGTGCCAAGTTTTAGTTGTAGCGAAGAGTAAAATATGGCACATTTGACTGGAAAAATAGCGATATAGTCCTTCAGGTAACAATGTAGGCACCTCTTTTTAATCAGTAATCTATTGTAAACTATGTACCCAATTAGTTTGGATCAGAGATATAGCTACTGTATTTTTAGGGTGGGCTGGGGGAAAAATGGAAGCTAACGGTAAATTTTTTTTTCTTCCTTTTTTTGGGAGAGGTGGTGGTTGTTATCAAATCGGCCTTCTCAATAAAAGAAAAAGTACAAGTCAAGCCCGATTGCAGGATTTCTTCGTGAGAGGGGGTTAGAATCAAATTTCATAATATTCATGAATTTTCATACAAGGGTTGATAATTTTTTACATATTATTTAGTAGATAAAAACGTTGAAAAATCGAATAATTGGTCTTAAATATTGACCTTTTTTGTTTGGCACTTTTTCATAGATATAAACGTTGAAAAATCGAATAATTGTGTCTCAGATTGACCTTTTTTGTTTGGCACTTGGGGGATTATACCGATAATCCTCCCTTAAAACCGGCCTTCAAACTCGTTATGTATATACCCGCATAGAAATTGTCGCTGAAAACTCGTGTACTTACTTAATACGTAGGTGCTTATTGTTACCACCCATTATCTACTCATCAAGTTTTGTTTCTCAATTATGAGTGAGGAAGCACCTAAATCCTCCACTGGGTAACCAATGACTATTTCGAAATCTTGGTAAATAATCTGTTCGCCGTTTTACATCCTCTTTGGAACATAAAATTATATGTCAATTTATCGAACGCAGCCGGAGATATGATTGCAATTGGTTCGCAAAACGGCAGCATGTATCTGTTCCGAGTCAGTCGCGACGGGTTCACCTGCAAAAAGTTGAGCAAAATACGCGGCACTCAACCGCTGGTGCAGCTGGACTGGAGTTGTGACAATAATTACGTGCAAACGGTGACTGGAGATTTCGACCTGGCCTACTGTAAGTCTATTTTTGGGTGTCCATTTGAACGGCGAGGCTCCGATCGTTAGACCTTTCCCTATATGTACTGAGGCACTTCCTTCCAATTTAGGGGACGTCAAAGGAGCCTTACAAGAAAAAAGTCAAATCTCGATGAAGGATATCAAATGGAGCACCGTTAATAGCACAGTCGGATATCTGATCGCAGGTACGAATCTATCTCTGTTCTTTTAGTCATTTGGTGGTTTAATAAAATACGTTCGCTTTTGACTGATGACTGGCGTCTATTTGTCTTCCAGGAATTTGGAATAATCGTTTCTATCCGATGACGTCAATGGTCACCACTGTCAATAGATCAGCAGCTTACGATCTGCTCGTTGTTGGTGACGCGGATGGCTATTTGAGACTATTCAGGTTGGTGGCGATTTGAGATATGGATAGAATTTTAAATATTTGTTGCGGCCTAATAATTCGGGCTAATTAGTATTTAAAAACCGAATAATGTATTGAAGGCTGAAATTTGGTATATACGTCGGCTTCACCAGTCATCGTTCTTAACAACTCATTAAAAATCTGGACGCGATGGACGCGAATGTCCCTTCCAAGGGGTTAAAACGATGGAGCAAAGCAGTTTTTTGCATTCACATCGATCAATTTTCATCTTATTGAAATATTTTTCAAATAGAAATTAAAGAAAACTAAAATATCTATAAATAATTATTTTATATGTACGTACTTTCTTTTACCAGGGGCATAGTTTTTGCATAAATTACACTTTTTTTTTTTTTTTCTGTTAATACCTATTTAATACCTATACAGTACCTACCTAAAAAAGTGCAGTGTAATGCAACATTTTAAACTAAACATGTGAAGTAAAATTCTCCCCTTTACCACATTTTAACACCAAATCCTCAACTAATTTTAAATTAGATTGTGTATGAAGAGTAATTTACGAGAAAGGGATAAGTTATATTTTTGGGGTTTTCATGTTTCGACTAATTCTAGTAATAATTTTCGCACCACATCGAATAGTTACACTACAATTGCCAAAATTAAAATGCAACATGTTAAAAAAAAGCATTTGAAAATTGACTTATCCACTAGTACAAGATAAATCAGGGATACATTTCAAATGAGGCGGTGACATCAGCTTGAAATGAGTTGTTCACATTGGAAAAGGTGCTGTTTGAATAGAAACAATGTTGCGTCATTTTTAAATGTAACTACAATTTTGTGATGTGCAAACATCTTACGGCATGGTCTAATACTCAAGTAGGAGGTAAAACAAAAATTACAATCGTAACTGGTACGTCTTACAATATTGTAACTGTTGGCATGTAGGTGGGTGGTTATGTGTGTGTGTGTGTGTGTGTGTGTGTGTGTGCGTGCGTGCAACACGCATGCTCACATCCACACTATTATGTTTACACATCAATCCTTCATGAGTCTCCATTGGAACTCGCACCATTTTTTTTTTTTTTTTAACTTACCTTGATTTTTGTTTTGATGATAAAATTTTGTATAGATGTCTCACAAATATGGGATGAGTTGCCTCTCTCTTGGCTCGGGCTGTTAATGATAGAATGTATAACATTGCATCCTTCTGGAAGATTTGAATCAAGAGCAATTAGTGTTCCCAGTGGAGATAATCTGAAACTTTTCTGTTGCGTCATTATGTCTATTAAATTGTTCAGTCAGCGGAAAAATCAACAGTCTTTTCAGCAGGGTGGGTAACAAGCTGTTTAGTGTTGAAGTGGTAGGACTGGTAGGATGCAGGGTCCAGCCTGTAGTACATTGACGTTCTATCATCAAGTTGAATGATAAAAGCTTACAGTTCACTTAAAATAAGAAAGTAATTTTCTTTTGAAGGCGCAAAGAGGTGGCCTCTAAAAAACTGGCTAGGCAAAATAAAAATTGTATGCGAACAACCGTATTTAATTTCCCATCCAGTTTGTATCCCAACTTTTTCCTCTCCTTTGGTGTATTGTGGGTAGAAAATTACTTTCTTATTTGCAACGGACTATAGGCTTTTATATTTTGGTTTGCTCTTAAGAAAAGACAGCTTCGATTTCTGGCTTTTGGTTTCTGGTTTAAATGTTTTCTTTAAGAATTAGTAATTTTTTAACTAAATCACACGAAATAATATTTTTGATTTTATTTTTGCTATAAAATCATTAATTTTTAAACAGTATCTACAAAATTTGCGAAGAATACTTGCTACAGGTAATTTATTGTAATATGCTACCAATTTTGGTTTGGATCGGCTAGATGGTACTTCTATAAAATCCATTTTTGTTTTAATTTTAACAGAGATTTTTGAAAATTCATATGTATTTATACACATATGTGTATGTATGTATGTATATATGTATGTCCAATTCTTGTTAACACGATACAGAGCGTAATTTTTATTTGATAGTCACGAAATTTGAACCAAACATTCGTAATAAGTCGAGAATGAGACCATTTGAATTTGGGGAAAATTGGTTTTGCGGTACGTCAGGGATAGGCGATTATGTTGCAGTTTTGGCAGTTTTATGGCTTAAACATAATTTCGAAACAATAGTCACAAAATTTAGTATAAACATTAAACCTATTCTAATACCCTTCTAAGTTTGATTACGATCGGTTTAATGGTTCACGCCTTGAGGCTGTTGGAGAGGCTAATTTTCGATGTTGAGTCACAAAAACTTGCAATTCTAATCCAATTGTCACAAAATTCGGTACAAACAGCACATTCGACGTAAGGGCAAGCCCTACCAATTTTGGTTTCAATTGGTCGATTTGTTTTCAAGTTATATAAGTCATTCAGTGTGATTTTCTCTATTTTACTCTTCAGATAACAGCCCTAAAAAAGCCATTTTTCAACCTTGAAACTGAAAAATTTTCTTTTTATCCCCAGAAAAGCAGAATTACCTCAAAAAGTCAATTTTGTCTGGAGATCCACCATAGTGTTTTGCAGATTCGAACCATATACCCCTGAATTACCAGAATTCTATCTTAACCAAACTGGCCACAGTTCATTTTGATGACGTTGGGGAGTTTCAACGTGATTAAAACTGGCATTGTTTAAATTTGTTTCGTTATGAAGTTCAGTTTGTGATGTCCTATGTTCTGATACAGTTGCCTTTCTACGCTTTGTACAGAATTCATAATTCTTTCTCTCAGATATTTACTTTGTCTAGCGAGCCAGGCTGCGCTAGAATTTTTTTTATTACAGATATATTTTAGTTTTATTTCAATTTTGTTTGAACACGTTTTCGCTAAAAAGAAAATTAAATGAGATAAAGGCGAAAAACTGCTTCCTGCTTTGTACCACCATTTGCTGCTCCCTAGAGGATGCTCGCATCCCTCCTTTCATCATTGCGAAGGAGAATCGTGATTAAGGATATAGCGAAGCCAACATATACACCAAATTTCAGATTTCTATGAATTATTCAATTTTTAATTCAATTTTTGAACTAATTTCGCTCGAACTATAAGATAGGTATCTAATTATAATGCTGCGTTCAGGTATCCGTGCGTTTCACCTAAAGCAGAGTACAACGAAGAGAAAGTATACGGAGGTGTCGTATCCTGTGCACGATTTCTGTACAACGATCGAAATATCGTCACTGTGGGTGACACTGACGCCTCCCTAATGCTGTGGGATGTTGTGGACGAGTAAAAGAGAAACGTAATAATCATGAAAAAGATTTCGAAATTTAGGAAAAAAAAAAAAAAAAAAAAAAAAAAGTAAAAAGAAGAAATTAATTGTTCTTACTACGCAGACGTGTGCGCGATACGTGCATTACTGCCTATAATAACATATTGAAATACAGGGAACGAGCATAAACGTACGTATTGGGGCGATCGATGATCGCCACGGAATGTCAGAAATTATCGAACTGCCGGATTATTCGTTTCTTTTTTCTTCATTTTTCTTGGCCTCGACGCATTATTTTCCTCTACATGTCCGATGCGTCGTAGCATAACCATTCTGAGGACAGAATCATTAATCGAATTTTTGGCGAACTACAGCTTCGAGTAATTGATTCGTCTGCATGTCCTACATGAATTAAAATACTGTCTATCCCATCGGATATCATTTTTTCATAGATCGATGAATTTTTTCCTACTGCTTCGGGAACGAAATAATAGCTGTGTTTGATTGGACTATACTAACTTACACCAACCTACACCGGTAGGGATATTCCACAAATATTCAATTAAAACTTGGTGCAAAGTCATATATAACATTCCTACATTTGTGGAATCGCCCTCCCGGTGTAGGTTGGTGTAAGTTGGTGTAGTCCTATCAAACAGAGCTAATATCTTCTCACGTACCTACGAATATTTAGTTCAATTGTCGAACTTTCACGTCACTTTTCTTCATAGTTTGTTTTTAGCCTACCTAATTCACTAAAACGGCTAATTAAATTTTTTTTTTTTTTTTTCAGTTTTAGTTTTGTTTATTCATTCCATTTATTCTACGTTAGTCTGTCAGTCGGCATATTACACATCACAAAAAATATACTAATGTTCGACTACAATATGTCGTTCATTTTTTCATTCCGATGATCACCATTTTATGTTAATATTTTATAATTAATAATTACCATTATAGCATCGATTCTAGTCATCAACGCATTTCTTGCACTTCGATACGAAGCTCGTTGGTCATCCATTGTAAAGTGCTAATGTATTTTTACATGTAAATATTTTTCCGGATGCAAATTTCATTTGGAAAACAATTTGACGAATATGTATATCGAATAAAGTATACCAATCAGGTTTCAGACTTTCGTATTCTTTTTTGCGTTGTAGAATTATTGTATTAATTGTAACGGCCGAAAGAGGTGGTAAAGTACCTATTTAAGACCACTTTCAGTGTTACACCATACACGAAATATTACGTACCTATTAGAAAAGCAGTAATACTTCTGTAATAATTTAAATATTTGGTTTATCATCCACCAACTTTCGTGGACCTTAACGTGTTTGAGAGACTCAATAATATTTTAAAACACACAATTGAATTAACACATTTAATAAAATAATAGTTTGTACACTACAGTACATCAATTAATACGTTAACACTTATACACATGGTATCACAATCCGTTAGACAAGACTGTCTGTTTACTAGAGACTCCTACCAGAGAGGTTCTAGGTACTTAGAAGTAACTGTCGAGGAACTGTGTCTTATTCCTTCGAATTGAGGGTTTATATCATCGTTCAGGGTATGTACGCGTACGTGTTGGACAGGTTAAGTGAGGTAGAGTGTTGTTATTATAGGGTTGTGCTGACTCAAAGAATACTCGAGGGACAGGCACAATTAGGTCATGAGTATACAGACATTATATCTATATTCATAAAATCAAATACGGGTAAATTAGTGGTTGTTTACAAAGAGTTATAGGATAAATATTGTTGATAAATATCTACGTTTTTGGTACTCAAAAGTGTGTAGATGAATATGTTCGTCATTTCTGAAAATAGATGAAAATATACGTTACATTAATAGCATTTGGTGGTTTCCCCCCATATTTTTATGAAAATATAACTACTCTACGATTTTTTCGAGCTTCGTTCAGTTTTTTTTTTCATCGTGGCGATAAGTATTTTATTGGTAAAACTTGGGAATAACAAGAGTAGGCCTTTCACAATTCAATTTCATCAAGTTTATCGACTTAATTTTTGTTCTTATCTTAGCCTAAATTATTCATAATTGATTACTTACTTTGTTAGGTATATTTGTGGGTGCTTTTGGGAATTGAAATTGTAGATTTCATATTTCGAACTAACATACCAATACTGGAAGTTCTGGGGTAAACGTAACGAATATTGGGGTACATAACTTTAAAATTGTACATTTAAAAAAATCATTCCGAATTAAAATTTATGGAGGAATTAGGATCAATGGTTGCTAATGTTATTTAGAACCAATTTTTGATTTTACATGAATTTTTTTGTGATTGTGACATGGCTCGAAATAATGCCTCCACCAAACGTGTCCCAAAATGGGTTATCCCCTTTCTCAGTATTGTGGAAGTATATTCTAAATAATATAATGCTCCAGATGGTATACCCAATATGGGGTACCTGAAAATTTATGAAAAACATCAAAATTAGTTATAAAAATAAATTATATTCTTTCTTACAAAGATTACAAATGCCACTTACAACATTTTGATTCCATTATTTGTTGATTTAGACATAAAATATAATTTTTACACAACATTAGTTTCATTCTCTCACAATTTTGATGTGATGAAAATAAAAAGTTTCTAAAATTAAATGAATCAACTTATAGGCTTGAAATAGAAGCCAAATGTTCAAATTTTCTGTTGATATTAATCATATTTTCAAAATATCAATTAGTAATTTGTCCAAAAGTTATGAAAATGGCAAAAAATTTAAGAGTACAGTGATAAAAATCAAAAAGAGAGGAAAACTTATTTTAGGCGTGTTCTTTCGACATTTGTTTGTGGATTGGTACAATAGAACAGTTTTCAATTTTTTTCCAATACACTGCGTTAACAGTTTGAAAGAAACAATGGAATCCCATATTTAGTGTATACTCCATATCTAATCGGTACATTTACCATAGGCAAAATTCTGGAAATAGGTACCTGTCTGATAGTAATTAAAACGCAAGAAAGTGGTTTACTTAGAATTTTATGCAAAAATGTAATACAAATTAAAATTTTTCAAAAATCTGAATATTAAGACGAAGATTAGAACAGATATGAAAAATCTGTGGACGATGTCTTGTTAAAATTTTGATATTCGAGTAAGTCATTGTACCTAATTATGAACAGCCTTTGTGCCAAGAATAAATATTTTTGATCTGTCACTGTATTACGATGAATGTCTTTGAAAGATCATGCAACGAATGCTGTTTGAAATGCGCTATACATTCGAAATTTCAGTCAGTTTTGTTTGAGTGCATTTATGAACCGCACAAATAGCAAGAAAAAATCTTCAGAAAAAATACCAAATTTCTTGTAAAACATAGAGTCGGTATATGAGTACCTAGATAATTTTTCCTTCCCATTTCATCGAAAAAACACTAAAAATTTCACGTGGTTCCAAAAATGGGACTAATTTTAGCTTTGTTCGTGTTTCATTTCAGGGAAAAATAATTATTACGAAACTGGGTCTAAATAATAGAATAAAGTTAAATTCTTGAAGGAATGATTAGCCTTTCTTGAATGTGTGAAACTATTCGAAAATAGGACATTTTCAACATTAATTTAGTCATTTCAAATCGATAATGAGAGACTATACCTATTTCAGATTTTAAAATATAATTAAACATAATTATTTACTTATCTATGTTTAAAATCGCCCAACTCGGCGCAGAACGGTTATAGGTATTGACCTAATTTGACAGAGTGAAGTGACTTTGGGGGAGAAGCTGCAACACAATTCAAATTCCATTGTTTTTCAATTTTGATTGGTTTTTATTCTTTTCGACATTAAGTAATCCCGAAGAATATTGTAGTTAACGAAAATTTTCATAAATAAATAAATAAATTTCAAAATCACTTCATTAGGTAGGTATCTGCCTACAGTAGGTACCTATTTACCTATTAAAGAAGCTATCGCGCAGTAATATTTTACTACAGAACCCAGTTCGCCACTTTTTATTTATGTATAACAAGTCAAAAAACAAACTTTAATTCCACATACTTGCCTACTTGAAAAAATTGCAAAAAATTATCGATGATTATCTATATTTGACAAACATTTTGATCTATAGATATTTCATTGCTAAAGGTTTGGGTAAAAAACTATTGATAGTCATCGATATCTTTAATAAAAATATCGATCCATCGATTTTTTCTTGCTAAAACCGATTTTCAGTAATTTTTTATTTTCCAGTTTTCTTGGAAAGTACCGACTGAACCACTAGCCACTAAACTCCTATCAGACTTGGCCCCATATAAAAAATACATTTTGTGAAAATTTCAGTTTTATCCCTTTTGTACTTCGACTGTATAGTACTGGACCAATAAAGCTCCATAAGCTTAATGTACTTTTTAATGTCAAGACATGTCGATATAAAAGTAAGCAATCCTGGAGTACCTTCTGCGTATTTTTGACGTTTTGCTAGAGTTCACCAATTTAGAATACATTTGATGAAGACATCCCTTAAATTCACATGAATATCATATATAAACGTAGTGCAAAGTACTCAATGGTTGCCTATTTAGTACCAGAATGTATCTAACTAAAAATCAATGTTCATTACTGGTCCAATACTATATATAGTCAAAAATATATACATAATAAATAATCACCCTAATAAATATATACAAGCCGTTAATTATTTCACAAGATTATTTCCTGATATTATTTTGCCAGTAATTCCCATAATGCGCATGCATCGCTACCCACACAGACATGAATAAAAAATATTTGCTGTCTCCTCGCAAACAACAAATTCTTCAGTGTTACCAGAACTTTAAGGCTTGTAATATTATACAGGTACATATTATATAGCTACCTATGAAAACAAAATTGGGTCAAACTGGGAAAATGGTATCAATCGCTTCCGTTTCACATGAAACGGGTAATTTTCATCATCCCCATCCCTGACCTTTTTGTGAGGTCAATTTTATTACCTATTTGCAAGCAAACTAGGTAGAAAATTTTAATTTTTTTTGGATACAAAATCCCAAATTCTTTCGAGAAGTCATCGAATTATTTATATGAAAACGTAGTGGAATCAAAATAGCCGATTTAGAAAATCTAAACTATACAAATTGTTATTAAACAGCCTTAGTTCACTTACCATTTTGAGGATCTTCAGCAAGGTGTCGGATGTTTTGGTAGGTACCCACAGTAAAGTATATTAATTTGTACGAAAATTGCTTCATTCTCGATGAACTCGAATTTGAAGGCTAACATTTGCAAGAAAAACGTTAATCTATGCGATAAAAAATACTGACTACACGTAGCAAAGACGCCCTCGAGCTTAGAAAAACTTCTTTCAAGGGGGATCAAATTTCTACAGTGCTTCCCCATGAAAATAATGTAATCTAGATATGAACTTAATGAGTAGATGGTATCAGACAAAGAGCGACTTTATAATATTTCCAGCACTGTGCTACATTCAAGAAATAAAATTCTAAATAGGTATATAGAAAACGTATCAAAAAAAGTATACTTCAAAAAATAAGTTACAAAAACAAACATTACAAAATTACAAATATCATTTTTGATTACAACCGAGTGATGCGAGTATTTAACAGATTAGTGGTTCATCGTCTGGGTATACAACCATCACCAAGGCCTCCACATATCTCCGCTGGTGGCCGAGTCACTGGTAACACTGTTGAAATTTCTGTCCGAATCACACTCCAACTTTTTGACAGTTAGCCCCGTCTGCAGTCTCATCAATTTTGCTGGCAGCTGCACGTTGCATGGTAAGTCCTCCAGGGGTCGTTTCCTAGCCTGGCGATTGGTGCTGCAGGGTGCATCCTCCACCTCCTTCTTGATGGAAAAATCGAGCGGACTTTTGCGTGCCGACGGCGGCGAACAACGCGACGGACTCAGTTCGTAGCACGGATCCGTGTAGATGGTTAGGGGTTTGAACGCATTACGTTCGGAGCCACCTATGGGGTAAGGAGGTTGCTCCTTTTTGAACGGCGACTGCAGCTCTGTGACTGGTATCAAGAGTGACGACGACGACGTTGAGGTGGCATGCGATTTAACCGGAGTGTGCGGCGTTTTAAACGATATTCCGTCGTTGCTGGTTGACGACACCTCTGAGTGCGAACTGTCATAAACAATGGGGGCTGCCACATCGTCTATGCCGCATTCACTTTTGATTGTATCCTTTGATACGGGTGTGAATGCGCTGACACGAGATCGGCTTCCGGCAGCCAAATCTAACGTGCCACCCGGGAACAGTGAACTTAGTGATGACGCATTTGGCAGCAGCAGTGCCAGCTCACCCGAAGGCAGTCGGCTGGGTATGAGCTGGAGGCCGGGCATCCCTTGGAAGCGAGCAGCTGCGGCCGCCACCACCGCCGCTTCACCGGTACTATTTAGGTTGAGATTGTTGTTGAGGTCGTCAACGTTGCCAATACGTAGTTCTGGTGGTGTGGCGGCAAAAGTGTTGGATATGGGGGGCAGTGAGAGGGACTGAGTGGTGGGGGTGATGCAGTGCGAAAGATGCTCCACCAGACGTTTTTTGACGCCTGTATCGATGCCATCGAGGCTGCCGATATAACGACTGACCTCGGCGGCGCATTCGTTGAAGCCTGTTTTGAATTTGTGGATAACTGTTGGATCGGCAGCTACAGCTGTTGATAGGTGTTGCCGTTGAATATTCTGCAGGTGCTTTACAGTCATCTCGAGGATATCGGCTTTTTCCAGTTTGGTGTGTCTGGCTGGCTGAAAATGGAGACAAATGTGGGGGTTAGATAGTGATTTTTCAAATGAAAGGTCTCATGAAACATGACTGATTTATGTCGATATAGAAGGGGCGGTCAACGGTTGATTTGTAATTATGCTTGAGAATTGGGGTTGTGCAAAGAAGTGGGAAGGAACTTCGAATTATTTGTCACATTTACCACCGAGAATTTGCTTGTAAGAAGACACTGAATGAGCTGAAGGAAAATCAGCCTAAAATTTCAACTCATTCTCACCATTATCTACCCTCGTTCATGTCCTAGACTTTTCCATGTTCCTACCCCTAAGTTTCTGCACTTCTATGATATCCTCTGCAATATTTGCTTTGAAATCTGAGCAGTCAAATCGATATTGGAGATTTACATTCACATAGGTAATTCCTTTCTTGATTTGAGAATGTCCTGACATATTATCCAGTAGGTAAACGATTAAGTGTCCTCCATAGTGGCCAGTTTCCCTCTCCACCCTCCACCATTGGTAGTTTCTTCTGCTGTGGTACTTGTAGCTGCCCTTATATAAATTTCTAATACCTCTTACCAGATTCACCCATCTAAGTTTTATGTGAAAAATACGAATAGGTCGCTGCACTGAAAAGTCAAGCTGTCTACATTTCTACAATACTTGACCCAACAAAAAAAAAAAGTATCAACCACAGTTTTTTAAAACCAGATTTCACCAATTATACACCTTTACCTCATTGTTTTTTCTGTACCAGCGTATTAACAGGAAATGAATTTATCATTGGTTATTAATTAAAAAATTGAGATTTTATGTTAACCCTAGCACACTACCAATGCTTATTAATTATTAATGTCGCCTTTAAAAACTCCATTTTCCCAAGAATAAAATTTTATTTTATTTTCAAAGAAAAAATTTGACCTAATCCTAAGCAACAAAATACCGAGAATTTGTGACAGATTGTCTCAACGGTTTGTTCAGGGGCCATAAAACAGGGATATATCCGTTGCGTTCCATAAGTAATACCTGTTTTCCTTTAAAAAGCTAACGATGCACCCGAGCATACCAAAACTTACAGGGAATTAATTATTTGAAATGAGGAACATACTGATGATGTTTCAGAGTTCTCAGTGAAAGGAAAATACCTCGTACACCTCCGTAGAAATGAAGCGTCTAGTGAATATGTAAGGGATGCCTGAACCGTATGAATTTGTTGGATTTTTAGGCGCTAGGGGTGAGAAAGTCACCAATATTTTCTAAATATTGCTCAGACATACGAGGTTGATGACTTTCTAGATGAATCAACCATTTGTGGTAGACAATGAGTAATTTTAGCGGGTTTTTTAGCTAATAATTATTTGTTGGAAGATGAGGAGTAAAGGTGGCATCCATGCAATAACCATATAGCTGACAACAAAGAAGAATAACTCGCTAAAAATTCTATTTACCAATATGAATGGTTGATTCATCTGGCAACTTATCAGCCACATTATGTGAGAGAAATATACGGTGAATTTTGGCAGCTTTCTCCCCCTTTCCTGCGCAAAAAGCCAACAAATTAGTGATGTCCCGAAAGATGTATTCAGGGTGAGTTGAATATTCGAATTTGCTGACTAAAAAAATGAAAGCCCAATATAGCCTGTATACAGATCGAAGTTAACCTCCTCATTTTCCTTATTTTTTTTTTTAGATATATCTGTTGGAAATATTAAAATTTGCGGATTTCTCTCAAAATTTACGATTTTCAGATTGATTTTTTTGACGAGGGGTAATTCACCACTCACACCCAGTTAGGACGTCCTTGTAACATACATATAGCTCAACGATTTTGGGCATATTCATCGGATTCTTCATTTTTATTGAAGTGTGTGACGTATTTTTTTCAATTCGTGACAGCCCTGGAAACATTATCTGTATGTTCCACAACTCTACTAGTTAATTGCCTGCAAATTTTGGTACGTTAAGTTGCATCGTTGGCTTTCTAAAGGAAAACGGGTATTATTTCAGGAACGCCCCTCACAGGTATGAACTTCTGGAGGAGGCAGAGAAATTAAGAGGAGAAGGAAACAAAAGGTTATGCCACAATTTTTAAACGATGCAAGTTATTCAGCAGATACCAACCTACTGAATCAGAATTCTAATTAGTCGTCTAAAGATACGTTCGTTTTGCATTCGACGATGACGTGTCATTATTTACCTATATCGGCTAGAATACCAGCCTCATCTGAATATTATATTCCAACACCTCCGATAAGTTAGTCACTCCCTTTTTAAATCGTAAATCTCTGCGTATCTGCTTTGAAGAAAGACAAAAAAAAATTTATTGCCTTATCCCCTTATCCCACGCACAAAGCCACACATGCTCACTTCTGGTAGCACAAATATTGATAAATTCACTTCTGCTACAAAGAAATAAAAATTAATCCTCCTTTCTCATCGTCTATATTCATCCCCTCTCCGTAACCATACAGAAACCGCTATCGTCTGGAAACCGAACCACTTGGTCGAATTGGTAACGCAATTAACAACCATAAGATGTTACCATTACAACTTCCTGTCTTGTCAACTGAAAGCGACATTTAACCCACCCACATTCACCAAGAACGCGTCTCCTCTCACCCTCAATTACACAGTACTTTAAAAATTCGAAATAAGTAAAACATTTATCTTGTAAGAGATGTGGTGGCGTGTATCTACTATACACAATGAAGCAACCGTGAGGAAAATATCGTAGGCAATCGATTCAACAGTTTCGGTGGCCTTGACTGGAAGGTTGTCGATACTACACCAAATAGCCATGTCTTTACAGTGTAGACACATGATTAATTAAGTGACTCGAAATAATGCGATATTCCATTGATAATTCTTTGTTAAAGGTAAGTACTACACATTTTTTTTTATATGTTTTAAATAATATATTGTGTAACAAGTGCATAAAGTAGGTTATTTTTTTACCAAGTGTGAAGAATTTGCAGACGATCCGAAGGTGAGTGCTGCAAACTTCACGCAAGGTAAAAATTCCATTAGCACTTGTTACACACTATACTTTTTGCAACTAATTCAAAAAAAAAAAAATTGTAACAACCCCTCCAAAAAAAAATTTACAACGAAAAAATCTATAAACTGATATGTAAAAACACACAAAAAATAGAAACTTTACCATTACCTATTTTGCGTTCTTTTGTTGGTTCATTTTCAAACAGCTAATAATAAATAAAAATTTATAGGGAAGTGGTATCAAGTAAATTTTTTCCTCTTTCCAGCAATGCTAATCCCTGCTTTCTAGCTTAGATAGTAGCTGAGGAATCATTGAGTGAAAGAAAAGAGGTTCCTATAGATTTCAAAAAACAGACAATTTTCCATTAATTAGCGTTTTTTTTGTTCGTTTATTTTCAAATAGTTGAAGACGGATAAATTGTATGAAAAGTAAGTCCAAGTAAATTTTCTTCTTTTTACCGAAATACCATCTGCAGCTCACTGGCTTAAATAGTAACTGAGAAATCATTGAGTGAAAGACGAGGTTTCTAGATACCAAAAAAACTGCAAATTTTCCATTAGTTTGCGTCTTTTTTGTTTGTTTGCCGTCGAGTAGTTAGAAATTATTTTAAAATTTTATGGAAATAAAAATTTTATCCTCTTTTGAGCATTACAAACCTCAGCTCACTAGCTCAATTAGAGGCTGAGAAATCATTTGAGCATGGACATAACAAAAGGCTTTTTTTTAAGAGGAAAGAAAAATGAAAATTTCCAACTGAAATTTTTAAAATTACCAACTGTTAAAAAAAAAAAGAAAAACCTTTCGGGAATTGCTTACTCGTTGCGCCTGTTTTTCAAACTTTCACATGTAAATGCCCACTTTTGAATCTCGTTGAGGAAGATATTTTATATAATTAATGATCAGAAGGCTACAAAATGTTAAAATTCTGTCATAAGATATAATTATGACGAGTCTTTCACAAAATTATAAAAAATTGGAATAAAATATCAACTTCCTCATTGTGGTAGATTCAACATTTCACTTAGAAAGTGTAACCTCTACTTCAGTGAAAAGTGAACATGCTTTTATGTAAAAAAAATCTTTCATGTTCTAACATAGAAGCTCATACTTTTACATTGAGATTACATTCATCAATGATAAAAACTACTTTTCACTCGCAAAATACCAGTGTAAACATTGCCTCTCTGACCATGTATTATATAAAATATTTTACGCACTTTTGCACATCTTAATCCTGTGGAACAGTGTGTAAAATTAATATCTCCATCACAGGCCAAAAATTTTTTGGTTTGTGTTTGCTCTACATACATGTAAAGTTGTGGTTTTAGGGCATCTGTGTCAAAAAAATATTTTTACAGTGGGCAAGAGCATTGAAAACATATTTTTCTAAACTCATCGCATAAGAAAATTTTCAATTGGGCCTGGTGATGAGTTTAATTGGTTTAGCCTTTATCCTCATCCCTGTACTAAGGTCCCATGTAAAACTTCAGAAAACATACAAAGAAGCTGTAAAATGTAGGCAGTCTTGCTGCAACTTCGATAATTTGCAACAATTAGTGGTAAATATGTTTTGATAATGTATTGGTGTCTCTGGTAAATTATGGTTTTAGTATCTTTTATTAAGGAATGAATGGCTATTTTAATTTAGCCATCAATAATGTCAAAAATCTAGTAAACATGACCTAGACTAAAACTGCATGTGCAAGACCAAGATCCAGACTAAGATGTCCAGACTCAAATGTGCATGACCAAATATGGTTAAGGCTAATAAGGACCATAGCACTGTGCAAGACTAAGATTGAGACCAAGATATGACTACAACATGGCAGTACAAAGACCAAGACCAAAATTACTATGCCTTAGCCTTGGTCTCATTTTTGCTCACAGCAGTAAAAATTTGAACATTGAATATTCGAACTGCAAAAAATTTGTTAAACAAAATGTTTATACAAAATTTCAACTTGGCTCTTCTAATAATAGGCATCAGGTATCATGGAAAAAACTGACTACTCTTTAATTTCTAAGCAAACTAGTAACATAACATTATGCATCATGCACCTGGTTACACAATACTTGTCAATATTGTCCTTCAGTTTGTTGTTCAGAAGTCATTACAATATTTTTTGGAATTTTGCAAAAAGTAGACCGAGACTATGATCAAAACTCGACTATGCTACACCAATACCAAGACTAACTGTGCTAGACCAAAATCAAGACCAAGACCTGATAGTGTGAGACCAGTATTATAAGCAATCTAATGAAAGATCCGGATTGAGACCAAGTAAAAATTGGTTTTAAGAGTTTGTCAGTGGCAGATCCAGAACGTAATTTTTTTGGATGTGGAGGATGCCAATAACTTTGAGGAGTTGACCTTTTTTTTTTGTTCTTCAACACAAATTTAGACAGATTTTGTACGTATATCGTGACATATTTCCACTTTTTTACTTTCATTTTCCATTTAAAAAAAAAAAAGAAATTTGGGGGAAATTTCCCTATTTCCCCTTGGAAACTTCTATTGGTATTTGTCTTAGTCTCGCAAACAGTGTCCTTGTGTCAGTCTTGATCTTGTTTCTTCTCGATGATTTGGTCATAGTCTTTCAAGCATAATCTTAGTCTTGGTTTTGTGTGCTTGTTTGATCTTAATTTTCATTTTTTCCTTTATATATGCTACCAAAAAAAGTGTGAATTCCGCTGGGGCATACTCATGAAGGATTGATGAGTAAACATAAAATAGTGTGGTTGCGCAGACACGCAACCACATACAAATGAGAGTTACGATGGTAAGAGTTACAGTTATGTGAATTTGACAATCATAATTCTCGTTTAGCCCTTACCGTAGACACAGAGCGCTAAGATGTTTACACATCAAATAAAAAAAAGCATCAATTATGCCTTTGAAAAGAATAATTTTATGGACAAGGACAGAAAATATAAACGCTTCCTATTCGGGATGGCATTTGTGATTGAATACTTGATATTTCTGTCTAATAAATAAGAAATCAATACCTAATATGTACCTACTACCAGACTATTAGCAAGCATTTTTATTCAATTTCAAATAGACATAGAATAGCATTAGAATATATCACTCATTGCTACGAGAATTTCTGGTCATGGTATTCGTTGCCATAGACATCGAGCATCTTGATCTTGGTTTGCATTAAGTAAACCAACCTTTTTCCCAATGATAAAGCTAAATAGAAACAAACAAACAAAAAAAAAAAAAAAAAAAAAAAAAGAGTAAAAAGTGAAGAAAAATACGATGAGAAATTCCATCCATTTCGACGCAGTTACCATCACTGGTACCTACCAGTCTTCTTCCTATATAAAGATGTTTCAAATTCGCCGACAAAAATCATCAAACGCGAATTCATCAGGAAAAGTGTGACATTGCACCACAATAAATACATTTTGAAAAGGTGAAAAACACATACTTCATTGAAACCGTAGTTGTTTTTTTAAATGTCTTCTTTTTTTTTCCTTCATTGAAGCATTCGTGTTTTTCTCACCGAATGATCTAGTTACACACCAGAAACCAGCAAAATTCGTGCAGACAAGAGGACAGCGAGAGCTCTCCCACGTGTGATTAGTTTTGGTGGTACAAATGAAAAAAAAAAAAAAAAAAAAAGAAAAAAAATAGAGAAAAAAAAACCAGATAAAGAAGTAGGAAGAAGAAATAACAGACTGATTTAACGTATTTTAAACGATAGCTATACGAGCGAGTATGCCAACTGCCAATGGTCAAGTTCCCAGACAAAATCTCCCATAGAAATACACGAACCGTGAACCGTGAAATGTATTCATTTTTATTTTTATTTTGTGTGTCCCTAATCGTCGAGTTAGAAAAAACACCGCGGATACTCTTCGACGAGAATTTTTCCTCTTTTCTGCATTAACGAAGAAATGAGTTTTTAATTCGTTTGAATTTTACATTTAAGCTGCCTCTACACATCGTTAGAACAGCTTTAGCCTATAAATGGAAGTCATCGACGATTAATTCGAAGTATTCACGCGATTATCGTTTCCTTTATTTGAACCTCTCCAAAACAAAAGAATTAACGTGGACAACAATTATAAGGGAAATTTCGAATTTTTTTCACGTTAATAAGAAAATAGTAGGTGAGATAGTTTTGGCATAAATTGGATTTCCATGTACTGACTTTATGACTTAACCAGTGACGAGCGAAAGAGGTATACTTACAAGATGAAGATAAGAACTGAGATTCGACTGCGGTGCAAGGTCGAAAACAAACGTAAAAAAAAAACTTGGCTGCAGCAGCCGATCCACTAGAAATTGTATATTTTGGAAATCAGTCAATTACAACTAGAATTAGTAACAACTTAGTATAGATCATAAATAATGGACTGCGTTAAATTTCGTAGCCATTGATCGAAAATTACATTGTTTTAGAGGAAAAAATCAAATTTAAATCGTACCCATAGGAAATATCATCTCACCGATTCGCACCAAAATTGGTACTTCTTGGAACAGATGGCAGTAATTATATTTGTTCCAAATTCTGTAGCTATTCGTCAAAAATAAAGAATTTTATACGTATAAAATCCCAAAAATAGGAACAAAAATAGCAGTTTCGGAAGTAGGTGCACCAAAATTTGTAGGTCTATTTCTTGGTTTAGTCATAATGTTCGTGCTAAATTTTATAACCATTTTGACTTTTTGATAAACTAATGCTTTTTCAGTTTCAGTTTTGTGAAAAATTAATATTCAAAAATTCTTTAGGGTTTAGGTGAATGGTCTTCGACGTTTTTGTACCCGAGGGTAAAAATACATTTATGGAGAAGGCTCGTGGGGCACGAAATAATAAACGTACAGAAAATTCACCGGCATCTTTATCTTGTGTTGGATTCACCATAGGAGAGGAAAATTATTAATGGAGAAAACATTTTTGAGAACGGGGGGGGGTGTGTAAGAAACTTTTTAGGTGTTTTTTCAGCTCCGAAACAACATATTTTTGTATTTTTGGAGCCTGATGAGGGATTTAACACCCTAAACCACCCAACTGTGGATGTCATCCGGATCATCATTATAAAAGATAAAAGTTTAGTCTAATCATCAGCTTTTAATTTCATTTAAATTGCAAAATCGTAAATGTGAAATCAATTCGTCCACTACCTGCATAATTATAAAAGATGAAAGTTTGATGTTTCCTCGTTAATTTATAAATTCTTTCGCCGGCCATCAAAAATCATTTCGCAGGCCATAAATGATGAGATGGGCGATGAGTAGAAGACCACTGGTTTTAACTGTAATCGTCAACTGACCATTTTTAAAAACAGTTATTTTTAATACAAATGCAAAAAATAGGTAATTTTGATACGAGTGTAAATTTTGCAAAACAAGCCAAAGGTAAAGGCCGGTTCACAGTTAAAGGGAATGGTAACCAAAACAGGAATGTAAAAGTTAAAAATAACATAATATTTAAATGGAGATGTTCGTATCAAGCTGAAAAGGAGAACTGCCTGAGAACAAAAATGGGAAAGATGGTTCAATTTCATCTTTTCATTTCCGTTTGTCAGATTTTTCATTCTGTGCGTGATCAGTTGACTTTCTTTATCACCTATGCTATTTCTCATCAAGTGATATTGTGAACATACAGCTAACATTCTCGTTTCTGTTCCTGTTCTTTATTTCTTTCTTGTTTCCATTCTGTGTAAGTATGAACCAGCTCTGCACACGAGTCACACACTATTTTTTGCAATACCCCACTCCCAAAAAAAAAAAAGGTAAATATTTGTTAGTTTTAGAGGCAAATAATAATGAATAATTTTATTTATTTTTAAACCTAAAAATCTTCGTATCCTAACCCCCAAACTCTGAAAAAAAATCCTGAAAACTTTTTTTTTGAACCAAAGAATTAATTTAATAATTTTACTTTAGAAAAAACAAAATACTGGGAAAGTAGTAGACCAGTGCAAGAAAGTGATCGAGCCGAGCGAGAAAGTCAACCCAAAAGGGCGCATGTGGCCGATAATTTTTTTTCTCGTCGTATTAAAAATCATTACTTTTTTGTTCATTAATGGGCATTGAAAAATTATTTGTTGGTTGGGTGTTGCAAAAACAAAAAGTAGAATACAAAATTAAATTCAACCTAATTAAAATAGTTATTTGTGATATAAGTGCAAAAAGTAGGTAATTTTGATACGTATGTGAATTTCGCAGCATGAGACGAAGGTGAGGACTGCAAATCACACGTGTATTAATCACCTACTTGACACCGTGTGTCACACACTATTTTTTGCAACAACCCCCTACTGTCCCACAAAATAGGTGAAATTTTTTTTTTTCATAATTAATAATTTTATTTTTTTTTAACCAAAAACTTTTGTTTGCATTTTTCGCAGTTTGCTAGTTTCTAGGATGTTTGTGAAAAATACGGTATTTAGTTCCTAGCGAGAAATAATAAAAACTGAGAAACTAGCTAGCCCATGCGAGAAATTAATCAACCCATGCGAGAAATTAATCAAAACATGCGAGAAATTAATCAACCTATGCGAGAAATTAATCAACCCGTGCGAGAAATTCATCGAGATGTGCGACAAATTCAAGTTGCATGTGCGCATGTGCAGAAGACAATTTTTTAAATTCGCAAATTTTTGTTCCATCAAGGTGCGTAAAAAAACTTACTTCTGGGAAGGGTGTTGCAGAAATTTTTTTTTTGTATTAAATCTATACCCAACCTTCAATTTTTCAATTTTTCTACTTTTATTATTTATTTATATATATTTACCTATATCTGGTGAGGTGGTGGTTAGATTTTCAAAATTTAGTGATAATTTCAACTTTGAATTTCAGTTAAAAATTCACACAGCTACGTTTGTGAATTTTAGGTCAAGCAGAACAAGACTAAGCTAATTTGATGAAGTAGGGAAAATACTTTCAAGTGGGTATGTATAGTATACTCTACTTCAGCCAGAATATCATTTTGAAGTTTCAACCAAAATCATTAAATACAATCCACTAATACCTACCTACCTACTTCGAAAAATATTTTATTCCGTACCCAGGTGATGAATTTATTTAATTTCGAAATTCAAAAATATCTTTATAGGTCAGTGTTGCATCTGAAATGCTGTAAAAGGATTAATTTATACGACTTTCAATTAGACTTGGAACATTATGGCTGACTCGAAATCTATATCTATAGCTGTCCTGAGTAGGTATTTTTTTCCCTATGGCACCGCTTTGTTTTGTAACTTGCTGAGTGGACTTGCCTTCACGATTTAATTGGTTTACGTGGATGAAATAATATGGCTGACCTCATTGGATGAATTTTACCACGTAGTCGCGGTTGTCTAACCATCAATTTTCGTGGTAAAAACTGACAATGATAATAGTCTTCGTGTGAAATTAATTATTCACATTTTCGATACGGTTCGAAATTCGAATCGTGAATTTTCTTCACCCAAAATTCATAAAGTTATGAAATTATCGCCTCATGTACCTATAGGTTGGTGGTACCTATACATTCCCAGTTTCGATACTTACATCTTTGTTCGTCGCATCCAAAATTAAAGCTTTCAATTCGTTGAGACATTGATTGATTCGTGCTCGGCGTCGTTTTTCCATAATAGGTTTGTTGTTCTGAAAAGAAAGAAAAAAAAAAAAAAAAAACTTACTTAAGAAAAAGAAATGGATATAGCCTACGCCAATATTCGTTCGAAAATTTCACGAATTTGTTGGTTACTTTGAACGTGAAATGTTTAGACAGAACTGTTAATTAGTAATTGAGGATATCCCACTTTTGATGTGCTGGCAACAGCAGGTGTCCCACAAGTGTGGTTCTCGAATTGTTTAGGGAAAGCAATTACGATGATAACGAAATGATTTTTAAGACTATTTTCACCTAAAACTGTACAGCCTAGTTAAAACTAGATTGGTGTTAGGCTATAATAAGGTAGCCTATACGGTACCAAGTTAGCCTCCTATATATTTTAGTACATATTTCTTAGATAGAATGCGTAAGTAGATTTATAATTTTTTTATTTTTGTCTGGTAAATTGCGTCAATTCATCTTTGATGTGTTAACATAATGCCATACAGTGTGACAAAGTGCTGAACAAACGTTAAAATTCTACGACTAGTGGCAATAAATTTCGCAAATATTTAGTGTAAAATAATAGAAGGAGACAGGAATAGTTTATGGAATGAACATGTCGTTCCTAGAAAGTAATTTTCGTTAATTGACCGATTGATGTGAATACCCAGCTACCTACTTAGTTTTACATTTGTAAAATACCGAACTAAATGATGGAATCTGTTTATTGAATTAGAAAAAAAAAATTCAAAATAAATATTTCAAAGTATAGGTACGTACTAAATAACAGTATAAAATAATTTCCGATATTTTTACAAGTTTAATTTTAAAATTAATCAAATCGAACGTATGAAAAAAATTTTAATTTTAGATGAGTAGACAATACGTCATACACTAACCCTTTTTTTGCTTTAGAAAATGCTCATTTGACATTTAGATTCATTTTACAGTGTTAATGAAGGTTGTTTTCCGCAGCTGTGTCCACAAAATTACTGATTTCTTATAGTAATTAAAAAATTCGTTTTTTTGCAATATTCACAACACTTTAATTTTGAAAAAATCTGCTCCTCTCTTACTTCATGATTTCTCAACTGCTATTGAAGCTACAAAACTGGTGTTCGTACTATTGACTATTGGTAAGAGGAGAAAATTCGCATCAATTCACTACCAAAATTTATTTTTTCATCGCCATTAGTTTTTCAAAAATAGGCCAGAAAAAAACGACAAATTAATGAGAAATGTGTTATTTATTTCAAAAATCAATGATAGAAGAATACTATTTTCAGCGACAAGCCTCCCTACTTTTTAACGAAAATTTTATTTCCATCATCAGATTTCACCTAAAATGAATTAATCACGAGCTAATGGATAAAAGTTCCTTTCTCTTTCGAACAGTTTCAATTTCAGCTTTCAATCTCCAAAAGAGGCTGAGGAAATTTGAAGTGAAGGAGGAAAGCGAGAATGTAGCAGAAATTGCACCAAAACTGGGATTCCAATGGCAAAGAAACTGTGCTGTTAGATGAAAGCCTTATTATATGGGCGTGGGTTAAATTCACCACAGCCCATTAAATGATTTGTAGTTTTTTTTTCTATTTTTTTTTTCTATTCATGTAAAATCTAAAAAAATAAAAAATGCCCAATTAAAGACTATGAAACATTTATGGTAAGATCACTGGTTTAAAGCTAGTTTCATCTAAAATTAAAACAGTATACGCGACAGAATTGGACAGTATATGATCAACTTGGCAACAGGGCTGGCAACTTTTCATTTTCCCATGGGTAGCGAAAAAAAAAAATTTTTTTGGTGCAAATTTTACAAAGAACAAAGAAAATTTGATTTTTTTCAGATACGAACATATATTATAATATTAGGTTTATGGACATCTTATTTACAAAGTAACATATTCTTAGTTTTAGTTTCACTTAAACTAAATGTGCTTTTTCAGATGATTCAACATTTTTTTTGTCGAGTAGAATGAGTAATTGTGTGTAAACATAATTATTTCCCATGTGTAGCAAAAACTACTTGGGAATTTCTCATGTGTAGCGATTGATACACACACTACACAAAACTTGCCAGCCATGCTTGGCAATTACGTCACTTGGCTTCACCTTGCTCTGCAAACTTCACCTGGTTAATAGCAAACTTTCCACCCCTATCTTGTAATCTACTATTAATACTTAAATGAAAACAATGTAATATCAAGAAAAATGTAATGACAAAACATTATTTTAGTCGACATAAAATAAGTTGGTAAGTAGTTACTTACCTAGATATATTTAGTATTCAGTGCCAGGATTACGTCAGATTCTATTCAATAATTGCCATTGAAATCTGAATACTCGTTTAAAAATTCCATAATTATCTATTTCACTGAGAAGGACCCAATGAACCAGTAAATAACACTAATACATAATTATGTATAATCTTAATGACTGAATAAATATGTTCATAAAATTCACCAGATCCTTCTTATTGAAAAAAGTGATAAATTTTTTTTTTTTGAATACTAAAAAGGCTGAAAAAATAACAAAATGATCTTTGAAAAACTATAAATGATCATAGGTACTTACCTATAGTTTATTTATTAAAGGTTAGATCAACACAAAGAATGTACCTACATTCAACCATAGTAAATAACAGAAAAATCTTAAAATTAGCTAATTTTTTTTTTCAGCAAGTGAATAATAATCAAAAAATGGAACTTATCAACCCACTTTTATTGAAGTGTAAGTATGCGTACGTAGCTAATGTGGATGAGCAATTGCTCCCCCTCAGAATACTTTTAAAGTGAGAAAAATTGAATAGTTGCATGTTTTATTTGGAAATTGTGGAATTTGATAATTTTTTTTAAAGGAAATTTCAAAATGTTACAACAGTTAGCAGTTTTGGAGTTGGAAAAATTGGCAGTTGTATAATAGAATTATACTGATTGGAAAATCATGCCTGTTGATAGATTTTTTTTCAGTTATTAGAAATTTTAGAAATTTCAATTGGCAATTCTCATTTTTCTCCCCCCTCAAAAAGGCTTTTACTAAACTGGTATACCTTAATGTCTGTAATATTTTGATTATGATAAACTTAAGCTTAGAGAAAACACTACCTACAGCCTAATATGGAGATATTGCTTTTGGTATAGTTAACCCTACTTACATGTGGTTCTAGGAACCATTTAAATACTTGCGTGTTTTGTAACCAAGTTGATGGTACCAATAACCAGCCAGTTAATGCCTACATCATATAGAGGTTGTAGATTGGAAGTTCACAATTCTTGGATAAAATAATAAAGATGTTCACACAGTTATGTCTCAAAAGTGTGTAATTGAAGAAGATCATACATGTACAGAGTATGAATATGTGAAGAGTACGAAGTTGTGTAGAGATAAATGAATGAGCACCAAAACAGGTAACAGTGAGGCCATAAGTATAAATGTGAAAAAGATATAACATGTGTAATGTCGAGTATTCACAGGAATGTGAGGGGAAGGGGATTGGTGGTCCCAACACATTGCAAAGTAGCCTACCAGGTGGTAGTGTTGTCAGAAATATTGATATTTGACAACACTACTGAGAAGTTACAAAACACTGGCAGGGGCATTATAAGCACTGAAACACACACTTTACCAGCGAGTATATAATATATACTTACCTTCCCTAATAGGTCAACACATAACTGTAGCCACACATCTTTTATATTAGTCCATAAAAACAAAGTAAATGTGTTTAAAGGGCAATGCATTAATTATTTAGGTATCTGTGACCAGTCTATTGACACAGGGCTAAGTCATGAAAGAAGGGGTACTAAGAATAATGTTCCCACACAAGATTTGAATCCATATTTTTTGACTAATTTTATTTTTTAATTTTTGACTTGGCCTTATGGAAGTATAAAATAAACCGGAATCAAGGTTGCTATTAAAAAAAAAAAAAATCTAGTGCAGCAATACACTAGAAAACCTAGTTTTTGAACTTTTATCTTCAAAAAACTGGAATTCCAAATGTATGAAGCAGTTGAAAAAACTATTGATTGTTGTGACAACGGGTGGTCGATGAGGAACGAGCGTGTACTACACACTCGTTAACCACCTAGTGGGCCAGTGGATTATATCCACAAACTACCTTTTTGCGCTCATGGCTATGTATTTTGTCTACGTAGCTAAACTGTTTACTGAGCTCGGCTCACACACGCCTACACTGTAGAACATGCATTTGCCTTCGTTGGTATTTGTGTGGTGCTGTGTGTATATGTCTATATGCACACCCACAATAGTTATCGATATCTAATAAACATACCGATCTGTCGATATTTCTTTTATAGTTGTAAATAAGAAAATTACAAAAAACTATCGATCTATTGATGTTTTATTGCTAAAGGGAGCAGTAGTCACAAAATTTTCAACAAACTTTTTTCTATGAGTAATCTATTTCCTAACAAAATATCAGCCCTATTCTTCTAGTAATTTTCTCATACCTAATTGTGAGAAGATGCGCCATTAATGTTTTATAAACATAATTTTAACACCTTTTGTTTTTTGTTTTTTGTAAAAACTACTGAAGCAATAGTTCTAAAATTTGAACTAGATCTGATTTTGTATGAAATCTATCTTCCACTGAAATTTCAGACTTATTCTTTCATTTGCTATCCCATAATCCTGGAAAAATTGCTTTCCCAGGAATTTTTTGTTTTCCAGTTTTCTCCAAAAATATTGAACCAATGGAAACAGAACTTCTATTTCTATATGAGGACTATCTCTCATGAAAATTACTGCCTCATCCACTTTGTATTTTTTTTCAAAATCATGTATACAAAATTTAAAAGATATTTATATGGGTATACCCAAAGGGTGACTTATCAGAAACTATTGATACTATCAACATAATTTTCAATAATAATCTTTATCAGTATTAAATTTCTTCTTTCGATAGTTATTTTAAATAAATATGTCGGATATTGACCTTTTTTTTTTATTAAGCAATGAAGACAGAACACTATTTAAACTATTATTAATATTGATATAGAAATTTTTTGATATTTGCTATCACTATAATAAATGTTTCTTTTCTCAGTCATAGTTCCAAAGTGGATGGAAAAGTTAAAAATTCAACGCAATTTCCTCCAAAATTAATTAAAACTAACGAAACTTAGTGTAGAGGAATAAGTACCTATTCAGAGAGTATTTTATTTATTTTCACTTAGTTTTGAAAGTTTTACCCACATTTGAGGGTGAGAGGGGATTCAACAGTTTTATTCTTAATTACATTTAGGTATCTCAGTAATAAAGGAAAGAATAATTACAAAATAAAAAATAATATTCAATGTTAAACTATTCAATCAAGAAGATTACAACTTCATAAATATTGTATATATCCATATCATGCATATCTTCTTCACCATGGGTATAAGTACCTACCAAAAAATGAGTCGCAACATTTTATTTCAGTGGAACAAATGCACAAAAAATGTATGGTTCACATTTCTATAAAAAATAGTTTTTGAGAAAAACAGGGTTGAAAATTGAAATTTTCTTTCAAATTGAGATTTGGTAAGGAATAATGGGTTGGTGTATTGTTGAATGGACAATAACAGTTTTGTTTAAATTATTAAACAATAATATTACATGTGGAATACCTTGTTGTGAATGAATATTCGCACAAGAAGGTAATCGACAGATTATTTGCATGTTTTGCTACTTCATACGTAAACACATATGGGTAAGCCAAAACCTAGGCAAATACTGGCAGTTTTAGAGCCAGTCCAGATGGTTTATATAGGGGCTTATTTACATACACACATACATAATAAATATGTACATCTATGTATAAGGGTGGTTTGTTCTTTCTTGTCGAGATAAGAAATGACAAACATGTTTGTAAAGGAATTCATAACACCACAGTAATTTTCTGATTAGTCACATTTTGGTTTTAGTACATTATTTTCAAGTAATTGCGTTCGAACGTTTTTATGTGAAATATGGTTTAATGTCATAGAGACGAATATTAGCCAGCCTTTCAGCAATGACTGTTGTCAAGGGATGCGAGCCCCTAATACCTCACACGAGTGTTCAGTCCCCGCATTATATTTTCAATTGAATTTTAATTTTCATCCTTACTTTCTTCAACAAACTTCGAGTTTTTGCAGAAATTTGAAGTTAACATTTTTTATTTATTTTTTCCCAATTAAAATGGTGCACTCATTTTTTGATACATCGAAAGGTGGAAAAGATAGGACTATTTAAAAAAATGGCAACCCACTTTTTTCCCCTCAAATGGAAGTAAAACTTCCCAAGCTAAGTAAAAATAAATAACTATGCCAAATTTCGTTCATTTCGGTCATTTAATATTAGTTATATAAATTCTCAAAGTATTCTGTTTTATAGGGCAGAAATGATAAAAATGTTGCCATCGAAAAGAATATTTTCTAAAAATTCGAATCAATTTTCGAAAAAGAAAACTTGTATCTGTTTTGTTTGAATTTCGCATTTTATTGAAAAGGGAAGTTTCGAATACAACAAAGGGAGATGTTTTGACGGTCACCCTCTTCATCAAGGCTATTCATGAATGGGATCCTGGAACAAAAATAGTTTCAGCAGGTAGAACAAAATAACGGTTTCATAGGTTGTTTCCTTCTTTCGATTTCAAATTCTGCTTCACGTAATGTAGAGGTAGGTATTTCATTACTAGTATTATACTCTCAGAATAAAATAATACTTGCTTCTGAGATTTTTGATCGAATTATGCGATACTTCGCTCTCTGTTCGTTTTTGTCAAGTATTTCAACGTATTTCGTAGCTCTTCCACAGCACAATCATATTGTTTAAAACAGATGCAAATGTACATGCTCAAGTTTTCTGATAACTGCACCTAGTCACCTACACAGTTCTGGAAGACGACTGATAAACTGGTGATTGCATAAATTTGTGTTTAGTTGAGCCTGAAATGTATGCAAACACACTGGCTTTAGCAAAGCTCAACAAATAATATTCTACTGGAAGACAAGAAGGCAAGTAAGTGCTGAACAAATGATGTTCATTGTTTTTCTGTGTCTTGACCCCATTTATGCTAGCATGAAAAAAAAAACGTATACTGTGTCATTGTAACAACAATTTGGCTCACATTCTGAACACAAACCCAAAGTACGTGAACCTAGGTACTTGTTCGTTCTAGCATTGGGTTTAACTCTACGAATAATATTTTAAAAGATTTTTACGCCTTGAACTGACTAAATTAAGAATTTTAAGGAAGAAGAGGGCATAAATATGGAATGGATCGTAGAGATCTTAATATCCCCTCAAAAAACCTTACATTTAAAAATACTCATTGAATCATTGTCGATGGTGGTGGCGTTAATGTGGGTTGAACTGGATCAGAAGAGACGGCAAAGAAGATGCGGACTTCTCGTCTCCTTAATATGAAGCTGTCTACACCCCTACAGGAAAGCAATAATCACATCTTTACCCAATCAAGTTATAAGATATTGTTGTGTACACATTTGAAAACCAATTTACCCTGGATTGAGAAAATAACTAGAATTGGTCCTAATATTCGGTTTCAACGAATTTCAAGGGATTGTGAAATTTGTTTGTTGTAGCCGGAATTTGTTGTATCCAGTAGTTGGATACAACAAACAGATTGCTCTAATCATTTTGTAGTAGATATGTGGGCCTATAAAATAATGGTGGTTACAGATTGGTCAGTACCAATCGTCAATAATGCATAATCACGAGGACATTAATTTTTACTCTTACTGGCCATTAAAATGCAATGAGTACAAAATACATAACACATTGTAATTTTTATAAGTATACAAGTGACTACTGAAAGAAAAATTGCTGGGATTGGATGGAAAAACTGGTTTGTTGTATGAAATTTTTGGTTTCACTTGTCACCAAAATCCGTTTGTTGTAGCCAATAGTTTGTAGTTGCAGGATTGATTGTAGCTGATTTTCATTAACATAGAAGTAAATATGAAGTGCTGCCAGAACCAGACATTTTGTGTGTTGTAGCTGGTGTTTGTTGTAGTGATTTCTACTGTATCTAATTTAGTATAATGGACCGGAGTTCCCTACCAAATTCTGGTGGTGTAACCCCTACACAGTCTCATTATTAGTTTTTAATTTATTTCATTTAAGTAACATAGACATATTATCATGATTGCTCGTGTAATTTCAACTGCATTATGGATTTTGAGGTGAAAGAAAGAAAAGAAAAAAGAGTGAATTATTAGTAGGTACTATTTTATTTTTCTTATAGAGCATAATTATGACTAATTTCTCCCAAAAATTTAGCAACTGATAAACCTTTTACCCGCGGTCAAGGAAATGAACTTTTCCAAAAATGGAATCTGTCATTAGGTGGTTGGTGGTCGGTGGTAGGTAATTAGTCTTCATTGTTATAGTTGCAAAATTTGTCAAAATTTGATAATTTTGCCTAAAAATATTAGGCTATTCATTTACAAAGAAATTCGAATGATTTTGCAAACCTGAGTAAAGGTGGCAAAAAAGAGGAGGTTGGCCATCTAAATCATGAGAAAAAAGTTCACGTTTTTTGACGTATGCAGCAAAAAAAATTTAAATTTACTATTAGAAAAAAATTCATTACCCTTGCCCTAAAAATTTTTTTGCTATGCCCATAGCAGATTTATTTGCTCACTACCTACCTATCTATTAGTGGTGCGAAAAAGTGATATTTTTTCGCATTTGTATGTATTGATATTTCATCGATATTTATTCCGAAATTATAGAGATTGAGGTTGACAGAGTCAGGAAAAATAATGAAAATAAATTTGTTGATGAAGTTACATCTCAGAAGTTTGTAATTGCGGAAAAGAAAATACGTAAAGTACAGAATATAAAATGTATGTAGGGAATGAATATATACTTAGGTTCACAAATGAGCGGCGGAACGAGAATCAGAGTAGCCCCAAGTATAAAAGTGTTTGTTCAAAGAAAGTCGAGTGTTCGCACGAGTGTGAGGGGAAGTGAATTGGTGGTCCCAACGAAAATATCGTCATTTATCAGGCAGATTAGGGATTAATTCAGTCAAATATCGATATTTTCCTGTATTTTTACCTATCGATACCAACAATATCGATACGAATCTATATTTTTTGCACCCCTACTACCTACCCAATTAATCTAATAACACCCTTCTATGTAGGTTTAGTTGTTGAAATGAAGAAAGTATTATTGCGTGGTTGAATATACAATTAATTTCCAACAATTTCGTCTAGGTACCAGAGAGTACCTGCTGGAATCTACTGAAAAGAGCAATCAGCTGCGGTAAAGGGCATTAACCTACCTTTTCAAATTATATCCAAAACTGAATTTTAATTTTTTTTTTGTCTCACGGAAAAACAAAATTTTGATCTTCCTACTCCTCTCTACACACATTGAAAACATTTCCCATTCATGATAAACAAAAAAATGTACAAAAGAAAAAAGAAATTATTATTATCCAATTTTAATGGATAATCTGGAATGTTTTCTTTTCTTCATTACGAATTCCTCATAGATTTACGGTAGCACTTGAAGTGGATAGTAATTAATTAATTCACATTAAAAATTAATTTACGACACTTCCTTCCTGTGCTTCCCTGAGAAAACGAAACGTTTATTCTATGTAAGGACGTTTCGTTGTGTGAGCGATGGAGCATCACCTGTTTGCATGTAGAATGGTGTATGAGGGGCGGTGGAATTTCTTTTTATTTGTTCGTTAATTTCGAATTAACCTCGAATCCTCTTCGCCTCATCGAAAACATAGAGAAATTATAATTTTTTTTTTCCTTCGTAGCAAAACTAGCAATCATCAGAGGCAGAATTTGTCAGTAAAATTGTAAGGAGGGGGCGTGTAAATTCAATCATCCTCTAGCTACCTTTCCCCTCTCTTTCTCCTGTAATTTCCTTGGAAAATATTATTTGTCTCAGTCTTAAACGATGCTTCTCGGGTTTAAATGTAGGTGGGTATTATCGATTTCTCTCTCATCCATATCCCATTCAGTGGCCAGTCCAGGGGGAGATGGGGAAATTTCACCTTAAAATGGCAAAGAATAGAAAAATGACAAAAGTTTTTGGGGAAAAAATAAAAGTAAGACCACAGAATCCATATAGAAACCATACAGAATTTTTTAAAGAGCAAAAAAAAAAAAAAAAAACAGCTCAACTCCATAAAATTTTGTAACCTTAGCCTCCAGAAAAATATGAAATAAAGCCATTTGTTTAGTTCAAATCTTCTTAAGACAAAGATGACGTATGCTAATGAGCATTTTGAATAGCATTGCTGGGTGAAAGTACTAATTCACCATGACCTTCAGAATCTTCATCGTCTATCTTTTCTGAGAATATCTCATTAGACTTCTGTGGAACTCATGTTGGCCAATGGTTTAGTGGGTACAGAACTCTTTAGTCCTAAAACATGGCTTCATGAGGTGTACAGTTTATGCCTGTATGCTGAGATCTGTCCACATGCAATTAAATCATCACTTTCCGAAGAGAATTAATTATCAAAAAAAGCCTGATTTTATTAAAATATCCAATTTTGTTGGCCATCATAAATAATGCCTGAGCATTACCTACCCATAATGACCTCAACTTTTACTTTGTCCATAACAAATAAATTTTTTATGGCTGAAGTATCAATCCAAAATTTTATACAATCGATTTTCATAATGCTGAGGATGATGATATCATACTTAATTATGGACTTAAAAATTTTTGGAGCAGGATAAGGAGTTTTCGGGACACTGGTAATGGGCATAGGGTGAGTGAGGGGCTTGAAGGGGATGATGAGGTAATGATTATGAAATTAGAAAACTTAGGAGCAGGATGAAAGATTTGAGTCATCCTGGCGACAGGGAGAGAGTGGGAAAAGGACTTCAACAGTATCTTGGAGGGGTTTGGGATGCCCTGGGTAACTCCGGTCCCTTGCAAGGACACGACAATCAGTCAATTAAATTACGCACCCTTTTTAAGGTTTGACATATCCATAAAGGGAAAAATTTGAATGTAATTTTGTGATTGAATCAATCTATTTTAGAAATTTTATTTGTCTACCTACCCGTCTGTTTGATGTGACTTGTGAGTTAACTTGATTAGACCTGGATTATCCCTCAAAAATCGAGCGATCTGACAGTTGAAACGTTTAATGAAACTTATGAAACATTTCAAAAATCTTAACAATCATCACTTTTCCCAAAAAAAGTTTGAATACAGTCAATTCCATTGTTTAAAAATCGAAATCGTACGTCCAATTTTAGAGATAAAAACTTCGTGAATGTTTGGAAACTTTTCAGAATTTTGACCAGGTTTAAGTCATCTACAAATTATTCCAATGACACGTTTGACCACGTGAAATTGACCATTTTCCGGCAAATAAACGTACCTATGTATGATAATGTTGATATATAGTGCGTAGTGGTACTCAACAAGCCAGAACTGAGTATACATTCGTATGAGGAAGTAAACATTGTTATCAACAAAAAAGTAATTTGAATTCACACTTTCCAAGAAACATGTTACAATGTTACATTCGACAGCGGTCTGCTCAGTGTTACTGATAAGAAGAAATGAACTCGGAAATGACTACTTAATCACCATACCAGCCAAGAAATCATTTCCAAACGGAAACGTGTTCAACACTTTTATCGTTTACCACGCTCCAGTAGTTCGACTTTCTTGCAGGGGTGTCTTCACTTAGAGCCACAATCACTTCACTTTAGAAAACCGACAACCGTAGCTTGTTTATCGGGTTTTAAACCAGTCTTTTTGCATTCCTTATCGTCAACCTAGATGCATAATTTCCTACACTGACACCGAATTCAAGTAAATCACAGGGCGATAGGGTAAAACGACCGAAACCTTAAGAATTTATCGATAACAGGTCGTTGCTTTGTTTTATCTGGAAAATTACGGAACGGGTTCTTAAAAGCGGCTGTGAAATTTGTCAGGGTCGAACTTTGAAGGAAATTCAAAGTTCTCAAAAAGTACGAAACTTTCTGACTGATCGTCAATGCGGTTACATAGGCTCTTACCTACGTGTACCAAAATTCCCTTCGAAGGAGCAATGATATGATCGTGTTTGCATCCCTTTCATTATTTAGTATCAGAAAAGTTCTTTTAATTATTCTATCCGAAGACACCAGTTATCCAAGTTTATGAAATTTAGCTGAATCTACACGTAACCAAAATCATCGAACTTGGAGACAAAATTTTTGGAGAATTTGAAACTTGAGTGGTGCACTTTTTAGCCATTTCGAATATATCGAAGGTAGTTATCATAAAAAAAAAAAGTATCTTAAGAAACTGATGAAAAATTTACCTTTCTCTGTTCTGCCTTCGACAGAGAAGCATATCGATATTCGCCATTTTGCGACAACGACGAATGTATCCTTGGATCCAATTCATCTTCGCTAACTGGCATCATAAAATTTGCAATAGGCTTTCGCTTCGACTAAACCATTAGCACCCACACCCACACACATCCACACTACGCCGTCAACAAAATCAATTTTTCGAGCCACTTCACTCGACACCATGAAATTTTCGAACTAAATTTGCACTCCGCGTAAAAAATTGCAGCACTTACACGCACACACATATATGAAAAAAAGAAGCCAGTAAATTCGATGATTTTTTAAAAAACTCGGCAGTAATAAAAAAAACAACAAAAACAATTAAATGCACTTTTCTGGCTGTACGTATAGGCTGCACATACTATATAGCCTATTATAATTTCACGTTTTTAATGCTTTAAATGCGACCTGTTGGACACTCACGATCGAAATGACGATATTTAATGGTGTAAGAGAATTTGAATGGACTTCATAGTTTAAAAGCGAAGAAAAAAAACGTACGAGAGAGAGAAGGATCCGTGGGAATTCTGTTCTTTTTTTCTTTTTTCTTTTTTTTTTTTTCCATTTCATTTCGCTGAAGATATGGTAGAAGTAGGGTGTACCCTCACTGGTCGCAGATGCAATCCCAAGCAGCTACCGTGTTAAGGGAGTGAGAATCCCACGGTACGATTTAACCCCCTGCACCTCGACGACCCACCGGTAACTCACCTGAACGATTAAATACTACGTGGTGGAGTACGGAGCGAGCGAGAGACAGGAGAGAAAACGAAGGAGTAAGAAAGACGAAAGAAAACAACAAAAAAAAAGGATATGAAACGCCATTGTACCGAGTCAATGTTTTTGTTATGTGGGCTAAATAATTATTAAATATACACGGTGCTTATTTCGCTCTTTAACCGGTACCTAATAAACATGATAACTTGTTATTTCTAATTTAACCATATAGGTACCTATTTTTTTAATTTTTTTTTTAATTTACATTATGCTTTTCTCACTTTCGGGGTGCAGTCGAAATTGTTATGGTATTTGAATTGGCTTCACTCTGGATTCGGTATTTTTCTCGTTTTAAATTCATTTTTAATGGTATAATAGATCGAAGTTGGGTAGAGGAGGATTTTCAGACGAAACCTATCTCATCTGTAGGAGCGCCAGTTAGGTAAAATTATTGGGCATGAAGGAGAGGCTGAAGACAAAATGTGAAAATCTACTGATTTTTGTGGAGATTACACCTACAGTGTTTGCGTGTTTGTGTATATGTGACTAAAATTAGACTAATAGGCAATATTAACCCTAATAAAAACGGGGTTTTCCAGTGTATAAACACCCAATGGCCTGTAAACTCTATCAGCGAGTATGTATTGTCATGTACTCGATGTCCTGAAAGAGAGTTGTCACACGACTCCCCCTAATAAGTGACACAGGGGGTCCGTAAACATTACATAAATAACGGAGATCCACCATAAATCTCTGGTGTGGCGGAGCCAAGTCAGCTGATAGAGCTTCATTTCTCAGGTTTTAATTTTTTACCTTTACTTGTCAGTTTTGATTGGTTAGATCAAGGTTAAGTAGGTGGACGCGAATTATTTGTCTGTTCCCATAAGATACTGGGATACTTCAGTCAGTTGCACTCCACGCCACCCAAGGTGGGGGTTCAACAATGGGTGTTGTGACAAAAAATGTTGAAAACAAGTTGTCAGCAAATAGGTCATCGGAGAGAAGAAAATCCTCATCCATTGTTTCATCATGGTCTGTTGGGTTTTATACCCTGTTATGATAGTACAGCAAAAAATTACACAAATATAAGTATTTCAAAATATATAATGTCAGCTGTAAAATTTGAAATACATCATTGGTCCCACTTTCACCGCTGTCATCGAGAGTTGAGAAAGTAAGAAAGAGGAAATGTATCTCCACATTTGTATCAGTTTTTGTGTTCACAGCAAGGATATTGGATGAAGGCTTCTTGATGGCAGGTATTATGTCATCTACACAAGGGTGTGTGAGTGTGTGTATATCATTATTGTCAACATTAGACAATGGTTCAACTATGGCGTGTGCTGTTTTGTCTTCATGTGAGAGTGTGGATCAACATCTTTTCCAGCTGTATCATCGATGAAAACAGGGGTGGGGAAGGACAGATACAAATTTTCAGTAGAACTTGGTGTTTTGTCAACACAAACTGCTACTGTGAAAGTATAATGGGTGCAGTGAATACAGCCGTATATGGGGGCATTGGCAAGTAGCCTGCTACCAAATTATTCAGAGGCTTGGTTTACACAGCCTGGTTGAATGTTGCAATAAGTGCAGCTGTAGGTTGAGGTGTTGGTGTGGAACCAGCTGCCAATAGCGCAGAATTTACAGCTGTATTAGAGAGTGCTGGCATATAGCTGGCAGCCATATTTGAAGGTGCTGGTAGAAGGCCTGCCGCTTAGTTGTAGGTGCAACTGGTGTTGATGGAGTTATCAACATCACCGCCATTGGCACAGAATTTATAGCCAAAAGTGGTGGTGCAATGTTTGCTGCCAGTAGTGCTGGATATGTTTCCACATCCTTATTCTTCAACCAGATATAAACTGAATAATTCGAATGGTGCTTGTTCAGCTACGAAGTTTCAAGGTAGACAAGTGGTGGACCACTGACAGTAGTATCAGGAGAGAATAACTCTAATCCCAGTCATCCTATGTCTTTTGGCAGGGCATGACCATTCTCCATAGCTGGATACTGATTACTGACTTAACAAACTTAAGTCAGACAGTGAGAGCAGTCTAAATAGATGACCTGCTCAGTCAAGTGTATCCACTCAACTGACATGTGGAGTCTAGTCTTATATATAAGACCAAGGTTTTTCCAAATTTTTTTGAAAAAAAAAAATTAAATGGTGGAGATACTTTGAGAAAGTGCAAAATCCAACCAATCACATCAAGGTCACCAGTCTGTAGGGATTCCACCCACAGTGTTTGCGTGTTTGTATATATGTAATTAAAATTGAACTAATAAGACACAATATTAGCATGCAACAAAAACAGGGGTTTCCAGTGTATAAATACTGGATGACCACAAACTCTATCAGTGAGTACTTATTGCTATGTACTTGACATCTTGACAGAGATTTGTCACAGTTTCCATTTAAATGGAGGGGGAAAAGAAATATAAATGTTTATTATGACAAGTCTTCTCAATAAGTTTAATATACTCTTCCTATAAAATTATTGGTGGTGAGTAGGTATCATTGCCTCCAACAATGTTTCAAAAGGCCGTGTTTTTCACAAAACTCAAAGTTGGCACTTACTCCCATACTATTTATTCTTCAAAATGAAAGGGGTATTTTATTATTGAATCAATTGTGGTTTGAAATGCGAGAGATTTCAAAATTATTAGAAACAAAAGGGAAAAAATTTCATTTATTTACTGTGTGAAATGAGTTTTTTCATAATTAGGTACTTTTTTGTTTATTTCTTCACTGCCTATATTTATACTCTGTTGTAAAAGACAAATGTAAGAATTCTGAATGTGCAAACATGCGGCCTCAAATAAATGTTGCAGAAGTTTAACTAAATATTGCTAGACAAAATAAAAAATTTAATAGTATATTACACACAAAGGTTCAAAAGTGAGTTTACATGACTCAGGAATTTTTCACTCATTGTGCTTGTTTTGCAAACTTTCCCTTGCGTGTGAACACTCACTTTTGAACCCTACTGAGAAATATATTCTTATAATTAATGATTAAAAAGTGACAGAACATTAATTAGATATCTCATAAATAAACTTAATAATGGGTGAAGTACTTTCAAAGTGATAGAATATGGTAAACACACCACATATAGTGTCAGCATCTGTGGTACTGTTTAGAGAGTTAGGTAATTTGATATAAAGGAGGTTGCAGGCTCGAATCCCAGTTAGCATTTTTTTTTTCTAATTGTTATTTCCATTATTAATTTTGATAGGGTGGGAGGTGTTAGGTGACTTTTTTAATATTATTGAAATAAAAATAAAAACATTATTAGTAAGTTGGAGTTTATTATTTCGATAACAGTTTTGTAGATTAATGTTGTATCAGAAAGAATATTACCTTGTAATCTCAATGTAAAAAATTTTACATGGAGGCAGCATTACTCCTTACATCGAGGTTATGCTTTGATTAATAAAGGCGCCATCTAGTTCTTTCTTAAATCACAATATAAATATGTATTGTGATATATAGTTATACTACTACTTCGTGAATTCATTACAAAGAGACATTCATTATTTTATGTTAATGATAAGGAATTTTATGCCATGCATAAACATGCACACAACCACCCATATGCACACAAAAATACACATCAATGAAACTTATAACTCAATGATCTGACACTGAAAGTTTCACATAACCTCTATCCATATTTAATATGTTTTTAGATGTCAAAAAAACATTTTATTGTTTAAAAATAAATTTAACTTGTAATTTTGCTGCCCCAAAAAATCTTTCACTGTGTGACTAGTCCAATTATCCCCTAGTTCTGACACAAACACACACACACATATATATATATATATATATACTTACCATACCAGGTACTCTCAATGGTGTATCTCACAATTTTTTTGGGTTTTTATATTTACCCCACCAAGTACAAAATCTTCTAAACTATGTATTCTAGTACATCGACAGAAATAACTACCAAAGCAGGACCAAGAATTTTATAATTTTGTGTATAAATCATCATTAGGCCCAGAATGATCAAGAGAGAACTTAGTTGAATCGCAAATTTCGAATTGAATTACTTATCTAAGTTGTAACGATATTGTTAGGTATCATACAAATAATGTTCTACACAGATTATAAGTAATCTCTTTTAATACATAAAATATACAGTACAAATAATATGTACAACTTGCTAATAACATTTTATAACTTACAGTTTACTAAAGAGTGATTTACATTTACAAAAACATGGTCTTATAATTAGCCAGTGTAATGGGTGATTGGTGTGTTGAAAAGAAAGGAGAGAAATGGAATCCAGATAATAGGAGTACGATGAATATACAATTAGAGAGAATATGCGAGAATATATAAAAAGTGTGATTGTCCAAAAATGTGTGTATTCACAGAATTGTTAATTAAGGATGAATAGATTAATGTAGGAGTATAACTAAATTAGTAGACAGGAGTGTGTATTCTTGGGAGAATATTGTTTGAAAGATTGGAATTAAATGCTGAATACATAGGAAACGTGTGACTGTATTTTAGAGAATATTTGGCCATATTTTCATATTTATGAGAATATGTCTATATTACAAAACTATTTTACTATTCGTATATTATCGGAACCCAAGTTCATACAAAATGCAAATTAGAGACAAAATTTGAATCCAAAAACCTTGAAAAAGTACCTCAAAACTGGTTCTAAAAGTAAATGCTTTTTCATAAATTACCAAAGAACCTTTGCCAGTGCCAGTGTTTGAAGTCACTTTCGCCAGATGAACCTCCTTACAGAACACTTTTGGCTGTCTCATTTTCAACAGCGAAAGTTCCCCAAAAATTATTTTCTCATTCGTGTAGCATACACGTCGAATAAGGTACCTGCTGAAATAATCCCACACTAATTGCTTTTAAACTAAATTTTTTCCCACCGTTTCATTTAACCTTATCTACTCTTAACCCAGAACTTGGAATAGGTACGTCAAAAATAGGTTCTTGTACTCATCTCATCGTCTGAAGGAAGGTATACAATAATTTTTCCAGAAAACATCTCTCCTTTATATGTACATATATACATATATAGCTACCTACAGACAGCGAACTGCATTCAGTATGCTGTATGCTTTTAAAAATTGTCTACCTCTTTTTTTTTCTTCTATGTTTTCCCATCCCTTTGTAGGTTCTTAGTGTAAAAATTCTCGTTATTATGACCACATAGCGTGGGACCGTGATAACTTTCTCATGATTTAGGTAAAAATTCTATAAAAAATATCCTATTTCTGGTAAAGGAGAGATAACGACGAAAAAACCTTGAACTACATTTTTTCGATGTATCCTTAATCCTCGATTTAAAGGATACGGTCGAAATAATGCCAAAGAAAAAGGAATGCTCGAGCATATGTGGGTATACAAATATGTATGAGTGTGTGTGTGTGTGTGTGTGTGTGTGTGTGTGTATGTGTGTCTATGCGAGTCAGAATGTACCTATACCATGCTTACTCGTGTATCTTCCTCTTTTTTTTCCCTCATATCAGAAATTAAATTTAATAAAACCGCTTTACGTTTTACCTGACTTCGAGGGAGATATGTTTTATATTATAGGTATATATTGTATATACAAGTATCGACACTATATGCCTATACAAAAGGTGTTATGATGCGTGGGAATTGGGGAAGTACTCATTCGGTTTTTGTCTGCGGGTACATGCCCTCACATCCCCACGTTCATGTACAGGTAGGTTTTTATACATAGTTTTGTACTCTCGAATGTGTCTAACTTCAATTATGTAATAACAAAAAACAAAATCACCGTGTATAGGTATATGTATATATAGATATATATATATATATATACGTGGAGGGTTTGTGCTTTGTATTGGAACTTCTCTTTTTTTTCTCGCTCGCTCTCTCTCCCTTTCGCTCTTACTCTTTCTATTCGTGGTCAGAGAATGATAGGGGAAGAAAACAATACTGCAGAACTACTGTTACTTTTTCTTTTCTTTTTTCTTTCCCCTTCCCTATAGTCATTAAAATCTTGTGATCGGTTTTCGAAAGGTTCAAAGGTAATACGATTAGACCGAGGGGAGGAGAGGGAGTTACATTATTTTGGGGACGAAGGCGATACCGATATATACAGGTAAAAAGTGTTCATTCTACCAATTGGCGGATAACAATAGCTATATTTGGTACATACGGTGTTTAAAGAGAGGGTGTAAAGAGAGTGTGAATGGTGAGGGGTTGCTTTTTCATACTTCGTTTTTTTTTGTTTTATTTTCTTCGATTAGGTATCTAAAATCGAATCCGCGTCACGGTCAAAAGAGGTTAATATGCAACGAAACCGAATGAAAACGGGTTTTTATGAAGGGGTATGACGGGGAGGGGTCCACTTCCGTGAGCAGTGAGACAGGATTTCGGTTTGAAATGATGATTGGTCGTTGGGGGTTGTGGAGAAAATCCTTTGTGACTTCTTCGGATGGAGGAGCTGGTGTGCGATCCCCTACGACATGCCGTAAATTTTTGGCAACACTGAATGCATTTATAAAATACAAGCTGAAAAACCAGCCCTTCGAGCAGGTATGACATAATTATTTGCACGACAGAACTAAAATTTATACTGAAAACTTTCAAACTTAATCATTACAAATTTCATTTCATTTTGAGTTACTGTTTCTCAGAATTTACCAGAACTGAAACTGAAATTAAATCCGTAAGTACAATTGAGAACCAACATTCAAACAGAACTGGTCCAGAAATAAAAAATTTAGCGTAAACATTCAAACTTAACTACAGATCTTAGCAATTTCATATATCCTATTTTCTTTTCTTTCTTCCTTCAACTGGCTGTTCGATTTGATAGAATTCGGAACTTGAAATTTGAAGATTTGAATTGCCACTTCTGAGAACTGACGCTAAAATTAAAAAGTAGAACTGAGAGCTAACTTTCAAAAATTATATGTCCGAAACCAAAACTCTTTATGAAAACTTTCGAATTTAACTAAAGCTCTAAGTTGTATGAGTTTTTACTTCTCAGAATTGACACTGACAAAAACAATTAAGTAAAATTGAGAACTAATTTTGAAAAGAACAAGTTCAGAACTGAAACTTTTAAACTTAATTAACGCTCTTAAAATACAGCTTTCGAAATGGAACTTCGCAAAAACCATGTAAGGTTAGGCATCTACATGAGATCAAAATTAAAAAAAAAATCCGTAGGGTGAGAGAGGCGAGATGCTACGACAAAACAAAGGAACTTAAATCTATAATATTAGATGTACTTCTGCCAATGAAAACAGTTGGGGACGAGTAAATGCTCATATTAATAGGCAGTGGAGAGGACTAATCAAATGATAGCGTGATCTGTAATAAACAATAAAAAAATCTTCTCCTCCACCTTCCGAGCAATGGAATATCCTTATTGAAAATAAGTTTTTCAGCTTCAACAATTCTATATAGTTTCAACTTTTATCGAAAATAAAAATTCGGTTCTCATCCTTTTCATGAGATCTAAATAGGTAGGGTCGGATTAAAAAAATCTTCCAAGAGCTGAAATTTTCATTAAAGGCAGGGATTTATAAATACAAGTACGGTAATGCGCCATTATCTACAGTTTAATTCACATAACCCTTTCAAAATTTCAGGTTTATTTCAAGAACCAATGGTACGATTTCAATGAAATTTTCACAGAATTTTTAGAAAACGTTCTTTAATTTTTTACCTAAATTTCGGCTTTCTACAATTAATGGTTCTCTTGTAATTGCATTCGATAACTTGACTGTATAGTTTGATCTCATAAGGTTGTGTACAAGAGGCTTGTTTCTTGGCCCTTCAATCTGTTGGGCGAAAGTAGATTTCAAGTGAAATAATGAAAAAGATTTATAAACGTAAAAAAAAATCTAAAACCATACAAAATGGTGTAGGTATTGCCAGACTCGTATTTGTAGGGCTTTACAAAAGTAATTCTTATATAGCACCAAGTCTGATAGGAGTTTATTGTCTATTGGTTTTCTAATTTCCGAGAAAACTGGAAAAAAAAATTCCTGGAAAAATGGTTTTTCCAGAATGTTGAGCAAACTGCAAAATAGATTGGGCTGAAATTTCCACAATATATTGTTGTTTTATAAATATGTGCAAGTTCCATGGAAATTTGGTGTCTATTCGTTGAGTACTTTTTTAGAAAACAGCAAAAGAAATAATTTCTGGAGAAAATTTTATGTTTCCAGTTCGGAAAAAAATATGAAACTGATCTGTGTGATGGCAACTTTATTTACGATTGAATGATAAACTCAAAACAATTAGACTAAGTTCTAATCAACATTTAATGACTTCAAAAACAGATTCTAATATAACAGAGTACAGATTAAATTAACAGTTGCGGATTTGCCTATTGAGCCCCTTAACAGTTAATGCTTACAAGAGACTGTGTAACTAAAATAGTATAATGGTGAGAGATGAATGATGTCATGATTGACCAATGAGATGATTGATTATCCTCCCACTAATTATGTGGCTTGGTCTAGGTAGTTCTTCTAGCAGATTTGAGAAGATTCCAGGAAAGTATAGGTATTGTTTTGGGTGATTCATACCGTCTCTCTTTTAATTATGAAGTGTCAACGCATTTGGTGGTCAAGTAAATGTTATGACAGGTGTGGACATGAATGTGCGAGTGAGAGAGTTATATTGCATGATGCAATGACATTTCTATGTGGCTTCTATATTCTGGTTACTACGTTTGGTCGTCATATAGTCGTAAGGGTGAACTATCATTGACTGATGTGACGATATATGAATATGAGTGTTAATGAGTAGAAATATATTGTTACAATATGACTGAAATTTCCACAAAAAGTGGTCCTTATACAGGACCAAGTATGATAAAATGGTTCAGTAGTTTCCAAAAAAACTGGAAAAAATTCTGGAAAAAGTTGTTTTTCCGAGTTTTCAAGAAAATTTAAAAGTGATGAGCTTATGTTCATTTGTTACACTGCTATTATGTATATGCAAATCTCTTAGAATTTTTGTGCTTATTTGTACAGTAGTTTTTAAAAAAACTGGAAAAGAAAAAATTACTGGAAAAGTAGTTTTTCCAGGATATTTTGAAAACTACTGATAAAGTAAAGTTACAACTGTCACGAAATGTAGTTTAGGAATTTGGGGCTTATTGATTCATTAGTTTTCGAGAAAAATGTGAAATATAAAGAAAAAACTGCAGGAGAAAAGTAAGTGACCTATTTGCTTGTGTTGCTTGAAATACGTTTTCGGTATTTACGGCATAAGGGGTTGTGGAATACCTTGTTGTGAGAGATATTCTCACCAGAAGGAAATTCAACAGAATTTAAGCGTGTTCAACCTTGTTTGCAAAATTGATTGCCTATGACAGAAGGGGCTACAAAGTTCTCCGCCTTCTGCCTCAATTTTGCCATGAAGATTGAGGGTTTGTCATCCCCCATCTTCATACCACCCATCACATCATCAATGATTTGGTTTTTAGTTTTATCAAACATATTCCTTATCTTCTTGACAAACCAGGCATATTTATCCTCTTCTGTCGAAGGGCATTCCGTGATATCCGGAATGTGGCGGATTATCTGTGGGGGCATGCCTCCACAGATGTGTAGATACCGCTGGTTCAGGGTTATATTCTCCGTCTTGAACCTGCCTTCTAATAGGGTCAACCATAATTCTACCTCATTGGGCAGAAATTCTGGGATCTCTATCCTTCGTCTGTAGAAGTTGGGGTTCTGTCCTGGGTGCAATTGCAAAAGTTGCATAATCTGCGCCAAGACTTTGGGCATCAGCTGTGGCTGAGCATTACCTCCTTGAGATGGTTGTGGGTTTTCATTTCAATTTGGTGGTGGGACAATTGCTGTGTCTTTCTGATGACAAGCGTATTCCACAGAACTACTTCCTTCCTTGCTGGTTGAAAACACTGGCTCCTGTGTTTGTAGGACAAGTGTTTTTGGGTCTGAACTTTGGCTTAAAGTTCGACCACTTCTCAATGTTTTTACTGCTAATTGATCTTTATTTATAGCAGCTCCCAGTCGTGCTAATTCTGGGTGTTGAGGGCCTTCTTCCAGATTTGGTAAATTCTTAGAGTGTCGAGTCGAAGTCGGGGGAGTTGGGGGATGAGTCCAACCTTCTTCCTCCAGGTCTACTGTCTGGTTTCTCCTTGTTTATATATTTTAAGGAGAGGGGTATAAATTCCCACTTCAGCAGACTCTACTTCGACGACCTAAAATGTGTCTTAGTCTGCAAAAAAATTTTTGCATTTGCCGAGCAAGAGAGTTTCTTGTCAGCGCACCACGCCAAATTTTTGTAAAAGCGCAACGCGCCTAAGGGCACCTCACGACGTAGCCAAATATCACGTCGGGGTCACCACTGTGGAATACCTTGTCGTGAGAGATATTCTCACCAGAAGGAAATTCAACAGAATTTAAGCGTGTTCAACCACTTCGTACATAAGTACGGGTAAGCCAAAACCAAGGCAAACACTGGCAATTTTAGAGCCAGTTAGGGTGGTTTATATACGGCTTGTTTGCACGCACACAAACACACGTACGTAAGATAATACGTACGTTGGTGAGAACAGCCAGGTCGCATCATCCCCTATCAAGATAAGAGATGGCTGGCTGGTTTGTGTACGAATCGTGACATGATCTTATTGTGTCACGATTCGGTACTCGTACATTACCTGCATGTACGTACAGGTAATTACGATCGAACGTATTTTGTGTATTTAACGTCACAAGGACGATTGTTTGCCTGCCCTTTGGGGCGGCGACTGTCGTTGAGGGGTTCAAGCCCCTATACCTCATACGGGAGAGTCCCCACAGGGGTTAGTTTACTTCTTTTAATTAAAACTGTAACAATTTGAAATTTCAATAGATCTACCTACAAATTCGTTAGATATCGATAACAATCGATTGTTTTTTGCAATTTTTTTACGCATTTCGAATTCAGGATTGTTCGTTGAATAGGCAGGTACCTACAGTAGATGTAAATTGGTATCCTTGGTTTTCTGGGGAAGCATTGGTGGGCTGGAGTTTTTTTCTTTTTTCTTTTAGTAATTCGGATTCTGTTCTCACAGGCGCACGCATGGTTGCTGGACTTTTTTTACTTCCTTGATTTTTCGATCTAAATGAGTTGCAATTAAATCTCCTTTCCTGTCGTAATCGGTCTAATGATTCGATAAAATCGACCACCTCTGGACAAAAAACGTGAACTCAGTTGAGCAGAACGTGCTCGCTTCATTCAACACCTGCAGGTTTTAGCTACATTTTAATTGTTATTTGAGCTAAGGAATTTTAAATTCTTCATCTTTCCAAAGCAATCTCGTAATCTCTGCAATGGTCGAAATTGGCAAGTCTGTATAAAGGACATTTTTTATGGCATCCGGTTCCAATATTGTATCAGATTGAATATTGTATATGGTGGCACTGGTTAACAGCTAATAGTCTAACGACAAGGATAAGAGACTATTAAAAACTGAAGAAACATAAAGGAAAATATATTAAACAAAAACTTTTTTCAAGTTAAATGTTTTTTTTTTGGCTCGTTAAAATCGATTACAACAGTGGGGTATTCATCGTGCAAACGCTCTAAACGAAGAAAATGACGTTATGTAGTACTTTTCTTGTATGAGCCAACAGGTGTGTATAATAATTTACCAGCACCAGACTCACACATATGTCACACCGTTTGTGACCGAAGGAAATGACTTTTTCGCGGTTATTAATGCGTCGAAGAGACGTTATGTGACGATAAATGAGCTTCGTGACGTTTTCTGTCGTTTGTAAATTTAACAGGAACCGAAATAAAATAAGAATATGAAAAAAAAAAAAAAAAAAAACCAAAAAAAAAAAGAAACCAAAAAACAAAACATCTCGAAAACGGACGAGAAATAGAAAGAAAAAGTGAAGAGAAGCTGCGTAGCCGTTATGTCAGTTATGAGGCCAAAGTCTGGTTGGAACTGCCAGACGAGCTGTGATCACGTTGAAAATTTAAAAGACAGATTTTGTTGGACCAGCAGGATGTTTCGCGTTCCGGGGGTGAAAGACGAAGTAGGTAAATTGTCAAAAAGCTAAAATTCCTTTGTTTAACTAGATTTTAGCAGCCTGTATTTAAAGAAAAGAAGTTTGAGATTTTTAATCGCAGTAGTAGAAAATATTACCTTTGAATTTTTCTACCTAAAATTTCTGGTGTTATATTCTGAAAGTTGCTTGCAGAATATCTAATTCACGATTATTTTGTGCATGGGTTATATTAGTCAGAAAAAGGGAATCAAATATTTTTATTCAATTATAGTTTCGGGATGCTTTGGTCCATTACCAAGGTCACCAATTATATTATGCCTGCTGCTTGATTAACAAATGATGAAACAAAGCCAAGTAATTACCTAAGTACCTATATGATTACATACAAACTAAGTTACCATAGCTTGCCGACCAAATTCGTACTTCCAACACACGTTGCCATCATGACAATCTTCTAAGTCTTCACCTAAGTATAACAATTTGTATCGATGTATTTGAATTTATTTATTTTTGATTATTTTTACCACCTCAGTCAGTTACATGTCACCTGATGATGTGTGTGTATCTGCTTGGTTTAGGTTTTTTTGAAATAAAGAGGTAATGACAGAATTTGTACAGAAAATTTAATATTCTCATTGTATTCTTTTCTTGTATTTTTTGGAAATTGGTTCACTACCTTATCTATTTTTCAAATAAGAGTGAATTTATAGTTAATTTAAAAAAAAAAAGTTTTCCATATTAGTCCAGTTTTATTCGGACAGATTAGAATAGTTTTTATTTGTTTACTAATCGGTCAGTTTGGGTGTCGAAAACTAAAAGTCACATTTCCTCCTGCAACGAGTATCCACAAATATGAGGATGAATAAGCCCGCCGAAACGGCTTTTCACGTTTATCACAACAAATATTGATTTTCTTGAAAAGATAGTGCAGTATGAAAATGTTCGTCACCAATTTTTATATAAAAAATTTCGTTTTTTCTTCATATTCGGCGGCCACCTTCCCTACCGAATGAGCAAAAAAGACTGTACTTTTTTATTGTGCACTGAAACCACAACTAGGTACAGTTGCCATATTGCCGCATTAACTTTGACTCACAATGACATAATACTCACGATGTATTCACTTTTGCCCACATTTCTGAATGAGGGGTGATGAGGCAAGTGTCGTAGTTTTTCTTCCTTTTACTGGATGGAATTACAAAAGGTGAGGTAAAAAATGAAAAATAATTTAAAAATTTTCTGTCATAATTTTTTCCAGATCTGAGGAGAAGAGTGGCTGGCAGAGGTATCTACCGCAGAGTCTGTGGTAAAGTAAGAGGCACATCTAAGTTTCAAGAAGACTTAAAAACTAAAGAAAACTTAAAATGCAGAAGAATTTCTCAGGATTCCTTTTTGTTTTCTGACAATTTTTCATTTCAGCTAGTGCAACAACAAAAAAAAAAAAAGAAAAATGAAAAACTGGTGGCATTATACCCCTTTGCTCTTCATGTTGACGTATATGTGAAAGTTAACGTATCATCCTTATTGTGTCTTTATAAATTGAAGTTATTGCATCAGTAGAGCAATTGTACTCATTCTTTCAGTTGTTAGGTACCAAGTACCCTCCACTTTTACCACGTGCATATGGACAAGATACGCATTCTTCATATGCAAATAGGAACCCCTGCAGTTATCGACGACGCTCTTTTATTCCACCTGCCATTTTGTAGTCTACCTTAATTTACCCTATTTATTTTTCTGGAAAGGTAATAAAACATTTATTTTATAACCAATCAATATTTACATGTAAAATATTTTGACTATTTTAAGGACTGTTTTTTATGTTTGCCTATATTATGAATATACTCCAATATGGGCCAACACTAAAAACTGACGTATAAAAAACACTTATACTAAATTGATAGGCCTGAATATCAAGTGCTGTTCTCGAGATGCTTTGTGATGCAAAGACATAAAATATTAAATAACAATACTATTGGAAACACTGGAGATCTAGGCGCCAGATAGCACTCAATATTCACCATATTCACCCCTTGTAGTTGACATTAAAATTTGGGGAAATTCTTCCATTAAATTAAGGGTTTGACAGTCTAGTTTACTGTCCTGTTGGAAGATACCACACTTCGCCTGGTTCAAACCCCTGTATTGCAACCGATCTGGTAAACTCTTTTTTTCACCGGAATCACTCTTGGATCGATCTTCTTAGAGAGCACATCTCTCTAGTAAAAACATCTTACTTTTTGGATAGGACTTCTTAGAGAGCATATCTCTCCAGTAAAATGTTTTATGTTATTTTGTCAAAGTTCCTAGTACTGGACTTAGAATAATTTCGTATATTTTTCTTGCTTTAATATTTGAATTTAACATTGAAATATTATAATTATTATTTTTTGGACTAAACATCCTTTTTGTGAAATTTATTCCTTTTTATGAAAAATAAAATTCTACGTTTTGAGATAAATTCGATATTTTAATTTATCGTCAAAACAAATTCCCTTGGCTGAGATCAATCTCGGATCTACCTCAATCAAACTCTACCCAAGGCAAGAACCCATAGCTCATGGCCCATAACACAGTGTTCAATGAAAAGGTATCATATTTTGCCCTCATTTGGCTAGGAGAGGGACATCGGATCACCACAAAGAATACGTCAACTTACTTTATGGATAATCTGCTGTCAAATATTTTTATATACTTTAGAAACAGTCGATATTTGCCTAGATAAATGTAAAAAGCTCTTTTGGGGGCATATTCAATTCCATATCTCTGGACTCTAGCGGCAGTGCAAATGTTACTTTTAGTACGTTATTTTAGACGCCAAAACTGATCAATTAGTGAAGAAATCAAAAGTATTCTAATTTGTCTCAATAAAACTTTTTTTTTGTTCTCATTTGACTTCACTATATAAGACGAGAGAGAACCTCCTGCCTGAAATGTTAAAGTGACAAGTATCTTCGTTAATTTTAAGCACTTCGTATCTAATTGTTTCTGATGATTCTAAATCTATTTCTTTGGATTCCTAATTCCTCCACCCTTCCATTCAACCAGAAAATAAGATCCTCTTATTCCCTCTTGCCTCTACCTTCACAACAGATGCCAATGAAATCTTGCATAGCCTCGAATATTTGAACGAAATCTCCCTCGAAATCTTTATGTGTACCCTACTTTTGCCATTTTCCAAAATATCTGCTGTCGACCATCCTTAATGCGTGACAGAATCCATCATCATCCCATCCAATTCTATATGTAGATTATTGAACTACATACAAGTAGCCCTAATTTTCTATTCTGTAAATTGGTTCCACTTGTTCCTCGCTTATTGTGGAATTTGTCAAATATGAAGCCACTGATGCTGCTATTAAATCCACTGTCATTCGTACTCTATTTCCTTTCCCTACCTCCACTCAGCCATCTTTCTGTTTTTTCATCCATAATTGCTCATCATAATCTCATCATCGTTCTCCTCAATAACTATATATTAAACAGACATTGGGTTTTAAAGGTTAGTTATGCAAATTCGTGCACTTGAACACAATAAAGACATTAAACATTATCTACAGCAATAGCCTACCGGTAACTAACAAAAAACAAAGTTTTCAACAGTTGGCCTGCTGTAATAAGTCACCAAGTTTTTTTTTTTTTCTTCTAGCAGCACAGGCATTCTATTTCCAGCGAAAACTTTGCTTCCGACGAAAATGACACCTGGAATGTAAATTACACCTTAGTAAGCGAAAGAGGCAGAGAGAGAGAGAGAGGGGGGAGGAGAGAAAATCTATGTACGCATAGGGGAAGTAGTCATCACGTTTAAAACACAAATAACATTTCGAACGATGAAATAATCGATAATTATTTTAGATATGTAAAAGAATATGGACAAAAAAATGTTCGCAATTTACCGATGAGGAAAAAATAATAATTGTCCATATTGGCCTCTTCGTAAAAGGTGAATTTTTTCTTCTTTTATGACCATGAATAACAGGATATTCAATTTCCTGCATACCAGCACACATGCTACAAAAAACGAATAAGAAGAATAAGAAGAAGAACTAAACATTATTCGCTTTAACGCCAACATATCTTCTAACATTAACTTTAATCGAGCTGGAAAACGAACGGACATTTAATTAGGTAAAGGTAAGTAAGCAGCTCTGGAACGAGAGAAACAAAAAGTTTACACCTTATAAATTCCAAAATGACTGCGTAAGGTTTACGGTGGTTGAGGGTTTTTGGCTGAGGGAAATTTTCCCAATCAAGTGATGAAAACCACGTAAATCAAAAATTTAATAATTTTCCACGAATTTAGAATTGTGTGGGAACGTTCCTTTATCCTAATTTTAAATTCATTTTTAAGTATAGGTTTTCGAAGAGAACCTATTCATTAACGACTTTATCCTTCAAATAGAATTCTTGGCGAAAAACTGACTGGAATTGTGGCCCCTGCGTACAGAACGATACTTCCGGAAATACAGTGTATCGGAGAACACATGTCTTCCTGCGCATTAAATATGCCGTAGAGATGGGAATTTTAGTTCATTTTGCGGATTTAGTTCATTGAGTCTATTTCACCGAAGTGAACTAGTTCAATTAGTTCAGTAGTTCAGTAAATTTTTCAACTCCATCACTTCAATCAGCTGATTCATGATTGGCTCATATCATTTAAATCTAATTTATTATATAATATTATGACCGACTCACTCGTATTCATAAATTCATGTTAGAACTATTGGTTAATTGTTTGACTCACTCATCGACTGCTGCTTACTTCAACTTCAGTTCGATCAACGGATCGAGTAGAATAGACTGATAAGAACTGAGAACTATCCAATAAAAAAAAAAGAACTAAAGAACTAGTTCATTTACAAGTGAACTAAATGATCGATTAGTTCATTTCTAGGATTTGTTCAAAAGAACTAACTCGTGAACGAAAAACCCATCACTAATATGCCGACAGTTACTTCCCTCGTTACAACTAGGAAAATTTGGGCCCACTGTGGGCCTAGGCGTTGATGCCTTTATGAAGAAGGGGAAAAAAAGGGAAAATTCGCTTACACTTTTGTAACATACACCGACGTCATTGCTCTCAACTTAAAAACGCCCATTGAGCTGAATGGTACAGCCTATGCAATATGTTTTATTCATAGAAAACTGAAATAACATTATAGATTATTTATAGACTATAATAAATATTTATTGGCTCATTTTGAAGATAAATTATTGAGCTAAGTATGAATGAAAATAATTTACCTATACTAGTCAACTTGCTGTGCTTTCTATGAACAATTAAGCATAGCCCAGTAGAATTATTACAGATCAAAAAAAGATATTAATTTCTATATCTATAATAGTTATTTGTAATACAAGTGCAAACAGTAGGTGATTTTGACACAAGTGTGAATTTTGCAGCACTCGCCAATAGTCAGACGGGTTACTTATTAAATCGAATAAGTGTCATATCAAATACGTAGTTTGCATGTGTGTTAAACATTATTTTTCGCCAAAAAATTGGAAAACTTTGTTTTTTTTAAACAAATCTATAGAGGTAATTAATAATTTTATTTTTTTTTAAACTAAAAAATCTCCACACCTCTCTAAGAATCTAATCCCCAAAAAAATGAATCAAGAGATTTTGTTTGGAACCAAATAATCAACTTTATAATTTTACTTTTGAAAAAATTATATTGGAGTAACTCTAGAGAATCCAGTTTGCCATTTTAAATACTTAATTAAATTCTATTTAAAATGAATATCTACATAAGGGCCTTTAAGAATATTTGGTAAGTCAATAAATTTATATTATCGGAGTCATCCAACACTGAATGAAAAATTGCGACGACTAAACTTTAAGTCTTCTAAAAAAAATTTGATATCTGATAAACATATCGATGTATTGATTATTTATTGTAAGTTTCAGGTAAAAAAAAAGCGTGTATTCCCCTGGGGCATACTCATGAAGGATTGATTTGTAAATAGAGATGTGTTGGTTGACCGAGAACTAATTCATTTGAACTAATCTTTTGAAAGACCTAAATGAACGAGACTGAAAGATGAGAATGAACTAGTTCATTTTGAACTAAAAGATATTATCAAATCAAAGTTATATTGTATAGACATACAAGCTAGTTCACTCTTATACGTCACAGCATTGTTGTTAATCACTGGATGAGTGGAATTTCTTATCAATCAACAAAAAGAAACGAAATAGTAAGCATTTTTGGGGAATGAAATGACTTCTTTTATACGCAAGTATATCTATATATACGAATTATATATAGATATACTGGATTGTAAAAGAAGTCATTTCATTCCCTGAAAGGCTTTCTATTTCTGAAATTAACTATGTATAGAAAATGTATACGAATCAGCTCTCCACATGAAATAATACATACTCAAAGGTTTGATTCATGCAGCTCATTTCGTTCATTTTGAACTAGTTCACTGAACTAGTTCATTCAAAAGACCGAGACCTGTTGAACTAAATCCACCAAATGAACTAAAATGCGCATCTCTATTTGTAAACATAAAATAGTGTGGTTGTACGTGTGGGCACATGTACAACAACACACATACATGTCATGTAACACACACGCACACATGAACAAGAATTACAATTGTAAGAATGCGAATCTGATGATTGTAATTCTCATTTAGTCCCTACCATAGGCACGAGTGCTAAGATGTTTACACAGAAAAAATTGCAATGAACTATAGATGGTTATCAATATATTTAATAAAAATATCACTCTAAAGGTGTCTTTTTGCTAAAAACTGATTTTCCGGAAATTTTTGGTTTTTCAGTTTTCTCGGAAATTACAGTTTTTTTAAAACCACGAACACAAAATTTTTTGCAAAAATTTTATTTCTCCAATTTTCTTGGAAATTATTGAAAAACTTCGTCAGACTTGCAACTATATAAGGACAATCTATCGTGAAAATAGTTTTATACCCTTATCTATATTATAAATTTAAGTTGCTTTTTTCTATTCAAGCATTTTTCGTCTCAGACTTGACTGATTTTTGTAAAATTCTGGACCCATTAGGTTTTTTTCTTGCAAAGTTTCATTTCAAATTCTTCGTTCCGATAGTTGTAATTAAGTTCGAAAGTTATTACTAAATATTTTAGTTGTGGAACTGTTCTGTATGAAAGCTGGTTTTCGGTTCTACTTAAGTGTTTTACTGTCAGTGTTGCGAAATGAAAATTCAAAAAAAACTCTTGCGCTGCAAGCTTTGCAAGAAAAAGTAGATTTTCTTTGTTAAAAAATCACCTGCATCACCAACATACGTCTAATATAGTTATATATAAAATATTAGTATTTTTTTGCAAAAAATTACCCATATCACATAAATACGAAGTATGGGATAAAATATACTGATTCAGTACCATGTTTTCAAAAAATTTTACGAATAAATTTTTCATTTTTGTGTCGAAAATCATTATTTTTTTGTGAAATGAAAAATTTTTCGAGCTTCTAACTAGCTCGAGTTTAAAAGAAATAATTCGATGGTTCTCTTTCCTGCAGTGACGAAAATTGTGGATTGTTTAAAAAAAGGAACAAAAAAAAAAAAAAACCAATTATATGTGAAAAAAATCTCCCACATAGCAAAACGAAGTATAGTGTGCAGTTGTTTACGTTCTGGTTACGCAAGTATTAGCGGAGATTTTAGTATCCGTGTTCAAATTTAGGGGCGTAAGCGGCTGTGGGTTGGGCGAGAATCGACATTTTATTGAGATCTGGTAATTTTAAGGTTAAAACGAGTTCTTTTCTCTATGAAAGCTAGATAATGAATTTTTCAGGACCGTTATCAGAAGGGTAAAAAAAAATCACATTGAATACCTAATAAGTTGGGAACAAATTGGCCAATCAAATCGGAAATTGGTAGGTCTATTCCTTGTATGAGAGGTACTATTTGTACCAACTTTTGCGACTATTGAAGGAGAATTGCGACTTTTATTGAGATAGCATGAAAAATTAGCAGCTCCGATACCCTCGGGGAATGAACTGTAATACCAAAAGCAACTAAATTCTGATGCATGTTAGATATACGTTGAATCATTACCTGTACTAAATTTTGTGAAAATAGTTCGAAAATTACTCTATAGCTATTAATCTACCAAAAAATGAAACAAAATCGCCCCCACTAAACGTACCGTAAGGCCCAACCACATCGTAAGGCCCATCCGCACCAAAATTAGTGGGCACTGTCCCTGATCTACAGCACATTTGTATAGCAAATTTCAGGCTTATCGATTGAAAATTGCGACTTGTACGCTGTTCAATAAAAAGTTCATATAAACTGACCTATCGGACGGACTATGCGTCCGATCCGAACCAAAAACAATAGGGTTCTTCCATAGGTGGATCCAAATTTGTGTTTCAATTAATTTCGAAACTATCTGATCAAAATTACGCCTGAAAATGGACTCAACGCAAAAGGAGGTACATACAAAAAAATACGTGAATTCTCAAAAATAGTGCCAACATGCTCAGAAAATCATAAAACGAAAAACGTTCCCACTCCCACCCCTGGGACGGATACTCAGAATATTTTAGTACCTAACTAGATTTTTTTCAAAAATTTATACTTCAAAACTGAGAGTTGGAATTAAGTTCGATTGTTTTCATGGAAATTTTTATTTTCAGACCTGTTCTGTTGAGAGTTACTTCCCAATTCTAGGTACTTCAGGGTGTTAGTTCAGTGTCAATTCTAAGAAGTCCAAACTCAAAAAAATAAGATCTATAATCAATTTTGAATGTTTTTTCAAAATTTTTAGTCTCTGAACCTGTTCTATTCAAGTATTATAGTTCTCAAATTTACTTAAAGATTTTATTTCATTGTCGTTCTGAGAAACAAAAACACAAAAAATATGAAAGATGTAATAAGGTTCGGAGGTTTTCGGTAAAAATTTTAGTTCTGAACCAGTTAGCTTGCAATTAATGGTGTCACACCTGCCCGAAAGGCGTGTAATTCAGCTTGTGTATATATATATATATTTATTTTTTTTTCATTTCGAACTTATTTAAAAAATTTATGGGAGTCGGTAGAGACACTCAGAAATGTGTTCGAGCCTTTCATGTGCTGCGCATTAGTGTTCAAAATTTTTGAAATTCAAACAGTAATTTTGGAGGTAAGAGTTCTCAAAGTTTTGCAAACCCACCATGTTGTCGCACCAATAATTGCCGTGAATTGAAAGATTTTTGCCAGAAATTTTCATGGCTGTTACAAACCATATTTGGGACCGATTTGATATTGAATTTGAGTCAAATGGCAGCCAATACAAAATTTGACAATTTTGGAAAATACACTATCGCTAAATGTAGGGAAACTTTTTTTATACGCTTTTATTCTACTCGCTCAATTTGTTGAAGTACACTGGATGACCAACTTCAGCGCTGCTTTCACATGTTGCGACATACGCACACATATACACATATCTGTTTTTATCAGTTATTTTTCATTTTTGCCAGTATTTCTGTCTTGTTATTTTAAAATAAGTATAAGGCTAGGTTCACACGAACGTCATTTGAACAGATGTTAACGTTGGTGCGTTAGATTTGCTGTTACTCTTTATCTGTCACATGAACGGCAATTTTTACCGCTGTTTGTCATTTTTTTTTTCATTTTTGTTGACAACATGGAGGGGGAAAAACCAATAGAAACAGACCAGAATGAACTTCTCCAGAAATATAATGACTTTTTTTTGCCGTTCATGTGATTGGAGCCATTGTATTTCATATATTTGATAACGGCGATAAAATGCAATGTTCTGAGAAACTCCGTCAAAAAAAAACATTGGAATTTTGCCGCAGCGGCAATTTTGATGTCTGGTGCCGGGTGGCAGTTATCAAATAATTTTTAATACTTGATAACGGACGGCAATTCTACGTCTGTCAATGACCGCTTGTGTGACCTAGGCCTAAGTGTACCCACAAATTACAAATTTATCACACGAATGTAAACGTTTGTTTTATAATTTGCGTTGTTGTGCGAGTGCAGTGTTTTTTGGAAGAGTAAAAAATTATTATCAGCTATCACATCTTATCAATTGCTTGCTTTTTCAACGTAAGTCTTATCGCTTGCTAAATCCATGACCTTGTTATCACGGTAGCAATTTGTACCTTATGTCCTCATCCTATACGGGTTGGGAATTTTTTTTTTTTCTCAAATTATAAAATCGTATTTTTTAAAAACTAGTTTTTTAATCTAAATTTATTCTCTTTTTTTCGTGTAAATTTCTTGAAAAAATTCCAACTTTTCCATGTCAACGTTTTAGAAAATGAAAATTACTGTTCACTTTTCACTATTCGTTTTGCATTATTGCCCATCGTCGTATTCCATACGCGCTGCAGGTTGGCCAACGCGTCAGGCGCACCAACGCAACCACGCAACGCACGCAAGACCGGCACGACGTCGGTCACGCTTTTACGCGATAGTATTTCACAATACTATTTTTCCAATTCGTCGTCGCAGGCCCGCTCCAGCTCGTTCCAGCTCCAGAGCCACGATGCTGGCACGCTGCGGTTCGCAATTCGTTCGTGCATACTGTATGGTGTACGGCTACGCGCACTTCTCCACGAGTGAAGACGTACGTCGTTCGAAAAAAAGGTCCGCTCCTCTCGCAACCGGTTCGAATAAATGCCATGTGGAAGTGCGGAAGGAGCAGTAGTCACCGCAGCGGAAAGGTGGGGGTATAGTTTTTGGCGCGTTACATCAACGTTATGGTGGAAGGGGCGACGCAGTGGCGGCGGTTGCGGGGTGATTTTGGCCGCCGTGGTGGCGGCGGCGGCGGCGGCGGCGGCGGCGGCAGCGGCGGCAGCGGCGGTGGCGACGGCAGTGATGACGATGGTGGTGGTTGTCGGTGCCCGTAGTCATATGTGATGCCTACCTTTATGCCTGGACACGAATAGAAAAATGAAAAAAAAAAAAAAAAAATGAAAAAGAAAAAAAAACGTGTTCACGCGCGTAACACAGGCGCGACAAAATACCTATAATGTACGAGAGTGAACAGAAGTTGTGGTGGGGCGGAGGGGTGGCGAGGGACGTGTTTTTTCTCTCCGGCTTGGGAACAATTCGGTCTCACGTTTCTCAGGACTTGATAGACGAACGATGGGGTGAGAAAGAGACGAATAAAAGAGTGAGAAAGATGGTGTGAGATCGAGAGGAAGGGGATAAGAGTTTAAAGCGGAGAAGAGAAGGAGAAACAGAGAAATAGAGAAAAATAGCGAGATTGTGAAAGAGGGAGAGTAAAAACCGAAACCGATGAAATGAAAGAGAGAACACGAAATGGAAAGAAACGATAATAAAAGTGGAAGACGAGAGAAACAATGCCCGAACGAGGGGAGGGGGCGAAAGATAAATATGAAAAAAGTGAGAATGACGATGCACCCTTCTCGTCCGGAAAAACCATAAATACGATAAGTGGACGGGTATTTTCAAAATTTAAGGCTAGAACAGGTACCACGGTCCTACCTATTTGGTTATATGAGGCCCCCCCAGCCTCTACTCTTCTCCTATGTTTGTACTATTAACATATCATTAACCATTTTGCTACACGTTTTGGGTCAGTAATGACGAATTTTCTAGTGTTAACAATTTTCCCCTTTTGCATGTGGTATATCGACTGAGGTGGCTTCATTCATAAGGAATTCGCCCACGTGAAACCAATAATCTTTATACTTAATTTCAAATTTTAATCAAAAATTTTACGTGAAAAATTAAAATTTTTGGCTGTCCTGATGAACTCAAGAAAGAACCCCTCAAAATTAAACCTACCAATAACCATCCTCAAAATCAATATTAAAATTATTATTAAATTACCGCATTCTCATACCTATTCTTACCCCATGTCAATACTCACTTATTTTACTTCACGACTCAACCTGCATAGTGATGTTATTTTAATGCATTACGAAAAGAAATTCTACAACTCTAAAATCTATTAATTTAATATCAAAAATCATTAAATGTAACAACGCTTACCTTCAAAAATACTTTGTGGAATTACAAACCATAAATTACAAATAAAATATTTGTTTTTTATCTTTAATGGACTCAAGCTCGTTCAGATCTGTCGAATGGCGCCCAGAAATCCGAAATTCACTAGGATGAAATCTTTTTGTCAGGAACCAACAGATTTCAACATTCGAAATTGTTGACCCAACTTCAGATTTTTGGAACTTGAATTTGGATTGACTGGTTCTGATCCGTCACACTTTTGATTTTGTCAAGGAATAAAATTTTGAAGTATTTCGGTTTCCAATTTTTAATCCAAAAACTAATTTGAGAAAGGCATTTGTAACTTTACCCTTTCAAAAATGAATAATTTCGTCTCAAAATTTCAGTTAAATAAAAATTTTTTACACTTTTATGAAAATTCTTTACGTTTTCAAAATTTACAAGAATATTTCACCAAAAATAATCTTTCCTATTAAAATTAGGAAAGTCTTCGATAATTATTACATACTAGTGCGCAACCAAAAATTTTCAAATTATTAGAAAAATCACCAAAATATTCACGAGTTGAATAGCAGACTACTTCACACTTTTATACACGTAATATTTAAACAAAAACCAATAACTCCTGGTCTTGGAGACTTTTCACTATTATTCAGTAGAATACTTTATAATAATGTGCGAGCATTGTGCAACTCTATTGAAGAACAGCAAAAAAATGGTAAATTCTGCCAGTGCTCACTGATTTTATTTTTAGCCACTAAAAATCCCAAACTGTAACCCAAATTTCTAAGATAAAGCAACGATTCGTTAGATTCCTTCAAATGGGGAACAAAATTTTATAATTTCCACAAGAGAAATACTATTATAAACCAAATGTATCGAAAAAGATAGAGATATTCAAAGAAAATAATTTTCCATTAGATTTTTGGTAATGTCAGAAAGAAAAAAGACTAAAAAGTTATAACGACTGGAGAAGGATAAAAAATAATAAAGAAAATTTTAACATCAAGATGGAGATGAACAAGTGAGCGGCAGAACAAGGTAACAGTGTAGCCACGAGTGAAAGTGAAGAAGTATTCAGAGAAATATAGTCAAGTGTTCGCAGGAGTGTGAGGAGAGGAGGATTGGTTGTCTCAACAACCAGCAGTGAAATATCGATATATCAATAACTATCAATAACAATCAATATAAAAATTGATTAATATTCGTATAAATATTGTTGAGACCACCAATCCACCTTCCCTCTCACTCCTGCAAACACTCCGCTATTTTTCACTTTATACTTTTATATCTTTACTCGCAGCTTTACACTATTCTGCCACTCACTCGTTTATCTCACTTACTTTGTACTTTATTCATTGTTCACAGCTCTGCTGTAAATACACACACTTCTGAGACGTTACTTCGAGTACATTTTTATTTCTTCATGCAATTCATTTACTTCATCGATTCACAAGCTCTGTAACTATAGATTAATATAGATATAGATATAAATTATTATCAATATTATTTTGCAGTTTTTTCAAGTAAGCTCTCTTTCTCTCCATCTCCATCTCAGTTTCTACATGTATTTCATCTTTATCTCTACCTTTATCTCCATCTACAAACTGGGTTTTCTAGCGAATCATTGCCGCACTAATTATTTATTTATTTTTTTTTTTTATGTGAGAAATATTCTGAATGAATCCTTTGCGAGATAAATTTTTCCTAATTTTCTTGACATTTATCTTCGATTATGAGCAGCTCATGATTAGGTGGGTATTTAAAAATAAAATCATTCAATACCCAAGTAGTTTGAAAAAATAAATATCTGTAAGTATAAAAAAACAAAATTCACATTGAACTGATTAAAACCTACTAAAATTGACGGAATAAAATTTCTCCAGCAAGATCTGAGGGACTCGAATTGTTAAAGTTAGTGCTCTTTTTCTCTGTCATATAGGTAGCCGGTAGGTTTTATACGTCAATTAGTTCTAATTTGATTATAAAACTTTTTAATTAGCGCTGACTCCAATAATTCCAGTCCTTAGATCTTAACGGAGAAATTTTTATTCATTCAATTTCGGAAGGTTTTAATCAGTCTTTTTTTACCGAATTTTTATTCTATGGTTTTAATGTTGATTCAGTTGTTTGAAAAAAAAAAAAAAAAATTTAAATGCTCTTTTATTTCTAGGTATTTTAGCAATCATAGTAGGTAATTTTGTTTAAAAAAAAAAATTTTTTTTAAGATACCTGTGGGGACTCAATGGTATGAGGCAAGGGGCTCGGACCCCTCAACGACAGTCGCCGCCCCAAAGGGCAGGCTAACTTATTCGTCTATACGACGTTAAACGAAACACAAAATACGTTCGATCGTAATTACCTACAAGTACGTGCAGGTAATATACGAGTACCGAATCGTGACATCACCAAACAATGTCACGATCCGTACACGAACCGGCCAGCCATCTCTTATCATGGTAGGGGATGATTCGACCTCGCCGCCCTCACTGACGTACGTATTTTCATACGTACGTGTGTTTGTGTGCACGCGAGTAAGCCATATAAAAACCACCCGAACCGGCTCTAAAATTGCCAGTGTTCGGTCTGGTTCTGGCTTACCCATACGCTTGTATGTAGTGGCTGAACACGCTTAAATTCTGTTGAATTTCCTTCTGGTGAGAATATCTCTCACGACAAGGTATTCCACAATACCTAACTGAAAAAAACTGTGTGATTAATTCCAAATTAAATTAAATGGAACTACACGAGACCACCTTCTATCATTTAAAGAAAATTTAATCAAAGTCGTCTTAATAGTTCTTCGGAAATTCGAGGACAAACAAACATACGCAGGTACATACTTACATACAATATATAAGCATCAAATTGAGAATTCGCTTCTCTTTTGAAATTGGTTAAAAAAAGAGTGTTTTACTCTTACATGATATTTATTCGCTAGCCCATCCCAGAAAAAAAGCTGGCTCCGTCATTGACAAATTCTTCCATTTCTTCTCCCATAAGCCTATTCAGTATATTATTATTATTAGTAGTGGATATTTGAATTCTAAACATGAACTAAATGGAACAAAAAAAAAAAACAACAACAACAACAACAACATACAACTCATTCTGTGATCATTTTTACAGACTTTATAAGCCAGACTCGACAAAAAACAGTTAAAGTTGTGTGGATGCTGCGGATGCAGTTAATGGCTTTGTGGGTGTCGTTATTACGGTATGTCAGTTACGTGTCGAATTTCCTTTCCCCTTTATTCACTCCTCATTTTTTTTTTTCTGTTTAGTTTATTAGCGACCCTTAAGACCCGTTAGAAACGAAATATTTGGACGCCTATAACGGATTTCGACAGGGTGCTACCTACGTTGACGCATTGACCGGAGATTTTGTGAATCGCGTTACACTTCTGCAGGACGTGGATTGTGGACGATAATACAGGAAGAGGAAATGGTCGGGCTGAAGGTGTTGTTTGGGTTGGCGGGAAAATAAGCTGTTTGTTGGGTACGAAGGTGTCCGCTTAAAGCGTCCGAAAGTGGGGAAAAAAAAAAAAAAAAATCAATCCCAATATCAGACTGTGTAACGTCGTGAGTATACACTTACCCTGCGTCTGTGGCACCGCAAATATATTATGGCTAATTGATTCGTTAAACCGAGCAGTTATCGAGTTTGGATACACGTAGCTGCGATGGCAGGTGTGTGGAAGTATCGAATTGCATGACGAAAAAACTGGATATTTATCCTCACGAAAGAGATAAGAAACGTCGAGAAAGGGGTATGTAAATAAATGCGTTTACGACTAATGAAGTTTAAAAATTTATCAGCTGGAAAATCTGAAAACGAGATTAAAAAAATACTCAAGCGCAGCAATACTTCACTGGAAAACCTAGTTTGTCAGCTTCGTCTACAATTCAACGAACAATTTTGGTAGTTATCGATATCTAACGAATACGTCGATCTATATATATTGTTGTTTCCGTTTTAGATAATATAAGTACAATGACCTCCAACGCCGTCAATTGGGAGGAGATACTTTATGCAACACAGGTGACTTTTTTTTCTCCATAAATTTATTTTTGTTCCACATTTTTCTTGGAAATTAGGTAGGTAGGAACTGAATTTATTAGACACCAAACTTCTATCAGACCTGGTCCTACGTAAGAGCAGGGCTGTAGAGAGTAAATCTGGGTCCGGGGGAGAAAAACATTATGGGTCCCTTGAAAAATTGAAAATTGCATCCACGCGCAGGTGTAGTATCAAGAATTTATCTTTGGAAAGGGTTTTGTAGCACTGAGAAAGCTTATTTCACGAGTAAAAAATAGTATATTGTGTGACGAGGGCGTAATGTGGTCTATTTTTTTACTGAGTGTGAAAAATTTTCAGATAAGCCGAAGGTGAATGCTGCAAAATTGCCACGGGTTAAAATAGCCCACGAGCACTTGTCGCACACCATACTTTTTGGAATTAATGTACAAAAAAAAAAAGTATATCGACAACTTCCACTCCCAATGAAAAATAATCATAAAGGAAATAATTTTAGAAATTATAGCTAAAAAAACACAAAAACTGCATGTTTTCCATTATTTTGATTTTTTTTTTTTCATTTATTTTCAAACAGCTAAGAACAATTAACAAATTATAAGGAAAGTAGTTTCAAGCAATTTTTTTCTTCTTTCTAGTAATACTAATCCCAGATTTCTAGCTTAAATAGGGGCTGAGGAATCACTGAGTAAAAGAAGAGAGGTTTCTCTATTTCAAAAAAATTTTTTTTCATCAATTTGTGTTTTTTTATTTGTTTATTTTCAAATTGTTAAAGATGATTAAAAAATCAAACGAAAACTAAATTCAGGTAAATTTTCTCCTCTTTTCAGAGATACCATTTTTAACTCTCTAGCTTAAATAGCAACTGAGAAATTGTTGAGGGCGAGAGGAAAAGTTTATATGTAGATTCCATAATATGGCAAATCTCCCATTAATTTGCGTTTTTTTCATTTATTTGTTGTCAAATAGCTAAAAATAATTAGAAAATTATATGGAAATTTTTTAAATTATATCCGCTTTTGATCATTACAAAGCCCAGCTCCCTAACTTAACTAAAGGCTGAGGAATCATTTGAGTTTTTTTTTTTTTTTTTTGAAAAAAAGAAATGTTGTGTTTGATTGAATTGGCAGCTTGACGAATAGTTTTTCACAAAATAACTAAATAATAATATCAAAATGATTATAGGTTCGAATATTTTACACCTTGTTGCGCAGGATTGGCATATGCAACAGTGCGTAATAGTACATTACTATACAAGGGAGGAAAGTAAGCAATTGCAGACAAGTTGCGAAGTTGCGGGCTGAGCAAAAGGCGAGTGCTGCAACTGCTCACAAGTGGCAATCACTTACTTTTTGACTCTGTATAGTATTTTACTATATAGGTGAATGAAAAAATATTTTGAATTATTCTAGTTATTTTAGTCTTATAAATTATAAAATAGCCATGCCAGAAACGTGTTTAATACCGATGTGTCGTACCAATTATAAAAAACGAAAAAGCGAATAAGAAGAAAGTGATAACATTTTATCAATATGTACCAGTTTTCAAATTTCCTCGTTGGCTCATCACTGTTATTTGAACAACGTGAAAATAGTCCTCCTCAAACAAGGAACCAAATAGTTTTTTTCCCTATTTGTGTATTTTTCCCCCGGTTTGGTTATTTTCTTGTCCGCTGTGAAGTCTCGTTGGTAAAACCTTGTTTTTTTACTATCAATCTCGTTCCTAAAGTTGCATTTTTCATTCACCTATATGGTAAAGTACTTTACGCACTCTTGCTCAGTCTTTGGATGTGTAATTGATTGTAAAATTATCGTCCATTTCATAGGCCAAAAATTCGTTTGTTTAGATCCGCTATGTATGCATGTAAAACTCATTCTTTTCTGCATGTGTTGCAAAAACATTTTTAAGCGTTTTTCAGTAGATTTTCCGCAAAAATTTTTCTTATTTCTTACTTTTTTGGAAAATGTCGGGCCCCTAAAAATCCCGGGCCCGGAGAAATCACTCCTTCCATCCTTTTTGTTCGGTCTGCATAAGAACTACCTTCTGTGAAAATTTTAGCCCTATTGTATTGAGTTTCCACAAAGATGGAATCTCAACAAATGATACGAAAGTCTTTTTACTTCGTATTCGCTAATCAACATTTTATTCTTAAATCTTAATTGAAACCTATTTGCCTAAAATCACTATTGTAGACCCTTAACTTCTCATTCTTCACTCTAATAATGGCAAAACAGGAATGAATCATCTCCAAATGTAGAAGATGAATTCACCTATGTTTTTGTAGAATGCAAAATAGCCGAATTGTTTCTCATGGTGTCTAGAAACGTGTATCCCTCAAAAGTAATGACACTTTGGGTGTCAGCACTTTTTAGAAAGTTTATCTGTGTGAACTGTGCAGTGTATACGAGGCTATTATTTTAGGAATTAGGAATAATAGTCATCTATAATAAAATTGTTTCGCCACATTTATACAGACGATGAAAATTGCCTGTATAAATGGGATGGAACACCTGTCACTTTTGTAGCTCTCTCAAAATCCTGGAAAAACCATTTTTTCACCAATTTTTTCTCTCAGGATTTTCCTAAATTTTATCCCTGTGGCAATGAAAAGGGGAAAACTGTGTTCACAATGATTAATTAATTGAAATTACATAATTATTTTTGAAAAACCACCCCTTTGCAAGCTTTTATACGAAATTTCTTTCTTTTGTTCTTTTACTTTTTTTTATGGAGAGTCTAAAAGTATAATTATATTATTGACACGTTTATTATATTGATTATAGAGGACCTGGAGAAGAATTTCTTCTACTAGACAGTTTAGGAATTGCAACACACCTTAGGAAAATAACATTTTGGCATTCCAAAATGGATTCACCATTCTATTTCCAGGTGAATATATTAGTGAATCATTATGATTCGACGCACCAGGAAAATACAGTGCTAGTAACAAAGTATGCACTTGTTCACTATTTTGTTGCCTCATCAGATAGCGTTTGTACAAAGTCATACTTTGTTACTAGTACTGTGTTTTCCTGGTGTGTCGAATAATGACTCGATGTTATAATTATTCACATGGAAAAAACACGAGTCAATTTTGGTTGCACTCAAATATTATTTTCCTATAGTACGTCGAAATTTGAATCACCCTGTACACATAGGTATACATATATATATATACATTAAAAAAATTAGGTGAAAGTGGGAAAATGGTATCTACCAATTGTTTTCTTTTCTCATGAAAAGGATAATTTTCATCATCATTAACTCTAACTCTTCTACGAGGTCAATTCTAATATTCCATTTACAAGAAAACTGGATAAAAATATGTGTTCATTTATTTGTTCGATTTAATTTCAAAATACTCGCCTACTTTTATTCGCTAATTCATGCGGTTGGTGGCTTTTCATGAGCGAAAATAAATATGGCGTGCCTATCTTCCGCTTCTTGGTGAGATTAACAAAACTTCAATTTTGAGCGAAAATGAGGTCATTTTTGGTTTACTGTAAAATTTTTATTTTTTTCTAATAAAAAAGTGATAAATGTTGCTGTTTTTATTCAACGAGGTTGAAACATACGAAGAAAATTGTTTCGATTGAAAGGAATATACGTTTTTCCTTTATGCGTGTAGATAGGCAACTATTCCAACAGTATCAGTGTGAAAAGATTCGCAGGAATGTTCCAAACGAATATATGTAGAGCAGGGATAGTATTCTACGCGTAGAATTCGATATTCTGCATTTGTGATGTAGAATATGTAGAACATGATATATGTAGAATTTCAGTTCTACTACATGGCCATCTTTGATATTAAACTGGTGAAGATCTATAATAGAAATTGTTGAGCCCTTTTTGGTCAGGTGTCGGTTACTCCCTTGAGGAAATTAATTTTATGTCAGTCTACAAATTTATTTTCACATACTTTGCACGATTTATTGAAATTACAAAATACTCTTTCGGAATGTAGGCCTGATTCCTGAACTTAATGCGATTAAAACCTAATTTCAACCTGTCAAATTCTAATTAAAAGTACATCCATATTTTTCACCTTCACCTAACGTATCCATTAATGAGTGTAAAAGAGGAGTATCTGCTAGTTATGAAAATCGTTTTAAAAATTCTTCTTTTAGAAGAACGAAGTTCAGGAATGTGGACTTAAAAACGAAGAAACCACTTCGTGAAAATAACGAAGAAGCGACAAAACGAAGGAAAAGAGAGAGATAAGTGAGTGAGAGTGTGAATGAGTCAGAGGGGAAAGAGAAAAGAAATAGCAACTCTTCCATTTTGTCTGGTCACGAATGTAACGACTCTTTGCACAAACCATTCTCATGCTCTTTTGAACCTTAAAATCATCGCCTTTATGCAAACTATTCAATTATTTCCAGCACGAAGTAACATAAACGTTAAGATAGGTTGCTAATCTCGTTTATAAATCACCTCAAAATTCGCCTACAGCAACTGTGAACTTTTTTTTTCTTTATTTTGGCTTACCTACGATTTTTACTGTGAATTGTAATGTTATAGGTACTGTTTTTTTACTAACTTTCTAAATTATTGCAAAATTATAATATTAATTTAAAGCCTAAAAAAGAGTTGGGTAAATTTGAAAAAAAAAAAAAAAAATCAAATTAATTTGAGTGCACATTTTCTGTGGAATTTTAGCCAGTGGACAATTATTATGCCTAGCTGTCGTGGAGTTATTTGATCGATATACGTATTTTACGAAGTCATTAACTTTCTTTTGGAAATTTATGTTTATTTCTTTCATTTTAAAGAGTAAAAATTGACAACTTATAAATTGACGTTGAAGGTTGTTGAGTCGATTACCTTTCCATTAGGTTACACTGATTTTGATATTTCAAAACTTCACGAACAACAATACGTATAAGACGAAGGTCAAAGCCCAAACTAAGAACACCACCAAAACTTAACTATGCAAGACCAAGATCGAGACCGAAGCCAAATGAAAAACTCGAGAAACAAATAATAATTATTAAGATTAATTATAGTATAATTTTTATTTTTATTTTTTTATATTAATTTTTTATTTGTAATTAAATTAACTTTGTTTTATTATTTTTAAAGATATAGTAATTTGGATTTTATTTATATAATTTAAAATAAAATATTAGATTGTGATTCTAAAAATTTTATGTTCGCGATTTTGCTATTTACTCAAATAATATGCAACTTTTCGAGCTGCATTGTTCTCTTTGAGATTTTTATGTGTTTAAGGTAAATGAAAGGCTAATTTAAGGGGGCTGGGCGACTAAGCCCCCTAGAACAAAGATTTAGTCGGCCAGAGATTTTTCCCCAAAAAATTGTGTATAAAAGGTTGAGGTAAGTAATACTTACTCAGAAAGCCTTGCAAAAGCATAATTTTTTGTGGAGAAGGACCTTTGTTTCAGCACTATTATGGAGAATGAGGGTACTGTGGTCTCCAGTTAGGTCCCAAAATAGTTTTCGCTTACTCTGTTCGCCATAAGTTACCATTCTTACATCAAACCTTTTTCGTGATTTTCTGACCGGACCTTCTTCCCAAAACCCGCCACTGGGTGAAAGGGTATAGTATATCTTTGACAGATATAACCTGACAGAAATTTAACTCCCCTCCAAATGTTGTGAACAAAATCCGGCTATATGGTAAATTAAGATTTTTATTCACATTTGTTTGGCAGACATGAATGGTATAAGTTTAATGTAGCCATCAATTATAGGGCTAATCTTGTTAGCCAAACTGAAAATTAAACCAAAACCAAAACTAAAATTTGTATGGTCTTTGATTTGCTGTTGCTCGTCTCTAATTGAGGTAATGCATGAAAGTTGATTAATTCACTTCTCTGAAAACAATACGAATTTTCGACCAAGCTACAAAAATTGGCCTTTAGAATCCGATTAAGATAAGAGGGTAGCACATTTGTGCAAGCTTGTCTGTGGCGAAGCTAGAATAAAACTTTTGGGGGCTCAAAGTCTTGTCATTTTTTTCACGGATGAAACTAAGTACCTATAAGTAATTATTACCTTTCTTTATCTTAACAGTCAATGTTTCAAATTTCTCTCAAAAGGAGGGGGTAGCTTCAGTAGGTTTTAAGCCGGGTACACATTTATATAATTTTCTGCCATGCAATATCATGATACGACTAGCTGGTTGACCGAACGTCGCTCGGAAGCCACTTTTAAATTCTAAAATCTCAATTTTGTTTATTGATTTATATTTTTTGAAGGTTTCGTTGTGAGGAAGTGGTGGAAGTGGTGCATAATCACAGATAGGTCCAATTTTAAAAAAAATTCGTGTATTATTTTAAGTTTTTGCCATGAATTTGTTGCCACCTACAGAATATATAAAATTGTAATACCTGGTTCACCGAGCTTTGCTCGGATGTGGAAGAGAAGAAAATTTTGTTAATTTTAATCAAGCTGAAGAATTTCTGCAATATTAGGTACAACCTTCTGTATTATCGTATATCGTACATCTCGAGAATTAAGATTTCATTATTTAACTCGTATTACGTCATCAGTCGTAAATCATAATAATCATATGCAGTTTAGGATTAACAAAATTCGCTAATAAAACCTTTCTCATTGGTTAGTTTTAGGGTTAATCAGTTTTTCAATGTTCGTTGTTATCACTTGCTGTTGATGGATAGACTGAGATGTTCATATATCTGTTCAACAAATTTTCTCAAACTTGAGACCTATCTAGATCATTTTTTCATTCCCAAATACCTCTCTACTGTAATTTTCAGGAACTTTGTCGGTCTGGTTCTTCATAGCATTTACATACAAACATACCCACATACAATTACTGCTCATATTATAGTAGTCCCTGGTTCACCGAGCTTTACTCGGATGTAGAAATTAGAAAAAATTTTGTTAATATAATTCAAGCTGGAGAATTTCATAAATGTATTTTTATGACATATCTCAATTCTGGAGAATAAAATTAAAAACTATAACCATAAACTCATTAGGTACTTCAGTAGTTGTAAATCATAATGATCATACGTTGCCTAGGCTTACCAAAATTCGCTAATAAAACCTTACCTTTCCGTTATTTTTAGCCAGCTGAATTTTTCATCATTCGTTGTAGTTTGTTGTTATCGCTTACTGGTCTGATGGATAAATAGAAATGCTCGTATCTCTGTCATCAAATTTTTTCAAACTTGAGACCCATCTCAATCATATTTTTACACTCAAAAACAGCTATCCTGTGAATTTCATTTACTTTGTTGGTCTAATTCTTCTGAATGCGTTTACATACATACATACATACATACATACATATATACATACATACATACATACATACATACATACATACATACATACAATTATTGCTCGTATTATAGTATAGGATACACATAGATGATACGACTCAAAAGTAGGTACACATTTGTATCATTTTGCCATACCATATCATTGGTGCATATTGTGATACGATAGGCAACAATAATCCGGATCTAATTTTGGGAGGTGTCACCTGGGATTGTATCATACCATCAAATTCTATTGAAAATTTGGCGATCCCAGGTAGCGTCTTTTAATTTGATGGTAAAATACCAACATCGAATGGAAAACACTCATATCATATGATCGTATTATTTTTTGAATACCTGGTTCACCAAACTTTGCTCAGATGTGGAAAAGAAGAAAATTTTGTTAATTTTAATCAAGCTGAAAAATTTCAGAAATATTAGGTATATCCTTTGGTATTATCGTATATCTCGAGAATTAAGATTTCATTATTTAACTCATATTACATCATCAGTCATAAATCATAATAATCATACGCAGTTTAGGCCTAGCAAAATTCGCTAATAAAACCTTTCTCATTTGTTCCTTTTAGGTTTAATCAGTTTTTCAATGTTCGTTGTTATTACTTGCTGTTGATGGATAGACTAAGGTGTTTGTATATCTGTTCAACAAATTTTCTCAAACTTGAGACCTATCTAGATCGTTTTTTTTTGTACACAAATTCTTCTCTACTGTAATTTTCAGCAACTTCGTCAATCTGGTTTTTCATAACGCATTTACATACAGACATACACACATACCCAAATACAATTACTGCTCGTATTATAGTATAGGATTTAGATATTCTCTTCGATTTGTCGCTGAATCAAATGATACAAATGTGTACCTACTTTTGAGTCGTATCATCTATGTGTATCCTATACTATAATACGAGCAATAATTGTATGTATGTATGTATGTATGTATGTAAACGCATTCAGAAGAATTAGACCAACAAAGTAAATGAAATTCACAGGATAGCTGTTTTTCAGTGTAAAAATACGATTGAGATGGGTCTCAAGTTTGAATTTGTAGATGAATTCTCTTTGATTCGTAGCTGAAACCTAATTAATTTAATGGCGACGAATCGAAGAAAATTTGTAGGTGAATTCTCTTCGATTTGTCACTGCATCCTGATTAATTTAAGGGTTACAAATCGAAGAGAATTTGTAAATGAATTCTTATTGATTTGCCGCTGAATTCTGATTAATTTAAGGGCGACGAATCGAATCACCACTCACTGCTTATCTGCATATTGTATGTCCATGGCCTTAATCCTGTTTTGTTAACTGTGATTTTCACTAACAAAGACCACTGCAAAATGAAAAAGTATTCAAGATGAATTCCCTTCGATTCATTTACATCGCAACCAGTTGGCTAAACTATGAAATATTGAAAATTAAAACACATGAATTTCTTTACCATGCTATAGTAAGCTAGTCAGGACATAAACAACACACAACTTACATTATTTTATGATTCGCAGAGGTTCAGGATACAATTAAGAATCGAAAGAAGAAAGAAAGTAAAACAAATAAGATGCTGAAAACGATAGGTAACGGAGTTAATATGTTAAATTAAATATATACTTAATAAACATGGTTATGATGGATTTGAAAATAATAGTTCCTATAATAATTTTCAACGGTTTTTTGAAGACAGTTTCTATCTGTCTAGAAGCCAAAAAGTGAAATTCGTTTGTGATTCGTTGGATTCAATTGTAACATTAAAAGTTGTCATTATCAATCACCACATCGCTGAATTTATAAAATTGAAATATGTTATTGTTGTTAATACAGTAGTTTAACAAATTTTCTCAAACTTGAGACCTATCTAGATCTTTTTCTCGTACCAAAAAACCTTTTAATTGTAAATTTCAGCAACATTGTCAGTCAAGTTCTTCATAACTTATTCACATACACACATACACTCACACTCCCACATACAATTATTGCTCATATTATAGTATAGGATACGGTACGAGGTTACAGACCCCAATACACGTTGAGATGACATAATGATAGAGTATGGAAGAATGATACAAATGTGTACCTGCCTTAATTTTGTAAGGCTTCACCTGGGATTGTATCAATCATACTCAGAGACATACAGCTAGAAATGTCCAATGATGGATAAAAAACATGTCAATGATAGAACATTGATAAAACGTTTCGAAGTTCGATATTTGTTACTGTATATGTGTCATAGCTTAATTGTGTGTGTGTGTGTGTGTGTGTGTGTGTGTGTGCGTGTGTATGTATGTGTATTGATATGAAGATGGCTGTTTTCACAACAAAATATGCGCTGATTTGGATGTGTTTTGTTTTTTGGTAAATAGCAAAATCTGCTATCCACCTAAATTGTCATAGACATACCGAACTCGACTGGTGCTCGAGTATACAGTGCCGAGTCGCGGGTGACCATTTCCAGGACGTTATAATCCGTTTGAAAAATGCGATACGCTCGTCGACGGTGCCAGCCATATACGATGGCAATGCTCCAGGGAATGTGTGCAGCCTAATAACAAAAAAATGATCGAAGACTATGGTTTGCACGCTGTTGACACAAGATCGTATCCTTTTGTACTCGTTAGTCACGCTTTTTTTCTTTTCTTTTTTTTTTTTTTGGCTATCTAGAGAGAAAAGAAGAGAATTTTCGATTCGTTTTTACTTTTTTTCGACCTAAACTCGAGATGCACCCGTTTAAAATCGCATTTTTCTAGCTAACTTTCGTACAGATAGTACGCAGGTATAATGGCGCGCAAATCTAAGTATCTATGTGTACGCCGAAGCCTACGGCATATTTTGGCCTACAGCTTTTATAAAGGCCGGCCACTGATCGTGCTCTGTGACAAAAAAAATTATTCAATCCACGAATAGTACCTCCTGCCGTTTGTTTACAGACAACACGGCGTTTTATGGTGTAAAAAATCTCGAAAATTTTCCATAATAATGCTCAACCATATAAACGTATCCAGTCAGACGGCGATGAAAAACGCAAAAAAAAAAAAAAAAAAAAAAAAAGTGTGAAAGAAAACGGAAAGAACGACAACAACAGAAATCGATAATCTTCTCGAGTTGTTTTCGATCACGATTTCCTATTTGTGTCCCTTTCGATTTTCGGATGAAATGATCGCGCATTAATGTTTCATTCTGGCTTTGATTGTGTAACGTCTTCCAGGATTCGAAGATTTGGATGCACTTTTCTGCCACCGAAATCGATCAATCGTCGACTTTGTCAGCGAAGAGGACGTGAAGACTGCGAAAGCCGTGTCACGATAAAGGCTGTCTGGAATGTATCGTCTAGCTAAATAGTATGCGCCGAAAATCCGTGGAAAGTATGTACCTACGTCGATTTTTGGGCGAAAATCTTCAGACGAATACAGAAACTGGTGAGCTGTTATGCAGTGCGTAGAAACATTGAACACAGTGGTAGAGCTGTGGGAGGAACGACATGAACTACGGTTTAGCGAAAAAAATTCATATAGCTGGCCGAAAAATTTGACAGAGAAGAAATATCGTCCCTTGGCGACACTAAATTGTACAAATTTTCATAATCGGATATTTTAAGCGTTAGTTCTAATCAACGGACGCTTAAAAATGGGTTCCAGAGTTGGTGATTTCTTTACTGGAATACGGGGATATTCAAATTATTGACCTCACGGAGGTGTTAGGAGTGGGGATGATGAAAATTATCCGTTTCATGACAAAAGGACACAATTTACACAAATTTCCTATTTTTACCTAATTTTGTTTAATGTAAGAATATTATGCAGGGTGTCCCAATAAAAATAAATACCTACGTACACATCGATGAGACGAGGAAAAAATATCGACGAGACGAGGAAAAAATCCATGTTTGAACAGTTGCATATTCTCAAATGGAAGGCGCTGTTGGGTTTCGAATGTTGAAAAATCAATATTTTCAACATATGAAATTTTAAACAGCGGAATACCTGAATAGGTACATACGATTATTTTTGACTGTGGGAAATAGCAGTACTGGCTGAGATGAAAATATAAATTATATTAGGTACCACGTTTTGCGTAGTCTAAAAATTAACAGAGCTGAAAAACATTGAAATTTCATAAAATTAAAAACTTAGCATTCTTGGCCTTTCAACAAAAAGTGTGATTATAAATTTTTAATGTTTTCCAGAACTCTCAATTTTGAGAATATGCAAAATATGGTTACATAATTTTTCTATTGTCTCAGCCAGTACTATAATTTCTTCCAGTCAAAAATTGTATTCTGCTGATTAACATTTCTGTTGTCATCGGTTGAAAAATATGTAGGTATATTAATTTTTCAACATTCGAAACACAATAGCGCCTTCAATTTGAGAATATGCAATATTTCTAATTTAGATGTTTTTCTTGTTTCATCAAGTTGTAAATGAAATCTGGACACCCTAGATAATATATATATGAAATATTATGTATCTACCTATGTAGTGAGACATCTGAAATTCCACAGTCTTCCCTCATATCACCACGCAAATTCGAACTTCATACATATACTTAGACTAGAGAATGGTTCATGAATTACAAGTTTATATCCCATCATACCACAGAATAAACAAATTGAAAACCGACACAGATGAAATTCCCATTCTACGAAATATACTAATAAATTCTAATTGTCGACTCTTATATATTGTGGTGACATGTAGATTTTAAACACAATCAACAGTGAACCAATAAATCTTATCTTCCCCAACTGTTCACGACTTTAGTTTTACTCTGAACAGTTAGTCTTGTTTTTGATGTGAATGCTTTCCACTTGTCGTGAATGTTTCATATGTTCACGACATAATACCATTTTTGTTCGACATTTTAAGTCCCTTTATTCTCCATTTCGGAGACTGTTTTTAATAAAACTTAATTGAAAAGTGAACATTGATAGCAAAATCATTTCTGTTTTGCTTGCAAGTGTTTTTGGTTTCAACCATAGGTATACTCGATTGGAATCCATTGGTTCACTAAATATTCAGAAACCACGAGTTTGTACAAAAATAATGAACTGCACGACCAATATTATGTTTTATTTAACCATAAGAAACTTTCTCTATACTAAACATGAATTGTATTGATGAATCTGCCTACCTATAATATTTGTCTACATGAAATTGCCCGACATGTTATGTAGGCCTTGGGAGCTTTCACTGGTGGGTTAGTAGCTTGACTATACTTTCTTTTGTGATTTCAAACCCCATACTCGGGATGTGTGTTCCTTTTTGGACACCAAAATAGTTATAATAAATGTATATATACTACGTATCGCTCACATTTCATGTTTGTGGTTCTGAAGAAACTCAGAAAAGGATAGGGCTGAAATCTTTAGAAAAGATAGTCCTCGTATAATTGCACGTCAAACTGAAGTTTGGTTCCTAATAGTTCGGTATTTTCCAAGAAAAATATAAAACAGTTGAAAAAAAAATTTTTTTTCAGGTTTCTCAGAAAATTACCAAAGGGATAGGTCTGAAATTTTTATGGGAGATATCTAATAGATGTTGGGTGCCTATTGATTCAGTAGTTTCTGAGAAAAATGAGAACAAAAAAATAAAATTGAAGGAGAAAAGCGAATTTCCGATGTTTCTTGATTTATCTCTTTTCGTACGACACTGAGGGTTATGAGCGTCTTTTTCTGTATTACATTTAGCAGCAGTTTTGTATTTGAGGCGAAATGGGCTGCGACGTCGAGTGACACTTCTTTTTAATTGTTTTCTAGGAAACAAGACATTCTGGATTTATTTGAGAATTATCAATAAAATGATAATGTAGGCTAATTTTTTATTTTACACGTTTACTCGTGTATTCAGAGTTGATTATGTTTTTAAATTTTATTTTTTGAAGAATTTTTATTGAACCTACATCGAAGTTGTGATGATTTCAAAATTTTTAATGATTAATGAATTGGCAAACCAGGAATTCTAGCGAAATGATGCTACGTTTCAGTTTTCATTTTTTAGCTGAAGACTCGTTGAATGAAATGAATACTGATGAGAATATTCGATTGTAGTATAGGTAGAGTAGCGTTGAGGAATTTACCCTCTAGTTGGTGATGTTCATGATCATTGAATTGTGCTAAGGGTATAGGTATTTGAATAATATACTGCGAGAATGTTAGGCTAGAATATGTTTTTCGAACTGTCAAACAATTATATGAAAAATTTATTTCGTAGGTAAATACTCAAAGAAATTTCTTCAAAAAATTCCACATTTAAAAAAAATTTAACACGATTTTGGAAACAATTGGCATATAGCCTATGTGTGATTTTTTAAACGTATTTATACTAATTCCAAAATCCGTTCCCTTTCATCAGCGTTCTTCTATCAGCTAAAAAACTCAATTTATACATTGAAACCCAAATGGATAGCTAGACAAATGAAATAGGACTTTAGGTAGCCTAGGAAAACTTGGATACATGGTGCGAAGACACCAAATTGGTTTGCCATAAATACGTTTCTATTGAAACTCGCAGACAGTTATATCAAAGTAATAATACTGAATACGTACCTCTTTAGGAGAGAGGGAAAGAAAAGAGAGAAAAAAAAAAAAAAGACCTCCGTCTAAGCATCACTTTTGAAAAAGACATTTCATTTTTTTACACAAATATTTTTTTCTCTATCCTCGCGTACAATACAACATCCAAGGGATTGATTTCGACCGATCTTGATATGATATTTTAAGGTGGTTTGTTGGTAAATACGTCAAAAAGGATGTTAAAAAATAGTAAATCTATCGTATACCTACACTTTTTTTTTTTTTTTTAATGGTACCCTCGACTGGAAGCACACAAAAGGAGGTATCACACAAGCGTACACACCCTTTATACCTGCGTGAGTGAAAATTCAAAATAATATTGATATGTTGCGTGTTTCCTTCACATCAGCTATTTTTCTTCTTCATATTTTCACCGCCCGTCTTCTACTCCTTTACAGCATTCAGAATTTTTTTATAATACGCCGACGACACGTGTGTTGAGAAATTTTTTTAAATGCTCCCAATATTATATTACCATTTTACCACTTCAAAGAATGAGAAGAAGAAAAAAAATGAATTTCAATTCTTTTTAACTGCATCTTTATAGACCTTCGTGAGGGACGCTTCAATGAAAACTTCAGCGATAAAAATCAATGAATTTCGGCAGGAGTACGTCACCGGAAACGCGAATGGTCGAAAGTGAAAAAAAAAAAAAAAAAAAAAAAGTGGATGAAAATAAAATCGAATCGAAATGGAGATGGATAACGCTTCCTTTCAAAAATGGAATTTATTTTACTTTACCGGAAGGGAAGCAATGCAACTTGGTACGTTAACGAAGGAGTACTCAACAGATTATTAATCATTTGGTTGGACTAGGCAACGACTGAAACAGAAACTGTGGGCAAATACATTCTAATTAAATTTAGCTGTAATTTCACGTTGCAGATAACAAAGTGCTAACTTAGGTTGCCTACCGCGCGAAATCAGCTCCATTTATCCGCCCCTCTTTTTCAAATTTTTTACCTAAACATATTAATGGACTAATTGTCCTCAAGTTGTGCTAATTTGTGCCATCAATTTCAAAATTTGTGAAGTGAGCACAAATCTGAAAATGGTTGGCACAAATTGGCACAAATTGAGCGCAATTAGTAGGTATGCAAAGTTTTGAGTCGAAATTCAAAATGGGGGGCTAGCATTTCTCCAGCCCCCGCAAACTTTTTTTCATGTATTACGTAGGGAGTGATAACAAATTTCAAAATTGGTGGAAAAACTTAGCACTAATTAAACGCAGTGTTCTATGTGTAGGCAGGCTTTGGGCCTACCCCCAGTTCACTTAACCAACGAAGTAAAAGCAAAACAAAACACTCAGAAATCGATATAGTAGTGGACTGTTATGAAATTTTACAGAGACAAATGAACTGAATATAAGGAAAATAACTAACTGCTAGGATAGCTCTCTAGAACTGAATGAATGCATCCACCAAAAAATCTTCTCATCCTGTAGAAAATTGAAGGAATACATTTCTGAGTGAGTGGTGATGGTCTGTCAACACGTGTCCTTAGAAAAGGTAAAGTTACACGTTCACAGGCCATCACCACCACCTTCTCTTACAAGCGGCTACATTTTATCTTTTTTTTTTTATCAACTATTGAGGATTCTCTCGATCGCCTAAACATGTGCAGGCAACAAGCCTGACCTTGGCTTGGCGATCGCGAGAACCCTCTACTTTTTACTATGTTTTGCTTCGATGGCTGGCTACAATTTCAAGAGAAATAAACTCAAAATTCGATACGGTAGCCTTCCATCCAAAATTATGTTAGAATCATTCAAATTCTAACACCCAGTTGGTAGGAGAAATTTTGGGTCAAAATTCAAAGTGGGGGTTGAGGAGAGACATTGAACCACAAATATTTTTCCAAGAAAATGATTATCAAATTTTTAATTTATAGCACAAATTAGCACAAACTGAGCACAATTAGCTAGCAAAGTTTCAACTTAAAATTTGAAATGTGGGGCTGACACGTCAATTTCTGAGGCCCTTATCTTTGCAAGTAACTGAGCATAAATTCTAAAATGAACAGCACAAATTAGCACAAATTAAGCACAATTAGCTTACAAAGTTTAGAATCAAAATTTGAAATAAGGGCTAGCATTTCTCCAGCCCTCTCAGACTCTTTTGTTTATACCTAAGGAAGGAGGTGAACGCAAATTCTGAAATTAATGGCACAAGTTAGCACAAACTGAGCACAATTAGGCCAAAAATTTTAGGTCAAAATTTGAAAAGGGGGGCTAGAGAAATGGACGTCACAAAATCCTTCATATTTATAATTCCAGAAAGATCATGTGTTTGGTTGCTTTGGCTGTTTGACCATAAGGTAGGATCATTGTGCATCAAATTCAGTAAGTTTTGTCAATAATATGGAAAAATTAAATCAAAAATATACAATCAGAAGCTGTTATTTTGAGAAACATGAAACAAGCACCAATCAATAACCCAAATTCATGTTTTACAACAACTGACAGATGATATGTGTATTTCACAGCCTTGTTCACTAATATTGGTCAACATTTTAATAGGTATCCAATTGAACAAGGGGCTAATCCTGTGGTACCTCAATTGGGTTTTTTCATTCAAAAGGAAACCACAATTTTGAAAGCCAATATCCTTCTCACTCAAATTTTAACCAACACTCTGAACTATAAAAATACAATGATAGATAAGTCAGGTCTTGAGGACTTGAGTGATGCTTCTCACAATAAAACTTACAACCATCATCCTAATAATCAGTTTTGACATATATATATATATATATATATATATTTATACTGCTTCATTCTCATACCCACTCTTAACCCATGTTGAAGCACATACCTTACTTCACGATTCAACCCATAATGTAAATATTTAGTAAGTTACAAAACATTCTCACAAGGAACTTCATAATTCTTAAGAACCATTAATTTAATACCAAAAATTATTTAACACTTACCTCTGTAAAACACACTATGGTGTTAAAAATAGAAAGAATACAAATATTTGTTAAGTAAGTACCTACCTACTTATTTCTACTGCAACAAACTTCTTGAAAATCTGTTTAAAGGTGCTTAAAGAAATCAAAAATTCTCCAAAATTGATCCTATTCTGTTGAAACTAACTGTTTCGACAACGACAACTGAAATTTTATTACCCACTCTGACCTTTAGAATTTGATTCCATATCTCCAGTTTCTGATTTGTAATACTCTGGTAACAACAATAATAATTTTTTGTGGAATATTTTGATTTGAATTTAATCCAGAAGATTCACCTAACAATTCAGGGGGTCTGCTTCCTCCTTAGCTGAAAAATATTTTGAAATTTTAAAATTATTTGTCTTTTTTAGAAATATTGGTGTTGTAGCAGTGGGAAAGGATCAGAAGGGACAACAGAGGGAATGTGAGAACCTTATTTCCCCTTTAAGATGGAATAATTTACCCTGGACACTTGATGGTAACTTCTAAGGTTGCCAGCTATAGTCACAATGTTTCAAGTGGTTACTTTAACCTGTGACTGCTGTTAATGACCATAGTTGGCAGTTATAGACCTTGACTTAACACATTATTGTAACAGCTAAAAAAGGTGGTAATAGTACAGTTTAGAACCAATTTCAGTGTTACACCATACACGAGATATTTAACCCTGGACAAGCATTAATATCTCTATAATAATTTAAATAATTTATCATCCACGTCTATTGTGGACCTTAACGTATTTGAGAGACTAATAATATTTCAAACACAAGATTGATTTAACACTTTTAATAAAATAATAATTTCTAAGACACAAGTACATTAAATAATATTTCAAACATTATAAATTTGGTTGAACATTTTGGATTAAACCCTTTAGACAAAGATTGTCTATTAGAAAGCTAACTGGTAGCACTGTGTAACAATTCCTTCGAATCGAGGGTTTATACACCCGTTTGGGGTATATAAGTGTATGTGATGGATTGGCTAAGTGAGGTAGGGACTTGTTATTATAGGGATGTGCTGACTCACGATATGAATATACAGACATTATATCTATATTCATAAAATTAAATACGGGTAATTTAGTGGTTGTTTACAAAGAACTATAGGATGTTTTGATTATTGATGAATACCTACATTTTTGGTATTTGAGACTGTGTAACCAAACATGTTCGTCATATTTAAAAATAGACGAAAATATACGTTACAATTATAACCACTATATTTTGTTCCAGTTCACAGTATTAAATAAGTTTTTTTTTTTTTTTTTCAAGGATGTGCCTCATTTATGGAAAAATAATCGGATATAAATACACCTCTTCAGAATTGAGAAATGCATACAATGACTAAATAAATGCACAAAAATCTTTTTCTTAGTTATTAGAAATTGACCTGGCCTATGTGATCAGTGGGTGTTGACCAGGGATGTCCGCACAAGAGGGATCGTGGTAAGTCACCCCAGATAAAAAAATCAGTCAGCAAATTTGCAAATCCGAATATATTTGACAAGCTCACTTAAAAAAAGAAAGTTTGCAGGAAAATTCGAACATTTCACCCTCCCTGAAAAATTCTTTCAGTATGTCACTGGTGTTTACAAGACAATTATACAGTGATTTTAATTTTTTTAAATTTTTACGACATATATTTCCAATTTTTTTTGTCAGCCGTATCTAATTTAGAAAAAGAAAAAATGGTTGTCCAAGTATAATATTGGAAACAACTATAGCTCTGTTTGATAGGACTGCACTAACTTACACCAGCCTATACCAGAAGGGTGATTCCACAAATGTAGGAATGTTATATGACTTTGCACCAAGTTTTAATTGAATATTTGTGGAATATCTCTACCAGTGTAGGTTGGTGTAAGTTAGTGTAGTCCTACCAAACAGAGCTTATATAATACAGAGTATAAAATTTGTTTATTGATGAACATATACACAACATCTGGTATCAAATAACAAATTAAGATGGTGTCTTCTTCTAAGGAATGAATTGAGTAGGAAAATTTAAAGTGATTTTGTGAATTTTATTTCTTTTTAAAAAAATAAAATTCTACGTTTTGAAATAAATTCGATCTTTTAATTTATTACCAAAACAAATTCCTTTGGCTGAGATCAATCTCGGATCTACCTTAATTGAACTGTACCCAAGGCAAAAACCCATTGCTCGTGGCCCATAACACAACTTTCCGGCAACAAAATAATATTTATTTCGTATGAAGCTAAAGCCAAAAAAAAAAAAATAATAAAAACTTATCTTTAAAAAACGCGTTTTTAACGTAATTTTATTATTTTAACATATTATATCTGTCTACAGCCATCACCACCCAGCGAACCGATGTTGGGTGGATTATAAATTGCCATCGATAAAGTGTACGAGTCGGATTGTCACCAGCAATCCAAGCATCGTGATAGCTTAGCAGTCGTCATTGAACTGGCCTTAACCTTAGCCTCGGTGACTTCATTCGTCTGCGGCCGTATGTTGTTTGTTTTTTCGTTTTTCCACACTACGCATAATCGTGCAGCCATAAGAAAAACCACCGCAGCCTGCCCAGGAACGCGACATCACGAAGTCCTCCAACCAGTACTCGTTGGTGTCTTTTCAGATGCAAAGCAAACGTAGACCCGGCCGCAAGAAGCTAGAAAAAGTAAGGAGAGGAGAAAAGAAAAGAAGAAAAAAAAAAAAAAACGTAAATAAATAAACGAAAAGAATTCCACCTCGTATGCCACATTTACATAAATCGACGATAACGATTAACATAAGAATGAAAGATAAGCATCTTACATTCAAAATTTTTCACGTTAATCGTACGAGTTATAACATTGTGCATTACGTTGTTATTTATTTATTTATTTATTTTTTTTTTTTGTTATTTTCTTTCTTTCTTTCTTTTTTTATTTTTTATTTTTGTAAACCCTTTCCTTTTAGCTTTTACCTTACGTATAAACTTAAAGCATATAATATACCTGTGTACAAGTCTTCTCGATACTATACTTCGTTTTAATATTCCAGAACTTCTCTCTCTCCTTCTCCACTCTCTACTTCCTCAAGCCCTTAACTCCTGTAAGTGATGGTCATAATTTAACAGATGTACCGCTTTGTTACAGTCAAAAGTACATCGGTGCATCGAGACGAGGACATTTATACAGACGTAGGCACTACAATAATCGGATATGGTATTTAAATTTTCAAGAGATTGCCTATCAAAGAGTATCCAAAGTATGGAAAAATGATTTTAGTACGTGGTCTTGCAGTCACCATTGGGATTTGGTCGCGTCGTAGAGGGGTGGTAAAGGATTTCGTCAATCGTAAAAATGACTGATTAACTCTTTATCGAACTTTCATTTAGGCTTAATGTCATAATTTCATAGTGAAGAAATCGTTTTTTATGATGAAAAGACAAAAAAAAAAACAAAAAAAACGTAAAAAGAGTTTATTGGTTGGAGTGAATTTTTTTTTTTTTTTTTTCATCACTCTTTACTCAATCTTCGTCAGTGGATGGATGTTCACTTCGTGAAGGTTCTTATATACGTAGTTTTGTTTAGTGATGAGCAAAAGTGAGACAAGCACCTACGGCCAAGGCCATGGTAGTCTTGATGTAGCGAAGTCGAATCTTATTCTTAGTTTAGGTCTTGTCCGTAAGAGTTTCACATTCGCTGGTGGCGAAATAAAGTTACCATTCGTATTCTTCCAAAATATATCAGAATCTCAACTAATTACAAACATTTGATCAAATAGGAAGAAAAACGAAGAAAAACTACACCCTAAATAAGTATAGCAAATCATCTGAGTAATGAGGTTGCGTGGATTTTACAGTTTGTTTTGAATATTGATCTTAGTGCTGTTGGTCGTGGAAAAAGTCCAAGATCAAGACCAAAACCAGTTTTTGTTCATCACCAGTTTGGGTGTAATGAGAATAATAGCCAACACATCCGAATTGAGTTCCAGTATAATCTTGGTTTCATAGGTACTTTCGTTGATAATACAAAATTGTGAGGTATTTCTCTAATAGTGCAATAATAAAATAAAAAATTCGTCCATTTATTCGGTTGAGAGTTCTCGTCAAATAAATTAAACTGTGTTTCTCAAAATTAAGATCTCTGTTTTCCCTGCGCTTGAGCAAAACATATACAAATAAAAATACATGAAGTATTAGATCTGAAAATGGAACTGGATGATGAAGATAATTAGATCGACTTGGCAAATCAATCAAGAAAAAAGGTGTGACTTGATAGAAATTACTTGTACCTTTTTCAGTTCATTTTTAATCTGGTAGGAAGTAATAGATTTTTATATAATGCATGATCAGAAAAGTAATGTTTACCCTGGTATTTTGTGAGTGAAAAGTAGCTTCTATCATTGATGAACGCGCCTCCATGTAAAAATGTGACGCATCGTTTTACATGAAGGCACATTCACTTTTCATCGACATAGAGGTTACACGTTTTGAATGAAACGTTAAATCTGTCACAATGAGGAGGTTGATATATTTTGTTCTATTTTTTATAATTTTTTTAAAAGACTCATCATTATAATGAAATTTTAACATTACGTTATAAAATATCTTCCTCAACAAGGTTCAGATGTGAGTTTACATGACTCGGGAATTGCTCACTTGCTACGCTTGTTTCGCAAACTTCACTAACATGTAAATGCTCACTTTTGAACCTTGGGGTGTCAGATACTATTTTGTTCACGTGTTTTGAAATGTAAAAAAGAATTAAACTAATTATTAAAAAGTTTCTTCAATCTTGGGAATTTGCTTTTTCTTTCACTTTATAACTGAAATGTGTCTGCAGTTTGTGATATGGAGTTCGAAGGAAGATCAAGCTGAATACGATCTCACATTCGATATCACGCCATAATAACTACTCGGATCAATTTGTCCAATGAATACAACATTAAATTGACAAACTTCAATCTCTGGTCTCAATATCAGTAATTATTATTTATAAGCTTAGTCATTTATCTGAAAAGAAGATCGTTCAACTGAGATGTAAGGCTTTTTCAACACAAAAATGGAATCATGTGGGATACCATGAAGTAAGACCTCATGCTTCTATCTGGCATGTAGGCTAGTTTGTTTCCACATTTTTCCCTTCTGGTATAGAACGTTGATGTTTTTTTTTTGCAATATACAATCTCGGGCTGTATGTTTCTTAATTTTGATACTTTCAATTCAAATCATTTTCAATCATTTTTTGAAACAAATTATATGATCAATATTTTCGGTTGTCATAAAATTTCATCTCTATCTTGGTTTTCATGCTTTCAACTTTTATTCAACCCTCTGTGCATGAAAGTACCACAATTCTTTTTCTCTACATCCTGAGGCAAAGCAAAGGAATTTCGAGAGTGTCCATGCTCCATCCTCTAATTTTTGAAAATTCAAATCCGAGTATAAATGGATTTCACGTTATCATCATGTTATTATTAGATCATTCATGGCTGATTGTATTAGATTTTGCAACTGTTGACCTAAGATTAGATAGTTTGAAACGATTACCTCTTTCAAAATTGAAACAAATATGGATTTCATGGAGGTACCTTCAGGCTGATCCACACGTAAATTGATAGCATATTAAAAGAAGTTATATTGAATATTTTGTTTCAAATTTCATAGCCATTGGTCTGAAATTAGAAATTTTATAGCCAAAATAAAAACAAAAATCCGATTAATCCATAGCAAAATCAGTAGGTCCAGTTCTTGGCTTAGTACTTATACTAATGTTTGTATCAAATTTCGTCACTATCGAACAAAACCTGAGACCTGTACCTTGGTAACGATAAATTGTTTTATATATTATAATTATATGCATAGGTAAGGTAAGGTACCTATTTATAATTTTATATATGAATTTGAGTTTTTAGCGCCATAGTTTTCTTTGAGTTATGAAACGATAAACGTATCCAACCCCAACCCTGAGCCGTGAGTAATTTTCATAGAAAATCTAATTTAAAAGACAAGAACAACCGAGGACGCCCATTAAAAAAAAATCTTTCACCCTTCCAGATTGCCGATTGAATTTTCTTTGAATATGTAATTTTTCAGCTTCTCTTTTTAGTCTTTTATACAATTTTCACCTTTCTGATTTTATATAGCATCAATTAGTACTCTTTTTAGGTATCGATATGTAGGTACTGATACCTCGAATTATCGATACGTCGTAAGTACCTATAAGGTATCAATTGATACAGATACTTTTTGCATCACTTGTTATTAGTACGCATTGGTATAATTTTTTGAAATATAATACGTATTAAAGAATAATTTAAAATGGGTAGGTAGTAGGTGCCTAACGAAGATAAGATGATACTCCATTTTGAATGTTGGTTGTTTGGCTGACAAAATCAGATAGGTTTCATTAATTTGTTATGAAAATTTTCAGTCTTCAGTAATAATCTTATAGCTACCTTTTTTGGACATAATATACTTCTTTCTGTTTGTATCTTCTAAAAAAAATTTTATTTCATTTGAAGCCAACTTATAATACGAATTTCATGCAAATCGACCTAGAAAAATGTTAAACATAGTTTTTACGTGTCTCAGTTAATTTAAATACGCAGGCACGTGTTTTCCAAAACCGATTTTTTAAACAAAAATAAATAAATAAATATCATAATGCTTTTTATCAAATGAAAAACCTGAATAAATTCATTTACTCATGCTGGTTTTCGTTTATTCTCAAAGGTTTGAGCCTATAATAAAGCATACGACTTCTCTAGTCTATAGAAGTAGGTATATAAGCCTACACCTTCAGTGCTTTATATATATATATAAAAAAAAAAATTTTCCAAAACTAATTACTTTTTTCTGTTAAAAATTTACGACCTAACTGGAACACAGGTCGATGGCTAATAGTCCAAATGAGTTTTTTTTTTTTTTTTTTTTTTTGCCTTCTCCTCCATCCGAAAAATACCGACAAAATTAATTCGTTACTCTTTTACCAGTCGAATCTGTATGACTGGTTTGGTGGTGAGAATGCTGGTTCTCGAGTCAATTATTCAATATCCTGCTGATTTTTCCACAACTAGATCCAATGATTAAGTATTTCGTATTCGAATGGCGTAAACTAACGATATTCTGTAGGAAATTTTTTTACGAAGGGCACCTTCAACAAGTGAATAATTACACCGTACTGCGGCTAAATATTGTACCTATATGTCGTATCTGGTAGGTTACCAATGAAATTCATATCTTATTGAGGTTCTTTAATTTTTATTATATTTAGAAGAATTCGTGGGTATGGGCATAGCTTCTCATTAATTTTGAGACAATTAAGTTTTTAAGATAATGAAATGATGCTTACTAAGAAAATTCTTCAGGGGTATTTTAATAATCAACTGTAAAGTTATTGAAGATATCTTCTGGATGTAGTGGTTGGGATTTAGCTCAATATCCATTTGTGGCAGGTTTGAATCCTACGCCATATTTTATCATTTTCTAACCACAAAAATGTGATCTGTTGATGGATGTACTGACTATAGACATGTTAAACTGGTTTCTCAAATACATTATTGTGGGGACCATGTTCCTTTTCTCCCTTGGGGCTCAGCCCCAATCAACAGACTGTGGACTTAGTCCATCACCAAATCCACACAATTAAGTCTACAGACGTTAAAATATAAACGCTAATGGACAAACTACAAAATTTGTTCTCCATTTAGCATAAATATTACAAACATAGCCTAGAGTGAACACGGATATGTAAATATACGTACAATGGTTAAATGCTAGGCTAAGTAACAAACACGCACCTATCTTTTCAGATACTCGCGGATAATGTGCGTGTGTAGCTTAACCTATATCCCAGTAATGCCTATCAGTAGTCGCATGTTTCCAATGTTATAAAAGGTTGGCTGCCTTACCAAAATGGTAACTAAAGGAACATGCAAATCCACCTTAAATGCCTATGGGTATCAAGGTTTACCCAGAATTATTAAACACTTCTACCACTACATGTATTATCAAATTGTCCTCCTTTCTTCGTGCTTCAAACTCATTATTAATAATCAAAGGAGAAAAAAACAAAGAAAACTGACCAAAAGATTTTAGAAGTTGTTCTCCACAATGTTCTGAGCGCCTTAAAATTGTATTTTGGAGTTCTTGGTTTCAGCAATTTGGTATTTTCAAAATAAATTAATCTTTTTGGGGTAGGCCACTGTGGAGAGTTAGTAGCAAAAAATCTAAAAAACTTGGTGGTTGTCGGACTGAAAACACAAAATCAAACATTGCCTCTTTTACTGGACCTCTGGTTGATCAAAAATGAAAATATTTTTTCAAATCAAATTCTCTTACTCCAAGAGTTGACTGATTCCAAACAACTATAGGAAAGGAGTTTTATATTAATTTGTCGGTGAAAAAAAAAATTATATGAACAGACTCTAATGCCAATATTCAAAGAAGTTTTGTTTAGTAGTAGTGCATCTCAAAACAAGTGAAAAATAGTTAATTAACAAGTGTCTTGTTCTCAATGGTTACCAAGATTTGTAGGTACCTTGGTTTAGCTTGTATGAAAAGTATGATACAGACAAACGCACTTACTTTGTAATTGTGATTTGTTTATGGACACTCATAGTTTTCACCATGAGGAATAGGAAAGGTCCTCTTCAATTTTGGGTTAATAAGTATGAAGGTAACTTGGAGTCTAGTGTACCTACAGTAGTTGAGTTGTAAGTTGACTTTAATCTGAGAATAACTCACAAATTTTCAGGGAGTTAACTCGCGTACATTCTCAAATTTATAGTCAACTTGAGTTTATCCCCTAATGTATGTGGCAGCTTCAACTACTGATCTTATATATTTTTAGCACAACTTCGAGAACTCCTAGCACCTTTGCTGTAAAAAGTAGGGTAAAATGGAAAAGAACCCTTTTTGTTACTATAGTGGCAAATACCATAAGTTTACATGGTGAAATAACAATTTTACAGAAAATTTTTTAATGTTTGGCTGTAGTATACCTAGTTCCTTAAATACCGAGAGTGGAAGAAGCATGTTTTTATACTCTTTTATTTAACTCAGGCCAGTTGGTCAGGTGGATTTGAAATTATTAGGTTTGAAAACACTGTTGCCAAGAACCTATTACAATCACCAATTTTTTATTTTTTATTTCACATGATTTTAAATTTTGTTCTGTGGAAAAGTTGAAATAAGAAATTAATTATTTCGTCTATAGTTTATTAGTTTTCCATTGCTTTGTCTTATCCATTTAAGTAAATTCCTTCACAAATGAAATTATTTTTTCATTATTTTTTCATTAAATGTGCAAAGGCCAAACCTCTGGCAGTTTTGAATCAAAACAGCTTGTAATTTATGCCTTCTAACTGAATAGTGTACTCACTTGAGAACAAAACTGAAGTACCACGACAACTATGTTTATTTTGTTTAATTCTGCAGTTGTCATACCATGAGTGTGTATGTCTCTATGTATGTGTGCCTTCGATAGTTTAGGTGTATGGATACGCAGTAGCACTATCTCACCAATGTTAACAAATCATTTCATCATTCTAAAACCCTACAACAAACAAAATATTTCTGAGAATGCGCAGTAGATCCCTTTTCTATGTTTTTAGTCTGTTAGTCCTGTGAATCTAAAGCTATCTACAGACATTGCTGTGTATCCATTGCAAGTGAGTAAAATCTATGTCCATTTTAGGGCTTGAAGTATTGATGCTGAAACAGACTTTTATGTTTACCTTGGGTATCTTGTCTTCATCCAGTGTCTCAATTGATAGGTAAGAAATTTAATTGTCAGATAGCACTAAAATCCTATCTAACTGTTAGTTTGATCAGCCAGTTAAACTAACTGACAGCCTAACTGAGGTTGGAAAACAAATACTTAATTCAGTTGTACAATCTGGTGTTAAAGTTCAGATGACTTCTCAGAAACAACAGGTATAACACCAACAGCTAGACTAATGAAATTCTAAGAACAAGATTTTACTGTGTCAGATCAACACAGACATACAGCCAAAAATATGTCCAATGCTCTATACTCATTGGTGCATAAAAATATATCAAATATGAAAATAGAGCTATCAGAGTTTTACATTCCGCGCATCCAAAGCTGCGTACATTTCATGAAATTCATCGTTGAATTTTTTGGGACGAATCTGCAGTAACCACAACACTCTGATCGGAAACCTTTCATCTTCGACATCTTTTTGATCGGCTTGGAAATCTTTTTAGCTGTATGTTTCTACAGACCAAGACCAAAGCTACCATGATCGTAAACTTGATTTTATTATATATTTTGCATATTATTCCTACAAAGCAACAAGAACGACTTAAAAGCAAGATATATATCAACAAGCGCCCGCATGATCAGACAGAAAGAATATTTTTTTGGGTGTTTCCAATTGTATCCATAAAGAGATGACAGACAAAATATACTAGAGAGAATAAAATATAAGATTTCTGCCTGTTTGAGCGTTTGTTTTTTTAAATATAATGAACAATCTGGCTAGTCCACTCGGAAAGATACAACCTAAAAATAAAACAAAAAAATAATGAAAAAATAAAATTCTGAAAAACGGTTCAGTACCATAAGGATTTGAATATGGACTGCAGGTCTGATAGATAAAGGACATAAGCGGTGAGCGATGGAGAAGCATGCAGATTCATCAACTTAAACATAACTACGTACAACACCACTCTAAAAACACCTATATAATCTTTGATAACGCAATTGAAAATATCCTCTTCAGAATTTTATTTGTTTTAGCATTTATAGAACACACTGTATCCGCATATGTGCCACGATTGCGTATATACTATAAGTAGACTACAGGTTTATGCCTACTACGAGAGACACGTGTATGAAGAAAGTAAAGTTCCTTTAGGAACCGGCGCGCCGATGAAATATTGAAATCGTGACCTAAACAAATTAAATGTCAACCGACGACTACGTGTGGGAAGAGGCAAGACGAAGGTGAAGAGAGAAAAAAAAGTGGAAGAGTAACAGGTACACGTCGTAAATCTATGCCCTGGCTAAATACACGACTGGATAGGTATCCGTGGGTACTTCATTAATTAGACGGTACAGAGTGCCGCGCTCGTGGTTCACACAACGTAATTTAATTATTATTTTGATTACTCTGGCAAATGTGAAAAATTACGAGAAAAAAAAAAATTTTATTCATACGTTAGGCTATGTAGGTACGAGTTCCAGCCAAAGAGATGATTGGGCGTGACGATGAAAAAATTAATTTGATCGATGGCAAATTGCTTGGCAATGTTTCTTACCCTTTCGCACGAATACTATTTTTCTTGTACTCTTACGATAGGGGTCGAGGGTACCACGTACTGACATATTTCTCTTTTCTCTCTTTTACTCTAACGATACGAATAATTAATCGATATAGGACCACCAACGGTTGTTATATACCACTTTCCAGCTTCAGCTGGTCGCTATAATATAGGATGATAAAAAAAAAAAAAAATTATGATAAAAAATAACTACAATATTTCGCGAATCTTGATTAAGCGTATGCGCAATACGTAAACACCTTTCGGCGATAATTGGTTTACAGCACTACGTATACCTACATTCAGAAAATTGAAATTGAACTTCTTAATGAATTACAAGCCCAAATGGTTTCGATTGTCCCCACTACCTGCCTATATTTCGTTTTATGAGATGAGCTGAGAAAGCAGGGAGATTTGAAACGAGGTCCAACGGCGTATTTACGAGAACCCTCAGGGTACATGGCCCCCCAAAAACCTTTCTCCTTCCTCACTAGCCCTCCAAGATAATTAACAATAAAACTTTAACCTAAGTATATATATTGAATAATAAATTGCTAGCGTAAGCTTCAAAAAAGCTTTATCTCACCAAAATAATGTTCATGCCCTAATGGTCAGCTCAAAATAATTTAGCTACGCTACTGACCACGTCCCAATAAAATGAACAGTGTGTACCTACAACTATTTCTATGTATACTGTGGGGACTAATCTATATTTGGTTAAGGGGCTTACACCACCGACAACAGTCGACGCCACAAGATTGGAAAATAATGGTCTCATTGACGTTAAATCATATGCATAAATTATGTTCAATCGTAATTACTTGTACATACATGCAAGTAATGTACAAGTACCGAATTGTGACCAGTCTCAACAATACGATGATGTCATGATTCAGTACACAAACCAGCCCATCATTTCTTATCACTACAAGAAATGATGCACTGGGCCATTCACACAAACATACAAATTACTACATATGTGTGATTGGTGTGCGTGTAAATAATAAACCGTGCAAACCGGGTCTAAAATCACCAGGGTTTGCCCAGATTTTGGCTTACCTGTATGTTTACATATGAAGTGGTAGAACACCTGAAATCTGTAGATTGCCTTATGATGAGAATATCTTTTCACAACAAAATATTCCACATATACTTTTTTCAATTAATAGAATTCGATGTAAATAAAAGTTCCACATCAATCTATTCGGTATAAATTGCTTTCATATTCTTATTCCAAAATGTCAGGTGGGCCTATCTAAGCTATACTTTCATGTTCTTATTTCAATCTACTTTGTACAACTGTACCGTAGGTCTTGGATCCACACAGGTTGTTTCATTTTAAATTTGTTAATATTGTGAATTTAGATGCAGAGGTGCTGTTCTTCAGTTTTTGTGTTCGAATTTAAAATTGGTCATTGCTAATGTATATTCAACTCATTAATGTTTTATTTCAGTAACTTTCCCAGACGTGTTTTGCATATTGTATCTATCAAATAAATACCTAAATTGAGTACATATTTACTCCAGTTTGTTTTTTCTCTTTACTTTTGCCAGAAAATGCAATATTTACCTTGAAAATACTCCTTTTATGATTCGTTAGCTCGTAGAAATTACACGAATCCATTTCAATTCGTACCTGCTGTATTTATTAAATGAATCGTCAAGTGAAACGTATAAAAAGATAGTAAAACCTGGGTTTGACAATTTTTCTGTCTACACAAACAAGGCATTTTATGGTCTAATCATAACTTAATTTCAAACAGTCGGAATATTTGTCTTTTCAATGAATTCTATTGATGATTTATAGATTCAACCGTGGTGATTCACCTATAACCAATATTTTATTAAATCCTATAATACAAGCAATAATTATATGTTTGTTTATGTGTTCGTATGTACCTGTATATGGCGTATGTATGAATGTATGTAAGTATACAAGTAGAAGTGGATAAAATAAAATAAAAAAATGATTAGGATCACAAATACTTTTTAATTTAAAAAAAAATGATTTGAATCCAAATCAATGGTTCATCCGTGAAAAAAAAAAATCTTTTCAGAAGATTTAAACGGATTCGGTGGATGATTTGAAAACAAAAGTTGTATATCAATTTCGAAAAAATAAATGAATAATTCTCAAGTGCATTCTTTATTTTCTTTGTTTTTTTCTTTTGGAAAATCTGGAAGATGGATCCTGAGACATAATGGATCCGAACAGATACTTTGGATCCTTTCTTAGAAAGTGATTCGAATCATGGATCACGAATCCATCAAATGAAAATGATCTGAATCATTCGAATCTTCCCCACTCCTGGTACAAGTATGTATGTACCAGACTGCATTGGAGTACTTTAGAAATGAATTTCTCGAGTACTGGTACAAAATTTCACGCCCATCTAAGGTTTCGTGCATTCCATCAGATATTTCTGCTTGTAAAAATTTCATGTACTTCTCTCCTTTTAAAGTACCTGATGAAAATAGGCTAATGATACTCCGACCAAGGATTTCAGCCCTATTATTCAATAAACTTGATCAATTGTAAGGTGAGTGCACCAGTTTGCAATACTAAACTTTTTGGCTTTATTTAACTGATAAAAATAAAGCTCCATTCTGATAAAATTCATCTCTGCTTTTTTTATCAGAATTGAGGTTAATATGGAACCTAAAAAATCTGACTCGTACTTTTTATCTGTGACTAGGAACTGTTAATAAATGTGAATTGAGTGTTTCATTAAAGTTTTTTCAGTTGTGTTGATTTTATTATTAGAGTTCAAAGTGCCGGTTGAAGACAATAATTTCATTAGGAATGATTATTGTGTATATATTGTGAAAAAAATTTTTTTTCAAGATGGAAATAAAAAAGTCACAATCAAATTACTCAAGATTAGATGTGTCAAACTCAGGAAACGTATCCTTCCTCTTCTATCTTCTTGAAAAGTGCCAGATGGAATAATTTTTAGCAATACTCCACAATTTTCTCCTGAAATAGTTTGAATTCTGGAATATTGGGAAAAACAAAATATACCAATTCATCTACAGAATTGATTTTTTTCCTCAAAAATGAAATTTCAGTCTCATTAGGAAGAACATTACCAACAAAAAAATGTGGATTTTTATTTGTTAAAAACTTTATAACTAAACAATCTCCCATTTTGAATTCATTATTCTCAGAAGTTGAAGAAATTGAATCATAGGAAAAGTTTGTGATGACTGTGGTATCTTCTACTTCTTCAACAGTCTCTGAAACATCAATAATTGTATCGTCATCTGAACTAGGATCATCAACTATATTTTCTTCAGATTCAGTACCAGTAGTTTCTCCTAAATCTTCAAGCACAATTCCTTTTCCAGGCATAAGAGTTAATCTATTACTTGGTTTTGGTCTAGAACTTGGGCCAGCACCAACAGTATCTTGCCCATTTGTATACTTTTTTCAAGCATTTTGTAGAAAAGATACCAAAACATTATTCAATAATTCTGGGCTATTATCAGGCAGATATTTTTTTTACTTTCTTCAACACTTTATTACGATCAAGTGGGATAATACCTCCTGCTCTAAACCTGGACCTCACATTCACTAATCCACATAAATTAATTGTATGACATGAAATAAGTTTTCTTTTACCTTCTTTTATCAGCTCGAATTTTTGAAAGGCAAGAAGTAACATACGTGGAAAATAAACTTTTGGAAGAACACCGGAGTTCTTTTTATTCCGATCTGTAAGAATATTTCTCCAGACAGTTTTCAATGGTTTAAAGAATGAAACGTCGAGGGGTTAGCAAATATGTGTTGCATTTGGGAGTAGAAAGATGAACTTGACATTATTTCGTTATCTCTTCAAATTTTGTGCTGCTTGTTCAGATAAGATGGGGTTTTTTCTCATAAATTCGTAAAACCAATCATATCCAGATCTATTGTCAGGGAATTGAGTTTTCAAACCCTGAAATTTACAAACATATTAACCAATAAAAAAATTGAATGCAAAGATTATTGAATAGAATGACACATTCATACTTTTAGATTCAAGTAATTCTGGATTATATTTAAGATATCTTTACCAGCCAGAGGATATCCCAAGTCCGCACATAGTGATAAGGATTCTACCAAAATTAGTTCCTCGTCTACATCCAACCAGGTTGAGGTCCACATTTTTTTAGGCTTCTTTTTATCACTCTATTATGGATGGTTCGATGTGGAACACCAAACTGAGCTTCAGCTTCCCTCAATGACATTTGACCGTCTTTCACTGCTACAACTGCTGATTTCAAATGTTTTTTATCATAATTCATACGCGGCCTTTCAATTTTTTGTAAACCCTAGGCATACTTATTAAACGTATAATCTGAAATAAAAATGAAATAAATCTATCAATATTGCTGTTCCATATATACCAGATGAAAGGTCAAGGTCATATTTTAGAATTTGTGACGTATCTCCTTAATGAATTGGAATTTGCCATTGCAAAAGATACAATATTGTTTGGGATGCTTATGACTGAGTATTTACATTGTCAACTTACCAGTATTCCGTTCCGTGTAATGCACAGATACGCTTTTTATAGCAGTTTATGACAAGAGAATAAATTTTAACAAGCAATTTTTCTCTTCCTTTGACAGAATTAAGTAGATATTTTCATGGATGAACACAGACCTTAATTGTACAGAGATTCGTAATAAATTGAATTTGATAATGAAATTTTATGTTTAACCAGTAGGTAGCACCACCTAATAAAGTTGAAAAAAACAGTTTTGTTCCTTATTACCCTGCTGTTCCTTATTACCCCCAGTTATTCTTGAGAAATATTTTATGTCTAATGATGACAAAATAAACCATAGTTTACATTCTCTACGTCTATTTATAAATTAAAAATATTAGTCAAATAACACTCCTCATAAGAAGTACCTATCTAGGTGATAAGAAATTGTAGTTTTGAGATTCTAATGGTTTTTCTTGAGTAAGTAGAAGATTTTTAAAATAGAAAGTCCTCATTAAGAACGGGTTAATGACACAATACATTGTGTCTCTAATCTTATTAACAGCAAATAGTAAACAAGTTATTTAATCCTAGAGTAGGCCTAATGAAAAACTAGTAACAATACATTCGGTACCTTATACATCACAAAAATTGAATGAGTCCATTGTTATTGTTCTGAATTAAAGTTTTTGTAAAATAGGGAGACTGTTTTACCAAGGACCACAAACTGAATTTTCTTTCATCACCTATTCAACACTGGATTGATCAAAAAAATTGAAATAGGACCAATTTAAAGTATGTATCTTTGCCAAAAAAAAAACACTGATATAAAATTCCCAAAAATATAATTCGTATCTTCGGTAAAATTTTTTTCAAATGCTCTACTTTTATATCAGGGGTGTTGTACCATAGTCTTCACTGCTAATCTGCGAATGATGAAGAAAAAATCATTTATTTATTATCTGATAAACATTACACACTTGTAACACTATATAAAATGCAAAAAATTATACTGCATTTCAGCAAAAAAAATTGTTTCATAATGCTCTGTTGTACAATTATTGTCAAAAAGGTGTTGTACAATGGCCTCCAACATTAATCAGTAAAAGTTGAAAAGAATTATCATTTACCTATTATTTAAAAAAATGTTTGACACCATTGCAACTTCAATTTTAAATCGAATTATGAAATGAATTAATGATCTGTTTTGTAATATTCAGGTAGATGAACCCATTTGCAAACCTAAATATTTCAAAACAAATAATAGCGAATATTTTTAGTGATATATTCACCGTTACCTTCAAATTATGACCAACTTATTGGTAGCTAACAAATCTGCGGATAAACACTAAAGTCAGCATATTTGTCAATACAATAAAGGAGAAGTACAACAGGTACACTATTGATTAGGTAAACAATTTAGGCACTAAAAGAAACGACCTGCAAATTTGGAATAAACCAGGACTTCACTTGCCATTCTTTCGGACTGAAGAGCAGTAGCTATCTGTCTTCTTTCGATAAGTTTAAGACGTCATAGACGCTAGCATGTTAATAGTTCGCCCAAGTAGTGGCAGGACATAAGTAAGGTACATTATTATAGGTTAAGAAAGTATATAAGTATAAGTGTTCAATTTGTGACGTGACTAAATGTGACAACGTAAATAAAGAAAAGTAGACAGAAACGTATTTACTTATTTTGTATCGTCTGTAGATAAATCCAGCTAAGAGACGTAACATGATCCATGGTACAATGGTAAAAAGGGTTCATAGTACCCCACATACCAACTTTTATTTATTTATTTATTTTTTTTTTTTCATCTTTTGTAATCATCTATTTAAAGGAGAAATGAATATATTACGTTTGAATGAAAAAATTAAAATTTATCAATTAACCCACAAACGTCAAAATTTTGTTAATTTTTATTTCACTCTTTTTTCAACTAAAATCGTGATAACATCAAAAATATACGGACAATAAGAATGACGAACAAATGCAATGTTGTCAGATATGTACTTCATCATGTGGCGTGATTTGTTTTACCATGTGTCATATATGAGCCGAGAAATCCACGCCACAACACTCCCTATTTTACAAAAAGTTCAATTCAGAACAATAAATTTTATGGTAAGTGAATGAAGTAATCCCCGTGAAGGAGAGGTTCAGTATATTCCAAAGGGAGAGGTCGAATCCTGATTTTAATTTTTTGCCTCTGTAATCATCATACATGTATCCCCTCACCTCTCGTTACGAAAATCTACCAAAACACCAGCGCATTAACCATCGAATGTTTTTTTCTTAGACAGGAGAGCCGCGACCTCTATGACCACCTTTTTGACCCCCCCCCCTCATTGAGTAATCATAACGCCGATTGAACTAACTAATTCCAGTATATTACGTAGTTCGTAATCAGTCCACCCCTTATAATTAAACTGCCACAAGTACTTACATAAAAGAACAAAAGAAAAACTAGTCTCAAATTTCCTCAGTTCTTACACCCTGGATACTTTACCTTATACATATAGTTTACGGCGTAGGTAGTAAATACTTATTAACTTGACCGTTGTTGGAGGGTATTCTCTCGAAATCTACATATCAGATAATGTGTAGTACGCTGAATACAAACCGACCACCTTTGAAGATTCTAAAATTTTATGACAACTTTAAAAAAAAAAAAACAAAAAAAAAAAAAAAAAAAAACTGACACCCTCGAATCGTTTGCATATTTTAAAAGAACGTTTTCTCGTCAAAAATACAAGTTACTAATTTTCATTATCGAAAATACAACGTATACCTAAACCTGATGCGAGTGTTTTGTAACGCCTTCGTCCATAGAAAATTACATCGTATTCTCCTTTGGGATTATTAAATGTGTAGATACTTCGATATCGTGTTGCCTTAGGTAATCCAGGAGCGTCAAATAAACCTAATTAGTTGGTTCATCATACATTCTATATGATGTTGGGTTTCCTCGTGAAATTAAAATTATGACGAAAAAAAAAAAAAAAAAATCGACAATAAACGTCGCTGCGTAATCCGTAATAATTAGAAACAGAGCCCAGGGTTGGGGAGAAGAGAAGAAAAAAAAACCGAAATTTTTTTTTTCTTTCTCCCTTTTATAACTCGAAGCTTTTTGAAAAACGAAACGCTTGTAAATCGCTGCATGCCAATTATCGCTTAGGTGATCCTCATCTCGGGTGCATCGGAATCGAAATACGCATCTTCGTCTGTAGATGTTACATGAAGATAAAAATGCATTTTACGGACGCGTTAGGAGGCGTTAGTAAATGCGTAAGGAAAAAAAAAGAAAGAAAAAACTCAGTGAAATTCTACGTGTTTTTAGGGTTGGAGGTGAGCGTTAATGAGGGTTGTTTGTTGGTATTTGAAAATTTTGGTTTGAGGCCGAATTAGGTGCGTTTGGGGTGGTAGGTGTGGGATTTAAGTTTTTTCAAAATGTAGCTGTCGTCGTTTATGTGGTCTAACATCGTGTTTTTGTATCGCTTCATTAGGTGCGTTCGAAATTTGGAGGATAGGTATGAGTATACCCACTAGTTTTCGATGTTGTAAACATCTGTTTGAAAATTCGTTGTCGTTCTTCTTATCAGGTTTGGCAACACTGTTGCCAAAAATCTATTACAATCACCGATTCTTTTTTTTTTCTTTTTTTTCTCGTATGATTTTAAATTTTGTTCAGTGGAAAATTTGAAATAATAAATTAATTATTTCGTCATTGGTTTATTAGTTTTTTGATTCTTTGTCTTATCCATTTAAGTAAATTCCATCACGTATTTATTATTATTCTATGTTTCCTAGTTGTAAATTATTGATCTATTACGTTAAATATTGATTTGTTGTCTTTGCCTATCTTCAAGAAACCTGATAACCTTTCTTGTTTTTTATTCTTTTTTCATTAAAGGTGCAAAGGCCAAACCTCTTGCAGTTTTGAATCAAAACAGCTTGTTTTGTTTCGCAGCATTTGCTTGATTAGTGTAAGTTTGTGTGAATAGGTGTACAGGATTTCATCAAAATTCAATAGGCTTTGTTCAAAGTTATATCGAGTACGAGGAAGGTGGACACAGTCACACACACACATAACTGCCACAACAACCCTTTTCCACGCGTGTCCTGAAGTCTGTCAAGTGAGAATCTCCTCGCTTATATTTCCACAAGATCCCCACCAGTAAGACCAAAGCTTACCAGGGGGCAGTAGTCTGCCTAGGATTCTAGCCACTCAAATTTAGTGGTGTGTAATCATGGTGGTGTACGCCCAAGTCTTGGTCTTGGTCTTTCGTCAATTTTTATTGTCTTCATTTTGGCTTTAACCTTTATTACTAAAGTGTTGGCTGTACGCTCGTCTAGTTTATAGAATTTTCCTTCCATCCGTGGCTAAATTAAGTTCATCATTTAGGTCTTCTTACAATTTACAAGAATCGTAGCTTAGGTGCGACAAATTCTGAAAAATTATCAAGTAAAAAATTTTTTATTTAATTACAAAATTAAACTCCGAATGTTTCAAGATATATAAACACATAGATTGTTGATACTTTACCTCTCGTACAATTTTCAGTCACAGGCCTCTTTCACATCAGATTTTTCAGCCTATGAATGAATACCTAAAAACAGCTACTCTCTTCAGGCTGTGCTTTTAGATGCGATAGTTATTTTATTAACTGTGATATTATAAAACATCACAGTATCACCTAATAAGTATGTGAAATCGACAGTACGGGCAAAACAAGGTTACAGAACCTGCTTAGCCAAGTGTAGGAGAAGCCGAAAATAGAAAGAATAATAAATTACGTTAAAAATGAATTTTTAAAAGATACGCTTTTATGATGGTAAAATGTTTTCAGAAAATTATAATAAAATCACTTCAAAAATATGAATAGTATATTTTGCTACGCGAGTGTAAAGTGAGTGATACTCGACAAGTTTTAATGTTTGCAACTCGAGCTACAGGTGAGTGATGTAATCGCACAAGTCAAAATTACTCACTTTGCGCTTGAGTTACAAACATTATTTTTTGCAACGCATGCGCATGCGCAATTAGGGAAGGCGTCTGATTGGTTGATGGGACGAACCAAACACTTTTATAGTGTGAGTGAACGTGTGTTTTGTTATTCTTAAAAATGTTTTGCTCCCTGGTGGAATTCCCATACTTTAAGGCATTGAAAATAGACGATCGTGTTTTTTAGAATATGTGTGGCAAAAAACTTTTTTTTCTTTCAATTTTTGTTGATTTTCAAAATTTTGAAGCTTTGTTGCATCCTTTGTCCCACCTTTGAAATTATACTTTATAGCTCAAAATTTACTATTTTTCACTTTCATGAGAAAAGAGTTGTCAATTTTCAGTGAATTTACCTTCCTCAAAATTATTGAGAAGAAATTTCCCCTCACCCCAATGCTCTGTGTATCAATTGCAATTTTTTATTCACTTCATCCAGATCCGGAATTTGAACATTCATTCAGTAAAGTATATTGTTGTAATATTGGAAAGATGGAGGCGAACTTCACACGAAATAAAACATAGTATTTTAGAAGCTGAGAAATAAATATAATTTCAGCTCTATGGCGGGGAAAGCCCGAAGGCATAAAACCCTACCTGGGTTGTAAATACTTTACAATCACTTTTTATATAAACAATTACAGTTACAATCAAAACACAATTAGTAATTATTAATTATTCTCTATTAACTCTCTTCAACATACACATGTACGACTGACTGAATTGTGATTGCATCATCCTATTATGGAATGACAAATCAAAGTGTTTCCAATGGAGTTCGTCTGATGAACAATACGTTCAAATTCCACGTCCATTTTGTAGTCGTCCATTATGAATGTCTCGATTAATATTTTTAGGGACAAATATTTTCAAAATGGTTATTGAACCGAGACCATAAACTATACTGAAAAGAGAGAGAAAATCATCTTTGTCAGCTAATAAACTCGTTCGACATACTCACAACGAGCAGCCAAGCTCCGTTTTGGTGTGAAAATTTCCATAATTATTTGTCAAAAATTTAGTTACGTTCGGTTCGGTGGTCAATGAAGTCATCAAATTGTTGACTGACCGTCATAGGCCACACGTACACTCTATAGCCACGAGGCTGTCTCAGTTATTTAATCTTCATTTAGAGAGACGACGACGTCGCAGGCTCGCGGCACAGTAGCAACAGCAGCGCCATTAGTCGCAGAGATAAAAGGTGGTGACGAATATTTATAACGAATCGAAGAGAAGAATAAAAATAAAAAAAAAAATAAAAAAATGCCTTTGTTGGCGAGAACTTTATAGTGTTGGCGTTTTCCTTTCGTACGTGAACCTTCTTTTTTTTTTTCTTTTTTTTTGTTTATCAAATGTTAGTCCACGATATAAGCTATAGAGGTACTCCTGTACCGTATAGGTACATATATAATAATATGCAGTGGATATCTTGTCAACAATAACACAAACTATTCGGATAAAGATTATTGCATATGCACCACAGGGGGTGGGGGTCGGTGCAATGTAGTACGTTGTAAAAACTAGCCAAGCGTTTAGTAACGGGATTAAAGTGAACCAATTTCAATTTTTTTTTTCGCTTCTTATTTTACTTATTTTCTTCTTTTTTTTTTTTTTTTTTTCCCTCAAAGAATTAAATTGACAAGATTAGAATAGACAGTTTTGTGAACTAAAGTTTGCAGTAGGCCCGTAGATAGTGTACAAAAAATTCTTTTGGCGGTAGTTAGCTGTATCACCTTTCCTTCAACTATTTCGTAAGTAAAATGTCTTCTTTTTAGGTTACAATGTGATCGTGTTAAATAAAAATGTTTTTTTGTACTTTTTTTTTTTTTTTTCAGGCTAACGGTAGAGGGGTTATCCATTTAATCGAAGTTTTTTTTTTTTCTTTTTTTTCTCGGTTTTGTTATATATTTATGTTCAAAAAAAAAAAAGAAAAAGAAAGGCCAAGTTGACTTAAAAAAAAAGAAATAGGTATTTGAACGGAAAGGATGAAATATGGGCGTGGATATTCCCATAAAATCTGTACGGTTTCGTCGATTTTTAGAGAAAAAAATAGTTGTGATGAATGTGGAAAAAAAAAAAAAAAAGAAAGAAAAAAAGCGTAACGATTTATTCGCATATCACGATATTTTTCTCATATATTTTACAAAAAAAAAAAAAATTTGAACATCCTTTGGATCAGTTTTGGATGAGAAAGGGATAGAGATTATAAAAATACAATATCGCAATGTAGGTGCCTATATAAGACTCGGTGCTTACGGTAATCGCGAAAAGTGTTTACCATATCTTCAAATATAAAAAGAAGGAAAAGTAAAGCGTTCATTTACAGGCCTTCTGGTGGAAAACAGCTTAAGGCTTTGTCGGCATCAACCGGGAGTAGTACGCAGGAAAACGATTTCATTTGAGTGCGGAACATCAAATTGTTGGCTACATGAAAATTTTCAACTCCATAATATTATGTAAATGAAAGGTTACTCGCCAGAAGGTTAGCTTGGGCCCTCCATTTGATCCGAGAAGTCAGGTTTTAGGGAAGCAAATATCTTGAAATGCACACAACGATAAATAACTGTCTATATGAAGTAGGCTTTGGCTATAAGTGGCCATTTTAAATATGTGATATCGAAGTGGCGGAGGAGACGGTCAGGATCTGATGCGGGAATGCTTCGATCAAATACTGGAGCACCAATACTGTAGAACCGAATGAACAAAACACAGCGCCATTTTGGGTCGGGAATGTGACTACGGCAGATATCAAACCCGTAATCTTGGGGCTGCAAAGTTGAGTACCTAGCCGCTATGCCCCATAAACCACCAAATACAAAGTTTAGTAGTGAACTACTGGATGTTGAAATGTATATTATTATTATTGTTCCAGTAATTATAATACTTACTTCATTATTGTGTGAGTACCCATTAATTCCAATTAATTTGTTCGATTGAAATTTCCAGTAATAGATAAAAGTTTATGAAAAATCACCGATTAAATCCCAAAATATTAAAACTGATTGTGGAATATCTTGTTGTGAAAAGATATTCTCACCAGAAGGTAATCTACAGATTTTGCGTGTTCAACCACTTCATATGAAAACATACGGGTAAGCCAAAACCTGGTTGAACAGTGGCAATTTTAGAGCCAATTTGGACGGTTTATATATGGGCTTATTTACATGCACATCAACACACATACGTAGTGATTACGTATGTTTGTGTGAGTGACCCAGTGTGTCATTTTTAGTAGTGATAAGAAATGATGGGCCAGTTTGTGTACAGAATCGTGACATCATCGCATTGTTGAGATTAGTCACAGTTTGGTACTCGTACATTACTTGCATGTATATGTAAATAATTACAATCAAACGTAATCTACACGCTTTCATTTTATGTCATAGAGACGATTATTTGCCAGCCTTGTGGCTGCGACTGTTGTTGAGGGGTCCAAGCCCTTTTTACCCCATACGAGTTGAGTCCCCACACTGATTTACTTAGAATATTGAAAACAGGTTGTATTGATTGAAATTGGTGGCGTAAGAATTTGACCGATTGAAAGTGATGTCTAAGAGCTTGATTTCAGTAATGATTAACTAATGAACTGAAAATGATTGTATGACTAATTTAGTGAACTGACCAAAAATAATTGCATAGGGTAAGAATTTAGTGAATATATTAAAAATGGTTCTTTATGGAGCTCTAATTTAGTAAATGGACTGAAAAGGATAGTACAGTGTTCCACTTAAATCTAAATGCATTGAGAAATGGTTATTAATTGGGAGCCAGAATTCAACTTTGTTAAGGCCTACGGTGTGGAGGCTTTCACTTCCCCATTAAAAAGCAACACTCCTTTCTTCCAACTTTATGGAAAGGGACAGAGAGAAAAAGAGGGAGAACATCTACGTTCATTTCATACCTCCTAAGACAGGTATATATTTGTATAATTCTGCCATATAGTATCATTATATCGTCTCAATGTGTATGACATCCGTAACCTCATACCGTATCCAAAAAATGATACGATACTGGCCTTTTCCATTCAATGTGGGTATTCTGCCATCATATCAAAAGGCGCTGCCTGGGATTGCAAAATTTTCAGTAGAATTTGAAGTATGATATGCTCCCAGGCAACGCCTCATAAAATGAGAGGCGTATCAACGGTGCATATTGTATTATAATATGGCAAGGCAGAACAATACAACTGTGTACCCACCTTGAGTGATACAAATTTGTCGGTGCCTTTAGTCGCATGATAATCACGTTAATCAAGTTAAAATTAAAGGCCATTTTTCTTGTGGTTGCCTCATTTTTGTGAAGGCCGAAGGGAAAAGTCCTGCTTGTGCTGCCCTAAATTTGGGAGGCTGGGACTGATAATACGATTGAAAATGGTTGGTTCAATTACTTAGCTTCAAAAAATACTTATTTGTGGTAAACTATTCATTTTTGTGTTAAATTTGTCAGTATTCAATTGGAAGTGTCGTTTCGGTCACCACTTTAATGTAATTTTCTAGGATCGATGAGGTGAAAAAAAAAATGGATTACCAACTGCTGTCGAGAAATTTCAGACCACGTACAATAATACGGTCTATTTATTTGCTCTGTTGGGCTAAATTGTATTATTTCTTGCACGGCTCCTTCCACTTAACTTCTTCTTGGGACATTCCTTCGAAAACATTCAACAGACAGCTTACACCTCTTACTTTATGTCCATCTAACTACTGAGAATTTTTAAACTTTTGGATTTAACCAACGGTCGGTTTGCAGGAGTTTTAAAACAAATAAGGATTAGTACTTCTATCTCTATGCTCACACAATAACGTAGACTATCTATGATAATGCGAGTAGGTACGGATAAATCGCAGTTGAGAATCGCTAAAAACCTGTTTCATGGTGTATTAAACAACGTGAATCGCGTAAAGACGAATTTTCTATACCGGTCAATCGTTTTCTTGTGAGATAACAATAATTTTATCATCACTATAGGCGCAAAATCCTCACAATCAGACAATGATAGGCCCCCCTCCATTCAACGAGAGTAAGAAGCGTAAATTTTCCATTTATTTGCCGCATCAGCTGAAACTACGTGATATCCAATCACTGCAGCAGCCAACGGCAGGAACGTGGACACGATAAGTTACTAAAAGAATTTCCTCTCTTCACAATCGTCGAAGACGTTCGAAGAAATTGTCTTTTGGCGTAGAAACAGGGCGTTCGGCCTCTTTTTCAAAACTGTCCCACATCATATTGCCAATGATATCGAGAGGGTGTACGGACAATGAGGTTAAACTACCTGGACTTGATAAAATATTCGCACCAATGGAAGATACCAAGCGTCTATAATGCCGAGGGCGAATAGAGATGTTTTATGTCTTGAAACCTGCAAAACCACGAAGCGCATCAACGTAGTTGAAAATATGAAACTCTTTATCAAAAATTTGCCACAAAAAAACAGAGTGGGAACTATAATACCATATCCCAACGGAACCAAAATTGCCATATCGATTTTCAGATATAATATAGGTAGTAACTGATTAGTGGGTAACGAAGTGTGGTCACTGACGTTTCTGATGGCTGGCAGTTATGGCTGTTTGTGTTTGAATACTGGTCCAGCTCACCATATTGGTGACCTTTCAAAGATGATTGAACTCGCAAGAAAAGTCAGTGTCCTCTTTTAGCTCCCCAAGGAAACAACTGATTAACCCTCCATTTTTCCAAACCCCAAAAAACGCGTAAATGGGTGATTTCCAACTAAAACAGAAACAGTGACTACAGCAACAGCAGCAGCATAGTGATAAACTCAAAAACTATCACTTTTCACAAAACTCTGCCAATAAACTGACTAGCAAATCGGTCGTCATGTTACGCAACTCCTGCACATATCCACAATGTTGGATTGTATTCTCCTCTGGTAAAATGATGATGGGAGGATATGTAGTCAGTAGCCCTGTAGGAAATATGTCACCACAAAATAAAAAGCGTTTGTGGCACTGCACATTGACAGTGATAAGAGTGGCTATATATTGTGTGGCCCACCACTTTCAAAAGTGTACTTATTTGTCTTCATCTGAGACGTCAATAAATTAATGTGGAAATCTACGACCACCAACAAGTCTAGCAATAGCTATTGGTCTGCTTTGTTTGTGAGCTCTGGTAACTTTTTTACCTATTCACTCATTGGGGGTAGCGTCAAGAGTGGTGAGTTCAGTTGATTAGACTAGTAAAAAAATACGCATGGGTATCCCAAAAGGTAGAGTCTGGTGCAGCTGTAAGTACACTTAGGTCTCCCTGTCACTATGAGTTTGTTCACCAACAAAAGGTTAGCTGTCTGTTCTCTTTGAAATGAAATTACAGATTTGAGAATGGACAATATAAGCGCCAATTTGGCCTTTTTCGGATAGCTGGGCCCTCCAATAATTTTCTAAGTAGCGGCCGGCATCCCCAATAATTTTGTAAACTTTAGTACCTATTTTTTTTTACGTGTTTTCATGTTAAATAATTGAAAATTTGTTGTCTAGGTTGAAGCTGAACTAAAAGATTTTCACATTTTGTCTGCAGCCCCCCTGATAATTTTATTAAATCGACTCCACCGGAGGAGAACGTACCGGAACCTATCCCCAAATGCAAGTGATTGGTAAGATAAAATACGTAAGGGTATTTGTACCAAAACCTGGTCAATACACTTTCGGGAATTGTTATGACTATTCTGGAATCATAGTCCCTCTATCGAGTGAATAGTCGACAGAAAAAATGTGATAGTAGTTATCATGATATTGAACTGAGAATCCAACCAGTATCTAGCTTATCACTGTGTGCTGTTACCTGCAATTGTAGTGGATCACCACTGCGAAGGCAGCGTGTGCGTGCGTTCCTAATCTCAGGTATACTTTCCAGTATTTGCTTCTCCAGCTGCACAAAGGTAGATAAGCATAAATTAATTGTTTCATTTTGCCATATCACATCTTCGTTGCATTGCAATGTGTACCTATGGCTGCTATATCCCCGTATCTTATCAAAAAATGATGTAGTGTTATGATATCGTTGCACACTCAGGAAGAGGAATATTAGAATTTAGAAATTATATCTCATTTTAATTTTTCGATTCGGTCAATTTGTAAAAATTCCGTGTGTTGTAAAAACTTCCCATGTGTTGCACATGCAACGTGGACAACATGAAAGTTGTCACTACTGATGATATGGCCCTTTCCCAGATGATTTTAGTATGGTACTGACACACCAGAAAGATGCTAGGTATGTAGCAAGACGCTACAAAAGAGGATTTTGCAGCATATCTCCGATTCATCCAGCAATGTTTTTGTACGCAGCATTATAATAATGTAGATAACTCGATTATAAGGGGAGTCCACATCTGCATAACCGTCCCATATGACCCCTATCTCCACTTAAATACTACCAACACCTCTATCAATGCCCCAATATTTCAAGTTTTGTTTTGGAACTAAGGGGGTACAGACCCTCAGACCCATCTGGGCTGAAGCTACGTTATGACCAAAGTAACGCTTCTCCAAAATTAAGAGCTGTATATTCTTCGTGGATCATTTCATAATGTGAAATAAAGATATGAAAAAAGTATAAAAATTTGTACCAATTTTAGTTGGGAGAATTGGGAAACGGACGAGCTCTCCCCAAAATCTAGTTGGTTTGACTCCACAATTATAAAATAATAGTGCAAGAAGTTAAGAAGAGCATTTTGGAGTTCATTGGTATTATTATTTCTGACATATGACCTTGAACAAATAAAACTTAATCAGTGATATCATTCGTGTTAATACGGCGAATGTTAAGAACTCTTGAGCTGCCATAGTTATTTCCAATAAAGGTATGAAATGACCTATACCATTTTATTCTTCAATTCTTCACAAAACCCATTGCCTAGATTTAATTTTCCGCTTATTAATAGCTCAGAAGAGTATTCGCACCAAAAATTCCCCCCGAAAATATCAGCATCAATTTGGGCTGCAGATTACTATTTTTTATGTACCTAGTTAAACTAGCCTAGCCTAGCCTAGCCTAGCGTAAATTCATATTTATTCAACGAAATTTCAAAAACTGTTAATTTATACTTTTTTTTTTTTTTGACAAAGTTGTGTTATAAATCTGCGTGGAATGTGAGGACTGGTTTATTCTACACTCAATGCTCTTTTGTTATCCTGTGACTAATTATAAATGACGTTTTTTACGTTCTTTCTTTACTTTTTTAGAATATCTTTTAATAGCTTTGTTGTTATTGTTTTTGTTTTCTTCCGACAAAAAAGATCGCACTTTTTTTTTTCGCTTCACCAAAACGCTGAACACACGAAAAATACACTACTGACACAAGTAGCTCTGGAAGAACGAAAAATGAGATAAAAAAAATTCTCCAAAAAGGTCATAAAAATCCGTCTCCGGTTCCCATTAAAATATACACGTACCTCGTAAATAACTTTTTACTAATATCTTCATAACAGCGCCGAATACCTAGTTAAAAAAAAAAAAAAAACCACTGCTTTATGTGCCATATTTATTATTTTATAAATGTATTTATGTACAAATTTTTTTTTGTCTACTTTTCTTCTTCATTTTCGTATCCTAAATCAGATGTTCAAAAACGAAAAAAATACGTAATTCTATAGGCTACGTTGTTATATAATTGTTTTTTTTTTTTTTTTTTTTTTTTTTTCACTCTAAACTCATTTAACTCATTTATTATTTTCATTCCGTTAGCTAAACTGGTCTTTATTGATCAATATTCTGTCATATAATACTTATTAAAAATATATTAAAAAATCATTGGTAGTTAAAAATTAAAAGGCATGAAAAAAGGGCAGAGTAGAGAGACAAAGGAAGAAAACTTCGGTTTCATAATTTAAAACTAATTTTTTGTTTTCTTGTCGTAACTACCCGTAACTTTATAGAGAATTGGTTTTCGATGATTTTCTAGTTGAAATGATGTCGTAAAAATTGAAATATATTTCAAGTTTTTTTTGTTTTGTTTTTTCATCCGAAAAAAGAGAATCACTTTAATGGGGTTGTATTGTGCAGAGCCTTTTATTTTCCGGTGTTTTTTGATTTTTTACGATTTGTGGTTGCAAAAATTTTGAAGTACTTTCACCTATTGTAGTCTCTTCAACGTTTTTGGGTGTCTGTTAAGCCCGCATGTGCTTCATTAGCTACAAGTACGTTTTTTATCGTTTGATGTCTGTAAAAAAGGCATAAGCTATAGGTAATATAGGCGTCAAAAATTTTCTGAAAAGAAATAGAAGAAAAGCGGCCGAAGTTTTTATGTCGAGTTCCAAATATGCCATTAAAAAGAACGTAATTATTTTTCGGTAGTCTTTTATTTGTGAACGGTGGCGGTAACCTTCTAATTTTTTTATGGAGGCACAGGATAATTTTTTTTTGACATTTTTTTTTGTGTTTTCTTCCAGTCGTCGAAGGACGACGAATAGGTTATGCATACTGGCTTTTTTATTTTTCGACTTTTACGATCCTCTTCCCCATTTTGAAGAACTTATTTGGTGTATAGATGAGTTGAAAAATGACTAATGCGTTTTTCAGCGGCTCTCATGTTGTCATGCTGTTCATGTCCTAATGAAGTGGCGGAGAAGTTGTAACTTGCAAAATTTTAATTTATTCCCCTTTATAGATTTGCGCCATGTCTGGGGCTATATCCTCCATTTCGTCTCTGTCAGTTTGATTTCGTTGACTTTTTCTTGCTCTCTTTTTCACATATCCAGGACAGTTTCTCATCTATTATAAGCAACAAGGTAAAAGTCCATACAATCCTCTGGACCAGTGGCTATATTCTAACAGACGGTTTCATCCATTTTGGGTACCTAATTCCAAAAACTGCAATAAAATTTCAGATTTAGATACTGGCCTTTTGATTTTTTACCAGTTCAACTAATGAGTGTTTTTCCTGACTTTAATAATCTCCTAACACTAATCTAATCCAAATAACTTGAAACAGCGGGGAAGATAATTCAAAAATTCAGGAAAAACCTCTCTTACTAATGTTAACTTAATTTATTAATTCAACGTGTGTTCGTTAAACAGATTCGATAGGGGTAAATACGAAAAAAAATCACTTGCTTAAACACTACTGGCAAACACAGGTCGTTTATACTACTGAAATGAGGTGTACCTAAATACGCCTAGTAGGGGTAAATTAAAGCTGATAGAAGCATTTTTCCATCATCAAGGCGTTTTTTCATGCTGATATCGAGGCGTATTCACGTCCGATGAGTATTAGGTCTCAATTTTTAGGCCTAAATACTGCGTAAATGGATATGTTTCGTCGCCTAGTGTTCATTTGGGATCATTTTTGATCATTTGTGATTATCTGCCTTCATTTGCGATCACTTGCGATTGCTTACAATCACCTGCTATCGTCTGCGATTACTTGCGATCATTTGTGATCATTTGTAATAATTTGCAATAATTTGCAATCATTTGCAATCAGTTGCAATCATTTGCAACCATTTTCAATCATTTGCAATCATTTGCAATCATTTTCAATCATTTGCAATCAGTTGCAATCAGTTGCAATCATTTGCAACCATTTTCAATCATTTGCAATCATTTGCAATCATTTGCAATCATTTGCAATCAGTTGCAATCAGTTGCAATCATTTGCAATCAGTTGCAATCATTTGCAACCATTTTCAATCATTTGCAATCATTTGCAATCATTTGCAATCATTTGCAATCAGTTGCAATCAGTTGCAATCATTTGCAACCATTTTCAATCATTTGCAATCATTTGCAATCATTTGCAATCAGTTGCAATCAGTTGCAATCAGTTGCAATAATTTGCGATCAATTGCAATCATATGCAACCATTTTCAATCATTTGTAATCATTTTCAATCATTAGCAATCATTTGAATTCATTTGCTATCATTTGCGATATTAATATTGACTCACCAACTGGGTTAGAGGTGGAGATAATAAAAATTATCCGTTTAATTAAAAAAAAAAAACAAAAAAAAAACGATTGTACTATTTTACAATTTTGACCTTATTTTTTTTTATGTAGGCGCCTTTGCTTCTATGACGAATCATCAAAAATTTGTATTCACTGTTTTGAGAAAACTGCGAAAGGGATAGGGTTGAAGTTTTCACCCGAAGTACTAATTATAAAGGATCAGGTCTGATAAGAGTTTGTTGCCTATTGGTTCAGTGATTTTCGAGAAAACCAGAGAACCCAAAATTCTCGGGAAAGTTGTTTTTCCAGGATTTTGAAAAAACTACAAACAGGATCAGGCTGGAATTATCGCAGTTTTTTGTTATTATATATATATGCAAGTTTACTAGAAGTTTGTTGACTATTTGTTCCTTGTTTCTTGAGAAAACCGGAAGAAATAAAATCACTGTAAAAATTTTGTGTTCACGGTTTTGAAAAAACTACGAAAGAAATACGGCTGAAATTTACGTGAAAGGTAGCCCTTATACAAGACCAAGTGTGACAGAAGTTTGGTGCCTATTGGTTTGGTTATGGTTTCCGAGAAAACTGAAGAGCCCAAAAATCCTGGAGAAGTGATTTTTCTAGGAATTTGAAGAAACTACAAAAGAATCGGAGCTGAAATTTTCATGATACATCGTTCTTATGTATGAGCAAGTCTGATAGTGGTGCTTAACATTTTTGTATAGTTTCTGAGAAAATTGAAGAATAAAAAATTGCTGGAAAAGTGGTTTTTCAAGTATTTTGAGGAAAGTACAGAAGTAATAGAACTATAATTTTAATGAATGTAATTCGTAAGTAGGATCAGGTTTGATAGGAGTTTGACGCTTCTTTGTATTTACATAACACATAATTATACTCACCTTTTATTTCGCAATAATTTACAACAGGTGTATAAACCAATCGAACACAGCCTTGCTAACTGCCTAGCTCCCTAGAACTCAATCCATACTGACGAACTAACAGTTCCTGGAATAGACACTTTCAGCATATCTTCCCGCAGGTTGTTTACCTCCGACCATCAATTTTAATCAACCAGAATTACTTTTTTTAATTCGCGTGGTCCATAAAGCTTAGCCTACGGGAAAGTGACAGCACCCATAAAGGTTTCGTTAAATAAACGAAAGACTTATTTAAATACTACGTGTCAAAAAGCCAGATATGTATCTGTCAACGAGATCGTTAATGCGATGAATTTTATCTTCTTCTGTAGTAAAGATTTAATTTTGATAAGACATATCTACTAGCTTGAGAAGATGTTTTTTTTTGCTTTTTTTTTTTTTTTTTTCGGTTGTCATATATGCATAAATAATTATACGTGGCACGAGCTGGGCAGGTGCTTGCATCAAGCGTTTATCTAAATCCTATAACAGTAGGAGGAGGCCTAAAAAATTATATATACTTTTCTTTTTTCACATTCTGACACGCGTATTTTAAATAACGATATTTGACTTCTGAGATTTTGTATCATAGTAAATTTCTCTTTTGTTTATTCTTTCTTGTTTCTGTCTTTCTTCACGTTGAATAAAGAAAAGAACAGAAAATAAGGTTAGAGTAAAGTAAGTATGTTGTATATTCTAGAAAAGTCATGGTTCAAACCGAAATTACCTCTGTACCTAAAGGTATTAGGGTGCATGAAGCGTTAATTTCATAAATTTCTTTAAGCAAACGACGAACTAGTTTGGACGAGTGTCGTTAAAATTCTATTCAAGCCTTGCAGGGATTTAGTTGATCTCTCATTGCACATCTTTTTCTCACTCTCTGGCTGTGGGTATGAAACTATAAACTATCTTTTTTTAGTGAAAAATTGGTTTAATTAATACAACTATAAACTACGGGTATACTAAACCCGCCATTTTGTTCATTTTCTGTTTTTATGGTTTATAGATCTTCCCATGTTTGAAGAATATAATTTCTGATTGAAAAAGGATTTGTTTAACTCATAGGCGCAAATAGGTTGGTTTAGGAGGGGCTAAGTCTCCTAGATTTATAGAAATTTCTCAAAATTTTGGCCAAAAAATAAAGGAGATAAGGTATATATATACGTACAACTGGTGGTGACTGGTGACTCTTCTTACTCAGTTTTCTTGCAAATAAAGTATTAAAATTGACGTATTTGGGCTGAAATTTTCTCTAGAGACAGTTATTACTTCTCATATATAGGATCAGGTCTGATAGAAAAATGCAATAGTAAAAATTCAATGAGATCTGGTTTCCGCTGGATTTTTAGAAAACTATACTAAAAGAATATGGCTGACATTTTGGTGGAAGATAGTTAATTTATGTATCTGTAAGCACAGGCCTTGTTCAGATTTTGTGACTATTGCTTCAGTAGTTTCCACAAAACACTATGAAAAAACCACGAAAACTGCAACAATGAAACATTCATTGATAAGTATCTTTGTCAAAGAATTGTGTGGGTTCACCTCTAAAACCCACAGGCGAATGAATGAGGAATTGCGTGTTCTTATGTTACCATTTTGGTAATGCAGCCAACCTTTTATAACATCCTAAACCGGCGACTAACGAAAGGCATTGCAGGTATATATGTTAGGCTAAACACGCACGTCATCCGCAAGTATTGGAAGATAGGCGCATGTTTTGTGTTTAGCCTAGCATCTCAACCACGGCACGTGCGTTTTCATATGCGTGTTGGCGCTAGGCTGCGTTTGTAGCATGTAGGCTAAATGGAAAACAAATTTCGTTGTTCGTCCGTTTTAGCCTATGTGCTTACAAATGCGTATTTATTTTATAGTCTGTAGACATAATTGCGCAGACTTGGTGATGGACCAAGTCTGCGGTCTGTCAACTGGGGCCAAGCCCCAAAAGAAGGGAAAACATGGTCCCCACAGCTACTCCCCCCAGTTTCACTGTCGGTGGAACAACTCAAGTTCTGAAGTCTGGGGGTACCCATGGATGATCTATTTGTGTCTGGTAGGTGGCCTCGCATTATTGCGGTGGTTGGCATTTCCTCCAAAGATTAGGTCTCGGAGGGCCACACTGAGTGTATGTCCCGCGATAGTCCTGTCGTAGTAGGATAGTCTACGGCGTTGCTGATGTTTATTTTGAGATTGGACACCACGTTTTCTATTCCTACATGAGTGGTGTCCCTGTTCGTCCTCCTGAGTATATTTTTGGAAAGGAGTGTAACTCTGGAGAAGTGGTGATTTGGAAATGCCAGTATTCTGATAGTTGTTATGGACAACAGAGTTAGAAAATTTAAAGTTTGAAAATTTTGGCTCTGGTTTTGGGATTTTTAAAAGAGCCTGATTTTCAGAGGTGAGGAAATTGCTCGCCTTCCTAGTGTCAGGTGGCTCTGTGGTGTTAGCCACAGAGGAACAAGCTGCCAATTGGTCCGCAAAAAATGGAAGAATTTTTAGGGTTTGATGCGTCATCTCATTGAGAATTGACTCAACATTGGCAACTTTTTCTGAGGATTGAGAATTGTTGTTGGCAGATAGAGGAGGTTGGGTTTCATCGGAAAGCAACATTTCCTCCTTGTAATCGAGGAGTTGATCAACTTCCATAGTGGTAGTTGAGGACATAATGAAAATTAAAAGACGTTTGAAGAGAAAAAACATAAGAAAATTCGAAAGAAGATTGAAATCAAAGCAAACAGTTCTAATTGAACTAAAGAATGGTGCTTTGAGCAACAGTCGACAAGCGAATGAAATGTGTTTGTTTGTTGTTGCAATGATTTGATTCGATTTTCCTTTTGCAATCAGCTGTTTGTGACGTTAGTCTATAGTGTGTTTTATGTGTTTTTATCTTACCTTTGATTTTGGGGTCGACGTGCTAGTGTGTTTCAATGCACGTGCGATAAGAGTATGAGATTTTTATTATATCTATATATGAAATTTCTATATATTAGATTTTTATTATATCTATATATTTTTATTCTCTGCAAAATCGAGGTGATGTTCTTGTTTGTTTCTGATTGCATTTTTTTTATGTTCCTTTTGGCTGCCTCTTTGTTTAGGCTTGATTGGGCTTTCAGGATTATATGTGTGTTATTATTTCCTCATTGAATCTGACTTTTTTCTTATTTTTGGTGTTTGATTTTATCACTTCACTGTATGTTTTTCGTGTTTTATTTGTTTGTGAGTCAGATTTTATACACTTTTTATTAGTTTTAATAAGGGCAAACAGTTTGCCTTGTTCTGAATCAGCATTTTTTATGCAACGTCTGTAAAAATTGATCATTCCTAGGAACCTTTGAAGTTCTGCAACATTCATGGGTTTAGGAAATTTCAATATTGGCTCTACCTTTGTTTTTAGGGGGGCCATACCTTCAGGTGTTATTTGGTACCCGAGAAAGTCAATACTAGTTTTAGCAAATTCGCTTTTAGGTAAATTGACCGTAAGGCCGGCAGTGTGTATACGCTGTAATACAGCTCTTACGTTTTTCTCGTGTTCATCAATTCCACCTTCTGAGCATATGCAAATATTGTCGAGATAAGCATATGCAAATGGTAAATCCCTCAATAGCTGATTCATAAAATGTTGGAAAGTTTGAGCAGCATTTCTAAGTCCAAATGGCATTTGCAAGTATTCGAATAAGCCAAATGGAATGATAAGTGCTGTTTTGCAGATATCTTTTTCAGCCATTGTTATGTGTTGGAAGCCCCAATTAATGTCTATTTTAGTAAACATTGTTTTTCCTTTCATATTGTTATTGAAATACATTATATTGGGTACGGGGTATTTGTCTGGAATGGTTTTAGCATTCAGGGCTCTATAGTCCCCGACGATTCTCCAAGTTCCATTAGCCTTTTTGGTCATATGTATTGTCATAGACCATGAGCTGTTAGAAGGTCAACAAATACCTTCTTCTATCATTTTAGAAAATTCTTTTTGGCTTCAGGAAGTTTGTCGGGTGGTAATCTTCGTGCCCTTGCTGAGCAAGGCTGACCCCTTGTTTCTATTACATGCACTGTATCATGTTTGTATGTTGGATGTTTCCTTATTGATGGTAATAAAATACCTGGATATTCATTTAGTATTTTTAGGAAATTTTTGTCTACAGTTGCACAACTTCCAATGGAAGTATCCAATAATTTGTAATTTTTTGTTATGCCTTCCACATATTTGCCAGTGGTTGAGTCGATTAAACGTTTATTTTTTAAATCGACTACCAACTCATAGTAAGCAAGAAAATCTGCTCCAAGTATTGTTGTGGTATATCAACTATTGTGAAATGCCATGACATGTCCCTATGGAGACCAATGTCTATTTTGCAATGTTTTTGACCATATGTAGTGAATGTATGTTTGTCAACTGCATTTAATTTGGATTTCGGAGAAAATTTCTTATGTTTATTTTTAGCTGGTAAAATGCTGAGATCAGCACTAGAATCTATGAGGAATTTTCTCCTTTTTATCCTGTCTGTGATGAACAGGCGGCGAGAGTATTTTGGCGAGGGATCAGTAGCCACCAATATGATCCCTCGGTCTAGTTTGACTTATTAGTCTGTTCTCTCTTTTCAATTTCTGCAAGGAGAGTTTTCATCTCCTGGGTGTCTTGGACCATTCTTTCCTCCCATTGTTTACAGCAGGTATTGCAAGCCTTTGCTTTTTCTCCGTATTGATTGTGGTAGAAGCAAAGGGCTGTTGAGCAGTTTGGATCTTGTTTTTTGGGAGATTTAGATCTCCTCGAAGGTGTTGGACTCCTATTTTTGTCATCTCTCTGTCCTTGAGAGTGTGACTGCCTGCTTCTATAGCTTTTATTTCTATTGGAATTGCGTCCCCTGCTTTTGGATCTGTTGTTGAAGTTACTCCTAGCAGATGTATATTCTCTAGCCTTGCGAGTTTCCATTTTCAACTCAGCTATTTTGGCTCGGAGTTTACTTAATTTGTCTGCTGGAGCTGCTGTTGCTTGGGTGGCAGGTTTCCCTGTGTACTCCAGTGCAGTTTCTGCAGCTTTAGCTAGTGCTAGTAAGTCATCATCGGTCCTTGCATTTGTCAGATTTAGAGCACCCAGCGATTGTACTACTGAAGCTGGTAGTTGCTCACAGAATCTATCTACAATTACCATTGGAGAGACATGGTTGTCACCTTTTTTAACCAACTTTGTCATGAATATGGTTGGTTTGTCATCTCCGATTGACATTCCACTCAGTAATTGCCTTATTTCTTGGCGTTGAGTGGTACCAAAGGTTCTTCTTATTTTTTCAATGAACCATTCGTAAGGGTCTTCTTCATCCTCCAGACAGTCCATTATGTCTGGGCAGGCCCTGATTATTTTGGCTGGCATGCTACCACAAAGTTGCTGGTAGCGTTCTTCATGGGGAATTTGCTCAACCCTGAAGCAGCCTGTTAATTGCATAAGCCACGTTTCTACGTCTTTTGGCAAGAATGTAGGAAGTTCTACTATCCTTTTCTTATTTTGGTGGTAGCCAAACAATTTATGTTGTTTGTCCATGGCTTCTTCTATACTAGCTTTGATTAGATCTTGAATAAGCTTTTCCTGATTTTCAACTTCTTTGGAAGCAATAGTTCGGATAGCTGCTTGCCTAGCTATATTTTGGGCTGGTTAGTCAGCAGTTTCAACAACATTTTCATTAACTATTGTAAAAAGATTCAACTCATTAGAGGATCCTAGATTTACAAATTGTGGGTTACCACGATTAGTGAGACCTTTCTTTATTTTTAGGCATGTTCTATTACCCTTCCAAGTAGACAACGTTTATTTTAAAAAAGGGGGAGTTTAATTTCCCACAGTCAGTCTTCAAGTGAAGAGTCCAGCGAAGATTTCCACTAGACAAGCGCAGGCCAGCAGTATTCTGCCAGCTAGTGTCTTCACGCCTGATTTAAAAAAAAATTCACAACATAAAAATATCACGTCAGGGGGTCACCAGGCTGTGGGTTCACCTCTAAAACCCACAGGCGAATGAATGAGGAATTGCATGTTCTTATGTTATCATTTTGGTAAGGCAGCCAACCTTTTATAACATCCTAAACCAGCGACTAACGAAAGGCATTGCTGGTGTATATGTTAGGCTAAACACACCCGTCATCCGCGAGTATCGGAAGATAGGCACGTGTTTTGTGTTTAGCCTAACATCTCAACCACAGCACGTGCATTTTCATACGCGTGTTGGCACTAGGCTGCGTTCGTAGCATGTAGGCTAAACAGAGAACAAATTTTGTTGTTTGTCTGTTTTAGCCTATGTGCTTACAAACGCGTATTTATTTTATTGTCCGTAGACATAATTGCACGGACTTGGTGATGGACCAAGTCCATGGTCTGTCGACTAAGGCTGAGCCCCAAAAGAAGGGAGGACATGGTCCCCACAAATTGTAATTCAGGTTTGTTGGATAGGTACCTACGACTGAAAGAGTAGAACTTCAACTTTTTTTAAAGTTTGTTGATCTCATTGGAGATTTTAGTAACTATAGGTTTTGTCGGCTCGGGGAATCAAACCTGGGACCTACATATTTGCCAGCTAAAAGCCATCTCACCGCCAACTATAACTGGCAAATGTATTTTATATTAGACAAAATATGGCAGTTCCCACACACTCCCCCCTAGAGAGACTCAGCACAAGTTGAACAACATTAAATGCTGTGGGAGGTTGGGTGGAGTCAGAAACGCTTCTTATACCTATACACACAGGCTTATACGACCTATACGGGTTCTATTTCCACTATATAGGGCGCCATCTATTGGCGACTCAAGTAAGGAAGGGGAATTGTGAGTTCCACCAAGCACCACTAGGGTGCGTGCATGTCCAGCACATGTCAAGGGTCACCAGATGTAGGTTTTGTAGGCTTGGGGAATCGAACCTGGGACCTACATATTTGTCAGCTAAAAGTAGTGAACTTGACCGCACGGTCATCTCACCGCCAACTATAACTGGCGAATGTATTTTATATTAGACAAAGTATGGCGGTTCCCACAGTACCTATTAAAACTTTGTATAGCATACAAATAAGTAAACCAAAAAGAAAATTATGCTAAACAGCTGGGATAATGTTGGGTAAAGTTTCTAAAATCATTATATTTCCTAAATCATATCACTGCTGATATTTAAAAAATGGGAGAGTGAATTTCTGATCCATGTGATGAATTGTGAAACTAAATACAAATAACGACTAGAGAAGCAAAATTTTTCTTAAAATATACTGATTTTTGCCTTACTTACAAGCTTAAAAAAAAAGTGTACCCAAGGACAAATTATACAATCATGTTGTTTTAATAAGCCTAGGCTTGAAAAAAATGTTTTAGCTCTCAAAATTTTTAATTTAGTTGAATATCATATTTTCAGAAAATTTTAATTCAATTCATAGTTAAAAGATGGAAAATTTAAGTTTTATTGGAAGTGAACCCTGTTTCCTAAATCATACCACTGATAAGAGTGATGAGTTTCCTAAATTGTACCACTTTTAGTTCTTAGGTGTTTCAAAACATTTTGACAGGTCTATCTCAATTTACTACGAATATCCCTGAAAATATTGTGAAAAATAAAAATAAAATAAAACTAACACCAAAAACAATATTACAAGCTATAAAAATTAAAAAATTATCACACCTATGATTCATGAAACTTAGGGTTTGCTGATAAAATCAGCTGTAATTTTGACAGTATTCAAGTGAGGCTAGTATGAATAAAAATATAATAGAATTAAGGATATAAAAATCGGAAAATATATACTTAGTTGGGGATTCTGAAAATATTATTTTTGTAATTAAGGGGGGCTAAAGTGAAAAGTGGTATGATCGTGGCAACCTTACCTACCCTTTTTTAACACATTATTGCAGTCTGCGGTCAACAGCTCCACCGTGCGACCGTCCCACGGAGTGACAATGGTGTTTTGTCAAACACATCTTTCATTGCATTGGATCACTTGCATCACTGCCAAGTATTAAAAGATTTTTATCAAATTAGCGATTACCTACTCTCGCATCTAGTCAGTCGTTTTGGTATCCTGTGTCTGAGTGCTAGACATCAGGAAAAACACGTTAGAAAATAGCCTATTTGCAAACGCACGTAGACCGGTGGCTCTTCACTTGTCGAAAGTTTGTCGAACGAAGCTCACCCAATCTTCGAGTATACTTAAGTACCTACCTTCTTATAATGAACGAAAATTTGGCCATAATTTACGCGACTTTGTAGCTGATGTGAAAAATTAAGGAATCGCAAATGTGAACGTGCTGGAATAATCACTGAAGGTAATCCATTTTGAAAGGTCAAAATACGCACCTACCGTAGGTACCCAACTACATATTATATCAAGTAATTAAAATCTGTTATTATTGAACATATTAACGGTTTTCATTTCAAAGTTCGGAAACTAGTTTGAAAGTGTGTCATTAATTCCTCTTTGAGCCTGAGGGACTTGCCAAGTCTCTCTTTTTATTTATTTATTTATTTATTTTTTTTTTTTTTTTTTTACCGTATTTCGACCAGACTACTCCGGCGCTGTCGTTAAAATAAATGAAGTTCTTACAAAAATGGCATTAACATTGAGAGAAAAAAAGTAGGCTACAGCGAAACAAAAACGAATTATTTGCCGAATTATAAAACGTCTGAACCTTTGGGAAATTTGATTATTCTGCAATAGTGGTTCATAATCGACGTCCAAAAGATGTCGAAAGAGAAAAAAAAGAATAGGAGCAAGTCATAAAAAAGATTTATAAAAAAAAATGAAATAATAATTCCAAATTAAACCAGTTCTATTAAATATTCGCCAATTATTTTTATGCCGACTAGAATTGAAGGAACCAATGTAAAACGAGAAAAAGAAATCATAAATAAAGAAGAAGTAAAAAAAAAAAAAAAAGAAAAAAAAAACAGTCGTACAATCGATCACAAAAATGAATCTTTACCGACTATGAGTGTACGTCAATTGGTTACAGGAAATTGCCATTCAATAAAAAAAAAAGAACCAATTTTTTTTTTTCTCCCCAAAATTACGATACAAACGACAGTACATTCGAGTATTGCATTCTAGATATTAAAACACCCGTTTTTTTTGTTTTTTTTTCCTACCATTATAATTTTTTTTTGGCTAATTGGAAAGATGGTAAATGAATTAGTTCGGCAGTTGTCTCATAATTAATGACTACGTAAGCGTCTGTTCTATTGATGGCTCTTCACGTGGGATTTGTTTTTTGTGGTGTGTTCTATTTTATTTTTTTTCTTTTACACTTTTTTGGCCATTATTTTTCGTCTGTAACTTCTTTTTTCTATCTGTTTTAATTTTTTTTTTTTTTTGTTTCTTAGTTTTTAACACCATTCTATTAACTGCGTAAGGGGAAGAAAGTGCATTATGTCTTTCAATTATAAGCGTTTATTGCGCTTAACTGAACTCATTTTGCTAATTTAATGGTCGTTTTATTTGTTATTATATGTTAGGCGATAATGATAATTACTCGCCCGCAGTACGTACTTAACTTCGGGCGATAGCGTAGATGCCAACTATAAACAGCAGCCAAATGCAGTAGCATTTATCGTTCGATTGTTAGACGTGTAAAGTGCACATGAGATAAGGAGGTGTGTGATTCTTAATTACTTCCCAGTGTTAATGATTCCTGATGTTTACATCCATGAATAGACATTAGCCCATGTCTACCTATGCAGAAAAAAAAAAAAACAAAAAAAAAACATTGAAATAAAATTCGTCAGAGGTTCATAAAGATGTTAAAATGTGCCGCTAAATGATGACCTGTACAATACAATTTGTATTTAGTTCCTCGAAAATCACTCGAATAGTCACAATAAGCATATAGGTCAGAACTGCGATGAAACTCGGGAGTATCCTTGACTGAGTTATTTCTGCAAACGTCGATAAAGGGGTCGTCAAAAAAAAAAAAGCTCTTCCCCAGCCTCTTTATCATGGAAAAATGACTGAAGGAGGAAAAAAGATTGGGTAACAAACAAATCCAGGAATACAAGAAATTGGTAAAATTTTCAAAGAAAAAAACATCTCTTAATGTATCAACAGGCTGAAGTATGAGCAATCCAATCCTTCGTCACCTTTTTTAGCTGACTTATACATGACCATGAGTAATCAATAAATAAACCCAAGAGACGGAAATGTGCTGCATAAAATCTGGTATCGACAAGTGTATGTAAATGATGACGTTTTCTGCATAATCCTAGAATCATCCAGTATTTACAACTCAGTAAGTTCATCAATCAAGGATCGACCCCTCCTACCAACTTACTTCTTCAAAATAACTAATTTATCATTTCTGAACTGCACGATCCATAGGGCTTGGGCTTTCCAATGGCCACTCGGTGACAAAATCTCAGGCAAGAAAATTCTAATAGTAACCAAAATTGCCGAAAATATTGGCTGTTGTACAGCCACTGTCAAAAATCTGACCAATAAATAAAGAAAAAAAATCAAAAAAGATACCTTCAACCATCTTCAAAGAATAAGAGGATGATGTAAACAAAACAAAATTTACATTTTACCCATTACAGACTGTGGGTGCAGCCGCCACTGGGGTTTAAACCTGGAACACCTACATGAGATCATGTAGGAAGAATCAGCAGTCTTATCCATGTGGCCACAGTTGCTGCCTACTTGCACTTTAGTTAATTCAGGTTCATATGTTCACAATGAAACACATTTCCTGCAGCACTTTCCTCCTAGTTCATCCACGTTGAATGGATGATACATCAACTGTAGTTGTTGAAAATGATATAGAGGGAGCAAAGTGAAGTGACATACGGCACATAGAAGAACTTAGGGCGTATCATTATGGGTACTACGCTGTTGCTAAGTTGCATCAACCCGTCATCAATGCTCGGCACACTCAAGTGAACCCAACTTAACAGCAAACTGAAACAGTGAATTAACTTTTATTAATTTAGGTGCAGAGGAGGATGAGGTACAGCGTACTTTTTGCTTTATTACCATGCCAATAAATAGCGTGGATTTACCTTACTTCATTTCTGAATTAACATAGACATTTAGACAGATCATGCACACTGTTTGCACATACTATTCATGCACACAGACTTATTTAATTTTTATTTAAATTTTTGGTTCATCCCCTTGTTAGGTATATGGGCTCTAGTGGCTTTTAAATGAAATTTTCATTTTCTCAGAAAAATACATGTTCTTGAAAGTTAAAGGTCGCAATTATATAGGTGTTGGGGTTTGAACCTGGCAAACCTGTATGAGATTAATTAGGAAAAATCAGCAGTCTTATCCATATGATCATAGTTCCCACATACTTGTTCTGTAGTTAATTCAGGTCGATATGTTTGAAATTATACACATTCCCTGGACTGACCAACCAGCAGAACACCTCATAGCTTACAGCAGCCTAAGGAAACTCAATAACATTATATAACACATTAATGAGGACAAAGAACCTTTCATAAAAATTGTTTCGGAATCTCTATAATCTCTTGCCAAAGTTGCATTTTTAAACCAAAATAAGTATTAAAACTAGATACAAGAAATTTAATATCTTCACTTGACTGAGAAGAAAAAGGAAAAGAAATGAGCAGGTGTAGACAATATCATCCACAGAGGTTATCAAATGGACATGACCTATCTACTCTAGAAAACCATCTGCTTCCGTCCAACTCCATTGGTAACCCACAACCCTCTCACAACTCTAATAAGAATAAACTTTAAGCTACCTCTATGGATGCTCCTTCATTAGGAATAAATTTAACCATATCAACGAGTAGACAATAGGAACTTCAAAAACTTAAATGTCAAGTGTTAATTTAACCTTGGTGGTCACATACAGTTATCAAAAATCACTTATCAACAAAATATTTTTTTGGTAAATATCCTTTTCTAATCAAAAAATTTTCAAAATTTTCAAAATTATCACAATTAATTATCTAAAAATGTACTGGATCAATTTTTGTCCAGAATTCAAATTCTACCACAAAAGAGTTTAAATATGAAATTCAATCGAGAAGAAATACTGTATTTTTAGATGAAAGTTACCTCGAATTTGTTAAAAGATGAGGCCCTATGGGTTATCCATATAGTATTCTCTTCAATTTCAGTTTTAGTTGTGACCTCATTTTATTTTTCTATCTCTCTTAGAATATTAGAAATTTTTATCTCTTTCTTGCTCTAAAAGGAATTTTTTCTTTTCTATCCTTTTCTGATTCATTTCGATAGATGGGGATCTTTTTCTATCGGGTATTGTAAAACTTTTGGTTGTGCGCAAAAATTTTGACCAATCAGAAATTGGTCCACCCTAATATTGGGGAACCTTTTGGGATGCTTTGAGGCTATATAAAGTCAGGATATGAACCTGCAGCCTCACTTTTTTCTCTCGTGTTATTTTCACGGTAGAGTCACACAGTACTTTATGCCATTATAAAGTATTTTATGGATGATAGTTGAAAAAAATCAAAATGATAGCCTAGTCTTTGGTCGAATTTTTGTTTAAAAAAATCTTTTATAAGTAAAAAAGGCTAAGAGTAATTTGCCACTTCAAAATTATTTCACGAATGTTTTCGTCTAAAAGTTTTCGGCTAATATAACATTCTTCGGTGAAAAATTTGTAATATTCAATAATATAAAAATTCTACGAAAAGAAAAAATCTTTAGTTTAAATTTTTGGAGTCAGAAAATTTACAATTCATCGTCATTGCTGCAGTCATCCGGTTTTCAAGTCAAAGACAGCAAATTTTATCTAACATCAACATTTCTATTCAACCAATTCCTGTGTATCCTGATTCACTGGTTTCACAGAGAAAATCAAAATTCAAACATCAAGTTCCAGTCAAGTTGGGCAATTATTGTGGATTTGAAAAGATGTTAATAGCAGTAACGATACAATTCAAATATTTTGGTACTTCTAGAATATAATTTTATACGGTATTTTAAGGTAAGAGTTGTATAATTCGGTATTTGGGTATTAAATTAATGGATTTTTGGTTCGTAAAATCATTTTTTTAATTGTATGAATTTATTTTAATATCATGGGTTGAGTCGTCGGGTAAGATGAACGTGTGTTTCTTCAAGGTCATTGTGGAAATGAGAATGAGGTAATATAAATATATTTGTTAATATCGATTTTGCGAACAATGTTTGATAGGATTAGTGTGGGGGAGTTCTCACGAGTTCCAGACACCCAGCTTATCCAGATACTCCAGAAATTTTATTTTTTCCTCTCAAATTTTTGGTTAGAATTTTAAGTAAGTAGGAAGGTTGTTGGCCTCAGGGTGGTAAATTCCTTATGAATTGAAGGTAGTCCACTGAAATACCACATTTTTCCAAGGAATCAACTTGAATTTTTATTTCTAATCATACAAATGTGATGTATGTATTCAAGAAAGACTTTTTAGAATTATTAGTTTATTTAAGTAATCCAAAAACAGAACAATGGTGGTTTAAATGTACCACGCTTGGTATAATCACTTTTAATGATGAATTCTGCTGAACTCGAGTTAATCATATTTTTATTTTTGAAATCACACATTATCTCACTCTAATTTGAAATAAAAACAAAGAATATAAAATGCAATCGGCGAAAGGATAAGATTTTATCTGACACCTACAAGTTCAAACGTGTTATTGGTGTCAGATGTTTGTCACACGTATAACATCTGTTTTTTTTGCCATTGTACGATTTTGCAAAGAAAAACGACAAAATATGCGGGTGTAGCAGGGTAGTACAAGAAAAGGAGAAGCGTTTAGTACTGTATCATTCCAATAGCACTATAAACCATGCACTGTGACAAAATTCCTTTATCACGATGCACCGTATCGCCTTTATTAAGGGGCGGTTTTGGAATAAATTCTAAAAAATAAGATCGATTTTTTTTCTTCATCTTTAAAGATATCTGTACCAACAATGAAAACAAACGTGTACGAAGGTCAAGCAATGCTTAGCCACGTATCTTTCAAAGACTCGCCTTATCCTCTTATGTAAACAATTCGACAGTATTGCTTCTGGCTTTTTGTCGACTTTTTTGGACTTTTGAAGAGAAAGGGGGCGGTTTGTCGGCGCAAATGGGGAGGGCGTGGAACTTACGATATCATATATTATGTTATTTTCCACGTGGTTTGTATACTTCACTTCAGGCCAAACTCATTCGACATGAAGCGCAGGAAAAGGTGTAAAATGTCAGTTGGCTACTTTTCTATCTTATTATGTAAATAGTTGGAGGTTATTTTTTTGTATTATTTATTCAACTTCAGGTTATAAAAGGAACTAAAAATACCTTCAATTGAAGGAGTTAAAAAAAAAGAAAAAAAAGAAGGAAACTCGACACCCTTAGTGAGATTTTTAGGCAGGTTGTGGGAAGGAACCTACTCATTAAATAAGCCTTTTGGTGATATCGAAGACTATGGAGGTATTCTATATTATTATATAGAATAAAATTATACGTATTATTTATTGGATTAATACAAGTGCGTTCTTTTAAAGCCAAATATTATTGTATCACACTTTCTTATTTGCTCGGTTCAGTGAGCTGTGTTATTTTGGTTGGTATATAGGTAGTGGAAAAATTCGGTGGGTACACATAGTATTCTTGGTTGAAGGGTGATGAGCCTTTTGACATGGGTTTTAATCAGATCATTTGTCCGTGGAATGGTTTCAATGTTAGGTACAGCGTATCATCTATCTGAATAATTAGGTGACTAACTTTTATCAAATTTTTAAAATGAAGATGAAAACGTCTATTCCACAGACGAAATGAGAAAAATGATTGTTGTACATAATTTTTTTCTTCGCTTAGTCCTCAAGAGTAATAACTGTACCACATCTATGTCTAACCACAATATTGAAAGGATTAATTTTTCAAGAAGTTCATCACAATAAGTAAGAAGAACAGGTAAATAGTCAGTCACATGACATGATTTTCAAAGAAACTTACCGGTTCCACTATTTTAGACAGGTTTATTAGTTGGACAAGTAGGTACTAATATTAATTCAAAATAAAACTGTAGGAACCTATACCTAGGTGGGTGCATAGTTACATTCCCATTTTAGACCCTTTTGTTGGTAAGTTGAAAAGCATTTCTGTTGCAGTGTGAAGTTCCCTTAAAAAAAAATTGAGTGTTTCCTCCTGTATGGATTATTTTTTTATTTGTTTTCAAATAATAAATTAGTGAGAAAAAATCATTGATTTTATATGAATTTCATGCAACTTTTTAATATTCAGCCTGTTTCAGTGAATTCTGTATAAAAAACTTTTTATAATACAAAGTACTATCTGTAGTGGGTAGAAGTTTAATATTAGTGTGGTTTAAGGTCCAAGGGACCATATAAAGTTGGTTCGAGTCACACGCTTGTTTCACACACCTTGTAACTCACAACTGACATTGCCTCAACATCAATGTCTCCTCTACCAAGAGGAAGTACTCTGGCACATCGCCCATGCGCAGGAGACCCGTGGGCAGAGCCGCAACACTACCTACCTACTTCCATTAAAAAAAAGGCGTGAGTTCTGCTGGGGCTATACTCCTGAATAATTGATGTGTAAACAGAGACATACAGCTAAAGAGATGTCCAACACTGGATCAAAAATACGTCGAAGACAGAATATTGATAAAACATTTCAAAGTCCGATATCTATTATTACGCATGTGTCATCTCTTGATAGTGTGTGTGTATTGGTAGAGAGATGTCTGTTTTCACAATGAAATATGGGCAGCTTTGGATGCACAGAACGTATAAATGAAGTTCCATCTCTATTTTTCACGTATTTTTAAACCACCACGTATATGGAGCATTAGACTTCTCTTTAGCTGTATGTCTCTGTGTGTGAATATAATAGGGTGGTTGTGAGTGTGCCCATTGAGCATGAACACTGTCACACACATACACATCATAAAATACAAACAAAAGTTAAAATATTATAAAACTCACACATTATGCAATCTGACAATCGTAACTCCCATTTAGCCCCTATCATAGGCCAAGCACTAGGATGTTTACGCATAAAAAAAAGTAATAGATATGGTATGTAATGTAAGACTACAACTTTTAAATTGGGCATTTTATACGTCCTGTTTCATAATTATGTATTGTTTAGTGTATCACTCAGGAACGTATCAACAGGTACTCCAGCATTTGTCATGAAATCCACCCAAAATGTTGATAGAGAAGAAAACTCTGTAAATTGAGATAAATTTAAATTTTTTTGAGCTTTTTGTTTGTACTTGGGAATTATTGACAACAATTTCTTGGGATACATGTACTTTTTTTTCAATATGAGTTGGGAGATTTGGTAACTATATCCCTCCCCTCTCCAAAAAAGTAAGTTACAATTAACCTATTATTGTTTCCCTGGCCCACCCATGTCAACTTTGAAGAAAACGAAACTAGCTGCGGCCTTAGAATCACTCCTCCATGGTTGATCAGCCAAAATTCATTTCCATATACTGTGATTTAGAAAAAAAAAAGTTTATCAAAATCGGTGCCAAAGGTGAGAAATTACGTTGGAACAAACATTAAAAAAATTATAGACGATAACCTCCACATTTTTTTTGAGGTCAGTTAAAAATGTAGGTAATCCTGTGTTAAATAAAAACCCACAGATCTTTCTCTAGCTGAGAAAAAATAAGTGTACGACATCGAAGGGTAGTATCTCGGTTCAAATTTTGCTCTCTAAGGCTGCATTCAACTTGCTATCAACCACATAATAATCATATCACCAACCCACTGTTGTTTCATCTGTGTTACTTTGTGTCAGTCAGATAAAAGTTGTTCCATGTCCTAATTTATTGGACATACACCCACATGTCCCATATCAAAATATAAATTTTATTGAAAACATCAGAAAATTTCTAGATTTTTGTCATATTTTTCAGAAAAAATATTTACTTGAAGGACTGTTCGTTTTAAACATGAGAAATTTCCATATTATTTATATTATTTATACAAAATATACCTTACCTTTTCTTTAGAGTGAAATATAAGACACCACGTAGGTACCTATTGTAATATTCTTCAAGTTTTCAATGACTATAATACACATAAGCCTTTGCTACCATGATAGGTAGAATAAAAATAGGTAACTACGCAAATACCTAATAACCACGCCTAATTTAATTAACGCCAATTGTGCTAAAAATTTATCTTTGTCATTGGCTTTCCTGTTTTTTTTTTTTTTTTTTGATTTTCATGACTAAATATTTCATGATTTTTTTAAACGTACCTGTTGTGTAGTTTTACCAGTTTAGGCCTGTAACATTTTTTCTTTCGTTATCAAACTACGGTGATAACCAATGAGTCAAAAATAATTAATGATTCTGAAAATAGTGAAAACAATAAAATGCGATAGTATTCGTTTTTTTTTTGATAAAATATGATTTGTTGCATGCAGGCTTCCATTTGTTCTCAGTTACGGTAGAATATGAGAAAGACAGCATTTTCGAAAATAAAATAATAAATTAAAAAAAAAGGACAGTTTCTTCATTGCATCCAGTTATTATAGGCCTGAAATTTTACTTCTTTTTTTCTGAACCTTCTTTTTTCGTGGATTACCTACTTAATATAGCAGCGGTGTTCTAAATGAATAAATCACCAATCTGAAAAGAAAAAATATAAAAAACAGAAATAGCCGTGATTTGTCGGTTTCTTCATTAAAAACGTTGCCGTGCTTTTATGTTTAACAATGGCGTAGTTGTAAAGGTGAAAAAAAAAAGAAAAGAAAAGTATAGTAGTCATTCGGGTCGTCTATAATAACGGTGGGTTCGAAAAAGATGAAACAAAAATTACGGGAGATTTTCAGCTTTCTCGCCTTTCTGTTTTGGAATAGGTGCAAAATGCTAATCAATGGGGTCAATTTTTGCACAAATGCCGACCGATACGTTTGTAGTAGACTTTGTGCGTTTTAATGTGGGTCTAAAATTGTAAATCCCTCGAAAGACTTAAATACTGTATGTAGGTAGACTATAGGTACCTAGGTATATCTTTTTAGCTCAATGTTAGTAATAATAATTGTTATTATTATTGCAAATGGCATTCTCTCGATTTCGGTATAATGATTGCTGGTTAGGTAATGCGGCTTTTGTTGATAAATGATACAAGCAGCAGCCTACAATGTGCTAAATTGTAATTTGCACCTTCTTATTCCATATATTTTGGTGCATCGATGCGCGCAGTTAGATAATAATTATACGGATCGGAGGTAAGGCGCACTGATATACTGATTCTTTCAGCTAGTTCAGTTTTGAAATGATTACAGGACGTAAAAGTGCAGGTGCAGTCTTTGGCAACAACACCTCTAATATTCTTTGTTTTCAAAGATTTCCGCCTCGAATGTAAGGGGTGGAAAATAAAGGTCAAGAGTCGTAATCCTTCAAAACTCGTCTCGTCTTTCAGAAATTTTAGTTCTTTATATATTTTATTAACACGAAAATAAACTGCTTTGGCTATTAATTTTTTGTTCAAAATAATACTATTTTCCTAGAGGGGCGATGATGTAAAACTGTCTTTCCTTAGAAATATTTTGATTTTCTGACGTTATTGGGAAAAAGAAAGGTTAAGAGTTAAGAGACTTTTTGTTCAGCTTCTTTATGTAAGTAAATAGAAATAATTTTGAGTCTCTTTTCTATCCATTTTAGGGGCACAATATCTGACTTGATAAGAATAGAGATGTGTAGGACCAACACCAAGACCAAAACTAGGCAGTCCTGGTCTTGCGCTTTCGGTCTCGGTCTCGGTCTTGCATTAATACTCTTAGTCTTAGTCCTTTGGTCTTGGTCTTATACAGGGTCAAGTTTTAAAATTGGTCTTGATCCTGCGCAGTTGTGTGTCTTGGTGTTAGTCTTGGCCTTGTTCACAAGATGAATACAATTATACAAGTGGCTATATTAAACTTGGTTACCATTCACATCCCTTCAAAAGTACAAGAATCTATCTTAGTCACCATAAACACTTTCATGAATGTTCGAATAGGGAAAAACCTGAAACGACGATAGAATAAAACTTTTGGAGTGGTTGAAGGTCACATTATTTGTTTCTCAAATTACAATAAGTTTAACAAATCGTTTATTTCCATATATGGCTTTATTTAAAAAATAATAATAAGTACAGACACATCTCAATTTTTTCTAGAATGTGAACGATTTACCAGGTTTTCTTGGGTAAGGGAGGGCTTAGAAACTCAATTTCCACACAGCTGTGCTTCTGGCCTTTAATCACGATGAGAAGTTCTTAAACGAAGAATTTCTTAAGTAAAGTTCTTGAAATCGGCCTTAAGAGACCCAGACTAATTTTATTCATCACTGGATTTGGTACGGGATAAGAAAAAATCAGGGTTGCAGGCCAAAAAGCAGTGATAAAAGTTCAAATGAAATGAGCTCTTTCATGAAAAAAAAAAACTTTTTAAATATCATTGCTCTGAATAACAAGTCGACTAATATGATAATTCAGCTTTGGGGCATTCAGAAGGAGGAAATTCTAATCCAAAATTTCTGGTAAAAGTAAGACTTTAAGTGGTGGTGAGGGGAAAATTTTTCAGAAATCAATTTCTAAAAATTGCTTTTGAAATACCTGCTGATAAACTACATTTTTATATGCACCTTGATGTACAAAGCAGGTGATTTTAGAACCATTTAGAACAAAACTTTAATTTTACTTTTTAAACTGTCTTATAGGCGCATGTGTCATTTTATGCATTGGTCCTTTTGCGCAAGTAGCCTGCGTCATTTTTTTTTGGTGATACAACACGTATATAAAGTAGGTGATTTTGATGCATGTGTGATTGGCAGTATGAGCCTATGTGATTTTTATCACTCGTCTTTGGTTTGTGCTGTAAATCAAAGGAGTATCAATCACCTACTATAGTATGCATGCGTAGTAGTGGTAACTAACCACTAACCATTTATACTTATATATAATATGTGTTTAGCATCCGGAGACAACAAAATATAACCGTTGACACACACCTTTCTCTCTCACTGTGCAACAACGGAATGAAGCAACTGCCTCAGCCCGGTCACATGCCTACCAACATTTCTTCGGTAGGCATGTATCCTTTGCACACGCCAGGCGGGCAGGACTTGTGGGGGTATCCCCACGATACTGGGGGCGGTGTCCATAACTGGTCTTCCAAGACTAGTAATAAGGCCCTAATGATCTGTAAAGGAAACAATTAAGTACATACACTCAAATACAATTTTTTGTTTATTTAAAAAACATAAAAACATAAAAAATTATAACTACCAAATATACATAGGAACAAAAATCATATTTACAACTTTTTTACAAATTGTCTCATGCTTTATTATTGAAGCAATAATAAAACATGGATGAAGAAACATAAATATGTTTTTTTTCTTATAGATGGAATCTGCTGCAGGTTCCATCTTGTATGATTTTCTTCCTGCTAGTTTATTATGCGTTGCATGATAAACTAGTACAATATTGCTTACAGGCGGGAGCAGGATTCGGACGGTTTATTAGCGCTATTCAGGAGTGACTCTGTAAGAAAAGAATTAGTAATTAGCAATGTTGATTCCGAACTTGTGATAATAAGTTTATTATAAGAGGTTTATAATAAAGTTATCATATCAAATTCAGGTCATTTGGATCGCGATCCACTATCACCTTTCACCCGCTTTATCCTCGAAGGGTTGCTGGATGGTGAAAATAAGCTTTGAACAAATAGTTTTGCCATATCTTCAAAGATAGCTAGGTTCTAATGTGGTGTTCCGCATTAGAGTGGTAGCTCTTGAGTGTATTTTCCATTTTCCAAATCATTCCCTCAGTTCGAAGTTAGTTGCTGGTGAACTATCTTCTGAGGGTGGGATGCTCAACTCTAATGGCACCAAGAACTTTATGAGTTTTGTGACTATATTAGAGCTGGGTAATCTGACATGCACTTGACGGACTTTACCATCACGTGATGTCAGCAGGTTGACTACAGTTGCTAACTTATAGACTCCTGGTTTTGACATTATGTCCAGAACATGGACTATGTCACCAACCTTAGGTTGGAAGGCCACTGTGTGGTAAACATTACTCACAGTATTACTGGTATATAGTTTCTTAATCTCAGTAGTACTGATTCGTCGACGATTATGTGAAATTTTTCATACGCTACATAATCTGGTGGATTAGGTGCCAGTAATGCTTTAAATATATCAGAAAAATGTTTTTTCTGGTCTGCATAAATAAAGCATAGCAGTGCAAATTGGTAGTTGTTGGGTAACAATACCCAAGGTGAAACCGATCTAGTTTGTTTGATTTGTTTTCTTGCAAACTTTCTGACTGCTGTTATGCAGTGGTAAAAAGTTTGCTTCAAACTGACTAGAGTATTGAAATTTGTTATGTCTATATTGAATGGAGTATTTGCTGGTTCATGTATGAATATATCATACGGAGTTGGTTTTGGTTGATCTAACTTTGATTTTGTAGATAAGTCCAGAACCTGTTGTGAACCAATTTGGGATGAGGATTGTGCAGAATGTGGTCCATTATGGTCCATATCCTGTAGTCCTTGGTCAATTTGTGTAGCAAATATTTTCACTGTACAAATGTGGTTGACCGATTCCATTTTGAATTTAGGTATTGCAAGTTTGCGTGATTTCAGTTGTCTATGTAATTTACCAGTTTTATGACTGTCAAATAACATATCATGTTCTTGAGGTATCATTTTTGACAGTTTGTCAGAAATTTTTAATGATTCTCTAAGAGTTGAAAAAACTGGTACAGTTTCATCTTCCTCTGAGATATCTGGTAGAGACTGAATTACATGTAAGTCAGTCTCTGGCCATGATTCCGGACTGTTTCTCAACCAGTCTGGGCCTGACCACCAGGTAGAATGAAAAAGATCATTAATCATTGAGCCTCTTGAACCGATGTCTGCAGGGTTATCTGCAGATAGAACATACAAAAATTGCAAATTTGGAACCTTTTTTATTTCTGTTACTCTATTAAAGACAAATTGCGTTAGTACTCTGCGTTCTAGTAACCATGTTAGAACGCATTTACTATCTGACCATAAGTAAGTTGGACAATTACTTAAGTCTAACGTTTCCTAATATTTTGCACTGCTCTTGCTCCTATTAATGCTGCTAACAGTTCCATTCTGGGAATTGTTACATTTTTCATAGGAGCAATTCTGGATTTTCCAAAGATGAATCTGACTTCTGCATTATTGGTTTCAGTATTACAGAAACGTAATAATTGCGACAGCAGAGTATGCTATTTTTGATGCATCCACAAATATATGTAATTGACATATATCTGGATTAAATGTACCAGAATATATTTGCCAGGCATAAAATATTCTGTGCAGTTGGACAAATCTTTAACTAACTCTGTCACTATAGATTGTAGCATCAGAGGCTGGGACTCGTCCCACTTATAATTTTCGTTCCAGAGTCTTTTTATAAAGACTCTAGATGGAATAGAGGCTGGAGCAAACCAGCCATGTGAATCAAAACATTGTGACACTGCCTTAAGGAAGAGTCTTTTTGTCCAGTCTTGATCTAGGTTTTTCAATTTGGGAGAACTGATAAAGACGACATCTTTATCCATATCCCAAGTTAATCCTAGGACTTTAACTTGTGGTTTAGTTAAAGCATGTTCAGGATTGAAGTCTTTTCTCAATGGAATACAGTTTGTCCCCCATTCCATCAAGATATCCTCTATGAGGTTGTTAGCCTCATTGTGCAAGCCCAATAATCCTTCATAAGTTGGTAAGGATGTTACTAAATTATCTACATAAAAGTTTTCAGAAAACTTTTTGTGAAATTCAGGGTTGGCCGTTTGAAAATGGTGTAGCAATATAGCTGCCAGTAGAAATGGAGCTGTTGTAGTGGCAGAGACACTACAGTTGTTTGGCACTTATATTTAATGTGTGTTTAACGTCCAAGGGACATGAAAATATACGTCGTCACACACCTATCTCACTCACTAGATCCGTAACGACTACGGCGACCTCCTCAGCCCAGTCACTCGCCTACCTACATTTCTTCAGTAGGCGAGTTCCCTTTATGCCTGCCAGGCGCGCAGGAGATCGTGGATGTTCCCACCCATGATACTGGTGACGGTGTCCATCGTTCCTCGGGGATTCACTCATCCCTACAAGATCTGTAAAAAAAGAGATTAGTTGGCATACACACATAAGTACACAAATGATATTTATTTACAAGAAATATATACATATATGGTACAAATTACTACCGATTATAATCTGGCCCACAAATCTAAAATAAGTATAATAAAACGAAGTTTATTTCCTCTGAAGTTGAGATCCACATGTGGGTCCAACTTCTGACTTGTGGTCCAACAAAATTGTCAAACAATTCATTGGAAGGGCAGTCATGTGTCAGCACTATAAAGGAGTGACTCTGTAAGGAAGAAAAGTAAGAATTAGCAATTTTTTAAATGAATTTGTGACACTGACAAGGTTATCACAAGTTCTGTGTGTGTGGATCGCAATCTGCTATCACCTCTACTTGCTGATCTAAATAGGTAGCTGGACGGTAGAGTAAGTATTTGGCAAGGTTGACTTGTCATGACTTCAAAGATAGCACAACTCCAGTGGTGCCACCGGCCATGGAGTTGTTGGTAGTGCGTGCATGTATGCCTGCTTTTACAGATCTTAATCGGATAGATTCTAATCCAACGATGGATTAGAGTCCTCACTGTCAGTACTTATCTCCAGTGGAGCTAAGAACTTAATAGGCCTACTCACTATTTTAGATGAGGGTAGCCTAACATCTGCGTGATGTACTAGGCCATTGCGAGATGTTATCAGGTTGACTACAGTGGCTAACTTGTAGACTCCTGGTTTTATCATTATGTCCAACACATGGACAATGTCTCCAACTTTCGGTTTGAAGCTAACCATTTGGTAAGCGTTGCTTACCTCTTTGGGGATTCTATCCCACAAGTATGTGAGATAGAGTCCCTTCCACACAGCCCAGAGCTTACTAAGCTTGTCCTTGTCAGTGTTCCAGAGGCCCTGAAGGTTTCTGGACATTATGGTGGTTTTGTCAAAAGGCTTGTCTAGGTCAAGGGTAAAATTTCTGAACTTTGTGTGCAGGAAGTGTGCAGGCGTCAAAGTAGCTGGCTCACATTCATCGACTGCAGGACAGAGTGGTCTCTCATTCATCATCACTTGTATATTTTTAAGCGCTGCTTGAAAATTGAAGTGATGGTAAGAGTGGGGGCCCATGAACTTTTCAAAAGCCTGTTTGAAGATTCCAATGAGTCTTTCGTATGACGCACCATACCAAGGAGCCTTAGGTGGAGTGAAGTGCCAGGTTATGCCTTTTTGCATAAGCTTGTCACTTATGGAGCTGTCTGACGTGATTGCTTCCCAGAACTGGGGTAAGTTGGTTGCAACTAACCTAAACTGGGCAGCATTGTCAGACAGGATTTATTTTGGCATTCCACGATCTGCAAAGAACATCTGGAACACCGTCCACACTTCTTGTGTGGTTAAAGACGAGATAGAGAGAAAGTACACTGCTCTTGTGGATAGACAGGTAAAGATCAGAATCCATGTTTTATATGGAGGTGATGTTGGAGTTGCCAAAGCCTTTTTCTTTTTTGGTAGATATTCATTGAAGACTGAATATGGACCAAATACATCAACACCTGTATAGGTGAAAGGATGTGTGAATGGTACCAATCTGAAATCAGGGATATCAGAATGGGTTGGCTGCGTAAAAGGCTGCTTATTGAGCTATTTACACACTAAGCAAGAGGATTTTAATACTTTAGGAAGTATCCTCATTGCTTTTTGTACGAAGTATGTCCTATGGAAGGCAGCCAGTGTAAACTTAATGCCTGTATGACTATTGAGTGTATGAACATTCAACAGTATTAACTTGGTGAGTTGAGATTTTGGATGTAACAACACCGGAGACAGAATGTCTTCGGTAAACGTTGTTACAGGCAAATAATTTCTCAGCCTCAGGAGTCCTGATTCGTCAAGGGTGATATGAAACTTCTCGTATGCCACATATTCCGGTGGATTATGGGACAGAAGAGTATTACGTAGGTCAGAAAAATATTTTTTTTGGTCTGCATAGATGAAGCAAAGTAATGCGAACTGATAATTGTTGGGCAGTATTGCCAAAGAGAAACCAACCTACAACGAGTGAGTCACTTTCTCGAGAATCTTCGAAGAGCTGTTAAGCAATTGTAAAAGATTCTCTTAAGACTGATGAGAGTGTTAAATTTGTCTATATTGATGCTGAATGGTGTATTCAACGGTTCGTGTATAAAGCTCTCGTAAGGTGAATTTGCCAGTGGGTCTATTCGACTTTTGTGGAATAGATCCAGCAGTTGTTGTGAGCTCGCTTGTTTGTGAGGTTGTGGTAGATCAGAGTCAGATTGATTCTGGTCTACAGCCTGTTGGTCAAATTGTGTGGCAAACAGTTTGACTTCACAAACATGGTTTACGGAGTTCATAACAAACTTTGGTATAGCTACCTTACGAGATTTCAACTGTCTGTATAATTTGGCAGTCTTGTGATTGTCAAATATAGGGTCAGTTGAAGTTGCTATAATTTCAGACAGTTTGTCAGAAATTTTGAGAGACTCCCTTAAGGTTGAGAATACAGGTATGGTGTTCTTATCCTCTGATAGGTCTGGTAGAGACTGAATTACATGTAAGTCAGTCTGTGGCCATGAGTCTGGGTGATCAGATAACCAGGTTGGTCCTGACCACCACGTGGTACTGAATAAATCATTTACCATTGCCCCTTGTGATCCGATATCCGCTGGATTTTCAGTCGTCGGAACATAGCAAAATTGCAAGTTAGGAACTCTTTTTCTTTCAGTAACCCTATTCAAGACAAATTGTGTTAACACTCTGCGCTCTAACAACCATGTTAGAACGCATTTACTATCTGACCATAAGTAGGTCGGACAGTTTTCTAACTTTAGGGGTTTCCTAATGTTTTTTATTCCTCTAGCTCCAATCAATGCTGCTAACAACTCCAACTCGGGGATTGTTACCGTTTTCATTGGTGCTATTCTTGATTTCCCTATGACAAATCTGGTTATTGTTTTGTTGCTTTCTGTGTTATGGAAGCGTAAATATGCTACCATAGCAAAGGCTACCTGGGATGCATCCACAAACACGTGCAGTTGCGCCCCATTCGGGTTGTATGTACCCGGGTATATCTGGCGAGGAAGGCAATAAGTTGTGCACTGGGATAAATCCTATATTAGCTCTGTCACTATCAGTTGCAGTGACAGAGGTAAGGATTCATCCCACTTGTAGTTTTCATTCCAAAGCCTTTTAATAAAAGCTCGTGAAGGAATGAAAGTTGGAGCAAACCAACTGTGTGGGTCAAAAAATTGTGAGATTGCTCGAAGAAACAGTCTCTTTGACCAGACGGGTTCTTGGTCTTTAGATTTGGTCGGACTCAGATAAAGTATATCTTTGTCCATGTCCCAAGGAAGTCCAAGAACCTTAAAGATCGGCTTTGTTAATGGGTGGTTGGGGGCAAAGTCATCGCATAATGGGGTGCAATTTGTGCCCCATTGATATGTCCCCGATCAACTTCTTAGCCTGATCATGTAAATCCTTAGCTTCATTATATCTGAGCAACGACGTTACTAAGTTGTCCACATATATATTGTCGGCGTGTTTTTTGTAAAATTCTGGATTTGCCTGTTGGAAGTGATGCGACAGAACGGCTGCCAACAAAAATGGCCCTGTCACAATTCCAAAAGGAACACGTTGGAATCGGAAAATTACTAAGTTTTCCCTAGTTAATGGTTTCTGTGGATTCAGGACCCACAGAAACCTTGTTACATCCTAATCAAGGGGGTGTAACCCTATTTGATGAAAAGCTTTTTTGATGTCGGCTATTATGGCATATTTATCCTTACGGAAAGACAAAAGTATCTGGAGCAAATCTGGCAGGAGATTTGCCCCTTTGAACATGCAGTCATTGATTGAATGCTTTGATTGTTTTGTCTTTGCTGACCCATCAAATACTACCCTGAGCAGTGTGCTTTTCATTAGGTCCAAGATCCCTTTATGCGGCAGGTAGTGTACAATATCTGGCTTGGATTTTGGATCTACTTTCTCTATCATTTCCAACTCTATGAGTAAGTTGAAATATTTCTCGTAACGTTGGTAGAACTCAGGTAACTTTTGTAACTTGGGGAGCTGATGCTCAAGTCTTTTGAATGACAGGTTAAAATTATCCGCCAATGGTGATGGATAGTTCTTATACAACCATCTGATTTGGTAACGATTATTTACCAATTCGACATTCTTATAAAAGAGTTCAAGAGCGTCAGCTTCCTCTTGAGCTTCTACCAAATTGTGAGATTTGATACCAATGGCGTCAAATTCTCAACCTCTTGTGGGATGGTTAAGAAGATAGGTGTGAAGATATCATCCACTTGTTTTTGATTTTGGATGATACCTCCCAACATATATCCGAACTCTGTCTTTATCAAAGTTAGAGTCGGAGAAATATGCTGTACATTTGTCACGAACGACCACATGTAATCATTGCCTAACAATAAATCAACCGTATGCTCGTCATCTATCTTGGAGAACTCGATTTCTGAGTATTCCGGGAAGTTTTTATGAAATTCTGACAAATCGGGTTGTTTCAGATTATGCGTGATACTATTGATAGTCTTTGTAGTGATCAGAACCTTTAACCCACTCGGTGTCAGAATTTCGAAGTCCACTAAGCATGATTTAAAGACGTTGGACGTCTGATTTTGCACACCTTTAAGTCTTACAATTTCTGTTTCATACACTTTTAGTTTTATGGATATGAAAGCATAAGACTTAGTAATAAAGGTGTCTACACTGCCACAATCAAAAAACCCTCGTAATTTGTCTGCCCTCTGCAAGTGTGGTGACTGAGCATACGCCTGAAAAACAAGAAAAGTTGAACTCTTCTTGGTGCGAATAAATGATGAAAAGTACTCACTGCTCATTGGTAGGCACTCCTTCTGGGCCGCACTGAGTTGCACCGTTACAATGGCCCGCGCAATTTTAGTTTCGCAGTTGCCCTATAGAACACGTGATTTTATAGTATCAAAATCAACGGTTGGTTTTGAAACTTTAGTAAAATTAACTTGGTGCTTACTGTGTGCTTCCTTCCACTGCCTCAGTGTTGTGAACCAGTTGTCCCCGTGCTCTCATTGGATGGGGTACGGGGCGTTTGGACACAGGCAGCTATTATGGGTGGTGGCGTGGCAGTTAAACCACCAGCAGCAGAGGGCAATTTTATGCTGACACTCCTGCGTCGCATGGTAAGTTGCACAATGAGTGAACAACTTACAGATATTGAATTCCCTCTGCCGCTGTTCCAACGTGTTGTAACGTGGATCGTGGCAGAAGAAAGAGGGGTGTGGGTTTGTGCAGAAAAGGCATGCCTTCTGCGCCGAGTGAGCCAGGTTCAAGATGCTCTTTGGAGTGTCTTGAGCCACTTGGTTCAACGTTTCTTGTTCTCGGCATTCTGAAACAGAAGAGGGTTTGGGTGACTTGGATGAGTTTCCCAAATAGCTATGGTTCTGCCTAATTGATTTCTTGGGATTAGATTTATCCTTTCCCTTTCGTTGATCGTTACCTTTGTGGAAGGTTGCGGCCAAAAATTCTGAATTGCCTTTAGGCTTTTTCTTTTAGAATGAACCTGTGTTTCTATTAGGGTCTTTGTTGGAGGGACGTTGCTTATCAAACATATCTTCAATCTTTATAAATTCCCTAATGGCTGAGAACAAATGTGAAACGTGTCGTTCATTACTTTTTAGATGATTCCTATAAGACCTAGGTGGAAATTTTTTCACTGTGACGTTGAACAGTTGTTCCTTGTCTACAACAGGTGATACCAGTCGATAACGATCTACGAGGACTGCCAATCCATCCATAGTGTCTTGGATGGATTGTAGTGTGTTATTAGTATGAGAGAAGTCAGTTATCTTATACCAAATTTCTGCTCTGACCTTACTTGGATCCCCGTACCTATCATGCAAGAATTGAAGACGTTGTTTATAACCTACATTGTCAGGTGCACTGCAAAGTGCAAAAATTTTTCAACAATGTCTTTCGGCATTGCTTGTTGCAATAACTTAATTTTCTGAGGAATCGCAATATCTGTTCACAAATGCACATACATTTTAAAGCCTCTAATAAAATGTGGGTAGTTCAGAATCATGCCGTCCCATTCGTCGATGAAGTATTTGGGAGGTTTCAGATTCAGAGCTTGTTTTTCTGTGCACGTTTCGGGGTCCAATTCCCAACAACGGGGAATTGGGTCCACTTCTCTTGCATGATTTGGTATGTTAGCCATGTTACTAGTAACAGGTTGGGGAACCAATTCGGTTACTGAGTCGAATGGATTTCTAGATTCGAATGTCCAACAGGGGGGTTTGATTCTAAATCATTGGAGTCAGTTTGAACAGAGCTTTCAGAGGTGGGGTAGGGGGAACCAACGCACACACGGTTCTGTGTTGGTTCCACTGACCCACTCTGATCGGTATTTAATCGACTTCGCTTATGGGAATCGTTTGAATCGGTACTTAAAGATTGATTATTACCTTGCTGGATGGCAGGGCGGACAAATTCGTCGCGTAATTGGTCCTTGCCCATCCCGTATACATCTCAGAACGGTTCTGGCAGATTCTGTTGATGACTCTTTCCGCATGTTCCAGCTTCAGTTGATCTCACGCAGCTTGGTGCGTGAGACCACGCAGCTCCTCCAACCATTTGCGTTCTTGTTCCTCCAGCTGCTGTCGGAGGTGGAGCTCCTCTCGGTGTTTTGCTTCCTGCTGAGGTGAACGTCCTCGGCCCTGCCCTGCTCCACATCCTGCGCCTCTCTGCGCTTCAGTCTCCTCCTCTCTCCCTTGCAAAGAGGGTGTTGGAGTGGGGAGCAGTTGAGGCTCAGGTGTTACCATTGGCACAGGGGCCAATGGGAACATCGTCTCAATTTCCCATTGACTGGAGCAGAGACGCAGTATCGTGGAGCGTGTGAGAACAATTTTGTTTCGCAACTCCAGGTGGCGGCAGATTCAGCGTTTCGATGACCGTAGCGATTACCAGGAGCTCTTTGCGCCCTTGAACGAGAGTGAGGTCGGTCATGCTGATGAGGTTACTAAGCTCGATGACGTAGTAACCCGCCAACTCGATGGCATCATAATACAGCTCGATGTTCATCTCATATTTGTCATCAGCTCCCAAGGACAATGAACTGTATCACGATCCTGCAATGGAGGATCGTTTAGACAGGTCTTGTGGTGAGAGATTCATCGGTTGTGAATCTCTTGCCTTTTCTTCCATCTGGTGTTCTACATTTTGGTGTAGAAGGCCACCACTGTGTTGGGCTATTTCCCTGGCCAGTGGCGCATTGGCTATGACTGGTGGTATGGGTTGTCCAATGCGGAAGTAACGTTGATGGGACGGTCCAGGGATCGGCTGGCCATCGGGTCCGAACACTGCTACCGGCGGGGAAACGGTTGGTGGTGGAGGAGGAGAAGCAGGGGAATCGGCTTCCTGGATCGGATCCATTTCAAATTCTATGAAAACAGAGAGGCTGATAATAGACGGAATATTTTGAAAGTCTAAAACAGATTTTGAAAAATTGGGCATGACCCATGGGCGCAATGAAGGGTATTCATCACGGGTCACGCACATTTTTTTCAAACCCAAAATTTGCATTTTAAAAAACAAATAAAGATTATCGTTACACATTAAAATTAATTCACTCGAAATGGGGTCGAAGGTTTGGAGTTTGCCTGCTGTAAACTTGCATAATGCTAGGCTCCAAAGACATCGATGTTTTTGGTGTCTCTTTACGTTTTTTTCTAATGAATTTTGTTCGTAGTCAGCGTGTGTAGTCGGGGGAATGTATTAGGTTTCGTGTTTTCAACAAAGTTTTTCAAAAATGGGTTCCAACTATTAGAATAATTGGATCCCATGAGTAGGTCAGAACACATTTTGGTGTTTTGATCTACCAAAAATAATGCATTCCACCGTTGATGTTTTGAAGTACGAGGAGATCAAAGCATTCTAAAATGGTATCCTAACAACGTTGACAAAGCGTGTGGTGTGAAAGTTACAAGTAATTTTCATACCCATAATGTCGCAAAAATTAATGAATGTTGTTAGGTTTTGACTTACCGTTTATTGCTGATGTATTTTTGTTTGAGGCAGATTGAGGACCAGTAAAACCCCTTACGTGTTACTGGCGCTGCAGTGGATTCTTGTTGGCAAAAAACTCCGAAACTCTTCTTCGACTTCAACTTCTTGAAGTACAAGTTAAAGCGCCAACGTGGATGAGAATCTGCAGGAGGTTCTTGTCCAAACACTCTTGAGTGTTTCGTTAATTTATTTGAAAAGTTTAGTAAGGCCGAAACAATTGCCCGAAAAATTACGAAACGCAGTAACAGAAAGATAATTAGGCAGCCAAGCACACTTAAAATGCACAATAATAGTTACAGAACATGGCGATGTTGCTAGAATGACAGTTCAACACGATAGTGAATATCATTTTGGCAGATCTAATTGGTGTTCTTGTCGATCACATGATTGATTCAGACGTTCTTTCATTCCTTGACTGGAATGGAAGGACTATTGTCTGAGTGTGCGTGTGTATGTGCGATGTTTTTTCCAAAATTCAAAGGAAAAAACATCGCCGTGAGTGTGTGTGTGTTGACCAGCAATAGACATACAACTTATCTTTGCGATAAGATTGTCTTACATCCAAATGTGTGTAAGACAAAAAAAGGTACGCGAGCCGTTGCCTATTTAGATTTTTTGCTCGTCTTTCCAGACTCGCGTGTTGACAAAATACGTAATAGTTTTTTGTCGACATTTATGAAGTTTATTGAGGCAAATCATATTGGTATCGCTTCGTCTCGATGGGGTGCCGATCTCTGTTTTAGGGATCGACAGCCTTAATTGCACACAGCTTTACGTCAACCATTTTTTTAATGTTCTTTTTTCGAAGAATATGTAATAATGGTTTTTTAACGTAGGGTAGATGATATGCAAGATGGCCTATCCAGATGTGGTGACCTTGGTTTTGTATTGAATTCTTCACAAAGATTTCGATGCATTTTTTGCTGGGGGCGGCTAAAAATTTTTTGTGAGAATAATTTTTAGCCTTGATTGAATAAAGGGAACGCGACATGTTGCAGAGAACTTGCCGTATTCTTTTATATTTTTGTTTATTCAAGGATTATTTTAGTTTTCGATATAATAATTACGTCGAAATCTGTCGATGAATAAGCAATAATATTTAAAAAAAAAATATATATATAATGAAAAATATTTTTTTTTGGAGAGTGACAGTCAAATGGAATCGAATCCATTTGATTCATATACTCTTTTGTTTATTATATGTGAGGCTTATCATAGATTCACATATACGTATGTTGCTGGGGAGTATTTTCCCTAGGCTTTGTTGGCCGAGATTTTATTCTCTATAGGTTTTTTCTTTCTTCATTCGAGAAAGAAAAAATACATAGGCCTAAGTTTATTGAGGTGTATTTGAGGCTGGGTATAGTCTCAAATTCAACTATTGTTGTATTCAAATTTAACCGTAAATTCGAATCCATTTGTTTGCTACGAGAATACGATGTATGATTATGTTTCGTATTCCTATGTAACTTGCACAAGAACGTATATACAAATGAAGATCGTGTACTTGTGGATAGTCAAATGTTAATTTTTAGCTTTTGACTATAAACAGAAACATTTTGTCTAGAAAATGATTTTTCTGGACAATGTAGGTATGTGTTCGAGGCTAATTAAAGTTTCGAACGCAAGGAGAAATTATTTTTGCACATAATTAGTGATTACACTCATGCGCTCGAAGCCACTGTCAGTTTCAAGTACATAATTATATGCTTAATTGTGCTCGAAGCCACCGTCAGTTTCGAGTGAAAATTAAATAGGCATTTGAGGCTAAAATCAACTTCAAACGCTAAGTGCCGTTAAATCAATTTCCATTACAGATATTGACTTAAGTTGCCAGTGGAAGCATTTTTGTAGCAGTGAGAACTGATTCTATTTAGATTCAGTTTTCATTTTACATCGAAACGAAATCAAAAACACCCATATTTCCAACTTCGGAGTTTCTTTATGTGAAGCAGATGCTTGAAAAAGTATCTGTTTCTCCGAGAAAACCCCGATGCTCTTGCTACCATGTAGTAGCAGAGACACTACAGTTGTTTGGCACTTATATTTAATGTGTGTTTAACGTCCAAGGGACATGAAAATATACGTCATCATACACCTATCTCGCTCACTAGATCCGTAACGACTACAGCAACTTCCTCAGCCCAGTCACTCGCCTACCTACATTTCTTCAGTAGGCGATTTCCCTTTACACCCGCCAGGCGCGCAGGAGTTTGTGGATGTTCCCACCCACAATAGCTGTCACTATTCCAAACGGTACCCTTTGAAATCTGTAGATAATTATGTTGGATTTGCTTAATGGTTTTGAAGGGTCCTTTACCCATAGGAATCTTGTTACATCCCGATCATCAGGATGTAGTCCTATTTGGTGAGAGGCCTTCTTTATGTCTGCAATTATAGCATATCTATCTTTACAGAAAGATAGAAGTATTTGCATAAGGTCGGGTAGGAGATTAACTCCTTTGAACATGCAATCATTTAATGGTATAATGCTGTTGTTTGCGTTTGGATCAACTTTTTCTATCATTTGTAGATCGAGTAGCATGATGAAATATTCATCATACCTCTGATAGAATTCTGGCATTTTCTACATTTTAGGGAGCTGATGTTCTAATTGTTTAAGAGATAGGTTATAATTATTAGCCAATGGTGGTGGATAATTTTTGTACAACCATCTAATTTGGTAACGATTATTTACCAACTCCACATTTTTGTAGAATAACTAAAGCTTGAGCTTCCACTTGGGCTTCTTCTAAGTTATTCGACTCAATGCCTATTGCATCCAGTCTCCAAAGATTTTCTACTTCCTGAGGATTGATGAAAAATATTGGAGTGAATTTTTCATCGATATCATTCTGATTTGGAATGATACCTCCTAGCATATAACCAAACTCAGTTTCTATGAGGGTAAGGGTAGGTGATATATGTTCAATTTGCTTTACAAATGACCACATATAATCATTTCCTAACAATAGGTTGATCGTATGCTCATTCTCCGTTTTTGAGAATTCAATGTCTGAATACTGAGGGTAATGTTTACAAAATCCTGTAAGATCTGGCTGTTTCAAATTGTGGGTTATAGAATTTATTGTTTTTGCCGTGATCTGTACATTTTTGCCTTGTGGAGTTTGAATTTCAAAATCCACTAGGCTACATTTAAAAACATTAGATTTTTAATTTTCTACACCTTTAAGTCTTATGAATGCACTCTCATATCCTTTTAATTTCAAGGATTCGAATGCATAAGCCTTTGTTACAAAAGTGTCGATACTACCGCAGTCAAAATATCCTTTTATTTTAATTGGGTTTTTTGTAAACGGAGATTGAGCATAAGCCTCAAACACAAGAAAAGTAGAATTTTTATTGTGCTTAATAAAAGATAGGAAGTACTCACTGCTAACTGGCAAGCACTCCTTTTGTTCCGCATTGAGCTTGATGTGTGCACTGGCTCGCAACCGATTATCATATTGCTCGTCCTGTGGGACAAAAGTATCATTAGTAACTGCAGAAGTTTTTGGCATGACAAGTTGTGTATCAATTTGTTGCTTACTGAGTAGTTCTTTCCGCTCCCGCAAGGTTGCGTACACTCTGATCCCCAAATCTGTCATGCAAAAATTGAAGTCTCTGGATGTAGCCAACATCATCTGATGCAAAATGACTAAACTTTTGGACAATGTCCTTAGGCATTGCATTTTGCAAGATGTTAATTTTCTGAGGAATCGCAATGTCTGTGTGAAGATGCACATACATTTTGAAACTTCTGATAAATCCTGGATATGTCAGGGTGGCTCCATCCCATTTCTCTAGGTAGAATTTGGGTAGTTTCAAATTCGCTAGGGGTTGCTCAACAGTGTTGTGGGGATCCACTTCCCAGCAACAGGGAATTGGGTCCACAACTTTTTGATGTTGAGTGACTTTAATATGGTTTTTCGCAGTTACAGGTCTGGGTACCAGAGCTGTTGCTGAATATTGTGAATTTGGTTTTTCTAAGTTCACAATCACAGGAGACAAACAATTTTGATTAGGTGTTGAGGTTGCGATGCATTCCTGGTCATGGGTTGAAGTGTCCATACCTGTTCTTTTACATGATGGTTCTTCTACCATATCCAGAAATTCATCCGGGCAATCTCTTTTATCGGTACTAACTGAAGTGGGTGTTGTATTACCTCATTCGATTGCAGGCACTACATATCGGCTTTTAAATTCTTCAAAACTCAAGTTGTAGTTTGCCTGCGCTTGCTGAACCAGATCCTCCTTTGTTTTTTTGATCTCTGCTATCTGCGCTTTGTAGTGCGCTCTGCGCAGGTGGTTGTATGCAGCCTTTTCATCCATCTCCCTTAGCTCCTCCTCCCTCTTCTGTTCCTCATCGCGTTTCTGCTCTTTGCGGAGACGTGCCTCCTCTTGACTTTCTACATCCTGTTGGTTTGTACAGGATGTTGTGTCAGCTGGAGTGGTGGGAGGAACATGGGGCTGATTGAGCATCAGGGATGAGATTGGAATCAGAGGGAATCTGGCTTCAATCTCTCCCTGCTTGATCAAAAATTGTTTAATTATGGTCTTGGCCAGGAGGATGAATTGTTTGGCCGCTCCTACTGGAGGATTTTTTAGCTCTTCAATTGTATTGCTAATAGCTGGCAGCTCCTTTCATGCTTGCACAAAAGTGAGTTCCGGCATGCTTAGCAATAGAGTTAGATCAAGCAGGTATGCATCAGCTTCATGAAGTGTCTCGGTGAATAGTTCTATGGCTAGTTCATATTTGTCAACCCCACTCATGTTGCTGATGCTGTACTCCTTTCCCTCCTTACGGGCGCTGCTTGCTGCCTTTGCAAACAGGCTTTGTTCCACCTGCGCCAGCGACTTCCCAGTTTGCTGCGCAAGCTGTTTAGCCGCTGCCGCCATATTACATAGATCTGTTGTGGACGTTGATGGTACAGCTATCCCTGTTGGTGGAGCCGTCGATGCTGGCATTGACGTTCCTGGTTCCAATAATTCTTGTGGAGCAATTAAGATTGCCGGTGGAGATTCAATCGGTGGTGGAGGTGGCGAACTAGATGCGTCCGACATATCGTTGTTTGACGACATAATTCTGCCAAAGAACATTTACAATAATATTTATGTGAAAATTATATAATTTTTAATTATTTGTTGTGTTCTTTTTAATGATCGTCTAATGTGTTGTGTACTGCCAAACTAGTGAGTTGTGTGTGCATTCTTGATTCAAATATGCTTTATGTATTGCTTGTTGTGTCATATATTTATACGGCCCAATACCAATGTAAGAGACTGTATAATGAAAGTTGAAGTGGTTGCATATAGTTTATCTAGATGCAACGCCATGACAAGCATTTCACACTTTGTATCTAAAGAAATTTTTGACTATCGTAGAAATGGTTGTGATCTGTTAAATACATGGCACAACATCATGCTAAGCATTTCTACGTTTAACATTATGTGGTAAAAAAAAGAATGTTTCCTTCTTCCATTTTGAAAAACATAGAAGTGGTTGCGTTTTGTATTACACAAAACGCAACATCATGACAAGCATTTCTAAGTTTAAAAAATAAGACTCACAAATTTTTTTTTTTTTTCAATAAACCAAATTTTTTGTTATCTTTCTGCACACAGGTTGTAGCCAAATTTAAAAATCGGGCATGACCCATGGCCGAAAAATTAATTTTGTATGTTTTAGTGCACATGTACAAAATTATAAAATGCACTGTTGTAGTATCTCTAGCTATGCAACATTTTTTGAACACCATGTGATTTTGTATGCAAGTTCGTATGGTGGTTTATTGGCTCTGACTTTTTAATTTTTTGTCAAAGTGTCCACGAGGTCAAGTCCATGAAAATTTGGCATGACCCGTGGGTGGAATGAGGCTTTCCAAAGTCGCGGCTCGTTCGCACAAAATTATGATTTCAAATTTTGCCCAAAAAATTATGTTCGCAATCTTGAAACAAATTTGCATCGTAATTTTTTAATAAAGTGTTGTCTGGGTTATGTCAAATTAAAATTTGGGCATGACCCGGGAGCGCAATGAGGTTTCTCTAATTCGCGACAGTCGTAAATTAAATACAAACATTACGAACAGAGTAACGGAATTGCGCCAACATGAACATCTTTTCCCTACAAAAATTTAAAAAATTCTTGTGAGGAACTTAATTTTTCATCTACAATCTTGAACACAAGATTGTTGAAAATCATGTTACAGTTTAAATTTGGGTAGTAGGATCACAATTTCAGGTGTTTCGTGTGCAATTTTGTGGTCAAGCTTGCTTAAACTTTTTATGATGCAATACCTAACCATCCTTTTTGCAAAGTGTTTTCTGGGTCATGTCAAATCAAAATTTGGGCATGACCCAGGGGTGCAATGACATTTCTCTTAGTCGCGGCACTTGTAAATTGAATCAAACTAATTGAATTGCGTCATTGCTGAAATTTTTCTGTACCAACATTTGCAAAATGTTAGAAGAGAGAAAAATAATTTTGGTATAAAATTTTTATTACAAAATTGCCAAAAATCAATTGTAAATTTAATTTTTGTAGGTTAGGATCACGAAAATACGATGTTTTTTACGCAATTTTGTACTCAAGATTGCTGAAACTTTTTATAATGCGATGCCTAATTAATTCCCTGATGACGAACTATTTATTTTTCGTCTACAAAGAATCAGATGATGGATGGATTTCCAGAACAAATTGCGTGTTTGTAGCTGAATATCTAAGCAGGTACGAGGGAGCCAAGACCTTGGCAAACACTGGTGATTTTGCGTAAGATTTTTTGGCTATATATACTCAGCTCCGTCCACGCACACATACACACCTATGTATTATTTACATAGGTTACTGTGCAGATAATTACATCGTGCTTTATGGTTGCTATGGCAGTGGTAAAGTGCGGAGAATGTATCTCTGTACTGATTTGTGACATTGTGGAGATCCTTATCTCTCAATTCTTCACAGACTGAGATTTGTAGCTTGTCTATCTGCAAAGATAGATAAGTACAAACAAACATACTGTAACGGCCAAAAGAGGTTGGTTGTACCTGGTAACGACCTCTTTTGGGAGTACACCATACACGAAATATCACGTACTTTAAAAGCAGTAATACTTCTAAAATAATTTCAAGTTTATTATCCACGTACTATTGTGGACCTTAACATTACTATGAGACTCAATAATATTTCAAACACATGAGTGAGTTTATAAATTTAATAAAATAATATTCTGTACATCACAGTTAATATTTCTACGTTAATAGTACTACATAGTATATCACAATTCAACAAGCAAGACTATCTGTTCACCAGAGACTTCTACAAGAGAGGTTCCAGGTACTTAGAAGTAGCTGTCGAGGAACTGCATCTTATTCCACTGAATCGAGGGATTATATACTCGTTCAGGGTATGAAAACGTACGTGTCGGATAGATAGAGTGAGGTAGGGTGTTGTTATTATAGGGTTGTGCTGACTCGTCGAGTACTCGAGGGACAGGTACAACTAGGTCAGAAATATACAGAAGGTATATTTGTTTATATAAAATTAAATACGAATAGTTTTGTGGTTGTTTATGAAGAGTTATAGGAAGGTAAATTTGTTGGTAAATATCTACATTTTTGGTATTCGAAAATGAGTGAACGAATATGTTCGTCATTTCTTAAAATAGACGAAAATATACGTTACACATACATTTTTATTTAAAGTGCGATGCACTATTATTTGTCACCCAAGGTGACGACTGTTGCCTATAACCTCATACGAGAGTAGTGACTAATCCCCACATTATTATTTTTCTTTTTTTTTGAGAAAGGAATTTATCTTTGCCATTGGAAGGGTTTTATTTTGATAAATCTGATAAAATTAGAATTTTTAATAATTTTGAATTTTGGAGAAAAAAAAAATTAATAAATTTCAATTTAAGAAAAACAATTTGAAATGTTGTTTGGTAAGTAGGTAATTAGACAGGTGGGTATCTAAATGTTCCCAACTTTAAATGAGAGTTACTATATTGCAAAAATTTTCAGTTTTTTGCCTGCAAAATGCTTTGTAAATATAAATTTTCCCTCCCACGAAGAGAGATAGTCGATAAATCGATTAGAAATTATTCCAAGGACAATATCTGCGGCACATTGCTCCTTCGAACGAATCCTGTTATCAGGACAGCCTTCTCTTCCAGCGAGTATCAATATTTTTCTTCAAATTTCATCGAACCATTACATAGGCTATTTCGTTTCGGGTGAATATATTTCCTCCAACACATAGGCAAATTTCTTACAATCCAATATCAAAGGTTAGGTTGTTTGCCACAAACGGAACAAAAATCGTGTTCGCATTCCCTCCAATTAGCCGAATAAAAATACAGTTCAGAAAATGGCAAAGAAACGAAACGCAAGAAATACAGTCTGTGCTCCATAAATTGGCATCTAATCCCATATATACGTATATTGGTACCAGTTTTTTGTTGTCGCGCAGACAGTTGTTTTGCAATAAATTATACGCTTTTCAAGAGTGCTTTTTGCAAAATCGGCGAACTGATGTCTGCGAAAATATCCAAACGATCGAATGTGAAGATGCGATTTTCAAACGCACAAGTTACATATTCGTATACTTGGGCGAATACCATTCGAAAAAATCTTCGTCCATTTCATTCGACTCCAATTAGTGAAAAATCGCTTTTAAAGATCACCGCGCGGTTTCCGCCTTGTTATGGGCCCCCACAATTCCGAGCCATTTATTTTCAGCCTTCACAAGATTCACGTGTCACCGCATCACTACTTATACGAGGATGTGTTTTTTTTTTTGTTTTTTTTTTGTCTCGTTTTGCAAATGTAGAACTCAGTCTGAAGGAGTGTAAGCAAAACTTGAAATAAGCGTAGACTACGCATCAAAGACAAAAATCGAGCCAATATAAAGCTGAAAAGAAGTTAGGTACTTCAGAAGTATCTCCAATATATTATGTATACGCACTGGTGGCGAAATTCGGCAGAAAGTGGGCAAATATTTTGATAAATTCCCACAGAAGAATGAAACAATCATTTTAAGAATTTTTTTCAACAATGTAATCTGCAAACGATGAGGCATGTTTTATTCGACCTTAACTTTTAGAACCTGCATTACATAGATGAGGTCATTGGAATGAACAAAAATGAAAAAATAACAAGAACAAAACAGACAGAATGATAACTGTAGGGTTTCATTCGCAAGAATTTGGAGTTAACGTCTTTCATTGGCAAATATCATCTAAAGGTATTACAGGAGACTCCAATTTATGGGTTATACTGCGCCAAAATGGTCAATCAGCTGATTCAAAGTCTAAAATAATAGAATTTTTTTTCTTTTGTACAGACAATTGGACAAAGTAGGTTTTACCCCACCTACTTATCATTAGATGAATCATGCATGCTCACTTGCGTGAAATATTGTTGCAATAAGTTTAACTACCCCTACCTCAATTCTCGAATACAATAGAAAAGCCAGCAAAGGTCGACATTTGTAACATATTCTAATAGAACTGGCACCCTTGTAATCTCACTGTTCACTACCCATTTTGACTTCTATAGAAGATCAATTTATTTTTTAATTTTTATTTTTGCATTCGTAATAGTATTAGGTAAAGTATTATTGTAATATTGATAACTTTTTAGCTATTTTTGAAGAATTCTATCCAAAATTCGTCGGAAATTTTGATAATCACAGTTATTGTCGTGGAAATTAGAAGGATGAATTTCCTAATAGCCCTACATGGTAGACGGAGCTTTTTATTCCCAATTTTGTGTTCTGTGAATGTGAAGAAGCTTTTTTGAGATCAGTCTTGAGGGAGTGAAGCAAGTTTCCACATTAGGTTTCTCATTTTTATGTTTTTTGAGAACTGTGTCTACTTATGCTGGAACTATTCGATCTTTTGTTTAACAACTTTTAAATTTCATGCGGCTTAAAATGGGAATTTCAGAAACAAATAATATAACTAATTATTGTCTCATATCTCATACATCTTATGTCAATTCATATGTTAAAATTAAAAACAAAAAAATAAGAAAATACTATACCCTTTTTAAGCCCTTCGAAAGTTGTTCAATTAAAATATTAAAGTAAAATTCAATATTAGTACTTCGGTAAAAACCTTCTTCGATTCTTCAAACTGAAAAAAACTCAAACAGAAACATAATTTATAAAAAGAAAAAACCCCGCTCATGGCCCCTGGTGATGCTTTAGAGAGGTACAACAAAAAATGAATGTGGAATTCAAATCTAGTTTGGCAAGAAGCTCTAAAAATTAATTTTAGAGCACAATAAAAATAGTTCTTGTGGGGTAATGACCCTTTTAAGGCCCAGGGAAACAGAAAAGGGGTTGAACTTCGTTCGTTATGATCAAAGTTAACCCCTCCATGCATAAAAAGTGTTTCTGAATTACGATCAGTTGAAAAAAATTTAAATGCAGTTGTGTTGAGCTCAATCTTGCATCCATTAACATCCAAATACGAGCTCGTTGAAGTGTTTCTACTTGCAAGCATTACGAAGTTGAGATATTAGATTAGGGCGAAGTACAACCTTGTTAGACTCACCACTCAATTCTCTTATTTTGGTACTTAGGAAATGTGTGACAATTACAATTCGAAGCAGTGCGCATTGATCCACTCCCGAGGAAAGGATTAACTTATTCACCTCAGCACATGCATGGAAAATACAGATAATCTGGAGATAAAAAAAATAAGATTAATAATTTTTTTTTTCAGTTTTACATGACAACATCAAGACCAGACGAAAAACTTCAGAAAAAATATGAACAAATTGTAAAATGTTCGTCATCTGGCTACCTATCTACTTAAATATTTTGCAAAATTTAGTGTTTAATTGTATTCTTTCTTCCTGGTTCTCGTAAAGAGATGATATTCTTGTATATTTAGAAATAACATAAAATATGATCAGTAAATATATCCATCAATAATTGTGCAAAATTTGCAAACGAAATGGAAACTATGACCAAGACTTGACCAATGTACCAATATTCGTGGAAATACTTCCATTAAATCAGGGTTTTGACAACCTCGTTTACTCCCCTATGGGAAGCCACCGCACTTCATCTGAAAAAAACCCCGAATATTAGTTGACTTCGAAAATCCATCTCGATGAAAAAATCACTTTTACTCCAAAAATGACAGAGCTAACATCTCACATCTAAAGCTTCTTGAATATTGAATTTTGCAGATTATAATTACTTTTCCATTGTTATTTTTCATGAACATAAAGCAATTTTTCATTTGAAAGTGACCACGTTAAAAGGTAAAGTTTAAATATTTTATTTTTATTATTTTTCATGTGCAAAAGTCGAGATAGTTAAAATTATTCACTTCAATTATGGTCGAAATCATCTTTGGTTGAAATCAATTAAATCGATTCTATCTAATGGAAAGACGGTTGATGTGGGCTATTATAAATACAATGTTTAGTGAATATAATTTTGTATTTAGTTTTTGGTTTTGTTCTATGATGAGTGGATGTTACAAAATTGAAAAGGAGCCTTCTGTAACGGATACGTTCGTCATATTATTATATTGACACACATATTTGGGTACACGAAAAAACGTATTTTATTCTGTACATTTGTCCCTTTTAAATTGTACAGTGACCTGGCAAAAGTGCCGTTACTTCCTGCCAGCAATCCTAACACTTTTTTAATGGGATATTTGATGACCTTAATATACTGGTCCCTCAAATATTCTCAAATAAATAAATCCCTCTAATCAGCAAATCTCTATTTCATATCTAATACCATGTAAAAACATATACCCTGATATGGTATATAAATTTTTATTTGCACTAAAATAATTGAACTGTAATTTTACATTCTTCCAGTCGTAGTACTGTAAATTCATATTCTCTCAGTCTTAGTACTATCAGTAATCAAGTTGTCTTGAACATAGTACTTTGTGTGTACAAACTATTATTTTAATAGAGTATTAAATCTTATTGTGTATTTGAATTTTATTTGAAGTCTCTCCGAAAGTTAAGGTCCACAATATCTGTGGATAATTAACTTAATAATTTAAATTAATTCTCGAGTAATAATAATATTCTCGTGAATATTGTCATAACTTGAAAGAAGTGTAACCACACAAAAAGAGGTTCATTTCCAGTTCTTAACAATCTCTGTTAGCCGTTACAAACTCATAGTCGTACTTGCTGCTTATAAGTCTACCGAAGATCCTCACAATCCAAAACCACTTCCATGGTACATTCACCAAGAATTTGATTCGCTGGCCCTGTCATGAGGTATCACCATCTAATGCTTTCTGGCGCCATCCACTCCACGTGTCTTAGCCACTCTTCTTGCCAAAATACTCTTAGGTACACAGATAAAGACTCGTTGGTTACTCTATCTAAATCTGGATGAAACTATCAAAGAAATCTTGCCCTTTTTTATTGGTCTACAGTTTAAAACAGATTCCATTACTCACCATCCATTATATTTCGTCAGTCAGTCATGTGTCGATATATGAATGGAGAGTTAAAAAAAAAAAAACACACAATGTAGGGGAAGAAAGTTAAAAAAAAAAACTTTCAATTATCATAGCAAGAGCTCACGCTGCTCGAAGTCATTAATTTGGCAAATTTACGCAACAGTAAAATAAATATACGGCACATTTAACATGAAAGGTTTCGCACACAACAAAATGTTCAGAAAATGAAATTTCTTGAAAGAACAAAAATAAAAAAGAAAAAAAAAGTGCAAGAACATATTTCCTTTGGTAGGTATTATACGAATAAAATACAATATTATAAGACGACTACTCACGTATCGATGAATACAGAATTGTGTGCAAAAAATGGTCAACCATTTTTTGTACTTGTATATAATACACGTAGACTATAGGTATAGCCCACGATATATAATATCAACGTTTCATAAATATATATAAAAAGTAAAATGCTTCTCCATTTTCTTGACATATCGCGGACAAAAATTTTAAATGTCGAAGATATTTTATCTTTTTTTTTTTTTTTTTTTTTTTTTTTGGCTCCTTCTTCAGTTCCTTGTACGTGTGAACAGGCTAATATAAGATTTTTTTCATATAGAAATTATTGTTATACTTATATAGAAATTGGATAAATATGGTAAGTATAAATGGCAGGAGTTTTGGAGTTTTTGTGGCCTAAGACATCTGTTAACATTTAATACGACAGGCAGATTCGATAATAATATTTTCTTCTTTTTTTTTCCTCTATTTTTTTCTTTCTTTTTTTCTACATGTATACCACCACGGCTAGCCACTATTGCCCTCGGTGTGTTAATCGCATTACCAATATTTGATATTAAATATTTGCCATACAGATGATCGCTTATTCGTCGTCGTCATCTTTGACGAATTCAATGCTTTCCAAAATACTTATGTAGAGAGATGCTGTTATTGCCTTTAATATTATGGCGATAGGTAATCGGTGGAAAAATAACGTATAGTATTTCAATATCCTTATGGTAAATACCCCTAATGAAAACACCACTTATTAACGGTTAACTTGGTCACGTCCAGATACTGTAGTTGGTGAGGTATCCATTAATTGCCCATTGGCTTAAGTACATGATGTTTTTTTCCTGCATCTTCATATTTTTTTCATTGTTCGAGTGTTGGTCTACGTCTGAAGAGCGATTTGGTTCGTTCACCATCTTTCGGATGAGGATTTAGGAAAATAAGTGTATTTTTGTGATAAGAAGTATTAGGTACCCTAGGTATATAAGAAGGGAAGAAGGAGATGGTGTTTGTACTCAGTTGATTATATTATATTATATCGACTTTAGAGGTCTGTATATAAATGTTTTGGGTAGATCAGTAATTGGCTGTACTACTTGGAATATAAGGATAAGATAAGATAATCGCTGTGAAGAGTATCTACTCTACTTATTGCATGAAAAATTTTTAAATAAGGTAGAATAATGTGTGGAAAGAGTTCCATCACGTTTATACTTCGGTGGAGTGAAAAAACTTTTTCATAATACCTGATTAGAAAGGCAGTGTTAACACTGACTTTTGCAAGCCAAAAGTAGCACTTATCAATTTAAAGAGTAATGCTCCCTCCATGTAAAAATTTTTACATGGAGGTTACAAGGTAACATTCTTTCTGATGCAATGTTAATCTGTAAAACTGCTGTCAAAACGATAAACTAAAACATACCGGTAATGTTTTAACATTGGAAATGTTTAACCTGAGGTACATAGTATAAACATGAAGTCATGTGCAACAAAAATTGAAAAATGTAAATAAAACCAAAAAACCATGATTGTTTTGTTAGTGTATGTGTAAACTTGATTTTATTCATGATTTAACTCACACACACTATCACAAAACCAAATTTGTTGTTTCCCAGATTCAATGAGTTTAGCAGTGTTATTCAATATGAAAGCATTAACACGCAGTAGCTCTATTAGAAAAAGTATGTTTTCAATAATTATACAATTAGATAGTCACTAAAAAGTTATTATTATATTATAATAAATATTTGTTCAGAATCACGTTCTTATTAGTATAAAATTGGGCATTTTATAGCCAAAATAAAAATGAAAATAGTGTTACCAGGTGTACTGTACGACCAGTCGGCAACAACATTAAATTATAGCAATTTACAATAAATCATAATAAACATTTGTTTCAAATTTTGTAACTATTGATTGAAAATTGAAAATTTTATAGTAAAAACAAAAACAAAAGTAACCATACTGAAAGTACCGTATGTTCGATCGGCACTAAAATTTATTACGAAAGTTATAATAAATCATAGTGAATATTTGTTTCAAATTTTGTAGCTATTGGTTGAAAATTGAAAGTTTTATAGCCAAAACAAAAACTAAAATAGCAATACTGGAAGTACCATATGGCCTATCTGCAAAAAAAATTTCCAAATTTTGTGACTATTTGATAAAAATTGTGAGCTGTTCCGTGGTAACAAGAAATTGGCTTATATATACAGTCGACTCTCAATAACTCGAACCTCGTTAAGTCGAAAACCTCTATAACACGAAGTCGCAGCTATTTCCCTGCACCTCGACATAAGAGCTGTATACAAAATTCCCTCTATAAGTCGAAATAAAACCTTGATAACTCGAACTGATTTAGCAGCACAATACCTCTGTAACTCGACAAAAAAACCTAGAAAACATTATCTGACTTGGACAGTAGGTTTATTTTGTTTCTCGTATTTTATTTAGGCTAATTTTTGGAATGCACAGTCCCATTTTGAAGCATTCAGTTTACTACTACAGAGATGGACGACTCTTTTTACTATTTTTTGATTTTATCTTCAAGATTATGAAGGTTTGAGTATTATTTTTAAATTTTATATTTCGTGGCCTAGGGTTGGAACAACAATTTATTGGTTGTCAAATACCTAAACACATCTTATTGCCCTATTGTCTCGGCAGAAATGATTTCGCCTACTTTGAATTCTCTTTAACTCGAAATTTGGCCAAGCCTCCTCTCAATAACTCGAACCTCGTTAAGTCAAAAACCTCTATAATTCGAATTTTTTTTACTTCCCTTCGATTTCGAGTTATCGAGAGTCGACTGTATATGAATTTGAGTTATTAGTGCAAAAATTTTCCTTGAGTTATGAAACAAAAAACATACCACTCCCAGATTGTTCCATTACACAAAGATTAATAAGTAGATTTTCAAAAAAAAATTTATTTAAAAATCAAATGTGTTCGTTTATTTGACAAAATGAAAATTGAATACAAACATCATTTCCAATATATTCTCAAATGTGTAAGAAATGCAAATCATGTAAATTTTTTTTTTTTAATTTCAATAATATTAAAGAAAATTACCTAACCTCACATCCTATCAAAATTATTAATAGAAATAATTTAAAAAATAATATATATATATATATATATACATGCGCTGTGTGTGATTCGAACCACAGAGTATCAAATATAATAAAGAACGCACATTCATGTAAATGCTGCAACAGAAAATGACCACTTTTGAAGATATTTGTCTCCACTCCTTTGGTACCAAATTCAAATTTCCTTTCCCCTCATTCGGGCCCGTGGGCAACAATCAGAAATTTTTTTTCACGAATTTCCTAGATAAAAATAAGATTGAAAATTAATGGTACCATCTCAAAATCAAATATTTTGATGGTGAGAGTGGTGTCATTTTTTTTTTCCACATGCCCTCCATTATATTTAACACTCGGTGATTTGAACTTGCAACCTCCTACAAGACTGACTACCACAATTGCTGATGCAGAAATTGGTGTGTTCATTGTATTCTGTCATTTTGAAAGTACTTCACCAATCATTAAGATTATTTATAAGGCATTTAATTAATGTTCTGTCGCTTTTTAATCATTAATTATAAAAAATATTTTCTTCAACAAGGTTCAAAAGTGAGTTTAGGTGACTCTAGAATTGCTCATTCGCTGGACTCAAACACTCAATTTTTAACATTAGTGTGCAATATACTATTAAACAAACCGGTTTCTTCTTTTTTCTTTCACGGATCCTGTATTTTTAATTATTAATCTTTCACTACAGTCACAATTTTTTCGAAAAATCAAGGGGCCACGATGACATTTAAAGGTACCCCTTAATATTCAGAAAATATTAATAAAATATTATTTAAATTTCGTATTTTGTTTAAATCTTATTATTAGTTTATGATATTATGGTAATAAGTTGACTTTTTTTTTTACAAGGTCTTACTTTATGTATTTTCAAAACATTCTAATCCTATGCACCACCTTAAAATAAGTAGGTACTTATGTCGAAAGCTAAAATTTTCGATTTTTACATCATTTAAAGGTCGATTCTAAAATATTCAGAAGAAAATTTTTTCATGCCAGTGATAAATAAGCAGCTATATTATAGGTACAAATAGTGCCCTACATACGTTGTTCTCCTCTAAAGCACGAGTTTTTGACCTTATTTCGAAAATAAGAATTAACTAATTTCTCTAAATTCAAACAACTTTGGCCAGCATTTTTGAAATATGTTACAATTATTGTTCTCATATCTTTTAAGAAAATCGATTTACCTAACCAAATTCTGAACTCTTTCATTTATTTGTAGCCTGAAGTACTCTTTTTTTTTTTTTCCATCTCCTCATTCTTGAATCGTTATAATTTGTTCGAGTGTCAAAAGAAGAAGGTGTTCGTCTGGAGACTAGAAAATTTTTCTACTCGTTCTCCAGCCCATGTATATATGTTGGGTATAAGGATTATGGAAAAAATTTTATAATATTTTCGTGACAAAAACGTATTACTCGAAGGTGCTACACTTTGTGAAAAAATACGCCCGCCATCAATAATACGCATCGACCTCAAAGGTCCACGTGTAACTGCATTTTGATGGATCAGCATTCATTTGTCTTTGTACTCGATCAAATGTATCACGAACTGGAACAGTACCTACATATAAAAAAAAAAACTAATTAACAGTTCGGCAGACCGATACATTAAACCTTCCGCAGACAGAAACATTAGTAAAAAGTAAATGAGAATCATCTCGTGCGATGAAGTAATTTTTCTTTTTTTCTGGTCTTCATTCACATTATTGGAGACCCCAATTCGTTCAGTAACTAAATACCAAATTTTTTTTAGAAATAAAAATTTTTAGCTATCTGTCCCTCGAGGTTATATCTTAGGGAATTGATACCTTTTATTTATATATTTTTTTGGCTCGCTTTCCTTTATTTATACGCACGTATTTTATTTTCTACACACCTTTGAAGAATAAATTACAGGTTGTCGGCAATGAGTGCAAGGATTAGAAAGAATTTTGACCGCCATCCTTCACTCTTTTGAGGACGAAAAGCGTTAACCAATAGTGAAAAGAATTATTGTTGATTTTTTTGGTGTCCCCCCCCCTCCTCTCTTTCATTTCCATTCGAACCCATTGATTATATTATACATAACCGTAGGCTTATAATTGGAAATTATCGTATTCGACCATTTTTTAGATTATCGATCACTCTAATTAGACGGCTTTAACCATCATCTGCTCTTGTAATGGTTCTTTTTTGTAAGTATTGATAAAATCTTGTTCCATATATTTTTCTAATGTTTTCTCGCCGTTTTTTTTTTTTTTTTCTTTTTTCCTAAAGACGCAATCACCGTCATTATGTTTCTGTATGCTGGTAACAATGATGATTAAAGAAAATCTTTTATAAGAGCAACATGACCTTAGGGAATTTTCTTCATAGTATATGTTTGCGGCTGAATGCACGTACATTTAAGTTCTAAGGTGTAAACTTCGCTGAAAACAGTGAAAAGTGGATACCTACTTTTGGAGCTGAAGCTTCACAAAAAAAAAATTTCATTAAATATATTATTTTCGTGACACATTTTATGAAAAATAAAGCCAAAACGGTAACTGATACAAATTCTTATTTGGAGAGGATTTAGGCAATGTCTTACCGCCATCGTCCACCAGAAGAAATTTGCATTCAGCAAAAACAACGCTAATCGGAAGGTTTTTTCATTTTTAATACGAGTATGTTAATTTTGAAACTTTATATAACCACCCTTCAGCAACCAGAGAACATATTATTCAATTAAAATTTTATACATTCATTACCTTTACCTATATGTATAAGTATATCACATCAATTGGATAATTTTCTTTTTAGTGTCTTCAAAGAAGTGAAGAAAAAGAAGTGAAGAATTCAAATCGCAAAATTTCATAAAACCAGGCCTTGAAAAGAAACAGGTTTCTTTTGTTCGTGCATTTTGAGTTGTGATTGAAACCACGAAATTTCCAACTAAGATATTAAAAAAAAAAAAAAAAAAAAAAAAGTGAACTTTGAAAACAGAAAAATTTAATGCCTAGGTACCTAGTATATACCTACGGTCTGGTAGAATGAAAAAATTAAAATTAAAAACTCATTTGAAAAGCCATAAAAAATCTCATTATGTTTTCAAATTTTTACAATAAATTTAAGTCTCAAATATTTTTCCAACGAATTCAAAATCACAGTTGGTGGCGAATCGGCAATAAATTGAAAAATTATGTTGTTTTTGTTAGTCCACTTTAACCATATCATACTTTCCGGTGTCTACATAACAAATGCCAGCCTCTATGGTTTTACGTATATCGAATTATTAGAAAAATTGCACACTGGAGATGAATGAATATCTGATTAGTGGCGTTAAGTTTTCGTTACCAAGTGAAAGTGAATGAAATTGCACGACTGAAATGAACCCTTTCGTAGTATGTATTATTTTTGGCCAGACTAATAAACTGCTTCCAAATTTTGTTGCTCCAAAATTTACAGAGGTATATGTACATTCAAATGAACCTGAAACATGTGCAGCCAATCACAAAATTTCAGATACGTGGCTCACAAATATTTATCATTTACAAGTTGAATATACAATAAAATTCATTAATGTATGTACCTATACCATTAAGAAATGGAAAAAAATTGAAGATCGTTACAACAAAAATTCTCTGAAATAAGAGCATCGATATTTTTAACCTAATATTATATTTTAAATTTTTTTTTTCAAATTCGCCTAATGACAAATAGGATCCATTTTGGTGGGTATAGCTTCGTGCGTAATGCAATAAAATGCCTTCAAATGGGTCGTACGCAACTTACGTTGCATCACCACATTAACGAAATCATGGAATAAAAATAGAATAGGTAATACAGGTATCGTATTTATAATTGAACGTCATGAAGATGAGAAAAGGATGGACCACACCTCTAACCCTCAAAGAAATAGTGAATTTTATGTATTTCTATATGAAACATTTTCATATCATCTCTGTGGCTAAAAAAAAAAAGAAAAAAAAAGGAAGAATAAGTTAAATTTAATTTATTTCAACAAATATATTTAAGGTATAACTTGGAATTTGTGAGTTTTGACATTTAGTTTAGATTGTTGCAGCAGCCCACGCGACCAGTTGGTGGTTATTAGTGGCCACAGTGTTATGGTGAATGGCCATTTTTAGTGGTCATCATCGACGCAAATAGTGAGTGACCGTTGCGAGTGGCTTTGGTCGATGGCTGCGATAAAATGCTACCATTTATGGCCATGGTGGCTATGGTAAAGGGCTATTTTTAATGGACAGTGGATATAGTTGGTGTCACGTAGTGAGAAAGTATGGAGGGTATCTATGGGCTTTGGCTGTGGTCTATATTATTATGACTGATGCTGGCGGTTGGCAACCGTGATAGTGGCTGTAGCTGCGGGCTAAGTTGGTGGACATGGTTATAAAAGCCTTGGCTAATGAATATCGGTAAGATGAGCGGCTGAGTTTAGTGCCTTTACTGTGTGGTTTTTTGCTGTGGTCACATTCTGGCCATGATTTTAACCATAGATTGGTGGAAGAGGTCATTAGCTGTGGTTTCGAACAGTACTTTTTGGTTTTTTCGTTGGTCATTGGGTTTCTTCGTTGGTCATTGGGTTTCTTCGTTGGTCATTGGGTTTCTTCGCCTCTATCTGCGAGGGTTAAATTCCCAAAGTTTGCTATAGAGTCTATCGTTCTGCCACTCTTTTATATCCGGAATTTAATTAAATGTATTTCGTCATTTCAAATGACTATGAGGCACTCTTTCAAATCACAAATCATATTGTTTGCTGTGGGGACTCTCCTGTATGAGGAATAGGGGCTTGGACCCCTCGACAACAGTTGCCGCCCCAAAGGGCAGGCAATTATTTGTCCATAGACGTAAAATACACAAATTATGTTCGATCGTAATTACCTGTAAGTACATGCAGGTACTGTACGAGTACAGAATTGTGACACAATAGAATGATGTCATGATCCGTATACGAACCGGCCAACCATCTCTTATCTCCATAGGGGATGATGTAACCAGGCCGCTCTCACCAACGTACGTATTTTCTTACGTATGTGTGTTTGTGTGTGTGTAAATAAGTCGTATATAAACCGCCCAAACTGGCTCTAAAATCACCGGTGTTTGGTCTGGTTCTGGCTTACCCATACTTACATATGAAGTGGCTGAACACGCTTAAATTCTGTTGAATTTACCTTCTGGTGAGAATATCTCTCACGACAAGGTATTCCACATTCGCCAACAAATTTTTCAGCCATCATTCACGGAGCTAATCAAATGTAAAATATTATCGACTGACGAGCAACTAAAAGTTCGAATCAAATACGTCAATAATGAGTTAGTGGCGAAATATAATAAACTTATGCTTCATTTTGTGACGAGGTGCAGACTACCAATATCTAAAATGAATTTGCAAATACAAAATATTATCCATGTCAAATTTTGTCCTCTGCTACATCCATATTCGTTTCTCTGTTCTCAGCTCTATTTCATTTAATTTTTATCCATATAGCCCATTCACAAAATCACGAATAAAATAAAAAAAAAAGGTACTGAGGCATCCCAGAGGTGTTAAACTTTTATGTAAACATCCGGACCAAAGAAAGTATTCCACAAATTAAATGCCATTTGTCATTCGACCTGGCAAGAAAGAAGGAGAATAAGAAAATGCATTCACGTCTTTTGTAAGGTCGTCGAATTTCTTTAAGAATATGGCGATGGTCGGTTCGCGTTTTTATGTGCATATTCTTATAATCCTATGAGATTATATGACAAAATCTGTGTGTATATACTTTTCTGGCGGCCCCTTCGTTTAATTTTATACCCTATTTTTACGTTTAAAACATTTAATAGGTATTGTGTTGCACGCATCGTACATACGAATCGGGTATACCGTCAACAAAAAGATGTACCTACCGGTCAAAAATATTTGCTTACCAAACAATTCGACATACAGTGTTTGGGGGAGAGTCATTCTTGTGTGCGGTGATAGAATCGATTTTTACAGATCTTATTAGAGAATGGTGTTTTTTTTTTGTTTTTTTTTTTTGCATGGGACGAAAATACGATTTACAATAAATACGGTAGGTACAGCTATACCAATACAATTATTCTCGGATTGGTTAATGTGGTGGGCAGTGTGAAAAAAGATGTCGACATGCCACGCGAAATTGAAGTTGAACATTTAGGGGAACGTCGTTACTAGTCCTTTGGGAGAGGGTGAGAGACAAGGTTAATGCTACTCTGGTGGGGTATGGTCAGTGTTTACAAGAATTCATTGAATTGGGTACACTCGTACTTCAAGCCGATGATAAAAGATCGTAGGTATTGTAAATAACACTGTCAGCAAGTTTTGATACAAGAAGGCAAATTTTTGAGACTTTAATATGTAGAATCTAAATGAGAGAGAGTTACCACAACACTTCATAAAATAATAATATTATATTATGTAGCATGAAAATCGATTTTTCGTCACATATGTACGAAACGTTGTATTTTCGAGGCTATATGGCGTGATGAAAGTGGACAATTTTAGAACTCTAACTTTTCTCACTTATTAATTTTTTTTCCTCGCACCTTAACTTCTTTTTCTCACTCCTTAATTATTTTTATCACATCTTAATATTTTCTCTCACACCTAATCGCTTCCTCAGTTTCTCATACACTTTTAAATATCTTATTTTCTTTTATTTAAATTATTATTAATTTTATTTTATTTTCTACAGAAGTTTCTCTACCATAATAAGGATTCGACCCAGAAATCTATATGTTTTATTGCCCTTGGCTCAAATAAAACATTCCTTACACTCATTATAAAGAATATCGGGTACAACTTGGTCGACGTGAGCAACTTATCAACTCGTGCAATTACCACCCTCGACTACGTTTCATGCTTGCAAACATTGCACACGTTGAGAAATCGCTCATTTTCCGCTCTCGTTGCGTAATGTACTCTTATGGGGTAACTTAATGGTATAGTGTAAGTAATATGAAAACTGAAGCAAAACAGTACCTACCTATAATTTGTCAGATTTGGGACTCTTGATGATTGCAATTTTTAAAAAAGAGACTGAAAAAAGAAAAAAAAAGAGAAAAAATGGTGGTTAAGACTGCGGTTACCAGTCAACAGCGGGCAGCTCCATCTTATAGTTCAGAGCCGAATATAACAGATACTGCTTGTTGCTGAGTATGCATGATCATTTCATTAATGTGTTAAGGCGAGTGCACATTTGTATCATTCTCCCATGCTGTATCATCGGTTCATATCATGATAAAATATGCATCGATGATACAGCTCTAACTTTGTGATGTATTGCCTGGGATCTTATCATACCTTTAAATTCTATTGAACATTTGCAATCACAGGTACCGTAGCGCCTTTTGATCTGATGGCAGAATACCAACATCGAATGGAAAAGGCCGATATCGTATCATCGTATCTATCGTACCCATTGAGATGATATGATCATACGATATGGCAGAATGATACAAATGTGTACCCGACTTTACTGTGAATAAAATGACATCACACAAAGGAAGCCAAATACACAAAATATTATTACACGTCAATCTCAGTCAGTCTTATGTGTGCTAGTGGGTGTGAAATATGTCACACAAAGGAAAAGGAAAATCCTTGTAATACGCACTATGATGCTAGAAAATGAACTTAATGAAATGAAATAAAGAAAACTATGAAAAATAGCTAAACATAATGCCCACACAGCTACAACTAGTATAGTCTTGGTTTTTTTCATATTCTTGGTCTTTTTTTTATTACAACTAGCTCGTGTTGGTTTTTGAGAGAATTTTGAGATAAATTTCAAAATAAAAAAAAGTTACCAAGTACCCATAAAAGTAGGTAATTGTTTTTCCTTCAACTTGAAAAAACATGAATTCCTGACATAACCGTTTTTAAATTTTATGCAAAATGGAAGATTGCCTTCAGTTTCCTTCACAGATAGCGTAAAAACGTCCTTTCATATTTGTTCTTTTATCCGTCACTTTTATGGAAAAAATCTACAAATTCCTGGAGCAGACTGTTCGCAGTGTTTGTTTGATTGGATCTCTACCTTGCATACCCATTACTAATATCATGCTTGATCATCGCACCCAGTTGAAAAAAATACTTCCAAAAGGGTTACCATTGTAGCCGAACTGCGTCGGAGCCGCATCAGATTCGAACGATTTTCCAGGTATATCAGCACGACGTCAGAGCGAAATTCCAAACTTGGCTCGTGTTTAGGAGTACGCGCACACGTGGCCTGGATAACAAAAATCAGGTAAAAATGAACGATGTCGAAGAACAAATAACCACGGCGTGCCACGGAGAACAGTACTGTTCTTAATATTCGTTTGTCCATTTTCAAACAGACAGCAACGAAATGAAAGAAAAAGGTAGAAAGAGATGAACTCGAACACATTCACCAAAACTTATATGTTACCTTTTTTTTTTTACCCCCAAAAAATTTACATTGTTGCCTAACAAAACAACAAACAACAAGATAGCCGAGAACAAATGACCATTAAATCGTATAATTTGGAAATTGAAATTTTTTTTTTTTTTTTTTTTACTTTTTCATTTCTATACACTTCTATAAAATAAGGCTTGTTTCCACACTAAACTTGAATATGGATAGACTATACAATAAAAGGTGAATAGGGGGGTAAAAGATTGTAGAAAAGAACAAAAAAAAAGAAAAAAGGCCACGTTTTGTGTACACACAGACGAGGCTCGATATGGTGAATAACGATGTGCCGCTCCCTACGACTAATGAGAGGTTTTTCTACTTGGAGGAAAAAAAAAAAGGATACCACAATATTATACAAGAGTAGACTGTCGCCAAATGCCATAAAAATGTGTTCGGCTGTCGCCTCATGTCTATAGTGGACGCAATTGGAAGCAGGTACACACTACAAACTGCATACACACAAACACACAAACTCTCCAGACATGGTGAAAAGAAGCGTACCAAGTCATCAAAAAACGATTGTGTGACTTATCGCCGACTTCAATTTTCTCGTATTTTTTTTTTTTTTTTTTTTTTCTGTTGGGGTGCCACATCACCGTGACTAATTTGAAATTTCCTCCCTGTACCTTACGCTGCCGCCACTTATTCACTAGGCTATATACGCGTACACGACCATATACGCGCATTAATAGGGATGACTTTGTCTAAATATGTGGGAGCCAACTACGAGAAATGTCAACTTTCAGCATGTGGTTCGCTCCAATATCTGTTTTGCTACTGGAAGAGACAATTTTACAGGCATTTTTTTGGGCGATGGTAAAGGCAAGAGGGAGGAATTCTCTCTGCGAGTGTGTGAACAGAGATATGGAAGAGAAAAAGAAGCAGAAACAATGTTATCGTTTGTTTCACGTATATATGAGGATCTGGAAGACTAATATGAAACGTATTTACGAGTCAAAGAGAGGGCACAAAAAAAAAGAGGAATTCTACAGAGACTACACACTTCATAATGTCATATCACACTCGATGCTTAGCTACGCTACGAAACAGGTGGTTTTTGTTTGTGATTCAGCTTGAAAAAATATTTCTAAAAAATTTTTCGGTTTTACATGAAATCAGGATGACTTTTGTGACGAATATACTTAAATTTGGAATAAATATTATACTGTCAAAAAATAACAAGTGCTCAAGGGCGTAGCCAACCGTGGTAAAGAGAGCGATTTTCCTCCCCTAAATCTCGAGAAAAATAATTTTTTATGTTTTTTTTTTTTTCAATTATGCAGCAAAAAACTTTGAAATTTGCTCTTGAAAAAAAAAAAAAAAAAATCATTTTCCTCTCCTTAAAAAATGTTTTGGCTACGACCATGCACTTGCTTTAGTGGATGATTGGCTAAAAAAATTACTATATAACAAACGTAGGTACAAACCGTTAATTTGTTCATTAAAATTATTTCATAAAATTATTTCCAGGTATTATTTCGCCTATTATTCCCTCGTACTTGTTACGCATGAGCTACTACTCATACAGCCCGATACAGACATGAAAAAAAAATTTGTTACTTCCTTCGAATAGGAGTAGGCAGGATCCGACCTATTCGGATCACGGATTCTTTTTATGATCCACTACCTGAAAATAGATTTATTTTTATTTGATACATCCTAATCCGTGATTCAAATCACTTTCTGAGAAAAGATCCAAAGTATCTGTTCGGATCAATTTCTAAGGATCAGTTTTTTCAGATTTTCCAACAAAAAAAATACAAAAAAAATGGAAAATAAAGAATGTTGTGGAATACCTTGTTGTGAGAGATATTCACACATAGAAGGTTTTCAATAGCTTTGCTGTTCCGCCACTTTGTACATCAAAGTATGGGAGAGCCAAATCCAAGATGAACACTGGCAATTTTGTAGCCTGTTTCAAAAGTTTATATAGTGGATTTGGCACACACACACAGACACACATATGTACATTTACATATTTATATGTGTTATAGAAAGTATGTCATTTCTTATTCATTGCTATGGCAATTGGTAAGAAATGACATAAAACATTCACGTACCAATCCGAGAAATCGCTGAGATCTTTATCTATTATATTTTCATCGGCCGAACATTGTACCTTACTTGCCCTTATGTGCAAGTAAGAACATACAAACAAACAAAGTGTGTATATGATTTTGGTTGTAATGCACTTGATAAGAAATAACGTCGTGCGTATGAGATGTATAGTCCCCATAAATGTACTTGAGAATTATTTATTTATTTTTTCAAAGTTTATGAAACAACTTTTGTTTTCAAATCATCCACATGATCCGTGCAAATGATCTGAATGGATCCTTTTTTTTTCACAGATGATCCGTGATCTGGATTTGGATCATTATTTGGAGAGTAATTCATGATCCAGACTAGAATCACTTCTTTAAAAATTGAAAATAATCCATGATCCGAGTTATTTTTTTCATGATCTTATCCACTCCTACTTTGAAACAACAAATTCTGCAATGTTACTTAAGGTATGCCAGATAAAATCCATGGCTGACACAAGCCGAAGTGCCACTCAGGGTGTGTACAGACAAGAATAACAACCAACTTCATTTGATGGACAGTGAAATATCATTTCAATATTCATTTTTTTTTTCAAATTTCTAACTCCTTTATGGAAGTAGACCAGCAATAGTTCTGAATTTTATTATGAAATAGGAATATACCTACATCTTATTTCAGCATGATGTTAACAAAAATATTGAAATTTTGCTTCAAAAGTACAAAAATAGAATTTAATGTTAATTACAAAAAATTGATTTAGGATTGTTTTGAATCTCATAGTAAGTCTAAAAACAAAATTTAGTGCCCTGAAAGATATTACCAGATAAGTATAACGAATAAGAATGCGAAAAACAGCAAAAATATGATTTTCCTCAGTTTAATTGAAATATAGCCAAATGTCTTTCACACCTGATATTGGTAGTAAATGACTGAATTTATACATAAATTTGTATACTGCGAATAAAATTATTACCTACTGTTCAAAAATTGAAAAATTATACTTATTTTCATTTGCGGAAAAAATGACTTAAGTCTCCTCAGAAGTTTGATTCAAGCTTCGCTTCTGGATCAAGTGTTTTCAGTGGTGATTCTAACCCCCAATAACTTCCCTGAAAGCAATTTTTCCAAAATTTTAATGAAACTACAACAAGGAGCTGACTAAAATTTTCACAATGGAGTGTCTTTAAGTGAATGCCAGTCTGGTAGAAATTTTCCACCAATTCATTCAGTAGTTTCTGAGAAAACTGGAAGTGAAGAAATAATCGGCGAAAAGCTGATTGCTTCTCATGCTTAAAATATCTTTTTCATTTTTACAGTGCAAAAGGTTTTTGAGAATCTTTTCTTCATAACACTGATTTAAATTTCAGGGAGTTTTGTTTTTTGCTTTTTTTTTTTTTTTTTTTTTTTATTATTTTAGATGAAAACTGGAAAATTGGGTTTCGTATCAATGTCTTGCTATGCTAGAGTTTTAAGTGGATTTTTGAAAAAAAATTACTTTTTAAAATTGCTTGAGTATTCAGACAAAGGGGTGAGAGCCTGTGCGTTTTTCATTTTTTAGCACTATTTTGGAGAATTTGTATTTTTTTTATATGTATGCCCTTGTGGGTTGAGTCCATTTCCAGGTGTAATTTTGATCGATTTTGTGTTCACAGTTTTGAGAAAACTACCAAACAAATAGAGTAAAATTTTGTACAAAAGTAGAAAGATCGTTATGATATGGGATTAAATCTGAAAGAATTTTGGTGCTCATCAGTTTGGTAGTTCTCAAGAAAACTGAAAATTAACTTGAAAAGTGAACACTGTTACCCAAACCGTTTCCTATTCAACCAATAACTCTTTTTGATTCCAACGACGAGTATATTTAGTTGGAATCAGTTGGTTTGTTGGACATCGACAGACAATGTGGCAATACAAATTTTAACAACTGCATAACTGGATATAGTACATGTTATTCGACTATAAGTAACTTTTACTGTATTAAATGTGAATTGTACTGATGGGTCGGCCTACTTATTTAACTCACCTCCACAAAATTGTCCAACGTATTACGTAGGCCTCGGGAGCTTTGGCTGGTATAGGCTGGTGGCCTAACTGTTTGAGCTGACTTGTGGTTTCGACTTTACTGTTTCTCGACACTCCTCGATATACCTTACTTCGTGAATTCAAACCCAAATACTCGGGATGTTCGTCGTTTTTGGAAATCACAATTTAATATCGACTTCAAACAGCCGATGGCCCGACTTCAAACAGCCGATGGCCCGAATGATAATATAGGCTACATCGTGGTTGCCTAATCGAATAATATACCTATAATTGGCCGATAAATCATCCACTCAGCCATTTCTCCATGCGTTTCCCACAATCGCTCCAGCCGCGAGAGAATCGACGACCGCCAGCTCGCGCAGTAGTTACGCAACGGTTCGGTAATTTGCCGCTTCCTCTCCCACGCACACCACCCGGCACCGGTATATTGACGTTGATTAAATCGCACAGAAGATGTAAAACGTGAAACGTGAGCACAATTCTTAATAAAACGGGTTATTCAAATGACGAAAATTGACGTTCTTCACCGCCGCCTGCAGGTACCCTAACTTCATTGACGCATGTCATCGTCGTCGTCGGCGTCGTCTCAGGGCGTGCCCTCTTCTTTAAACACTTTTTATTTTATCCTCTTTCTCACTTCATTTAGTGCACGACGACCGTAATATGTACGTTGTTGTTGTTGTTGTCGTCGTCGTCGTCGTCGTCGTCGTCGTCGTCGTAGTTATTGTTCTCTCACTCGGCACTTTGTCGAGTGCCAAAAAAAATCAACGTTTTAATTTATTAAGGACTCGAATACGGAGAGCCTGCATAGTTTACGAGCTGTTGTGGTACGTCTCTGGCACCTACATGATAATTTGAACGTCACACCAGCCATCTGAAAGTATAATACGTGTACCAAGCCCAAAGATGCGCATAGAGCGTGTGCTTGTTGCTGCCCACCCAGACGATTGTCGCTGCATTTAGGTGTTTCTCATATGGGGCACATCAACTACGCCGGCGACAGAATCCGCAGAACCTTACCTATTGGTACAGCTAAATACTCCTGGTCGTGCATATAGGGGCGAGGGGTACGCGGTGGGGCGTTGTTTTTTTTTTTTTTTGGCTTTTTGTGCTGCGACTTTCCAAATTATAGCTATTCAAATAGCAATTTAAAATATACCGTATAGGTATTGGAAAGAGCTCATTTTCCTGCGTATGTGTCAAGCTGCTTGGAGCTGGGTGGTAGATTTCGCAATATATACGCATGCGCGATTAGGAAAGGCGTTTGATTGGTTGGAATGAGGAGTCGAATATTTTCGTTTTGGAAGCAAGTGCTTGTTTTGCTGCGGCTATTGACATTTGCTACCTATACTATTGTTTTGCTCCCTAGTTGGAAATTTTATGTTTTGGGCCTTGAAAACGAATACCTAATCGCGAGCATTTTGCGATATGTATTGCAAAAAATACATTTACTAACAATTCGTGATGAATGATTTGGGAGAAGTGCAAAACAGGTGCAATGTGTACCAAATGTTCGTACATTTTAACAACGTTAACAGCAAATTACAGTGGACTGTAACTGAAATACTTCATTTTACTAACAACTATGAGAAAAACGATGAAACACTATGATAACAACTAAAGATAAGAATAAAGTAAAAACGAATCGTGGCGCGATAATGTAGCCTCGAGGATAGAATGAAAGTTATCTTAACGGCATCCGCAAGAAAAAGATGCATTCGCATTTAGGGTGGAATCAACTGGTAGAACGATAAGTGAAGTAACAGCTCTTCGATGAAAATTTCCGCACAATATCACACCAACGACTCGAACCAGATCATCAGCTCCGTCGTGAACAGCTTCTACAACTCCAAGCAGCTAACTAACAGGATGACTCTCAGTTTTTACAAGGAATTGTACGTTGTATTTCGATATTTGGCTGAGATTTGACGCATTCATTGCGGAACTGTAGTTCGTTGATGTAGTCCTTCGACCAACAATTCTAGAATGAACAAAACTGGTTCGTTGTAATCCTCACAGGTAAGAGGGGCACATTTAGTGACTTGTAAGAGAAAGTGTTTAGCAGATTTTATACCACCTTCTCATATATTCTACCACGGTGGAGAGCCCTCAAGAGTAACGAAATTCTACATAAAATTTTCAGAAGTCGCAAATGATGTTAATTCTCGCCTTATATTGACAAAGAAATAGGAATCACCCAAAAAATTGGTAGCATTGTCGGAATAAATTTGAACTGATATCCCTCTCCAAGAAGTGAACCACAGAAGGCACTCGAGAAACCAACTGGTGGAAAGATCAGAAAAGATTTCCAGACGAACAGCTCTGGTGATGAGGCATAAAAGCAAGGTATGGTATATATTCAAAACTTTCACAAGAAATGGTGACCGACGTATTTTTTTCAATCAAAGTCCAGTCAGATCAACACCATTGTATTGAAATGAGTGACTGATGGATGGTCCAGCCTTAGGAAATTGGCCCATAGCTAAGCTGTTGATTAGTTCCACCTCTAAAATGGGAACACCGAACGCAGCTCTGGATAACATTTTTAATTCACCTGGGACGACCATCAACTATCCAGTACGAAGCAGCCAAACAAGATTCAAGGAACTTTTAACCAGCTTTGAAAAATTATTCTTGGAGGTGACGCATGAAGCTGTAGTAGAAGTGAGATGAGCTTGCAAAATTACAGGATGTTGCTTTGAATGATAGAACAATGATCTTTCTAAATAACCACCAATGCGAAGAATCTTATTTCGGTCACACCTGGGATTCAGCTTCACCAAAGGACTTTCCTCTTTCAATGGCAATTTATCATATAAAAAACAAATGTTTGAGTGAACGACTTATTTTTAACAATACAAATAGCAGTTAATCTAGCGTTATTAAAATTCATAAATAGAAAAACATGATATTTTAAAGGACTTATTATTTGAAACAGGTTTTCAATGAAATGTATAAAGTATAACATTGATTAACCAACAATAAGATGAGAACTCCTAAATTAAAGACAGAGTAGGTATTAGTAGTAAAAAGTGACATTTTAATTTTGCCCATGGGTACACTCTAGTATCATTTTTCCATACCATAGCATGACTATGTGGATCATGATAATATTAGAGCTACATAGAGATGACGTAGCTCTTATTTTGATGAGACATTGCCTAACACCACATTCTATCTTCACTATAAATAAAAAAGTTTTTTTCTTCAATGAAAAATCATATCATCTCAATGTGTAAGGTCTGTAACCTTGTATTGTATCAAAAAATAATACGGTGATATAATACTTTCCATTCCCAGATGATAAGGGTATTCTGCCAGCCTGTCAAAATGAGGATATCAAACTACTTGGTTTTTCAGTAAGGAAAAATATACGATTTTTAATTAATGGTGAAGATAGGATATGATACAATACCAGGCAAGGCCTCACTGACATGAGGATCTTATCATCTACGTGTATTATATTATAATGGGCACGGATGGCAGGGCAACATGACACAAAATGTGTATGTGCCTTAATGCACTTGGAATAATAATACTTAATTGTTACTGAACTTGTTTGCTGTGAAAGAAAACAATTTTAGAGGAGGTAACAGTGTTTCCAAATTTTTGACACTATTTGCAACCACATTTGTATATTCACACCCATGTTCAGGGAGGTAACTTTAACCTCACACAATTTTGTATTCAAAAATGTGGCAATATTGTATTCTCTTATGACGTTTCTCCTTTGACTTTAAGTAAAGGAGGTGAAGATGCCATACCTTTTAAATACCTGAAATAGATTTGAATAGGAGAGCTGAAAAGAGACCATATTAGACACATATGTACTTCAAGGTCTTGCGCATCATTTACAACCATTCAATCAAACGATTATTCAAAAATAACTAAGTAATAAAAAAATAAATAAAACTCTAATTTTGGCCATCTTACCCAATGGTTGGGTAAGATGCCGCATAGTGGCGGATAATTAAGATGGCTTATGGAAATTTGCATGTATTTCAAAAGAAAAAAAAAAATCAAATCCAAAATTGTTGAAATTTTGGAAAAAAACCTATTAAAATTAAAGAACAACTACATAAAATCACTTTTCTAGCTTTCTAAAATAGAAAAAAATTCATTTAAATTGTTTTCTAAGGATATTATTTAGTCCTTAAAATCACAATAGGTTTTTCCAATGTTTTTCCCTAAAATTTAACTATAAATAAAAAGGAAATTATATAAGATGGTACCTATTTTAATTATTCATTAAAATTAATCAATTAAATATCACTCTGCAATGAGTAATTTCAATATTGGTGTGGCATCTTAGCCTCTATCGGTATGTTTGCCATATTAGCTGATTTGAATTTTTTAATTTTTCACATTTTTTAAATTAAATAACGACAGTTAAATCAGTGGAATTAAATACTACTGAAATCTACATAAAATTTACTAATTATTTCATAAATTATTGGAGGAAATAGGACAATTCATTTCCATGTTAACTAGGTAGCAAAAATTTTTAAGTTAATTATTTTTAAGCACTATCATCAAACACAAAATTCTCATTAAAATAAAATGCAAGAAGGGACTAAGGTTTCTTTTCACAAAAACTTGAACAGAATGTCTGTTGACTACCCTGCACATACCAGTGATGTCATTTTTCTTTCAACAGTGCTGCCAACATGACTTTGTAAAAGTGTGGCATCTTCGCCAATATGGCATCTTTGTCGCCTTTACCTTATAGCATACCGACTGCGTCAGCGATTCGGATTCTAGGCTGAAGTTTGAACGTTTTGTTAGTCCATAAGTGAAAAGAACGTATAAAGCCTAAATTGGCCACAAACATATAGCCATATAGGCGCCGACTTAAACTTTTTTTCAGTGTTGCCAAATTATCAAATTGTAATTTGTAAATGAGTGGAAACTGTTAACTAGGATGGAAAAAATAATTTTCAGATTGGCAGAATGAATTTTTAGCTGAAAATCACTTCCGCGTTGCAGTTGTACCTCACATGTCCGTAAGTCGGCGTATATGCTTATAGCAGATTGTGCCGTAAGTTTCGGCTGTATTGTTAATCCATATATGGTGGAACACCCTGTATACGCGGCTTATTCGTACGACCGTATGTTAGAGTTGCCACGCGATAAACGCATAAAATTATTGGCGAAGACAAAAGCGACTCACGTTTTCCAAGATGAAAAAATTGAAAACCAGGTAGGTGGCATTGTTGACTATATACGTTTGAGGCGCCACTCTGGAATCAAATTCGTTTTTTTGTTCTTCTTCTTCTCTTTTTTTTCATCTTTCAGCACGAAAGAGACGATGTTTTCAGCGTTAAGGTGGCATTGAAGAATTGCACGACGACGAAAGAACCTGATTCGGTGCCCCCATCAACCAGCCAGCGTATAAATGCCCACACAAATTCAAAATCGTACCTTTTTTCTACGGTGGCGAACGACGCTGCATGGTTCTGGTAAGGAAGTTGTATCCATTTTCACGTGGGTACGATCCGCAATCGCAGGCTACAGTCGACGTAAATGGTCGGATTTTTGGAGAAATATGCGGACGATTTCGTTCGATTTACGTTGGTGCCCCCCTCCGCCGCGCATGCATCTGTCACCAAAATTTTTTTTTTTCCCATAAATCGAACGAGTGAATAAAAAATTGGACAAGGTTATACTAGTGTCTGTTTTTAGCGTGTTAATTTTTTTGTTGTTCTTTTTTCTTTTTTTTGTCGCTCAAGTTGGTTTTATTTCACTTTTTTTTTGGTCGCAGTTCTCCTACCTTGTATGTGTGTGTGTGTGTGTGTGTGCGCGCGCGCGCGCGCGTCTGTCTGTATGTTTAGGAAGGAAGTTTAGTCTACATTTGCATATCAACAATCGGTAAATTGTTTTTCACGGTCGGCTGATTCTTCGATTTACCGAAAATTAAATTTTCTTTATCTTCGTCATACGAACCCGGATGTTAGTTCTGTGGTTGGCGAGTTAGAAATGTTGCTACTAATTGAGTTAACATGAATCAATAGGTATGTATTTAGCCTACTTAGGCTCTGAATGGATAGCATTTAAATGACGTAATGATAATAATAATAATAGATTGGCGGGATTTGTGATTTGTGGGTCGCAAGCGAACTCCAAAACTATAACGGAAGCCAAGTGGGTTATTCGGAATGATCACAACCCCCCCCCCAAAAAAAAAAAAAGGACACGTTATAAATGAAAATTTGTATTTCAATAAACATATTCCAAAAGGTGTCATACTATAAAATAGTAAACGGTTGGCCTACAACCATCGCTTTTTGGGTTACGGAGGCCCTGTGAGGTTCGAACCAAAAATGAACTGTAACTTTAAACTTGGGCCACAAAAAATGTATTCAACAACGTATCACTAAATTTTTTGAGATCAAGTGGGAAAATACAACTCGCCGAAAAGGCGCTAACCACATGGTTATCGACTTAACGTCTTCTTAGACAAGATTCGAGAAACTGAAAAACATACTGAATACATTTTTTCTGGTTGTTCTGTTGTCATTGCGAATATTTTGAAAATGGTTCTCTAGTGATCGGCTTATTGTGAGAGCACTAATACACTCTAGAAAAAGCAGATATCTTGAACTCGTTACCTCATAAAAAACTTTGATGGATCTGTATTGTTGATGGTGACTTTGTGGTGACGGAAGGAGGGTCCGAAGAAACGGCAGAGCAAATGTGGACCTACTACTCTTCACCCCATTTCAGAAATTCTCATTATTTCAAAGTTTTCCTGAAAAGACACCTTTATTTATTAATATTTTCCTTCATATTGGACCCAGATCGCACATAATCAATATAAAATTGATACACTTACCTTAGAAATAATGCAACCAAATAACACTGGAAAATAAATCGGCATTCATTATTTCCAAGTTTTCCTGAAAAAACACCGTTATTCGTTAGTATTTTTCTTCATACTGAACCTAGATTGAATAGAATCATTGAGAAATTTATACACTTACCTTGAAAATGATGCAGTGGGATAGTACACGAAAAAAAAAAATTCCCCATAACAGAAATTTTCATTTTTTTCCAAGTTTTCCTGAAAAAAATATTAATTTATTAGTAATTTCTTATAAACTGGAACCTAGATTGCACTGAATCATTTAGATATTGATACACTTACCTTGAAAATGATGCAGTCAAATATTACACGGAAACAAATCATCTCCCCATTTCAGAAATTCTCATTATTTCCAAGTTTTCCAGAAAAAACACCTTCATTCATTAGTATTTTTCTTCATACTGAACCTAGATTGCATAGAATCATTACTAAATTAATAAAATTACCATGAAAATGATGCAGCTGAATAGTACACGCAAAGAAATCTGCTCCTCATTTCAGAAATGTTCATTTTTTCAAATTTTCCTGAAAAAAAAAACCTTTATTCATTAATATTTTCCTTCATACAGAACCTAAATCTTACAGAATCATTACAAAATTGATACATTTACTAAAAACAATGCAGTGAGATAGTACACTCAAAAAAATCTGCTTACCAATATAGAAATTTACATTTTTTCTATATTTTCCTAAAAAAAACACCTTCATTTATTAGCATTTTCCTTCATACAGAACCTACATCCCATTAGGTCATTACAAAATTGATACACTCACTAAAAACGATACAGTGGGATAGCACACGCAAAAAAATCTGTTCTCCAATACAGAAATTTTCATTTTTTCAAGTTTTTCTGAAAAATCACCTTCATTTATTAGTATTTTCTTTCATACTGACATCAGATCGCAAAGAACCATTACAAAATTGATACACTTACCTTGCAAATGCAAAATATGAAAACTGTAACGTATATTTTTGTCTATTTTTAGAAATGACGAACATATTTGTCTACACGTTTTTGAATACCAAAAACATAGGTATTCATCAACAATAAAACATCTTATAACTCTTTATAAACAACCACTAATTTACCCGTATTTGATTTTATGAATATAGATATAATGTCTGTATATTCATGACCTAATTGTGCCTGTCCCTCGAGTATATCGCGAGTCAGCACAACCCTATAATAGCAACACCCTACCTAACTTAGCCTATTTGACACGTACACTTAAATACCCCGGACGAGTATATAAACCTTCGATTCGAAGGAACAAAACACAGTTCCTACACAGTTCTTAGACAATTACTTCTAAGTACCTAGAACCTCTCCTGTAGAGCAACTAGTGAACAGATAGTCTTGTCTACAGGGTTGTGATAATATGTATAGTTATTTGACGTGTTAATTAATGTACTGTTGGTGTACAAGTTTATATTTTATTAAATGTGTTAATTCAAACTTGTGTTTTTTAAATATTATTGAGTCTCTCAAATACGTTAAGGTCCATGATCGTTGTGGATGATAAATTGAATATTTAAATTATTATAGAGGTATTAATGCTTGTCCAGTATCTAATATCTCGTGTATGGTGTAATACTGAAAGTGGTTCTAACTAGGTACTTTACCACCTCTTTTGGCCGTTACAAAAACATGTTTTCAATAGGTACTCCGATGATGAAGGAGTGAATTCGTAATTTTATCTGAAATTTTGTGACTGTATATCTATAAAATGATGAGCAATGTTTTTCTTGATCAAGGGAGACGTTTTTGACGTGTCTATAAAGTTTATCAATATTCATAAACCTCTATAAACTTTTACAAACTTCTATAACTCATCGATATTTATTGAGTTTTATGGACACCTAAGAAGGTGTTTATAAAACCAAATCTTGTGAAAATTGTCTATAAACAGGAATTATTGATGATTGTTGTTATTGTTTTTCTTTGAAGTTATCAGTCACACGTTTTAATTTGTTTTATGAATCATTATTCATTAATGATGTTCATAATATTCATTATTAATTTGTACATTAATTGATTTATATTAAAATTTCTGCCCAAGTACTTCATCAAAGAATCTTTTTTTCATCACCAGTTCGTTGAATTCACCAAGTTTCGCGTGTACATTCATAAAATTTATAGAATGTTCATAAACACCTAAAATTGTTCGTAAACTTGGATAAACTTTATAAACACGTTATAAACGCCTTCCTGGTCATGTACTCTGAACCAACACCTCCTACTGTGCATGAACAAATAAGCCCGACCCAAAACAAACCAAAACTTTGAAAAAATGTCGACAAATTGTATAGATTTTGTTACAATCGTGTTGTGATACATAACGTAAATTTAGCAATACCTAACATTTAATTTGTTCCCACATTTTCGACGGACGTGAATGGAAAATTTAATGTTTCCATTAAAAATATAATGAAAATATTGTTAGCAAAACCAAAACTATGACTACGAATACCAGCGGTGGATTTACGCACAGGCTGACGAAGCTGCAGCTTCGGGGCGGCAAATTTTCGAGTTATAAAAAAAATGATACCTAAACACAACACCGTACTTATTATTAATAACTGTGTTGTTTTTTTTTTCTCGAAAAAGGAACGTCAACTTCGTACAGCTTGGGGCGGTCGTGGTTTTGGTCTCGCTTCCAGTCAACGCCAGTATCGATGAAACAAAAACGATATTCATATTTCGAGTTCCTGTTGAAGGGCATTTGCAATTGTTACGCTTTGGACCAGCATATTAACGTTCATTCTACGCGCAATTTGGGTCTGCGGCAACGCTAATGAAGAAATCTCCATTTCTAACATTTGATAATTTCTGCAGCGACAAATTACCGCCCATCCAGCTGGTTTAGTGGCGCACGCACACGACGTCCACCACAAATCTAACTTACGATTTCAACTTCCTAATTTCGATTCAACATCGCCCACTCCACAAACCACAAGCTTAATAACCTCTGTACCGGCTGCCCGCCGGGCTTTCTCACAGTCGACTCCAGCGCAGCCACAGACATGTAGCCTACGCCGCTACCACATGCACTTGTCCATAAATTGTCAATCGTGGGCGTAAATATCGGCTAGAAATAGAGAGAGCGAAAAAGACGCAAGAAACACTATCGTATACTATATGCTATCCAACGGTGGTTTTTCAGCTATTCTTTCTCGGACATCCAGTAAAAAAAGAGAGGTATGAAATAAAGAAAGAAAGAAAGAAAAAAATTATTCAAAACCGTCATGGTAACGCCATTTTTTCTCGACGAAAACAAAAATTTATAACTACCCCGCCGGTGATTAATGCTCCTAATATGTTTTCTTAATGAGAAAAATCTTTTTCGGTACCTATAAGTTCTTTTTTTTTTTTTTTCTTCCTTTTCTTCTGTCCTTTTTTTTTTTTTTTTTTTCCTTCTTATACCAGCACATAAAAACGATCCCTCAAAAGAACGATGCACCTGCTCGAGAAAAATACTGTATCGTCCTAAAAAGAGTATAAAAGCCTAAGCCCTTTTGCGACGACGACGTGTGAAAGGATATTAATACAGTCTATATACGAATTTTTCGTTCTTTATTTATATTATTTTTCTTCTATCTTCTTTTCTTTTCTTTTTTTTTTTTTTTTCCTCTCTTTTTCTATTTTTTTAATACGCTTTTATTTTTCAGCTACTCTCTGTATGTGGGGCCTTTCACGGGGTTTTCGTCGAAGACTTTTGGCCACGGGCTGAATTATATTGAATCCTGTCTAGCCTGATTAATGAACTAACTACTGTCCGAAAGAAAATACCATAGATGTAATTTCATTCGCTGCTATACATATATCGTATTATAATATTCATTTGTTCGACCTAATTGAACGTCGATTATGCAGCGCTGTATTGTATTCGTCTATTTGATGTTCGTCGGTGGATTTGGTCTGGAAGTTTTAAGCGTATTTTTGGCCCAAATTGGTTTGGAAACGAGGCATTTTTCAGAGAATTTGGCGAGTTAATGTATTCGCAACGCTTGTTAACGCTAGATGCAGTCAGCAGTGGCGGACTCGAGGGAAAAAGCCGAGGAACAAATTGGAAATGGTCCGTTTTAATAACCTTTATGACGCTACGAAGGGGCAAGAGGCCTTTTTGGCAAACACCCCTGGCCAGTTTTGAAGAACTAGTACCCGTCAGATCCGCCGCCGTGAGAGGTGTCACATAATTATTTTGAACTAAAATTTTTGTGTAAGTACACAGAAACGCGAAAAATCCTCAAGGTGTTGATACTGAAAATCAAAATTTCTCATCTTATCCCTAATATAGGCTAGCTGGCATGGAAGCAGTCTCCCATAGTGACTCTAAATGCAAGTTACACGCCTCTATTAACACTTCATAAAAATATGCAATTTTGCAGATCGGAGTGTATATGAGTGCATTCGTATTATTGTCTGAAATCCCTCCTCATATGGTCATTTCGTCTGACTCCCAAAATTTCCAACACTGAATCAAAAATACTCGAATCAATCATAGGACGGACGGGCCTGACTGATCCTGTCTATCACCGATAAAGGTACAATGCTCCATACCTTCTGCATAATGCTCTAATCCATCATTCTATTGTCACGCCACACTGGATAGTGGCTATCCTCCCACCTTTGTATCCTCCACAATCACACCGTATTGATGCTGCAAATGCAGTTACAGAGCTAATTCGGTAATTATCCTCACCAATTTCTATACCCGGTTTCCTCATCCTAATTAAGCAGTCTATTTCCTCTGGGTGGTCCAGTGACTGGAAAACATTGAATTTCAACGCCATTCCATCTAGTCAACTTTTCTTTTTGTAACCCTGGATTTCATATGTTGGAAAACTTACTTCCTATCTGCAAACTTTATTAGTGTCATTAACCAACCACATTTTCACTTCGTAACTTCTCTTCTAATGATCCCCATTATCAAGACCACATAGTGTATCAAGAGAGTACAATGGTGTCTCCAGGGCAAGGGTAAGGGCATCATGACCTTTTCTCAAAATCATATGAAGTAATGTTTTTCATTCCTCTTATGCACAATGCTGGTGTTAGGTGTTGCGAGACCGGAGATGACATTAAATGCGTGGTCAGGAAATTCACCCCTCCAATTTCTACTTTTCATTTGTTTTTCTCCCATTGAGTATTTTTTTTAACATGTTACACATTTCTATTTTCACTATGATTGTAAAAACTGAAAAGTTAGGGCAGCTGGCACCTTGGTTTATATTTTGTGCAAATTTTGATGTGAAAGAGAAAAAAAGAAAAATTTGTCGTGTTTGTGTGCTTGTGTGTATTATTTTAAATGCATACAACACAAGCACATTAACAAGATAAGAAATTTTGTTGTTTCCATCAAAACAACAAATTATACAGTGTTACCATTGTGGTATACTGGACCCACTAAAATGTTTTGAATTAAAGATGTTGCCATTAATAATATTTTTTTCGCCAGTATAATTTACCTGGCCAGTAAATTATTAAGTCTGTTCTATTAAAAAGAAGATATCGGTGAATATTCTAAGGAGAATACAATACATTCCTGGATTTATCATTGTATTCAGTTTGCAATGTCTTCATCTTCAATTCCCCCAAATGACATTTTTCTTATGCTTATCTTTTAGAGGCATGCTTGTTTTGGTTTAGGCAGCCATGCCTCAGTCTGTTTTTAATCAGCAACCAAAGAAATCATATTGGTTGAAATATGTCTAAGTTGTTAGAAAAAGATAAATTGTTTTACTAAAACTCAGTAAATAATAATAAGAGTTTACGAAGTAGTTTGCTGGTATTGCAGAATTCATGTGTTTGATTCGGTTTTGGTAACATTCATGTGTTAACAGATCCTTACTGTCATTTTGGGGAGTCACATGATAGCGAGTTTGACCAACGTTGGCTGAAAATAAAATGTAGTCAAATATCAATGAAGAGTGTAAATTTATTTTCTATATACAAATAGTTTTAAATGAAATGAGATACACTCATATTCACAAATTAATATCACTTTAACCTCTCTTCACTTAAATTTCACTTAAAAAATTTTTTTGCACAATTTCAAACTTGAAAATGTGAGAACATTGTATCTCTTATGAGAGTTCCAATTTAAAAATAGAATGTTACCACACTTTTAAATACAGAATTGTGCCCAAAATCATTTTTAAGTGAAGTTTAAGTGAAGGGAGGTTAAAATGACATTTGTGAATATGGGCCTTAGACTTTGGTATCCTACACACGTTAAATGTCCCACCATTAGCAATAGTAGATAGGTTAAGCTAGGAACGTTGTGGGCTGTTGTTAGAACATGGATCTACTCCTTTGCTTTTTGTCTACGATATAAGAATTTTATTGTTGCTGTGAATTATTGGTCACATAACACCCGGACTTTTACAATACCGTTTGAATTACGTTTTTTCGAGTATATGTTGGCTACCTGTGTTTTCAGATGCCACAATAGCTGGCAAAAATAGAAACGTGTACCACATTAAATTATTTAGTCCTCTTGCTTATGCACTGAAGCACCCTTTTTGTGATGCTTTTTCTCCCTTTTACTTGCTTCAAGCATAAAACCACACAAAGTGCAAGTCCTCTGGTAGTGGCCTGAGCTTGTAAGCCCTAAAATCGTTTCCGCTTATGTGACGGTGTTAATAGCAATTTTTGTTTTTTAATTTCTTTAAACTATGCCACAATAAGGCTGCCACCTCTGAGAACGTGTATTGTGTAAACTTTTTGTCATCTCATTCTTTGCCCATTCTCTTCAGCTCCTTAAGCTGTGCATCTGGAGCATCTAGAAACAGACCACATTTCTTTTAAATCTTAGCGGTGTAATCCCTCAATTTTACATAAGTACAATTTTATAGCCAATGTTATTTACGCTTTTCAGGAATCCACGTTTCGGAATTAGAATTGAATAACCTTCAAACTTTTTAATTTCGACTGCTCACACGTCATGAAAAACATTGTCAAAGACACTTATACAGTATAAGGCAAACAACCTTTTGCTCATCTAGACTTCATTAATTTTTGATACGGTCACTCGCCAACATTGCATCCTTCAAAAATTATTCAAAAATTTCCCAGTAAATATAATGTGGACGCAAGCAATAAAATTCTGTCCAATGAGGGTTTTTAGATATTTTTATCCTGAAGGTAACTACTACCTTCCTAGTTTGTGCAAATTGTTCGTCGTTATTCAAAAATAAACTATTCTCCACCTGTTTGATAATAATAAAATCTGCTTTTGGTGTTCATAAATTTGTCAAAACATTCAGACAGCACATTTCATCTTATCGAACAAATTAAATGTTTAAAAAATTAATTTACAAAAATATATTTTTCAAAATTCAACTTCAATAAATCAATATAACCATTTTTGGCTCTCTATCTACCCCCTGCAGTGAAAATAATAGGTTACCAAAAACAAAAATATACAAAAAATAAATGTTTGGTGTACCTGCGTTATTTGAAAAACGATGTTAGTCAACCAAATTAATACAAAAAAAAACAAAAAAAAAACAGTTTTCTGCATTCTTTACATAACCGACAATTAAATAAAATTTATGAACCATAGATCAGGTAGGTATTTATATTAAGATATCGCACGAATAAGTTGACTTCACTGCTGAGAAATGTACTCAAAGAAATTAAATGAGGGAGAAGAAAGAAAAAAAAAAGAAAAAAAAAAAGCCATTGAAATTACGTTACTAATAGGTTAATTAATTTGTTAGTTTATCGGAAAGTGAGAGGGGTGGAGGAAACGACAAATGATCGTACCATAATTCTCTCGGTCGATGAAGGAATGATTTTGCACTTACTTAAAACAATTAATTACCTGCCTGTTTATTATATGAGGTAGGTAGGTACCGACTGTAATTTTTCCACTCACTTCTCTTTACCACGTTCCGTTTTTAACATTTAAATTAGGTAGGTAATAATCTTTCTTTCAGGTATATTTCACTTTTACTAATATAAATGCTAGAAATAAAAATATTCTGGTCGTCATTTGCAAATACAGGCGTAAAGGTAATTCCATATTTATGTTTTAACTAACACGAAAATGTCTTGCTAGAATTTCCAATAAATATAGGTACTCTATTATGCTTGTTAATTATCCGACTCTCCTTCACCTTTCATCTTCACAACAACTGATGTACATACTATATTATTTCTATCCTCAAATGAGATGCATTTATTCGTTAAAAGTTTTAAACATTCAAGTGTTCATGACTTATAGGTTTTTGTATTATTCGAAATATCAACCTATTGATGGTGTGTGGGTGAAAAGAGTAAAGTTAGCGTTTCTGTTCTTCCTGCGGAAGTTCCGCACCTTCAAAAAGCAAATAATCCATACAGAAGCTATGTGCCACGATACTGGGACGTAAATAAAAATCAAATAAATGCTATTGCTGCATACAGATGCGGGCATAATTGTTTTATTACCGGATTTTTAATTTATGTGCTCTAGTCATCGCCTCCTTCCCAGTAGTGCACTGAATTTTTGAAACACAAAACAGACGAATGGCGCTTTATCAAGTCTCTGTAACGACCCAAATGTTCAAATAAATATTGCAAACCATATTTCTACTGTGGAACTCATTTTTAATTTCAATTTAAGATTTAATCTGACTTCTGGGGCATAAATATTTCTTCCTCAAAGGTCTTACTGGTAAAGGCGGTTCAAAGATAATGTTGATAGCACGTAAGAACCAAATTTAGCACCCATTCTCTAAACAATTATTATGAAGTTCTAAATTCACAGTAACCTACAGACTACAAAAAAATCAACTTTCAAACAAACTTTTTTATTAATAAAAAAAAATGCCGACAGCACACCACAGTTGGGAAGGTAGATTTCCTTTTGAATAGACAAATTAACTTCCACTTGTGTGTGTAGCGGGTTGCGTTAATCATAGGTTTTTCGAATTTTGTACAGAAATGAAAACTTCAAAAAGCCGTAATTCACAAATTAATGGGCCAATTTGGCCTATCATTGAACTTGACCAAAAAAATACACCCAAAGTATGTACATTGAAAATTTTGTCGAAATTTGTAAAGTATTTGACTTAGCACCCATGACCTTCAGATTTTAATTTCAAATAGCCACCATTTTGAAATTACTTATTGACTGATTCGGTCCATCTTCGAACTTGACTGAGATTAGGACCAAAAATACGGACATGCTAAATTTTACTCCGACCCGTAAAGAAATAGCCTTCGAGTTTGTTGACAAATTTTGTTATATCCCATGTTTATATAATATATACTTTAAGATAAGGAAAAACTATAGTGAAATTTTCCACAAAGTCGTGACAGGTCACCGAATGCAATAAGCAGATTCTGCTAAAGGTACTTAACATTAACCTTACAAAAATACAAACTGTTAATATAGGTGTATCGGTAAATCAACAAGTGAGCTATAAGTTAAGAGTTGAATCCTGAAGTCAATATTGAAGATTTTATAAAGCTTAAATATAGAAATCTTGTAATTTTTTCAATTTTTGAAGTGAAACTTCCCTAAACTAAGAAGTGGTTATGAAACGCATCACCATGATTGCGAGAGCTTGGTCCGTTCAACTCCAATTGATTTATTGAACAAAAATCAGGTAGAAGTTTCACTTAAAACGTGTGTACAGTCACACACTCATTTTTTTTTTTTTTTTTTTAATAATTGAAGTACACTTTAGGTACACTTTTCATCTTTCCAATAGGCAATGAGCAATACTGTGTAAAACATTTCTTCGCTATTTTAGTGAGATATTGGAAAAAATTAACAAGACATCCAGTACCTCCTCATATTCCACACAAATCTTGCAGTTTTTTTTTAATATAATGTGGTGCCATGCCTTTGATGAGAACAAACATAAAATTTTGTAATTATTGAAAAACGAGTGCCATGGTATTCGTCTGGTACTTCTTCCAGAGGGCTTGCTTTCATTTTTTAATTGATTTTTGCTTTTCCAGTGAGGGTCGGCTCCACTCATCTTCAAATCTGTCTTCGTCTGAAAATTGTTTACTGTGGATGTACATCCATACAGGTAAATTCTCGTATAAAAATCTCGTTGCACTTTTCGAACATACCCTCGGCGCATTTTGAACATTTTTTTCATGCTTTTCAGCTATAGGTTTTTTGTGCTCGCTAGACTTATTCTTTCGATAATTTTGGTGGATTCGCACTTTTGAACTCCACCAGTTCTTGCATATCATATTTTAGAGTAAGAATTTTTCAAGTCGTACTTGAACTGTATCATTCTTGCCTTTGGCACTGAATAGGGCAAACATGCATGAGTTGGTCACCTCAGTTCAGAATTCATTTCGACTGTGCTCTCATGTGCATTGTTCATTGTTGTTAAATGTTGTCGCTTATGGTTGGTAAACTTAAAGTGTCAGGTTTAAAATCTGCGGAGAATTTTTTTCTAACATTAAAAGAGACAACTTCGTACAGAAATAAGTTCAAGTTCCTACATTAGAAACGCATTTTTAAAAGACAAGCTTTTATTTAAGTTTTTTTTTTGGCTTTAGCTTCGTGCGAAATAAATATTATTTTGTTGCGGTAGGTTGGCTGCAGTATTGGTATATTTTAAAATTGTAGTAGTGAGTAGAATTAAAAGCTTATATTAAGTATCGAAATATATAACATAATGGAAGGAGCACTAAGTTGAAAAAATACAGGAACAAGTTAGAAAGAGTGAGAACGATAAAAAGGTACTGCTATCTCTATTTTGCTCATTGCATGTATTATAAACAGATGATAAATCAGAAGAATATACTGTTATAATGAGATTTAATGCTCATTAAAGCTTTTTAAAAGTGTGTTTATTAATTTGAAATGAATTAAAATTAAGTTTCACGTTTGTAATGAATAGTTTTTGTGCTGTAAAAGTTATTAAATATTTGCCTCTCTTATAATTTTTAATGTTTCTCAAATATGTTTCAGTTATACAATGGCACACTATTGCTCTGCTTTTAATTGCACATCTTCTGGCGATCTAAATCCCGATATTTCATTTTATGGGTAAATTATTCAGTGTTCATTATGCAGTTATTTTAATTTTGTCTTTTTTTTTACTGCATTTTGAGCAATAATCCTTCAAACGTAGTAATTCATTCAACATAAACTTACAGACTTCCATAAAAAGAGAAGGATAAAGATCGTTTCAGCAAATGGCTTTATGCAGTTAAACATAAAGATTTTAAACCAACACAACATTCCAAAATTTGCAGTTTACATTTCACAGCTGAGGATTACAATCCTCCAATGGTTTGTGGAAAACCCAAACTGAAGAAATCTGCAATCCCTTCAGTATTCAGTTTTATCCATTTTTACTGCTTAAAGATGACAAATTTTTTTATTTTAAACCAATTACAGGTACCAGAATTTAATTTAAGACACTTGTAATAAAAAATCTGCACTTTTAACCAACTTTCACGAGCATTAAAGCTCATTATCACAGTGTATTCCTCTGATTTATCAACTGTTTATCATACACACAAAGAGAGAAAGAGAGATAGCAGTTTACCTTTTTATCGCTGTTTCTCTTTCTAACCCATTCCTGCCAGCCAGTTTATATTTGGCTTACAGGAAGTACTCCTTCCACTATGTTATATATTTCGATGATAATACGTTCGAATTAAAAACAAATTTAAAAAAAATAATATTTTATTTATTTATTTTTTGGTTTTAGCTTCATGCGAAATAAACATTATTTCGTTGCGGAAGGTTGGCTGTAGTATTTTGGTATATTTTAAAATCGCAGTAGCGAGTAGAATAAAAGCTTATAGAAATGACTTCGGGTGAAAACGAAGAATTGAATACAAATGAAGATAAGGTAAGATCATTCTGTTTCCTAAGGTCTGTAAAAAATGTCTAATGGCAGTAATGGCAATTTACCAGAAGTTTCGATGCAACGTTTCCTGCCTGTTGAGATTTCATATTGTTCAGCCCGTGAGTAGGTACATAATATGCAGTCGAGACAATAGAAAGTTTATAATATTTTAAATAGTCGATTACAGTCTACGCAACTTCTCGCCCAACAGATAGGTCAAGTAGAAAACTAAATATTCGCCACACGAGCGCGACGGTAACCCATCCAAACAAACGGAGGCAATCGTCGCTTTTTTTCTTCTTTTTTTTTTTTTTCGCTTTTATTTTATTGCACGTGTCGTACATTTTATTAATTTATTTATTCGAAACGATTTTAGAGAGATTGGTGGCCAAAATACATCAGTAGTGTGTCTATACGATCTGGTCGGGAAGGCATCTCAATTTTACGATCTTTTTCGTCCATTAAGAAATTTCGAAACCCAACAAAAAAAAAACATTAAGTCTTTTACACAGAATATAGATAGCCCTACGATAGGTTAATGTGTAGGTGATCTGTGTTGTAGTAAGTCCATACCGGTACGCACTTGATGCATTTAGTGTAAAATAGAAAACTCCATCTAGTAAAATGTATCGATTATCGAAAGCCACAATGCGCCATTTCGATACCAAACAATTAAAAAAAAAAAAAAAAGACGTACGCTATCTCCACAGATGCCCTGTCAGTGGTCCAAACAATTTCGTAGAAAAGTGGAAAATAGATTTTCACTATACCCATCCTGTCGTATTATATAGGCTTTACTTGTGTTTACCCAACTAGAGGACGGGGTATATACGGGTAGAAGAATAAAGAATGGGCAAAAAAATAAAGGTGGGTGAAGACGAAGTGTTTCTTGTTTACGTTTATGTTAGAAATTACTTCATCTTTTTTTCTTTTGGCATGTCTACGGCGTGGTATATTATACAGTTCGAACCATAAAAATGACCAAATCAAAAGAACAGCGTGATTTCTTTACACATTTTTACGTATATAGAAAAAAATGGATCACGAGAAGGTGTGTGTATACGAAGGCAGCAGAACTACAGGCTACTACCCATATACGTATATGTGACGTGTAGGAGATACGTCTTTGGTGCATGGCTTCGTGCAGAAATCTTATTGCCCCGGCCTACATATATGTATACACCTATGTTTGAGTGTACTGGGCACCAACCTAGGAGGTAAGTGATTCATTTTCGTTGCACCAAAAATTTATATAGATAATTTTGGTATTCTTCGGATTAGATCATCAGACTTGTTTGACATTTCACACAATCGTTGGTAGCAACATCTGCTTTATAGGCTATTGTTCGAGGTGCCTTCTTTTAAAAAAGTAAATTGTAGCGAAAACACGGTTATATGTAGGTATTTATTTATATATATATATATATATATATATATATATATATGTGACTCGTCCTCTCGTTATATCTTTCTTCTTTATTCAATCTCCACCCCTCCGCATTCCACTATATGGACCACATTGTGAACTGTATCGACTATTTTCCAGTAACTTTAAACGTTCTCATGTTGGTAGGTATTTAAAGTGGACGTTCGAATTATTTATGAGTTGGTATACGTACAGTGTTCTTGTGTTCTTGTTGGCGTGTTTTTATTTTATTTTATTTTATTTTTTTTTTTTTTTTGTGCGCCACTACGATGCACCCTTGACCACCCTTCTTTCGTCAAGGAGATCTGTTTTGATAAGATTTTCCAAAACTAGCGCATCTGCACGCAGCCTTTTAGCTTCTGGGTAAATTAATACGCGAGAAAACAGTAGCGATTGTTTAAAATACTTCGCAAGTTTACAAGTAGCAAGTCTGAACATTTCGAAGAATTCGATCGGATGATGATAAGGTTCCAAATCTGGAGCCCAGCCATGGGTACCTACCATTGGTAGCCGTGTACCTATTTAACTTATGTTGGCATTACTGGTCCGAATAAGGTCGAACTGGTGTAAATCGTTTAGCCTACGTGCGAAGAAGAATATAAAACGTAAAACGTACTGCGAGAAAAGAGAATTACCTATGGATTTTTAACTGAATTAAGGTTATTTATTTGTGGCAATGGGTTAATAACCTAAGATTCTGTTAGGATTTTTCATCGTGCCAAAATAAATAATTCAAAAATAACAAAAATAACCCGACATTGCAGTACATAGGTAATTCATTAATTTGACGAGTGGTCTTGGCACAAAGAGACCTTTTTTTTTTGGAGGGTGGTTCCGAGAAATATTGTAACTTGTAATCAAAAATTCCTGAGTTATATCGGGTAGATTCACCATTTTTTCTGTTTAAATTCATAAGTTTATGAATTTTTCAAAGTAATTAATTTGGTTTTTTGACCCGGTAATAATTCTTTTTTTTTAAAGACATACGTGTCTCCCAAAAAAATGAAATTTTTATTTTGCTTGACCTTATCTTCACTGATGGCAGTCTGCCATATCTATCAGTAAGGATAAACCCGGGCACTCTCCGTTCAACTCTGTACTGTTGCAGTTCTCTCATTTTCTGTACCATAAATTTAACTTTTGGCTGTTTCCGATATTTTTGTTACTTGTTTTTAGCACGTTCGCTTGCCATCATTCTGCAGACTGTGATGGGTTTTGTTAATTCTTCTCCAATAAAATTCGAGGTAAAATGAATTTGTGTATTTGTATTGAGAGGTGCTGAAGTTTTCTCGCAGGCAAAAATGGTGACGGTGGCCACGGAATTCTCACCAACAAATTTCGTCTCTGGGAATTACAAAATTTACCATAGCCGTTTTGATTTTTAAAACTTCTTCAAACATCAAGCTTCAGGGGTTAGCAAGAATCGAATCTTAGACTAGTTATCCGAACTTATCAGGCATTTAGCTTTTGGCCTGGTGGTTGCTTCTTCCACCTTGTGTTGTCAGACTTGGTGCTATGGAATGTGAGGCTGTGAGGGGATCTCCAGGTTATTTATGCCAGTGGTACATAATAAACATGGTGCCTGTAGGGTTGTATTTGTGTGGTGTGTCACCATCCCTATTGGCATGTCACATTCTGCACTAGGTCATCTTTGCGAATTCCATAGAAACCGGTTGGCAAAAAAAGCGTTGCTCTCATTGGCTTAGTGATAAGACAAGTGTTAATAATTCCGCTAAGTTTTAATTGAACGTTTGAAATACAATTAGGATAGTTATCTGCATTATTTATCATGTTCAAAACATAAATTAGTTGGATTTTTTATGACTACAAATCGAAAAAGTTGTTGGCCTATCAATAGAGGACATTTCTCTCCCGCTTAACTGCTTCTTCATTGCAAAACTACCTTGAACATAGGCTGGGTAGGCCTAACCTTTGGCGGTAAAAATAAATAAAGTGCATCGCTTTGTTTTTGCTAGAGCTTCCTCATATTATCCATTGATATTTTAATTTATTTGTATTTGAAAAGATGACACCAAATGTAAAATGGTAAAATGATGCAAAATTAGTACTGTACCTACTCTAAGGGTCATTTCACACCGAAATTTAAAAATTGTAATTCACATAGCTGATTTGTGAAACAAAAAGAATAATTGGCGTTTCGGGAATGCCATAACTCGTTAAATGTGGTATATTTCAGTTATTTTCTTTTAGTATTCACAAAAAGAATCGCAATACCGATGGTGCTCCACTACGCGTGACTCGAATCAAGATTCACAAAAAATAATCATTCTACAAACGTTGCTGTCTAAACATTGACATATCTATGGATGTAATGTTATTCAGTATCTTAGTCTACGCAAATCCCCATGTGAAAGGGGTGTAACAGATTATCATATTATTTGACTTTTTTTTGACCAACAGACACATGAGGAGTGAGACATAAAAAACAAAGTACCATGACAAATACCAAAAATTTTCCCAAAAATATGGACTAACAGTTCGCATTATCATGAAATTGTGATTACAGATGTAATATGATTCTCCAGAAGATATCTATAATGAGCCTTCCCCTTCCCTCCAAGAAAAACATCACTTGGAGTGCCAATGTTTAACATGTTTTTGATGTGCAAACATTTTAGCACTTGGTCTATGGTTTAGGCTAAACATGAATTACAATTGTCAGATTTGCGTAATTGTAACTCTTATAATTGTAACTTTCATTTGTTTTTGTTACATTTTGTATAGGTGTTTGGTTCACACAAACACTATTATTATATTTATACATTAATCCTTCATGAGTATAGTCCATATAACCTAAGTGGAACTCGCACCTTTTTTTTTTATTTGAGTTTTGTTCTCTGCTCAAACAACAATAAGTACATGCAGTTACCAACAGGGTGATGTAGGTGTTAAGATATATGCAATGCGAATAAATAATTTGTATTAATTGAGAAAATCTTGAACTGGACTATGTAAAAAGTTGACTGTTCTCAAGAAATTAAGAAGAAAATCCACTAATTTGTTCATACACATTACTCACAATCTACAAGTTGTGGTCCTATAATCTTTCTTGACACTTAGGCTGAATTGACCCTTCCATTTTTCCTCTATAAATTTCGATGCCAACTGCAAATTCTTTTAACTTTCTTTAAGCCATGCAAACTTTGCAAATTTACTGTAAAGTAAGCAATGAAAAAATTGGTGAAAATTTTAATACGTCATTAATGAACTATCTTCTAAATTAGGCAACCATTTTCAGATTTGGATGTATAAAAGTCAGTTAATGAAGCCCTCCTCAAGAGCCTTTGGCATAGCCATGGGACCTGGGGGCCTGAGCCCCCCTAAATTTCCAAAGAAAAAGTTATCAAAGAGAAATTCAAGACAATACCTGTCCACTATTTCTTTTGGAGAGGATGTTATATGAGCCCCTATATTAAGAGCTCTGAATTTTTCTTAGAATTACAAAAAAAGATAAGGCAGTTTGCTCATAGCTGCCATTTTGCCTGTTTCTGCCACCCTAAAACAAACACATCTTACTTGGCAACACTGACCTGCAGTATACCATGCTTCCTTTGTTTAATCATTTTGGTTACTGTTTTCTGTTTCAAATATGTTTGTGGTGATATTAATTTAATATTTTCTCCCAAAAATTCCAGTTTAAATCAATGAAAAATTAACAAAAAAATTAAGACATGATTTATATGACTCTTTTATTTTGGCCTTAAGCTTAAAATAAAATACAATGGGTTTGTGAAATATGTATTACGAAATTATAGGAATGTTTCATTAAACTAGTAACTATATTGCTTTTAAATTCAGATGATGCCAAAGTGTGGCGACAACTGGAAAACAAATGATACAATTTTCCAGTTTCCAACAGAGGTGTCAAACATTAATTTTAAGACTTAGGCTGAAAGCATAATATATCGGGGTTGTGGAATATGTGATATGAACATCCAGGAATGTTTCATTACAATGGCAACCATATTGATTTTTAATTTAGAGAATTCCAAGTGTGGCGGCTATTGGAAAATAAATGATGTAATTTTCCAATTTCCAACACAGTTATCCAAAATTGATAATCAAATATTAACTTAATTGATAAAAAGTAACTTTCTACGTTTTAAATCATTAATTGTTCATAATTATATTAAGCTATCTTTGTCAATATTCCTTTTTCAATACTTTTGTTAAATATTTTTCTTAGATTTAGTCAGTAATTTACGGTGATGGTAACTGGGTGTCGGGTATTGACAACAAGTTCATTTTAGGTGGTGGTAATCTGTAAATTAGCATTGTTTCTTCAAATTCTTATAAAAAGTTTTGTGTAAAATATAAAGGGACAAAATTCATACCACATACTCTCTACTTCAAAGTGACTATCATCAAATTTTCATCAAATTTAACTAACAAAATTCTGTGATATAAGTATTTAACACAAATTTTTATGTTAGATGTGGCGGTAATTGTCAAATTACCTTAATGTAATTTCACGTGCGTTAAGTCATGTAAGAACATCATTAGGTAGGTATGTTTGGATTTGAGCATTTGTTTTCTTTTTTTTCAGGTTTAATTCGACTTTGATGATAAAGTAGGTAAGCTACGAGAACACTTAATAATTTAGTCGTGCTAATCGAGGTTACCTGTTTTAGTTGAGCCATTCTATAATATGGATCTGGATTTTAATCGTTTGACAGTTAAGGTTGCTGTCTTCATAAAGGCGTGCGCCAGCCTGATGTTAAGGAACTCGTTATAAATCGATTTTGCCGTATATGGGCGACTATAGGTACATCATTTTGTCGCCATCTCCAGAGTTGTAATGTCAATTAAACGAACACGGTATCTCATTTAGAGTCATGTTGGTCAGTTTTAGTTTAGCCGCGACGATGAGACCTAATGGCCAAAAAAGGTGAAAACGAGTGGAAAAATTAAAGAAAATGAGAACCGATTATTTTGTTTTGATGTTTAGGCACTCATAAGACTTTCCTTTGGTTTTGTTTCGTCTTCGAGAGTTTTACACGAGTCATTATTATACGATAATTAATTAGCGTTGGCTGCTGATATAGGCCTACGCTATTATGAAGATGAGAACAAGTAGGTAATTAGATTAAAAAAACAAAACTCTAGCGCAGCAAGCCTCACTAGAAAAAGCAGGTTTCGAGAGAAAGAATTATGAATTTTGATAGTCACATTAATTGTCTGTAAGTTTAGGTGCGTTAATGGTATGTTATGATTGTATGAAATGTGTTAGCTGCTGATAAAATATTAGATAATGTGAAATACAAAAGCATTTTCTCTTGAAAAAATGAAAAATAAATTATGACGATAAAGTATGGCACATTATCATATAATTCAAAATAAAACCAATGAAATATAATAAAGTTATGAAATAAAAAAAAAAAAATTTGAGCATATGGTTAATTTTTGTAAAAAAAAAACTTTATGCAAATTAGAGAAAAAAAAGGAAGAAAAGTTTTACCGGAAGTAGCATTCGGTTGATCGGCACCAAAATTGGTGGTAGCATACTAAAATAAATTTTAATGAATATTTATTTAAAATTTCGTACATAACCTTATGGTTCCAAAATTGCTCATTTTGTGACCAAAAAAAAAATAAATAGCGGTACCGGAAGTACCGTCCGGCCGATCCACGCCAAAATTTGTAGTTTACCACAATAAATTATGATAAATAATTACGTATTCCGAATTTCGTGGCTATTGATGCAAAATTGAGCATTTTATGGTCAAAATAAAAACAAAAATGGTGGTACTGGAATAACCGTCCGGCCGATCCGCACTAAAATCAATAAGTCTTATCCTTGGCTTATTATAAATGTACGTACAAAATTTCGTCATTATTTGATAAAAATTGCCACCTGTACTGTGGGAACAAGAAATGAACTTATACTACCTATCTGTATATATGTATATATATACGTATGAATTTGAGTTATTGGTGCCAAAATTTTCCTGAATTCATGAAACGAAAAATATACTCACCCGCAACTCTGGAGGCTAATACCGCACTAAGCGTAGTAAATAGATTTTCTAAAGAAAACCTACTTTTAAAAAAATACTAGAACGGAAAAGACAAATGATGGATAAGGGAAACTGAGAAAGTATACAAGTTACATTTTAAATGAGTATCTAGTATTTGAGTTCTCTCAATAGGTAGGTACCTTTTTTCATTTTGATTTTATTTTTTTTTTATCAACGAATTGATTACAATTCATTTGAATCCGTTGCAGTCTAATGGTTCGATATATAGGCGAACACATGAATTCGCCAAAGAAACCGAACATTTACTACTCATCTATGGACAGGTAGGTGAGCTAAAAGGTGAGTAGCTTAAGTAATAAATTTGAGTCGGTTGAAAAAAAGTTTTCTCCAAAAGAAGACCTCCTCAACTAAAAAAAAAAAAAAATAACAAAACAAAAATATGCAGGTACCTACATAATATTTCTACAGTCTGTAGATGGATAGGCTAACTAGGGAATCTCCTGAATGAAAAATTGGAGGAGGCTTAAATCATCTTTATATTATAGTACAATCTAACTCCTAAATTTGAGTCTGATTTATTCTTTTATATCAGGTAGTAGATACCTAGAGGGTATCATATAATGTTAAGAGAATTTAAGTGAAAATTGATTCCAAGAAGTATAAGGGTGAAAATCCACAACTTCGCCCCTAGAGGAAATACGGACCTTGGACTTGACCTAAAACCATCCTTGGGACAAAAAAAATAAATCTTGAAAATTTCAGCTAGATCAATTGAGCGGCTCTGAAGTGATAGGCGTACAAACTGACAAACAGACAATCAAACATTCACGCATTTATATTTATATAGATTATGACTAGCCAGTGGTCACTTCATGAATTATTATCTGTTTTATTTCGTTTTTAACTGTTTCTAAAAATAAGATTATTGTTTTTGTTTTGACGTTGTTTTTTTTCTCATTTATCAAGAGTATTCATCGAGTTCCTCTCTAAATGGGAAAAGTAATAGTTTTAATCACGAAATGAAGCAACTCAACCACATCAAAAGAGATAAGAAAATTCCTGCATTAGTCAACCATAAAGAAAGTGAAATGCGTATTGTATGACGATGGTTAAACAACCGATGACGAATTAAAAGTTGATACCTACGTAAAAATTAATTTGAATAATATTTAATTGCGGTCGAAATGATGAAACCACACACACATAATCAGAAGAGAGGATGCATCCAATAAATAATAAATACATTATTAAAGTGTTCACGTTGTTGTTGTCGTTGTTGTTGTCGTTGTTGTTTTTTAGCACTTAATATGTTTGTGTGTGTATGATAATGACATTTAAAGATTTATACACGAATGATCACGTAGCACATCCTGAATTTTGAATTATTTCCGGTTTTTGTTTTAGTCTACAAGATCGAAAATCGTGTTATTTTGCTGGTGGTCTGTGACGATGTGTCGAGAAGTCGAGATTTGTGATTATTATTGATGAATGAGGAGAACTTGCGGATGAATCGTGATCACTTCAGGAATTTGTGCATACGAAAGGTTTAGTATACCAAAATCAGATAACCGACGCTTCCTCAGCTATTCAGATACATTTTTTCTGCTTGGATTTATACCAGCTGCGAATGCAGTTTTTTCAATGCAGTGAGATGCATTTTTTATTTCGATTGAGAGAAGCTGTGGGTGGTAATTTGACCAATATTCTAAGTCTAGGTCATCCAAGAAGAGGACGAAGATACGGGATCATTGCCAAAATCACGAAGTATTTCCGATTCATTCGAATTCTTTATTTTTGTTTCTTTTTCTTAGTTTTTTGTTTTAGTTCCAGTAATTGGTTCAGTGAAGTTTTATGACTTTACTCGAATATTATCGTCTTTGTTTGTTCAGCCTACCATTTGATATAGCACTGACATGATATAAATAAGCCTTCATATTTGAGGATATTCATTGGCTGAACTGAAGTTACACATCACTGAAACCGACAGAGATTAAGAGAGACAGATGAGCAATGCGAAAGCCCTACTCGAAAAGTAATTAAAGAATCTTTATAAGGAACATTTTTAATGAAGAATTTTCGTAAACTTTCTTAAGCGCACCAACGTTTTACATTCAATAAAATAAAATACCCAAGGAAAACAGTACAGGTCTATAAAATATTGACATAAAAAACTTTACCTAATTAATTTAGAGAAACAATATTTCTAATAAAAATAGAAACGGTGAAAATAATTGTCAGGAATCGAGGAAGCTGCATCTTCTACAATGATGCACATTCACATCGAATAATTTCTGACCCGATCATAGTGGAAATATTCGATTTAACTGGATAACTGATTCATTTTTCTGTAAATCCAGTTGCTATATTTTTCTCTTTAGACTCGAAGTAAATTTCATTTTCACTGAGCATGGTTGGTGGGTGTGATCCTTGGCTGTAGTGAACAGTAGTAGTCACTAACCGAAATTGATGACCATCACTATTGACCATGATCATTTGATCAAGTGACTAACTATGCGGTGACTGGCGCTTTGGTCACGTTCTTGCGGTTGTTGGCCATGGTCAGTAACCTTAATTATCATCTATGGCCATTGAATGTAGTTGTTAACTGTTGTCAGTATGTGATCATATGCTATATACATAGTTGCTTGCTAGAGGATTGTTTGTCATAGTCCCATAGGTTTAACTGTTAGCTATGATAGTTGGAAGCAGCTGTTGGCTGTGATTCATGTCCAACGTTGAATTTTTCGCATATACCGATACATATTATAGTCTGTAGAAATGTGAGTCCATTATATTAACCTATATTTGTAATAGAGAAGATCTACTTTTTTATTCTTCGCTTTCAATGTGATTAAATCCCTTAACTGTTATTGTTGATTCTTGTTTTTCAAAAGTGTAGGAGCTGATAATTGGAAATAATAGTCTATATTTAAAGCTCCAAAGTCCTAGGCATAGAAAAACAAGAGGCATAAAATCACCAGCTGGCTTGCATATCCTTGACAATACATTGTGGGGGATGTCTGCACCTTCATCGGCTATTGGCAGTGTCGTAGCCATGTGGTAGCGTCGCTGCTATTTTAAACCTGTAGGTTGCTGGTTTGATTCCTCATGCTGGTTACCTGTAGAAATGGTGACCTGGATGTGATTCTTAAGTGCAACTCTCATTCATTCACACATACACCCATCTGAAGAGTGGCGTTGAGCCATAACAATAAAATCCAGCATTGAAGGTTTGATGGTTTCCCTGCGTAGCAGCAGCCTAGCTACACCCTCTGTGTGCTGTCATGCTGCAGCCATGGCCGCAGCACTGAGGAGTGGTTGTGGGGATGTGAACATAAACACCCGCAGCTTCATTGATTGGTGGTGCTGTAGCCATGTGGTAGCGTCGCTGCTATTTTAAACCTGTAGGTTGCTGGTTTGATTCCTCATGCTGGTTACCTGTAGAAATGGTGACCTGGATGTGATTCTTAAGTGCAACTCTCATTCATTCACACATACACCCCTCTGAAGAGTGGCGTTGAGCCATAACAATAAAATCCAGCATTGAAGGTTTGATGGTTTCCCTGCGTAGCAGCAGCCTAGCTACACCCTCTGTGTGCTGTCATGCTGCAGCCATGGCCGCAGCACTGAGGAGTGGTTGTGGGGATGTGAACATAAACACCCGCAGCTTCATTGATTGGTGGTGCTGTAGCCATGTGGTAGCGTCGCCTCTATTTTAAACCTGTAGGTTGTCAGTTTGATTCTCCACACCGGCAACCTACACACTATAAATTGAAACCAAAACAATTTACATAATTGAAAGCACAAAATATCTCTGAAAGCTCTTAATATCATACACATGTTGGTATACGAATGACAATCATACTCAACTGTATTGTATCATCTTCCTAGAGAAATGACAAACTACAATTTTGCCAGGGGGAAAACCAAATGTAGGTGAATCTACATTCTAAACTTGGTACAATACAATAATGGGTTATGGAAACTGACTAAATTTTAAAGTAAAAATTGAAATTCTGTGAAAAAAGGTTCAGTCATTATTTTGAGAAAACCTTCGACAAGAGGTATTTATGAAGATGTAATGAAAATTCCATATCATTTCTAACTCTCCTACAATTATTTTGAACTTATTCTCATATTCCATAAATTCATTTCAATTGTACTTTTGTACATTTTCCTTCTTGAACTATCACATCATTTTGACTCGTCCAATGACATCACCATTTCCTTCAACTAGGTACTTGTTTCTGAATACCTGTTAATGATGTGATCTGTTCCCTAGAATACATTTCGTTTATCGTAAATATAATATTCTTCTTAATTTCATATTTACCAGTTCCCGTTCTCATTTGCTAAATCATTATGACGTATATGTATTATAACCAATTAGAACTAACCCCCACGACACAATATGAAAATCACTCGAACTAATTCCCTCGGTTCTAAGCCTAACTTATTCTGTAAATATTCATTCAAAAACTTTCACTCATATATTCGACAACATTTTGTATTTTAATGTAACATACTCTATTATAGAAGTATAACTATGTGTCGTGTATCGTTTTTTGTAACATTTACACCGTTACAGGAGAATCCAAAAATTTTCAACTAATTTTTCGTTAAAGTAATTAGTTTAACTTCCGAGTTCTGAATGTCGAATGTCATCATCTACAATTAATTTTTTTTTTCTCCAAGAATATACTTCATTTTAAATTTTAGGTCTAGTAGTCTGCATGACATAGAGATTAGGGGCTTGGCGTGGCAACCAAAAAGTTTTCAATTCGAGATCAGCCCCCGCGTCGTCACATTCCCACTCGAAATGACAGTATGTTGGTTCGGTTCGGTTGGTGCTCCAGCACAAGATTGAAACATTCATTCTGGTAGATCACTAGTCGCTGGATCTAGACCATCCCTCCCCCGCCATCTACTACAAAATTAAATATATCCTCCGGACGCTGGATAAAATGGCCGAATACCCGAAGCCCAATTAAAAAAAAAAAAAAAAAAAAAAATAGGAGACGTAACAAAAAAACTTTAGACCACTTCAGTCTTCCTGGGTGGCAAACTGAACTGGAAGTACACAGCCCAAAGTATACCAACATTATTCAGCATTTTATCAATGCGTGTAATGTTTGAATGAAATACGCCGGAGCAAGGGCTGCTAATTCTATCCACTCAAAAAAAAAAAACTGACCGGTTTCGTGTACCGAGTAAATATTCAGATTAATTTTATTTACTCGTCTCCTCGCTTGAGCATTTATACTTAGTGTTTTCTTCATATCTCACTTTAATACCATTGGTACCTATAGGTATATGTATAGCCGCTGAATTAAATAATTTAGTGTGTAAACCTAACCTGTGTATTTATACAGTTTTATACACACACGTGAAGCCACTCGAGGAAGAAGAAAATTCCTCAGCCGAATCACGGAGGCAGCGTTAAAAAAAAAGAAAAAGAAAGTGAGAGAGTGAGAGATCGAGAGAGAATATTTTTATATTTGTGCTTACGATGCACAGCATCGCAGAGTGGTGTAACACCTGGCCTTTAATCTCCAGGGACGAGCTCCTACATAGGGGTATGGCTAAGTTACTTAGTGACAATCAGTCAAACTTCACTTTTTGAAGTCAATTCTGAACGGGCATTGTGTGCGCAATCGTTAAGGGAAATATCTTCTCCACGTTTTCTTAATACCTACCCATTTAGTTGGTTTTTTTTTTTTTTTTTTTTTAAACGAAAAAAATATATATATATAAAAAAAAGAAAAAAGAAAAGAAAGCCACACGCCTTCGCGTCCGGTTCGAATTCGTTTGGGTCATTTATATACAGCGAACGCGATGTATTTTATACATATTATTTGATTGTGGAGGAATAAGAGCGAGTGAGTGAGGGGGCGAGAGAGAAAAGGTCCATCCGAAATGAATAAAAAAAATAGTTCCTTAAAATGCGTACTTCCGTCTTAGCCGGATTATACCTACATGAGTGCAGCGCTGCGATAGAAAGAAAAGGGTGGTTTTTTCCAAACAAATTTCCACGAACTGGGCGAAATATAAGACGAGAGAAAGTGAAAATAATATGAGTGCCCGAAGGGTGGTACAGACTTCGCGTTTGGGGTGAGTATCTGCTACTGACCTAACATTGGTCATTTTATTAACTTGTATTTATTCCTTTTTACCTATCGCACTCTCCTTCGAATCTAAGGTGCTGTTTGCTTTGTGTAGGAATTTCAGTAGATTTCTACCCATTCAGAAATGGCTTCGCTGCAGCAGTTTTCTTGTCAGTGTGTGAAGTGGTGATATTATTTTCAGTATCAGTGCAAAAGGTTTTTGTTGGCAAGAACCTTTTATGCGGTAGTAGGTATAATATGGTATCAAAAATCTAGTTTTTCTCTCTTTCCAGTAAAAATTTGTCTCAACCTTGACAAGAACTTACAGTAGTGGTAACTAACCACTAACCATTTGTTTACTTAAATATAAATGTGTTTAACGTCCGGAGACAACAAAATATAACCATTGACACACACCTTTCTCTCTCACTGTGCAACAACGGAATGAAGCAACCGCCTCAGCCCGGTCACATGCCTACCTACATTTCTTCGGTAGGCATGTGTCCTTTGCGCACGCCAGGCGCGCAGGACTCATGGGGGTATCCCCACGATACTGGGGGCGGTGTCCATCACCGGTCTTCCAAGACTGGTAATAAGGCCCTAATGATCTGTAAAGGAAACAATTAAGTACATACACTCAAATACAATTTTTCGTTTATTTAAAAAACATAAAAACATAAAAAATTATAACTACTAAATATACATAGGAACAAAAATCATATTTACAACTTTTTTACAAATTGTCTTATGCTTTATTATTGAAGCAATAATAAAGCATGGACGAAGAAACATAAATATATTTTTCTTCTTATAGATGGAATCTGGTGCAGGTTCCATCTTGTATGATTTGCTTCCTGCTAGTTTATTATGCGTTGCATGATAAACTAGTACAATATTGCTTACAGGTGGGAGCAGGATTAGGACGGTTTATTAGCACTATTCAGGAGTGACTCTGTAAGAAAAGAATTATTAATTAGCAATGTTGTTTCCGAACTTGTGATAATAAGTTTATTATAAAGGGTTTATAATAAAGTTATTATATCAAATTCAGGTCATTTGGATCGCGATCCACTATCACCTTTCACCCGCTTTATCCTCGAAGGGTTGCGGGACGGTGAAAGTAAGCTTTGAACAAATAGTTTTGCCATATCTTCAAAGATAGCTAGGTTCTAATGTGGTGTTCCGCATTAGAGTGGTAGCTCTTGAGTGTATTTTCCATTTTCCAAATCATTCCCTCAGTTCGAAGTTAGTTACTGGTGAACTATCTTCTGAGGGTGGGATGCTCAACTCTAATGGTGCCAAGAACTTTATGGGTCTCGTGACTATATTAGAGCTGGGTAATCTGACATCCACGTGGCGGACTTTACCATCACGTGATGTCAGCAGGTTGACTACAGTTGCTAACTTGTAGACTCCTGGTTTTGACATTATGTCCAGAACATGGACTATGTCACCAACCTTAGGTTGGAAGGCCACTGTGCGGTAAACATTACTCACACCTTGTGGAACTCTATCTCTCAAGTATGGGAGATAGAGGCCTTTCCATGCTGCCCAAAGATGTTGTAAATTATCTTTGTCCTTTTTCCATAGACTTTGTAAAATTAGCCGTTACAGTTGTTTCTGTTATTGGCTTATCAAGGTCTAAGGTGAAATTTCTAAAGTTTGCATGCATGAAATGGGTGGGAGTAAGTGTTACTTGCTCCGCTTCATCTACAGCTGGGCATAGCGGACGCTTGTTCATCATAACTTATATATTTTTAAGCGCTGCTTGAAAATTAAGTTTATGATGTGAGTGTGGTCCCATAACTCGCTCGAAAGCTTGTTTGTAGACGCCTATGAGTCTTTCATAGGTTACACCGTACCAAGGCGCTTTGGGTGGTGTGAAATACCATGTTATCCCTTTTTGCTGCAGTTTGTCTTCAATGCTGCAGTCTTTGGTAATTGCTTCCCAGAATTGTGGCAAGTGTGTTGCTACAAGTCTGAATTTGGCCGCATTGTTGGTTAACCTTGCCTATGGCATTCCCTGATCAGCAAAGAACGTCTGGAATGCTATCCAAATCTCTCCTGTCGTCAGTGACGATAGTGAGAGAAAGTATACTGCTCTCGTTGAGAGACAAGTAAATATCAGCACCCACTTTTTATAAGCATGTGTTGTTGGGGTGGCTAGTGCTTTCTTCTTTTTTGGTAGGTATTTGTCAAAGACTGAATACGGGCCAAAAACATCAACACCTGTATAAGTGAATGGGTGAGTGAAAGGCACTAGCCTAAAGTTTGGCATGCTCGCATGAGTGGGTTGAGCATACGGTCGTTTGTCTGATTTCTTGCAAATCAGGCACGACTTTTTGAGGACACCCGGTAGAATTCTCATTGCTCTCGGTACAAAATACGTTCTGTGAAAAGCAGCCATCGTGTATTTTACTCCTGTGTGACTATTCAATGTGTGTACATTGAGTAGTATGAGTTTTGTCAAATGAGATTTCGGATGTAACAGTACTGGAGATAATGTATCTTCAGAAAAAGGTGTTACTGGTATATAGTTTCTTAATCTCAGTAGTACTGATTCGTCGACGATTATGTGAAATTTTTCATACGCTACATAATCTGGTGGATTAGGTGCCAGTAATGCTTTAAATATATCAGAAAAATGTTTTTTCTGGTCTGCATAAATAAAGCATAGCAGTGCAAATTGGTAGTTGTTAGGTAACAAAACCCAAGGTGAAACCGATCTAGTTTGTTTGATTTGTTTTGTCGCAAACATTCTGACTGCTGTTATGCAGGGGTAAAAAGTTCGCTTCAAACTGACTAGAGTATTGAAATTTGTTATGTCTATTTGGAATGGAGTATTTGTTGGTTCATGTATGAATATATCATACGGAGTTGGTTTTGGTTGATCTAACTTTGATTTTGTAGATAAGTCCAGAACCTGTTGTGAACCAATTTGTGATGAGGATCGTGCAGAATGTGGTCCATTATGGTCCATATCCTGTAGTCCTTGGTCAATTTGTGTAGCAAATATTTTCATTGTACAAATGTGGTTGACCAATTCCATTTTGAATTTAGGTATTGCAAGTTTGCGTGATTTCAGTTGTCTATGTAATTTAGCAGTTTTATGACTGTCAAATAACATATCATGCTCTTGAGGTATCATTTCTGACAATTTGTCGGAAATTTTTAATGATTCTCTAAGAGTTGAAAAAACTGGTACAGTTTCATCTTCCTCTGAGATATCTGGTAGAGACTGAATTACATGTAAGTCAGTCTCTGGCCATGATTTGGGACTGTTTCTCAACCAGTCTGGGCCTGACCACCAGGTAGAATGAAAAAGATCATTAATCATTGAGCCTCTTGAACCGATGTCTGCAGGGTTATCTGCAGATAGAACATACCAAAATTGCAAATTTGGATCCTTTTTTATTTCTGTTACTCTATTCAAGACAAATTGCATTAGTACTCTGCGTTCTAGTAACCATGTTAGAACGCATTTACTATCTGACCATAAGTAAGTTGGACAATTACTTAAGTCTAACGTTTCCTAATATTTTGCACTGCTCTTGCTCCTATTAATGCTGCTAACAGTTCCATTCTGGGAATTGTTACATTTTTCATAGGAGCAATTCTGGATTTTCCAAAGACAAATCTGACTACTGCATTATTGGTTTCAGTACTGCTGAAACGTAATAATGCAACAGCAGAGTATGCTATTTTTGATGCATCCACAAATATATGTAATTGACATATATCTGGATTAAATATACCAGAATATATTTGCCTGGACATAAAGTATTCTGTGCTGATATATGTTCAATTCGCTTTACAAATGACCACATATAATCGTTTCCTAATAGTAGGTTGATCGTATGCTCATTCTCCATTTTTGAGAATTCAATGTCTGAATACTGCGGGTAATGTTTACAAAATCCTGTAAGATCTGGCTGTTTCAAATTGTGGGTTATAGAATTTATTGTTTTTGCCGTGATCTGTACATTTTTGCCTTATGGAGTTTGGATTTCAAAATCTGCTAGACTAGATTTAAAAACATTAGATTTTTGATTTTCTACAACTTTAAGTCTTATGAATTCAGTCTCATATCCTTTTAATTTCAAGGATTCGAATGCATAAGCCTTTGTTACAAAAGTGTCGATACTACCGCAGTCAAAAAATCCTTTTAATTTAATTGGGTTTTTTGTAAACGGAGATTGTGCATAAGCCTCAAACACAAGGAAAGTAGAATTTTTATTGTGCTTAATAAAAGATAGGAAGTACTCACTGCTAACTGGCAAGCACTTCTTTTGTTCCGCACTGAGCTTTATGGGTGCTCTGGCTTGCAACTGGCTATGGTATTGCTCGCCCTGTGTGACAAAAGTATCATTAGTAACTGCAGAAGTTTTCGGCATGACAAGTTGTTTATCACTTTGTTGCTTACTGATTAGTTCTTTCCACTCCCACAAGGTCGCGTACCACCTCTCCATATGCCCCTCTGAGATCGGGTATGGCGCCTTAGGGCACAGGTTGGCATGGTGGTTTGATGATAAACAATCAAACCACTTGCAATGTGCCTCTGTCATTTGTGGTCAAGTCTTTGCTGCGTAGCAGCAACCACATTGCCAACTAAGCCTACGAGCCTCATATATCCTTTCTCTTTTCTGGAGGGTATTATGGCGGATGTCATAGCAGAGGAACGAAGGATGCCTGTTTGTGCAAAACAAACAAGGTTTATCAGAGGCAAGCGGCATATTGATAATGCTCTGGGGAGTATCCTGAGCAATCCGCACCTCCTCCTGGATTTTTTGTTCTGAAACATTGGAAGTATTTGCATGTTTTTTGTTAAGTTTACGTTTTTTCACGTGTTTTTTATTCCTAGGATTAGATTTATCTTTTCCTAGGTCCGTATATTGATAGTTGTCAGCTTTTTGAAAAGTTGTGACCAAAAATTTAGGATTGGCTTTAGCTTGTCCTTTTTTGTTTTGGTTACTGTATCTTGAAGGATTTTGATTCTATGGATGCTTGTTTTCAAACATTTCATGTATCTTAATAAATTCTCGGATAGCTGAAAATAGATGAGAGACATGTCTTTCACTACTTTTGAGATTGTTAATATAGGCTCTAGGTGGGAATTTCTTCACCGTGACATTGAACAGTTGTTCTTCATCAACTACCGTAGAAACCAACTGATATCGATCAATTAGGACAGCAATACCGTCCATTCCGTCTTGGATTGACAAAATGGTGTTGGTGGAGATAGGAAATTTGGTTATATTTTTCCAGATTGCCGCTCTCACTTTACTCTGATCCCCAAATTTGTCATGCAAAAATTGAAGTCTCTGGATGTAGTCAACATCATCTGGTGCAAAATGACTAAACTTTTGGACAATGTCCTTAGGCATTGCATTTTGCAAGATGTTAATTTTCTGAGGAATCGCAATGTCTGTGTGAAGATGCACATACATTTTGAAACTTCTGATAAATCCTGGATACGTCAGGGTGGCTCCATCCCATTTCTCTAGGTAGAATTTGGGTGGTTTCAAATTCGCTAGAGGTTGTTCAACAGTGTCGTGGGAATCCACTTCCCAACAACGGGGAATTGGGTCCACAACTTTTTGATGTTGAGTAACTTCAATATGGTTTTTCGCAGTTACAGGCCTGGGTACCAGAGCTGTTGCTGAATATTGTAAGTTTGGTTTTTCCAATCTCACAATCACAGGAGAAAAACAATTTTGATTAGGTGTGGAGGTTGCGATGCTTTCCTGGTCATGGGTTGAAGTGTCCATACATGTTCTTTTACATGATGGTTCTTCCTCCATATCCAGAAATTCATCCAGGCAATCTCTTTTATCGGTACTAACTGAAGTGGGTGTTGTATTACCTCTTTTGATTGCAGGCACTACATATTGGCCTTTGAATTCTTCAAAGGTAAGGCCATAGTTATTTTGTGCCTGCTGAACGATATCCTCCTTCGTTCGTTCTATTTCTGCTATTTGCGCTTTGTAGCGCTCCTTGCGCAGGTGGTCGTGTGCTGCCTTCTCAGCCATTGCCCTTAACTCGTTCTCCCTCTTCTGTTCCTTCGCACGTCTTTGCTCTTTGCGGAGACGTGCCTCCTGTTGACTCTCTTCATCTTGTTGGTTTGTACAAGGTGTTGAGTCAGCTGGAGTGGCAGGAGGAACCTGGGGTTGATCGAGTGGTAGGGATGAGGTTGGTACCAGAGGAAATCTGGCTTCAATCTCCCCTTTCTTGACCAAGAGTTGTTTAACTAACATCTTGGCTAGGAGGATAGTCTGTTTGACTGCCCCTACTGGAGGATTCTTCAGCTTGTCCACCGTGTTGCTAATTGCCGGCAGCTCCTTTCGTGCTTGCACAAAAGTAAGCTGTGGCATGTTCAATAACACACCTATCTCAAGCAGATAAGCATCAGCCGCATGAAGTGACTCAGTGAATATCTCCAAGGCGAGTTCATATTTGTCGACACCACTCATGTTACTGATTCTATATTCAGCTCCTTCCATACAGGCACTACCTGCCACTTTGGCAAGCAGGCTTTTTTCCACCTGCGCAAGCGACTTTCCAGTTTGCTGTGCAAGCTGTTTAGTCGCTGCCACCATATTACATGGATCTGTGGTCTACGTTGATGGCACTGCAATTCCTGGTGGTGGTGGGGTCGATGCTGGCATTGATGTTCCCAGCTCCAGGAGTTGTTGTAGGGCAATTAGGATTGCCAGAGGAGATTTGATCGGTGGCGGAGGTGGTGAACTAGCCGCATCAGATGTGTTGTTGTTTGACGACATAATTCTATCAAAGAACATTTACAATAATATTTATAAAAAAATTATATAATTTTTAATTATTTGTTGTGTTCTTTTTAATGATCGTCTAATGTGTTGTGTACTGCCAGAGTAGTGAGTTTTGTGTGCATTTTTGATTCAAATATGCTGTATGTATGGCTTGTTGCGTCATAATTTTTATATGGCGCAATACCAATGTAAGAGACTGTATAATCAAAGTTGAAGTGGTTGCATTTAGTTTATCTAGATACAAGGCCATGACAAGCGTTTCACACTTTGTACCTAAAGAAATTTTTGACTATCGTAGAAATGGTTGTGATCTGTTAAATACATAACACAACATCATGCTAAGCATTTCTACGTTTAACATTAGTGGTAAAAATATAATGTTTTCTTTTTCCATTTTGAAAAACGTAGAAGTGGTTGCGTTTTGTAGAACACAAAACGCAACATCATGACAAGCATTTCTAAGTTTGAAAAATACGACTTACAAAAAATTTTATTCAATAAAACAAATTTTTTTGTCATCTCTTTGCACACAGGTTGTAGCTAAATTTTAAAATTTGGGCATGACCCATGGCTAAAAATTTCATTTTGTATGATTTAGTATACACGTACAAAATTATAAAATGCAATGTTGTAGCATCTGTAGCTATGCAACATTGTTTTTTTGAACACCATGCGATTTTGTATGCGAGATCGTATGGTGGTTTATTAGCTCTGACTTTTTAATTTTTTGTCAAAGTGTCAACGAGGTCAAATCCATGAAAATTTGGGCATGACCCGTGGGCACAATGAGGTTTTCCAAAGTCGCAGCTCGTTTGCACAAAATTATGAGTTCAAATTTTGCCCAAAAAATTATGTTTGCAATCTTGAAACAAATTTGAATTATAATTTTTTAATAAGGTGTTGTCCGGGTCATGTCAAATTAAAATTTGGGCATGACCTGGGGGCGCAATGAGGTTTCTCTAATTCGTGACAGTCGTAAATTAAATACAAATACTACGAACAGAGTAACGGAATTGCGCGAACATTAACACCTTTTCCCTACAAAAATTTAAAAAAATTCTTGGGAGGAAAATAATTTTTGTCTACAATCTTGAACACAAGATTGTTGAAAATCATGTTACAGTTTAAATTCACATAGTAGTATCAAGAAATTGTGGTGTCTCGTGTGCAATTTTGTGTTCTAGATTGCTGAAACTTTTTACAACGTAATACCTAACTACTCTGTTTACAAAGTGTTTTCTGGGTCATGTCAAATCAAAATTTGGGCATGACCCAGGGGTGCAATGACGTTTCCCTTAGTCGCGGCACTTGTAAATTGAATCGAACTAATTGAATTGCGTCATTGCTAAAATTTTTCTGTACCAACATTTGCAAAAATGTTAGAAGAGAAAAAAAATTTTGTTTCTCAATTTTGATTACAAAATTGTCAAAAATCGATTGTAAATCTAATTTTTGAAGGTTAAGATCACAAAAATACGATGTTTTTTACGCAATTTTTGTCACTAAATTGCTAAAAATCAATTGTAAGTTTAATTTTGTAGGTTAGGATCACGAAAATACGATGTTTTTTACGCAATTTTGTACTCAAGATTGCTGAAACTTCCTATAGTGCGATGCCTAATTAATTCCTTGTTGATGAACTATTTATTTTTTGTCTGCAAAGAATAAGATGATGGATGAATTTCCACTATCAACTATATCAATTATCCCATACTAATTTCCATAGTTGATATTGTATAAAATCCATCTTCCATCAAGTTTGGTTGTTGGCGAAGTACACGAAAATTAGACGACACTTTAATATTTGGGACACAAAAAATATTAAATGCACTTGTACTTACCAGGTACGTTTTGATTTCTTGACTTTGTAAAAAATTGAGGATCAGTACAATCCTTTTTTGCTGCCTACCGGTGTTGTATGTGGATTTTGGGCAGATTCTTCCGCAAAATTACTTTACGAAAGTAATTTTTAACCCGAAAATATGGCCGTGAATTTGACGTATTTTTGTTGAAATTACGCGACTATTTGTACAATTTTTCGTAAAAATTGTTCAAAAATGAAAAAACAATTCGACACACAAAATTACGAATCAATAACGATAAGATACACAAAAATATTAAAATAATAGCGCACAAAATCACTGTTAGATCGATTGGGCATGGCATCTTCTTCAACTGTAGTCGTTCGAATGAACATTCTGCAATATTTCCAGAAGATGTGGCCTGTTGATTGTTTCAGTGTGTGCGTGTATCCTTTCATATTTTTTATCTTTGTTGCAAAGATAAGAATATGCGACGTATGTTTTTTGTGTGTGTAAGGGTTGTGCATTGCCATCCTTGATAATTCTCTATCAAAGAAGGTATGAGATCAAGAACAAAAGAGTTGAATTGACTCTTTTTTCTTGGTCGGGCCTTACCATTGCCGATGTCATATTTTACAAAAAAAATGGTATTTCTGTATTTCTACAGTATCGGGTTTTTTGTGTGAGAGTGAGTGAGAAAGGAGATATCTCTTTTTCTCTTATAGATCGGCCTTAATTTTTTGTAGAGTTGGCCGATTGTTTTCTTCAGTTATTACAGTAAAGAAAGCGATCGACCATTTTTTCAACACTGGCAGGTAGAATTTTTCTATCTGCTTGCATTGAAGTTGTTAAAAAGGTTCAACAGCTACGTGATGAAAATCATATGGTTGACATTACGTATTATACTGGGGGCGGCTGAAAGATCTTTTACAAAGAATTTTTAGCCGATTGTCGCATGTTGGTCGCACCAACATGCTGTCCCAATACATGGCCTTGAAAAATATTACGAACATTTTCAATTCCTTGAGTGAAGGAGTGTTTTACTCTCGACAACTGGAAATTCTACAATTGTTTTAAGAGTAAATATACAATAAAGAGACTGTTTATTTTTACAGATTCCTTACTGTTATTAGGTATTTACCGTAAATGCCGTAATTGTCTCAACAAGTTTGTCATTAGAATTTGTATATGAGAGATGGAAAAAAAAATTATCTTATTATTTACTTGCATGTTGCAAATAAGTAATTCTCTCAACAAGTTCGTCATTAGAATTTGTATACGGGAGATGACCAAAGATATGCCTATAATGTACTTGCGCTTTGCAAATACATAACAGTCGAAGATTGATTCAATTTTTGACTTAGGCTATTCAAAACTGTGTTACAATTTTGTTTTATTTGCGTCTGCAGGTTGAATTCTTTTTCAAGTATTCAATTTGCATTGACTGTAGGAGCGCAGTATAGCATACAGGAAAACAGGCCTAAACAACAAGTCCATTTTTCTGTTAGGTAATTAAAATTTGCCAAATTTTAATTCCCGCTATTACTTCTTCGAGGTTGATTTTTTATAAAAAGATCATTTACGCCCAATTTCTCTCCTCTTGCCTCTGCTACCAAGTAGTGGTAACTAACCACTAACCATTTGTTTACTTAAATATAAATGTGTTTAACGTCCGGAGACAACAAAATATAACCGTTGACACACACCTATCTCTCTCACTGTGCGACAATGGAATGAAGCAACTGCCTCAGCCCAGTCACATGCCTACCTACATTTCTTCGGTAGGCATGTGTCCTTTGCGCATGCCAGGCACGCAGGACTCGTGGATGTATCCTCACGATACTTACAATTATAGTGTTTATCGGAAATAAAACTGAAGTAGTTTTCGAGCATACTCTAAACCATTTTCAACTAAATTTAAACTCAACCGATTGGTACTGGTGCATGGATGCCTAGAATGGTTCATCTCCTTACCTGAGAAACAATTTTTGTACGCGTTTTAAGGTAAAATTCTCTAGAAAATGGTCGTTTACTTTGATTTCTAGGTACATTTTAATGATTATTGTTGGTTGAATCCCAACTATAATTAAAGTTTTGGTGGGTAATCGATTAGCTCAGTGGCATAGGAATGGTAGGTCGTTTAAAATGTTTTGATTATCTCGCATAGTTACCCTCAAAAAATAATTATCAATGAGGCTGTAGCTTAAAAAAATTTTGTCGAACCCCTCTCAAAAAAAAACTGTGCTCAGTCTACACCACTGAATTGGCCCTAATGTCGGTCAGTACACAATAGCTAAGCATTTGGGATTAGTGATGGGAATTTTAGTTCCTTACTTCCACGACTCCAACTCAGTGAATGGAAGTAGTTCTTGAAAGTAGTTCATTAGTTCCTTTAGTTCCTCAAGTTTACAAAAAATGAAATGTGTCAGTTGTCCTTGAATTAACATGGAAAATGTTGGAATGGAACGAAAGAAAAGAAAAAAATGAATGGAAGAAAGTGTACTTTATAGTGTTGAATAAAGATTGTTAATACATGCTGAAGCAAGCTTTAAGCTGATTATCATCAATATTCTTGATTCTTGAAGTTAGAAAAGTGGGAAGTGGATTAGTTGAATTATCATTTCTTTGAAATTACAATGTAACTTATTGGCAATGGCAATTCGATGAAAATTTTCAGTACAGTATACAAATCCATATTTTTCACGATTATTTCATTTATTTTACTATAATTGAGTAATTGCTGTGAAGTACGAATAATTTTTATTTGATATGGTAAATGATAACAACATAACACTCACTGAACTAGAACTAGAAGTAAAAATGTAAAACCAGGTAAGTTAACAGAATAAAATGAATTTATATGAGTGAACGTCTGAACAAGAAGGAGAATGAAAAATGAACCGGGAAGAGAAAAAAAACTGGTAGAACTAGTTCCTTTCATCAAATGGAATGAATTGGAGTTGTTCCTCTTGAAGAGTCATTTGTTGGAAGTACTTCCGGATGCAACAACACATCACTATTGGGGATGAGCTTCGAACAGTCTTCTGTAAGCTGAGGCTTAGTTTATTACAATTATCCACTCTTCTGTAACATGTGATATTCAAACTTCGATGATGACGTAGGCTAAGCCTGCATTTAATTTTTGTTGGTTCAGACAGGTTTTCCCAATAGTGGAGCAGCAGCTGACCCACCAAAAAGATTATTCTTCAGTCAAAAATTTGATAGGGAAGCAGTGGCAAATGTTATGTTTAAACCGTTGCAATAAAAAATAAAATAAATAGTGAAATAAATAAAAATGAAAAACGGAACATGTTAGTAGGTCAACGTGTATTTGTGAACTATATTGGTACAAAAATAAACAGAACCAATGTTGCTTCAATGTTGATTTTAAACTTCTCTACACAAAATGAGATTGTGAGGCTGCAGTGATTATCAGAATATGTTTTACTTCCATTAACGATCTTTCTATTGTGTCACCAAAGTCCTTGGAAGAGTGCAGTTTCAATCAACGAGTTGATGGTTCAAAGATCAGTGTACATTGAGAGCAGGAGTCTGGTCTAATTCAAATAGTTTTCATTGTAGGCGTAACCTACGATCTCCTGTGCGCCTGGTGGGTAAATAGGACAATTGTCTACTGAAGGAAAGTAGGTGGACAAGTAACTGGGCTGAGGAGGTTGCCAGCAGTCGTTGTCATATCTAGTGAGCGAGATAGGTGTGTGACAATGTATATTTTATAGTCCTATGGATGTTAAATACACATTATTATATGAGTGCCCTAACAGTAGTGTCTCTGCCACTACAGTTTATTAGTGTAGACCAATAATGCAATATGTAGCAAGATATTTTTTGAGGGTAGATCAGGGAAAAATAGCGTGGAACAATGAGTAATGCTATTTTTTCTCTCTTTTATTTTCGGAGGAAGAGGGGTTGTTATTAAACAGCCCCCCAGATAAAAAAAAGTACAACTACTTCTAAAAAATGTTGATAATAGTATTTTAAAAATGCACAAAAAATTTGTTGATTGATCGTTCTTGTTACACGCTTAAAACGGCCCAACATAAAAATCCATTCAATTTAGAGCTACCGACATTTAGACAATTTTTCTTCTTCGTCAAGTTTTGGTGGTGGGTCATGAATTTTTTTTAGAGGGGTTGTAATCTCTGCTGACCCACCGATAGCTTCGTCACTGCTGAAAAGTAAAATCCTGCCTAATTTTTTTGTGGGTGTTATTTGTTCTTAACTGAAAGTAGTTACACCGACAATTCTGGCTGTACTTGTTTTTTTTTTTCTCGTATTAGAGAAGGAGATTTGCTAACCAACCCCATTCTTTTTGAAAAAAGGAAAAAACAAAGATTGTTACTGTTACCGGCTATGTTTTCCTTGGCCCATTCTCGAAAAACAGTTATTTGCTCCGCCACTGATTTAGTTATTCATCAGTAATTTCCTAAAACTAATTCTATTAAAAATTTTGAAAAGAAGTTTCTCCCTTTAAAGTGCTGAGCAACCGTACGTAGAAGTTTAACGTTAGTTATGTTAAATTATTATCGTATTTCTCCAAAAAGCAGCAATGCTTAATCAATATATTACATAGGATATATGTAATGATTTCTTTTTACATTTTAATTCGCGAATGATTAAAGAAACTGAGGTATTTGGCGGTTATACTCAAACATGGAAGAATTGATCATTTAGAAAACATGGGGGTAAAATTTTGAAAAAACTAAATAATGTCGAAATGAATCTTCAACAATTTTGTAGCCTATAGTTTGTTATAGTTTTAACTTGTAGGTTCCTATTTTTATTTCTGAGCCGTATGCTGAAACCGAAATTTATATTTCATAATTCATTGATCCAGATAATAAAATTTAATTGCAATTATGATTAATCATTAGGTACTAAACGTTAGGTTAGATCAACACCTGAAAATTCAGAGGAACAATAAATTCACTATAAGTAGGTAACTTAAAATACACTCACTAGCCAGTTTTGTTATTTAATTACCTTCCATAGGCGCAAATAGCGGGGGTGCCAAAGGGGTCTGACTCCCTCAAAATTAATTTTGGCTTCCTAAAAATATTTAGAAATTTTTGTTGATCATCAATTAATGCAATTTTGGGAATTTTTGTAATAAATAAGCGACAAAGGGTTCTAGAGATGCCAAATTTCCCAAATTTCAAAAGTAACATTAAAAAAAAAAATTAAGTAGATTGTCATAAAATAGGTACTTATTTGAAAAGGATACGTATGAAACGGTTTTGGCCGTCAAAATGTCAAACCAAATTAGCGCCTATGATCCTTGGGTACCTTATTTGGAAATCGGTAGCCAGCAGACAATTATATCATTATTAATTTCGTATTATTCATTACATACTCGTTTATACAATCATGAGCCGAAGTTCACAAAGCAAAACATGCAAACCTTCGGCGCTATAATTATGTGCTTCTTGAGGTGAAAGAGCTACTTCTGATTATAAATAATTTTGCAGTGAAAGATTTAGTTGATTTTTCTGAAACTCAAGGTTTTCAGATTAGTGACTCTGATTAGTATGTTTTTTACAGTAGGAGACCACTTTATCATAGACTCGTACAATATGCATGAGTAAACCATTTCACACTGCACTACATACTTGATGAGCGATATAAAAATATGTAGATAGGCGTGTCGAGTGTATAGTGTGGATGCAAACTCAAACAAGAAAGAGGGGTAATGTTAGCCTATCCGCTATCAATTCTTTCTCTGGCCCATTCTGAAAGAAAAAACAGTTAGTTTCTTCACTCCATATAATTTCGTTTTATTACCTGAATTATTTCTTTAATAATTTCAAAGTGTGAGTTAATGACTTGACTGGAATTCCTCAATAAGACTTTCAGCATTCCAAACTATAGCCTAACTTTAAACAGAACAAATTTAGAGCTAAAGCTTTAAGCCTACATTAGAACTATTTTACTCTATCAAATACTAGTCATAACAACTATATTTCATTGATAAGGTCTTGTGAAATATCCAATCATCATTGATTAACAATGGGGATTTTAATATTATTGTAGATACTTGGGTATCGTAAAGCAATAAGTTGTATTAAAATTCCTATTAATGTTATCAATATTTTTGTTATATTCTTTAGTTCTCACTTTCTTTGAAGGTCTTTCAACAATATCACTTCATAATTTTGAAATTACTCTGGGTGTCTAGTAACATAAATAAGGCTTCCAACTCGAATCAGTTCCTATTATCTATTATAGTTTTTTTAAATTTGATAAAGTCTCATTGAGCTATTATAGATTTTTCAGCTATAATTTTTTTTATCTCAGAATGTTTTCAATTTGCTATTGTAAAAATAATCATCAAGGTATCCATAGTTTTGATTTTGAAAAAAAGAAAAAAACTATTTTCCTATTTTTTATAACTATAAATTTTTATATTCAAATAATTTCGAAATAAAAAATTCGAGCAAGTTTTCTTATGTATTATCCAGGTTAATTTTAAAAGATTTTTGAACAACTCTATAATATGAAAATGTAAAAATGTAAAAATATAAAAATGTAAAAATTTTTAAGAACTTGCAGTTTACATACAGATTGGCTCAATTTCTTATTTAATTTTTAGAGAATTTTCTATATTTAAATTGGTTTTGCATGAGTAGCTAGTAGTTTTACATCCTCACTTCAGAAGTTTTGTGACTTTTACTATGCAAGTATGATAAATACTGCAGAACTCACTAGAAACAGTAAAGAAATGTTTTACACAGTATTGTTCACTGATTATTAGAAGAAAAAAAGTGTACATAGAGTCTACTTCAGTATTGAAACAAATTGGCTAAAATTACAGATTCCTACAATAATTGAGCTTTTATAATCTCTTCATTATTGACTTTGGGATTCAGAACTTTACTCACAGCTTGCTTCATTACTTACCAATACACATTTATTAACAGTTTGTATTTTTCTTTAATCTTTTTGATGTTTAAACATCTTAGCAGTCAGTCTAATACTCTGGTAGTGGCTAAAACGAAGATTACAATTGTAACTCGGACTTACGTCTCACAATATTGTAACTGTTGGCATGTAGATCATTCTATTATGTTTACACATCAATCTTTCGCGAGTCCTAATTGAAACTCGCGCCTTTTTTTTTCATTAATGAAGAAATTTGTTTGAGAGTTTATTTTTACTACAAATATAAAACTTATCAAAAAAAAAAAAAAATTAGAAGTACACTAAATATGGTTCTTGTCTGCTACCAACATTATCCTTGAACCACCCCTAAGACTAATGCAAAAGTAAGGCCCGTGCTTGACTGATGTGCAAAACCAAGATCAAGACCGAGGACAAGATTGTGCAGTTCCAATACTAAGACCAGAATCAAGATTAAAAAAATACTGATGCCAGACCAAAACCTTGACTGAACACCACGACTACCACGCGGTACTGATCCCTGAAAGTTTTGTTTTTGTTTATCACGGCATTAACTGCTCGGTGCCAGTGACCAAAAAACTAGACATTCAAAGGTGTCAGAAATATTATCAAATTGGTAAGAGAGAAAAAAAAAAGAAAAAAGAAAAGGCACCTAGAAGAAAAGAAAAACATAGGTGTGCGACCAGCAGACGACATCATAGCAGGTTGAAATATTTTATTTGCGAACCTGCCAACGTGTAACAGCGGCACGACTTCATTATCTCGAAATTTTCGGCGTACATTTACGTACCTATACCTCGTACCTACGTGCAGATAAATAAATAATCTACGATTTACATGTAATATTATTTACATATTTCATCAAATACACAGACGGACGTAGACTCGTTTATGTTGTAACCGCTAATTACTGTTCATTTGATATGTAATCGTATCGTGACGGTGTTAACTTCGTTACAAATGATACGTGCCCATTCATATTATATTAAAATCGACCTTCTGAAATGAAATAAAAATATAAAATCTCGAAGAAAAAAGTCCAAGTTATTGAAATAACCTCATCTGGCGCCACGACGAAAACTCGAACATAATACAAAAACATTAAAAAGCGACAAACTAAAAGTACCCGCCTACAATCGAATATGGGGAGGTGTTCTCCAATGTGTACTTTGACAGTTGGCAGTAGGCTACACTGAATACCTATGCCAAAAAATATGGTCTTCTTAACGTTTTAATAAATCTGTGTATGTAGGATGACGGACGGAGCTGAAACTACGCCACTTCAGTCGGCTTCTACAATAATCGCTTGGTCAGTCATGTGCAGCCTTCGAACAAATTTAATTGGTAGGTTCGACCTTTTACGAAAATTTATTTTCTCTATACCTGCTAACAGAGGCGATACAGTTGACCAACGTTGTTGGAAGGTGGGTGAGTGAAGTTGGCTAAAAATCACAAGGAGTATAGTTTGGGGATGCATTCTCTATTCCTTCCTCATTGGTGGCTATCAATCAGTCAGAACGAAATGTGTCCGTCACGAACGTTCCGAACGTTTTTCGTGCACACCGGAGGTATAGGCATGCCCAGAAACTCCTCCTATTTCGGTGTATTATTTCGACAAAGGTGAAACATAATATATCGGAAGAATGGTTTGCTTACAGACCAATATCTACTCCTGCAACTAAAAAGGAAGGTGACTGTGCAAATTGCGACAAATATTGGCGCTTATTATCCGCGAAATGGTTACCATATTTTGTTTTGACTGCTAAGAACAGCGCATACGAGGAACTAATTTCAGACAAGAGACGAAGCATTTCGAGTATAATAATTACTTTTTGTGGTAGTATTTCCGTTTAGAAAATATCTTGTTAATACCTTAAAGTTTGCAGGGTGAGTATGAAAATTTTGAATTTTTTTGGAGGTTGGGGGAGGGGTATGATGAATTGGTGAAACTTCGGATGGAGGCAATGGGATGAAAGAGATAATATTATCTCACTCCTTCTTCCCTCAAAAGTCTACTCCACACTTGAGAGTAGTGAATTTGGTTTGACCTTTGCATTGTTTCAATTGCTACATTTAGTGTGGGAGGGAGAACATGCTTTTCCTACATTTTCACCAATGTTCTAATCGAGTTCTCTAACTAGTCTTCTCATCATTATTAAACATTTTTTATTCTAAAATCTAGAAGCTGGAACCAAATAGAGAACAATCTTAATTTCCTCTTTCTACATCTGTAATAGAGCTATGGATGGGTTAGAATGGTCCATCACCCATCTGAGAACATCTATGGCCGACCCAAAAATTTGACAGGGAAGCGTAGTGATGTAGCTAAATTTTTTCTAGAATGTGTGTGGGCCAGGGAGATAATAACAGGTAACGGTAACACTCTTTTAATGTGACAATGTCTATGGGCTCGGTCACTCACTACAGAGTGTTTTGTCAAATAACTGGAACAATTTTAGTGGTCGTCTTACACTCTGCGGGAGAACTGCAGATAAAGCTAATCTATTCTGGTTACTTTTAGTGGGGATCTGGCTGTAAGGCAGCATTTGCTGCTTTTGGTTATAGTGAACCAATCTCCACAGAACTGCATTCAGTTAAAATGCCAGTAGTCTGTGCGGAGAAGTAGGAAACCCCCTTCACCAAAAGCCTACTTACCTTTGCCCTCTATTATTATATTCGCATGTATTATATTAATGGCGAGAAAGGGGAGTACTATCGGAACTGCAGATAAAGTTAGTCTCTTCCAGTTACCATCAGTGGTGACGTAGTTGTGCAGTGATGCTTGTCACTTTTAATCACAGCAAACTTGTAGTACATAGAATTGTTTCCCTGGAGCTTGCAGAACTACACCCTTCTGTGCTGTACTTTTGTGTGGTCCAGGGATTTGAACCCGTACCAACCGAATACCTAACTTCCCCACCTCATCGTCACTCAAAATATAGCACCATTCTCACTTAGCCACAGTGAATGAAGGAACTAAGGTACATATGCCAATGTGTGTGTTAACTGCCACCACCAGTATAGTGGAGCATAATACAACCAGACAGAGGTGCAGCTGATGAGTAGGTATGTATACAGGAGGGGCAGATGCCCCTCCTCATCTTTACCCCAACAATAAACATGACCTATAGCGACATCACATTTGGTGGATGGTGAGGTGATGTACTACTGACACGGTGAACATGTCTAAGAAAGGGCACCACACCCCATCTCTCGCATCACATCGTGGTCACTACTTTAGGTATTCAGGTGGTACAGGGATTCGAACCCGAACCAACCAAATACCTAACTTTCCCACCTCACCATCACCCAAAATATGCACATACACACTCAGCAACTTCGCCGGGTGATGGTGAATGAGGCAAATATGGTACATACGCCGATGTGTGCTGTAGCTGCCACAATTGTAAACAAAACAAACGGCACTATCGAATATAACAGTCTATGCTCTGGGAGGACATAATAATTGTTTTTTGTTTTCTGACTTGATACAAAGTAGAAGAAAGATTGCACACTGGGTATTGTTTTTAGAGTTTCTGGATGTTGAGATACCAAATTTTCAAACTTGAGCTTGAGGTTACGCTAACGTGGGATAACTTGCCAATTTTTTCTTTCTTTATGAGGAATGGGAGGTCTTTATTAAACCCTCCTTTCATACATAATAAAAAGCCTCAATAGTCGAAGAAATTGTCATTAACAATTCACAAATAGTACCCATGAATATTCATCAATCATTTTGTGCTACAATTATGTTTAATATGGTAAATTGTGAAAATCTATTCAATTTAGGGCTACAATTCAACGACTTGTTTTCTCTGAAAATTTTTAGGTTGGTCATAAACTTTTTTAAGTGGGCCATAGCCCATGCAAACCCGTCTATAGCTACGCCACAGTAGAGAAACAAAAATATCTTTCCCTCTAGAATAGTAATACCGAAAAAACTGCCTATAGCGTTTTTTCTTTCTCATAGGGTTACATGTCGTTGGTTGACAGTGTCCCACGATGACGTACCCCATTTTTGTGCCTCATTTTCAAAGCAAATTCTGGAATATTTAGATTGTAGCTAGGCTTTGTAATTGAACACCATTGGTAAATCGAGTTATCAACTCTGCACCATTTCATACAAATGGATAAGATGTCATATCATTGTGCTGATGAGTGACAGTCAAATTTGGAATTTATTGGTTGAGAGGCGTAATTTTAATGACTGTCTTTTTAGTATCAAATGACTCGTTATACTCTAAGGAATTGAATCATAGACTGATTAATGTAAACTGACAATGATTTGATGTAGTTCTAATGGAGTGCCTAAATAAAAAAGTATCCATATTCCATGTTGACACAAAAATTTCTATCATTTTATAATTCATATTTTTAGAATGGTTTTTTCCAAAAATGCAAAACGTGTGGGTCAGATACAATCAAAACTAAGAACAGTAGTCACGTTCTGCTCTCATAGAGAACTGAAGTTCTTCAGGAATTCTACTTCAACTAAAGTGGAACATTGCCACTTCTAAAAAATATATTTCTGATTTTTTCCGAATAACCTGCAATCAAAAAGTGTTGAGTCATAATAATCCTCCCCACCTTACCTCTTCCATTCTAGAAAAGCTAACACTTTTTCCATTAACTTCAAGCAAACTGGACGCAGATACTTATTTTTTGACACTTGTAATGAGGCTGCACTGCCAATTCATAAGATTGTTCTTTGCCATCACGCTCCCCCATATTCACGATAGGCACTTAAATCCCCCTTAAGTCTCGCTTTAAAATGATTTATTACAAAATTTTGTTTTGAAGAATGTGGTAACATTGTCGATTTATGTGAGAAACCTCATAAGAGAATACAACGTTACCACATTCTTGAACACAAAATTGTACGAAAAATCGTTTTAATGTGAAGTTTGAGTAAAGGGAGGTTAAAGTGATATTTGTGAATACGGAGATTTGTTCCTCCTGGGTGATGACGTCATCCTTTTAACGAACTTCCAAGCTTGAATATTATTTGATTTTGTTTAAATGAAAAATGAGCCTTACCCTTCTTCGACAATCATCAGCCTGCACTCCACATAAATATTTGAGCTATTTTACGTCGTGCTACAACGCATTCTTTTAAGTGCGATTGCAAAATAAAGTCGATTAATTAATAGAAGGCGTCAAAACGATAGAGAAATAGCTATGATAAAAAATTATAGCCATTTTGAATAGCAATTTCCCGGTTCGATGACATGGAAAATCTGAGGAAAATTACGTGATTTCATGAGGTCTGATCTCTTTCGCGACGCCATTTAAAACGCTGCTTTTCAATCAACTAGAATTTACACAAACGACTTTGCCACGTGTCTGTACTCCGTAGTTTTTATCCCCTCTCGTTTACTCTAGCAGATATAATGAGGTGGAAGAAGGGAAATCAGGAATCGGAATCATTCATTAACCGACGCAAATTAAACCGACCTTCAATCCTTCGCATCGTTTACTCCAAATATTTTTTATTTATCTCTTAATGCGGAATTTTTATGTTTCTTTTCCTCTCCCCCCATCAAATTGCCATTTTCATATTTTTATTAGCTGGTAATCGGTCTGTGTATTCGCACATTTCTCTGACCATTTGACCTGGTTCAATTCCTACCTTCTTGAAGGGTCTAAAAATGGTTCCCCATGGGTTTACGATGGTCCGTTTCATTAAAAATATGATATTTCCGGCCATTTCGTTCACTCTTGCTAATTTTTCTTGCGAATTTTATTTGGATTTATTTTTCTTTCAAGTGGCTGGTTGGATGCGTTCGCTGTACGACCCAGTTAGAGATTAATGGCTCTGTTGCTTATCTAAATTTACCATTCGATACTACAGATAACTTAATCTGCGTCCATATACGCTTACCGGGGAAAAATAATCAATTTGTCGAGGAAATGTAACGGTGTTACGTTTTAAATATCTTTTCGTTACATTTTTCGTCGAAAATACCACGCCAATGACGTAGGATGGCTCAATATACGCGCAATCCGACAATTTTTATTGAAGGGTGGGAGAATAGGAGCAAGTAGCTGGAGACTTAGAATCCTTAGACATCCATAAAAGTTCCGCTTATCGTTAAATTGGGCATAGAAAAAATAAATTTCACCTTCGAGAGACTCGCATTTAAAGTTTAACCGAAGAAGCCACATGAAAAATGTGAACGTCAACCAATTTCGAAATTTTTAAAAATGAAAATATTTTGACCAACACAGTTTGGAAGGAAATTCAAATGGAGGCATATCGTAATGGAAATTTGAAGGTAATTTTTTCGTTATTTTGAATATCTTCGCGCATTTAGGCTTACATTGACAATAAGCAATCCAAAATGACGTTACAGTTTGTTTACTAATCTCGGTGGAAATAATTTCTCATCAAATTCCGCTTTAAAATGTATAAGATTTCAAGAAAAATTTATGAATTTCATTTCATGTTTTATCAGATAAAAAGTAATTAGTATAACTAAAGTGATTTTCTGGATATATATTTTTTGTGGTGCAAACGATGCTTCTTTCCATTTTTCAATAGGTACCCGTTTTCATTTTAGAGCTACAACGTTTTTGCATTTTGTGATAATAAACTGTAAATTTTGTTATTTACCTCATATTAAAAGAATGGAATTGTGAAATAAGTATTCACACAAAAGAGCTGAAATTTTCTAGAGTTGTTCATAATAGCTGTTTGAAGATTCGGCGAAAGGTTGGATGAATTTGTAAAATTGTTGTTTCTCGAGATATCGCAGAATTTCCACTAGGGAAGGCCATAGCCCAGTGACCACACCAGGATTCATCAATGAGTTTAACTCAGTGGAGGGATTTCTATATTTTTGAGCAAATAATCTATTTCGCCTCCTTCCCAGCCAGTGGTGGAACTATTGGTGTGTCAACATCGGCCATGGTCCACCAGTAAAAAAGAATAGCAAAATATGTTAGTAGGTACTGGAGGAAGTTATGTGTAAACATCCTCCCACATCTGGTATGTACTCAAACAAATTTTATGCGTGGTTTGCAGTTGCAAAATTTCTATGTGGCACCAAAGGTGTAATATATTTCTTTGTAGGTATTACGCCTTGTGTGGCTTTTCCTTCTCTTCCAGTTACCACGCCTAAAAATGTTTACCTACCCATCAAAAATTCGTTGCTGACCAAAAAATTTGTCAGAAAAGAAAAATTATCCCAATGTAGTGCCAAATTGAATATATTTTCAAAATCAGCTGTTTTTTTAATTAATCATACCTACAGCACAAATAATCGATAAATAATTTTTAATTTTAAATACATTTCTATTTTCACTACGGGTGAAAACTAAAAGGTGATGGCAGCTGGCACAAATCTTGAGGCAAGTTTCTGTGAAAATTTTGGCACAAGAATAGAAAGAAAGAGAGGAGAGAGTGGAGTAAGAAAATTTGTTAGAGTGCGTGAGTAGTTGAATGTATTCAACACACGTACACTAACAAAAAAACCAATAAATTTTGTTGTTTCCATAGACACAACAAATTATGCAGTGTTACCAGTCAGCCAGAGCTGGTTTTCAGTACTACTCCACCCACGGCTACAATAATTAATCCACCTTATTTTTTTACAACCCACCCCACACAACAAGTAGCCGTTGTTTTTGAATTCTTTTGGTCAGAAATTATGCTACTCTACAAATTTTGCCAACCTGGGCTCAAGTCCGTGTAGACCTGGAGGTAAAACCAGTCTTGCAGCCAGCGTAAATAGGAAGATACCACATTAAATGAGTCAGTCTGCTTACTTATATATTCTTATTGCAACACCCACCTAAAAAAAACATTTATTTGTGTGTCTTTACTGAAAAACAAAGTGAGAAATTTCAATAAAATTTGAAAAGAAATTTGTGCTTGGATGTAAACTAATAATATAGCAGAAACATATTGCTAAAGAAATGTCCAACGCTCGATTAGAAACACAATTAAAGGCATGTAGAATCAAACCCTGCCATGTACACAAAAATGTGATTATCATGTTTTGACAGTTTTTGGTACTTCTTGCACAGGGCTACAAGCCTGCATCATCAAAACCCTCCAAACTGCCCTCTAAGTGTGTTGAATGTGCGATCAAAATTTAGAGTCTGTATCGAAACCCGTCATCTAAAAAAACAATTTCAATGCACTCTGATGGACTTCTACAAATTATTGGTCTGATTTGCGTTGATCCAAAGTGGTTTTGCGTATAGTGTCTATGTGGCTTTGCCTTTGTTATCACCGTTTACGATCTGATGTGTATACTGGGAACAATAATTTGGTATAAATCATCGGTAACGGATCGAAAACTTGCATAATTTTCAAATTTATTGATGCTATGGAACATAAAATTGTGCCTATTGAACGCAAGGCTGCAAGAAATGTTCGAGTTGATCGATCTGCTTTGAAATCTACCATTGATAAAAAGCGAAGGTATGTGTATACCATTGTAAAGTATTACTACCTACTTACCAGGAAATGTAAGGTATTAATAATAATCATGGTATTTTATAGGTATCTACCACTTTGTCCACTATTAAAGTTGAATTGTGTGCATGGTAGGAATACACAGAAGGATTTAGAATGTGGAAAAGTTTCCTTCAAAATGCAGACAGCGTTTCATGAGAGATTCTACCAAGTTACACAGAAAATTATTTCGTTTAGATGGTAAAAATACGCCCAAACTTACAATGCAACATTTCTGTTTTTATGTTTGCGTAAAATGTTCAAATTTTGTACCTTTTTTACAAATAATTTACATTATCAATCATTTCTTTGTTTTTTCAAATGGCTTTCAAGGTAGTGAAGATGTGAAAAGTGAAAACTTGACATATTACTGATAAAGTATTCGCATACACTTCCCTTAGTCCACTTCAGATGCTCCCTACCATGCATGCTGCATCCACAAAACGTTTTTTGTCTCTCCTGAAAAATTTACTTTTTGGAAGATGGCGGGGTTTGATTCTACATGACATTTATTATTTATTTATTTATTTATTCAAAGATTCAATGTTATGAAATGTTTCAAATTCCAGTATTTGTCATAGCGCATGTGTCATAGCCTGATAGTGTATGTGTATTTGTATAGAGATGCCTGTGTTGTTTCTCTTCTATCTTTTACATATTTTTAAACCACAGCGTATACAGAGCGTTGGACATATCTTAAGCTGTATGTCCCTGTAGTACAGTATATTAATTAATTAATTTTTTTTTTTTTTTTTTTTTTTTAGTAGCTTAGATATATCGTTAGATGATGCTAATGGGCATATATATTATAACTGAAGCAACATTAATTTGATGTTAGCTGTTAGGGCACTGAAGCATCGAATATGCTATTATATCAGAAGGTGGCGTGTTTGAACTTTGAATCCCATTATTTGCGGTTTTTCAACAAATTTTTCTCTTTATTTTTTTTCATTAACTAATCCTAAATTACAAGGAGAATACCACGCAGGTGATGAGGGTGGCAGACGTCTTGTATTCCATTTTCGCATTGATTATGGACATAGTCAAACATACCTTAAAAAAATTTAATAGGCTGTAATAGTTAGTATTCAAGAGCACTAGGACAAATCTATAAGATTTAGTACATGTGCGCTTCCAAGTTGACTTTCTTACTCAGCTTAATTTTTTGTTGAATAATCAATTTTTTTGTAAAAAAAAAAATAAATAAATAAATAAAAAGGATAATACTATTAATTGGCTGCTCTCATTCTAGTAAAATTGATTTGTTTCCTGTATGTAACCTTTTTTTGGGAGGTGAGGAGGGGCAATGATTTAAAACAACAATTTTAAATTATCAGTGAATTTAAAAAAATAATAATTATTTATCTTGAGTTTTGGGGAGGGGAGTAGTAAAATCACCTACATTTCGTATTTGTATAATAAATAAATGGGTATTGCGTTTACTTTCTACTTATTAGCAAACTGTTAAAAACTATCTTTACGCGGGGAATGGAGTTTGATAAAAACTTCTTTTCCCCCCCCAAAAAAAAAAAAATTAATGAAAAATATATTTAATTTCAATTGCCATTTTCGCTCCGGCGTACCTTAGAAAAACAGCTGGCTACGCCACTGCCTCTCCTCCAAACCGGTAAGTGCAACTGAAGGGCTCTTACATGTTAGGTACCGTACCCGAAGAAATTATAGAAAATTAAGTTTAGATTATCGGTAAACTTTTCCTAATTCATTTTTTACTCAAATGAAGATTTAACAAAAGGAGGAGGAAAAAAAACGAAATATTTAGTTGACCTACTTTTCCATTAACCTGAGAATACGATAATAATTATGAACAACACGTTACTCGATTTAAACGTTGAACTTTTTCGCAAAGTCTATCTATTTTTGTTTTTTTTTTTTTTGTTGTTTTTTCTTTTCAGTACACAGTTAGTAACTTGTTACAAAAATAGAGAAATTAATTCCGAGTGCTAAAAGCAAGAAGGCATAAATTATGGAAGCTGTCTGTCTCGTGATCTTCGAGTGCACCTATTCAACGGTATCGTTACAGACAAGATAAGAAAAACGAAACGAGGAAGCGCCAGCTCATCATCAGTTAATAGTGTTATCAATTTTTTTTTTTTTTCTCCAATTATTCGACTTCCACGCATTCGATTCGTACGTGCACTCGTCGTTTATAATGGTGATAAGACAGAGACGGGTGTAAAAAAAAAAACTTTCATAACCTTGTAATAATTTGAAATCGAAGTACGCAGCAAATAGTGTACGGTGTACGACGTATTTATTTTTTATAGCTCAGGAAAAAGTAAAAAAAAAAAAAAAACGAAGTACCATTCATTTTCACTTTAAACAAATTTAGACATCACGTGGATCAATGCACATTTTTTTTTTCGTACGTTTTCGTTTGCACGTAAACATTATAGGTTTTGACAAATGTACGTCGTTATACAGGTAGGTAGATAGGTACCTACTACCTACCTATCAATCTGAGCTACGGCTTTCGAAGCGTGGCGTGGTATTGGCACTCTTGAGTGCAATGGTGCAACTATCAGTATTAATTTAGGTTCGAAAATTGAACGACGTCACACATAGGAAAACGAAAATCCTCTTCATACGCGCAGTCGAGGCTTATTCCTTGGGGTGGACAATTACTTCACGGTATTAATAAATACTGTGCCTCGAAATTAGAACAACCAATGTCACATTTTGGCTGTTTTTGAGTTAGTAGCACCATAGAGTTTCTGAATGTGTCTTCCATACGATGTAAAAACAACCGATATCTCAACCCTCCCATAGCCCTTCTAATCAGCACCTTCAGATATACCAATGTCAAAAATGAATAGAATATTTCAGTGCCCAAACAACCAATGTAAACACTGATTGTGTATTTTGTTGATACCTGTGGTACCTGAACTGCACATATCAGCCTTAACTCTAGTCACCATTAATCGGCTCTGTGGCTGTGTGAATGTAGTTGCCAACTTTTTGTGGCGATCGAGGATGGTATTCTGCTGGTCGACAGATCTGTTCTCCGGAGTGGTAGTATACCTGCATTGGTGACCTCGATGTGAGACAGGGATAGTGCATCAGTGGCACTATCTTTCAAAACATGCTATGCCAGTGTTAGTTTCAGATTGAGGGTGTTGAGCGCAGGTAAAGCTTGAGTGGCGAATATAGGTTGAACAGGCATGAATGGAGAAGGCGTCCTCCACTCCTTTTGCACCAACTGGAGGAGGGGCACTCAAGCGTACTCGTGTTCCACCATCTTTCGAAATCTTATTGCTCTCCACTATACTGGGGGAAGGTGGTGTGGTATCTGAACTGCACATATCAGCCATAACTCTCGCCACCATTAATTGATTCTGTGGCTGAGTGAATACTCTTGCTGACTTTTGGTGGCAGTTGAGATATTTTGCTGGTTGATAATTTTATTCCTCATACTGGCAGAATACCAACAGTATCAGTGTCTTATGTGAATGGAATATTATAAAGACCAAGACAACTAATGTGTACATTAGTTATTTTAATTTCTGAAATGAGTAAAATAGTATTAATAATCACATTTTCACAAGATCATAATTTTTTTTCACTCTCATTGCCTCTAGTAACAACAACAAACATTATTTTATCCAAAATTCATGTTTTAAGCATAGTTCAACCATAAAATTTAATTTAAATAACCGATGTTTCATTTTTACAAATTTAAGGACCAAAGAAGAACAACCATTGTCATTAATTTTAGCTTTTATCATTAAAAATTACAAAAAAACAAAATGTAATGAAATACATATAGCTATGACCATCAAATACTAAAATCTTAGCTCAGTCTATAGATACAGCCCAGAATTATGAAGCAATGAAGTTGGTAACAAATATATAATTGAGTTTTTCTCAAAACTTGAATTTATGACATTGGTTATTATAATTCTAAGTCACAGTTATAATTTTCCTCACTTGAAAACAAGAAAATAAAAAAAACTATAGTTAAGCATACAACTCCAGCTATTTTTGAAGGATTTATTACAGCGAATTAGTGCACGTCGTCTTTTTTTCCATTTCTAAAGAGTATGGCATCTTCAGTCCTTCCCAACAGGGACACCAATAATTATCAATAAGCATAGCCTAGGTTAGATGACCTCTACAGTTCCTCCTAAAACTCGACCTTATAGGCGTTTCACTTTTCTCCATAAGAACTGATAAGATTGATTTGTGTTAAAAATTCTGAAAGAATGTCAATTAAATGTTCGTATTCAACATTTCCAAGGAATAGAAACAAATAAACATAAGGAACCTAAATATTAACTTCTATTGACATTAACCCGGTTTTCGGTTGAATAAACATATTCAAGAATATTGTTTTCTTTGCTCTCTTCAAGCTAATTCAATTATTCAGCATCTCAATTCATCTATATATCTACTTCATTGTACGGAGTGTTAGCTTGATTTCGATCTGCTTGTAATTGCAAAATGAAAAACTAGCGCAGAAAGCCTCGCTAGAAAAAGTAGGTTTGCGAGAGAAAGAATTATGTATTTTGATGGTCACATTGATTCTCTGTAAGTTTATTTACATCAATAGTATGTTCCGATTGTGTGGAATGTGATAGCTGCTGACAAAATATTAGACAATGTGAAATTTAAAAGCATTAGTTCTTCAAAAAATGAAAAATTAATTAAGATTTTAAAGTACCTGTGGTACATAATCATATATTTTAAAATAAAACCAAAGAAATATAATAAAGTTATGAAAAAATAAAAAAAATAAAAAAAATAAAAAAAATAAAAAATATGATCATGTGGTTAATTTTTGTAAAAAAAAAAAAGTTCATGCAAATTAGAAAGAAAAAAATTGATAGCATGCTACAATAAATTAAGATAACGAATATTTATTTCAAATTTCGTACATGCATTTTATGACCAAAATAAAAATATAAATGGCGGTACCGGAAGTACCCCACTACAATGGATTAAAATAAATATTTACTTCGAATTTCGTCGCTATTTGTTCAAAATTGAGCATTTTATTGATAAAATAAAAACAAAAATGGTGGTACCAGAAGTACCGTCCGGCAAATCCGCACCAAAATCAATAGTTCTGGTCCTTAGCTTAGTTAAATGTTCGTACCAAATTTTTTGATTATCGGACAAAAATTATGGAACAAGCAATTGACTTATATATATATATGAATTTGAGTTATTGGTGCCAGAATTTTCCTGAGGTCATGAAACAAAAAACGTACCCACACCCAACCCTGGAGGCTAATACCGTGCCAAACGTAATAAGAAATAAGTAGATTTTCTAAAGAAAACCTACTTAAAAATCTTGGTACTGACATCGATTACCTTATCCATGACAATTGGCGCGTTTAAAATTTCATGGTAAAGTATACAATCACAAAGCATTGTAGCACTAATTTCTGTCTTTCTTATACTGCGTTCTTACCATACCTATAGGCTAATGCTTAGGTGGTCATTTAAATAGCCTACGTGATAATCTCACCGGAAATCACTCAAATATAGCAGTAGAATAACTTAATATCTTTATGAGATTGATTTTCTTTCGATTTTAAAATAATGTAAACCCGTAGGTACGTACCTGTAGGTAATTATGGTTAGACAATGACTGCGGTTAGGAGAGGAATCTGCGTAAAAATGTTTGTTCCTCAGAAGTAGGTAAGTGAGTAATACGTAGAAAAATCGAGGTTTTCCTGAGAATAACTTCATTAAAGGAAAATTATTCGGGTCATGGATACAAACAATGAACAGTTCTTCAAGTAAATAATATAATTATATTAAATTTTTAATCTTGTACTAAAACCAGTGGCGAAACAATGGCAAGATTCGACTATTTTTGGTGAGTTTTTCTCGATGAGCAGTTAACGTGGTTAATAACCCACTGCGTACCATTACGATCGATACTTATGTCATAATGTCGTCGATATCTGCAATCTAAAATGTTAAGTTTTTACCAGACTACTGTTTCCGCTTTAGGTGTCACCTCGGTCGTTTGAACTAAACTCCTAACCATCGAACTTGGGCAAACTTGGATCCCTAAACTAAGTTATAAGTATCATCATATAAAATCCTGAACGCTAAATGTAGTCTCCAAACTCAGACAACTAATTTCCACTCCATTAACTCATAATAACATTGCAACTTGCGGATTGAAATTTTTTCAGATGAACTGACTCAAGAAATAGGTACCTACTTCGCTCAACATGAAGATTCATGATGAGTAAAAATAGCTTTTTGCAACACGCGTACGAAATGCTGCATTCTCGAGGCATGTATAACTGGATGAAAATGGCCAATTTCAGAACTCTTACTTTTATCACTCTTTTATTTTCTTTTTCTCACTCTATAACTTTTTTTTCTCTCTCCTTAATTCGTTTTCTCACTCCTCAATCCTTTTTCTCACACCATCTTTTATTTTTTTTCCGCCTAATCGGTTCCTCAGATTCCTCCACACCGTTAAATGTCTTTTCTTTCATTTAAATTATTTATAATTTTTTTTCTTTAAAATTTTCTCTGTCATAACCGGAATTTGACCCAAAAACACGCAGGTTTTTTAGCCTCTGGTTAAAATACAGTATTCCGTACACTCGTTGCGAAAAATATTGTTCATATTCTTCACAACTAGGCCAGAGTGAGTAATTTATCAACTCGTGCAATTATCGTACTCGCCACTCGTTGAAAAATTGCTAACTTTCCACCCTAGTTGCGTAATAATATACTATTTTTTCTATCATTTTCCGCGAAACCATGACCTTGCACACATTAGCACCATCAAAAACCAAGACCAGCTGAGTGTGTATGAACAGGACCAAGACGAACCCAGCAAGAACAATACCAAATACCAATACTTAGAGTAAAACTTTGTCAGGTAAGATGCTTGAACAAGACAAACTTACAAATAAAAAATCTGCTAAAAATACGATCAACGAAAAAAAAAAGAAAAAAAAAGAACGCACCTAAATAGTGAGTTTAATTTAAACTTCAATAATCGTAAAAATCTTGGAAGCAAGACCAACGATTAGACCGAGACCGAAATCAAGATTGACTGTGTAAGGGTGCGTATACATTTGCGAGCAAAATGCTTGCGAACCGTTTGCGAACCGCTCGCAAGCACCATGTTCGCGTAATTGATACAACGTTTTTGCGTCGCACGAACTGCTTGCGAACCGTTCGTTCGTCGCTCGTTGTGAACCGCCGGAAGTAGGTTTTTTCGACGAACACAAAGGATGTTCGCAGTTCAGTTGGGACGGCGTTCGTGTGCAGTTTATTCATTTTTGTGTTCGCGAGCTTATCAATAAAACCGCGCCACTCATCACCAACATTGTTTTATTTTCTTCACGAGAAGTCATCATGTTTCCAACTGCGGATGGTTCGCAGTTAGTTCGTCTCTTTTCCCTGGTTCGCTAGATGCTTGCGAACTGTTCACTGAAATAATATTTTATCTCTCGAGCATCTAATAAACTGTTCGCAAGCATTTTGCTCGCAAATGTATACGCACCCTAAGACTAAGTCCAACACCAACAATGTAAGATTCAGGTTGACGCACGCAGTGGTATCGACTATTCGTCTTGATCTTGTTTTTTTTCTTATCGCTTTTAAAGGTGCAAAAACGAACCACGGCGAAGTTTCCATTGTTTCACTTTTTTTTCGGATGTTTTTACTCCATTTATGAGAACTTTTGTTCTTTCCATAAAATTAACTAAGAATAATAAATACCTATTGAAAGGGAACTGAAAAACTAGCCTTTCACTAAAATTTCAACATAGCCCGACCATTTGCATTTCACGAGGTAAAGGTATTCAAACTATTTTCACATTTTTGGCCATTTTCAGTCGAATCATTCTACTTGAAGATAAGGTGCGATGAACACGAAATTATTTTCTCATATCAAGCAAAGAATACGTTACTACATGGTAATCGGTATCGTCGTTATTTCACGTTTGGCTGATCTTTCTACGTATTTTCAGACAGTGAATATTTATAGGTTACTACGTATACGTATTCTAAGAATAATCGACAAACGCCCAAAAATCGAATGACAATCGTACGAACGTTTCGTTATCTTTAGCTACAAGACGATATTTTTGAAATTGTCAGAAGTTCAAGTTGATACGTCAACAACATCGTAGGTATCTATACCCACCAGGCACCTACACTAACCACGTGAAAAACTGAATTCGTTTTAATCAGCCAGTTTTGCTGATTGAGCGAAAACATTTCAGATTATGTAGAATCATCGCTGGTTGCATACCATTTTCCTAATTTTTATGTGACGAACATAATTCTGCATTGAACGTAACACCCGTAGTACCGAGAAGAGATAGAAATCTTATTTTAGAAAATGGCCATAGTTTGTTTTTTCTCACTAATCGTTAGGGATGAGCGTCTTGAATAACATACTAAAAGTCTCAACCCCCACCCCGCCTGCTACGACGGGAATTATGGAAAATGTGCGCCCCAAATCAGTTGTTTGCCATTTTCTCGAGAAATATTGACTATGGCGGGAGAATAATTCAGTCAAAAAATATTTAACGTTATATTAGTCATAAAAAAGGTTCTTATCACTTTTTCTGTAGGATGCTTCCCAATACTGAAAAGTAAGCCTGAAAAATACGACTTTTTATACTCGGTGTTGGAAGCTAAATACCAGAAATGTATAAATTTTACCAGTTAAAACTTAGTACGAAATTCGCAATAACTCCAAAACTATTGGTCCTATCGACTTGCGGTTGATTTCATTCGATTCGGCGCTAAAATATACGAATAATGTGATATATGTTACGTTGTTCCAGCTGAAAATTTCAACTTTATTTTTCTGCTTTTTGACGTTGTCACATGGAAATTAGACGTACAAAAGATACCATCCCACCATACACGAAAGAAATAATGCCCTATACCTAGAGCAGAGTGGTCATAATTCATTTAACCTGATTCACTGCCAATGGATTACGATTAGGTATAAGTTGCGCATAAGTTTTCGGTAAATAACGTTCGAATCTCGTTTCATCAATTCTGTTATAGAGTAGGTATCCTATACGCAGAATATCTGATTTAGTTCGATTAACTCGACTAACTCGTTCAGATGTACGTATAGTTTTTGAAAAATACACTCCTTCGATATTCAGTAGCCTAATGTCGAAATGAAGGGAGCTGTAAGAGCCATATTCCTGACACTGCTGCACAGTGGCGTACACATAAATCAAGATTCTGGGATGGGTTTTCAACAAACCGAAGAAAAACAACAAAAATAGCCTAATAAGTAGGTATTGACGTAATTTATAATAATTTCGTGTTAAGGGCGCAGAAAGGGTTTGAATCCCCGAATGCCTCCACAACTACGTCGCTGCTGTAACACAAAACAGACGTTTATTCGACAGCATGTCAGCATTGGTACAAAATATTTGGATTTACATAAAATGAGTGAGAATAAAGTTTCAAATTATCAGCTTCCACACCGTTAGCCATCATGATATAATATTAATAATACAGAAAAATTTTCATCCACATTAATTTTTTGCGTTTATTCGTAACCGAAATCCTAACATAATGCTTAGGCCAGACTCGTACGCAGGCCTAAATTCTGTTTTCCAGAACAGATGTCTGAAGACCGTTCTAACAAATAAAACCAACGTTTTATGATCAAAGGAGTCAAACATAGTCACCCTCTTCTGTTTCCAAAATGAAATGCAATGGTGGTTAAAGTCTCATTTTTGAGAACGTAGTGCCCAGAGCAATCCTGAATATAATTCTCAACTCTTTGAAATTTAATGACATCTAATTCTAGTATTTTCGGTTTTTATTCGACAAAATTATCATACAGTTTTTCTTTCCCTGGATTGGCGGAGATAAAACTTTGAAATAATACGCGAACACACAGAGGTTCGCCGCTCCCAACCCATTTTTCACTGTGCAAATATGGAAAATTAGTCCTTTAAATTAATTTTTTGTCTGTAATTCAGTCAGTACTGCTTTTGCTTTAATAATAACTCAGACAAAACTAAATAGGTATCCACATTCGATGTTCTTTTATAGAAGAAAATAGTAACTCAATATTAATTTTCTTATGCGTTTTTTCCAACATTGAGATGAAGCTGATTAAGATCTTTAATTCCAAGTACATCTAGTAACAATAAATAATAAATAAATATAACTATACCCCAAAAGCAAAAACCGATAAGTCACTTTTAATAAAAAATGAGATTTTGGCTCATTCCGGGAGTGCTTACAGAAACTCATCGATAGCTGCAAACTTTTTTACTTTCTCTCAGTTTGTTCCTGTTCTATGGCTGTTCAAAGTCTGACACGTTTTAATGGAGTTAAAATCAACCCCAACATTTTTACATCTTAAATGGGACAAGACTGAGTTCGCAACATTTTGAGATTTTTAATGAAAATTTCATTAAATAACACAATATTTGGTGGTTTCGTTTTTCACATAGTTAGAAAAGTAGTGGACTAAAAATTATGTGCGACCATGCTGTTGAAATATTCCTATAAATCAGATTTTGTCATCTGAAAAAAGTGAATTTATGACTTACTGGTTTTTGTTTTTGAGTTCTTCTTAACTGGATTATTTTGAAAAATAATAACAATTTTTCATCCTCATTTTTTACTAATTAGGTGCATTGTGAACCAGTATTGCAAATAACTGATTTTTTTTAATCTGAATTAGAAAATTGTGTTAAGCAATTTTTTATCGAGTTATTTTTGCAGAAAAATTACCTGTTCATTTATATTGATGGAAATATGGCCGAAAAATTAATTTGGAAAACACACTTTCCTAATTTGCTGCAGTGACCAACAGGAGGGAGGCTAAGACTTTGATAAGTCGTTTTGAAACTTCATCCACACACCTTTTTACTTTGTCGAATAAAAACTTTAAAATACCTACTCGAATTATTAATAAAATTCTAAAAAACTCAGAATCTAATTGAGGTCGCTCTTGAAACCGTGCAAGTCGATGCTCTTTTGACTTGGTCAGGAGGCTGTGATTAGACTGATCATTATGGTATCCTTTTTCTTTAGTTTGTGGAGAGGGAGACCCCTGTCAGCCATACTAAGGGCTATATTCACAAACGTTACTTTAACCTCCCATCATTTAAATTTCACTTTAAAAAAGTTTTTTGCACAATTTCGTACTTAAAAATGTGGGAACATTGTATTTCTCATGAGAGTTCTGATGTGAAAATAAAATGTTACCACATTCTTACATACAAAATTATGCCAAAAGTCATTTTTAAGTGAGGTGTAAGTGAAGGGAGATTAAAGTGACGTTTGTTATTATGTGTAGTGGCAGTGACACTACAGTTGTTTTGGCACTTATATTTAATGTGGTTTAACATCCAAGGGACATGAAAATATACGTCATCACACACCTATCTCGCACACTAGATCCTTAAAGACTACGGCAACCTCCTCAGCCCAGTCACTCGCCTACCTACATTTCTTCAGTAGGCAAGTTCCCTTTACGCCCGCCAGGCACGCAGGAGATCGTGAGTGTTCCCACCCACGATAATATGGACCTAAGAATTCGTTTTATCTAAGAGAAAGTTTTGGGGAGGATTTACGAAACACAGCATGCATATTAATATTACGCAGAAGTTAGATTATGCTGACAATAATTTTTTTTTCAATTTCAGGGATCAGTTTCTTTAAATTATGATTGTCTAAAAAAAACAAAAAAAAACCTGTTAAACCGACAGTTTTTATATCCTTGACTTTTTATGTTTTTGTTTTCTTTAAAGAGGGTAAGATGAAAGCGTGGTTGACCTGCCTCACTAATTGATGAACAGAGGTTAGTCATTGCATAAGTACGTTAATGTTGCCTGTCGTTTTGCATATTTTGTATAATTAAGCGTACGAAATGATCGAAACCAGTAGGTAATTATCATGAAAGAACAAACGTGCGAGTGATGAATTTATGAAAGATACAAATGATTCTACAGAATTCATGAACGGTGAGCATGTATACGTCTTCTAACGAATGGCAACATAATGTTTATCAAAAGAATAGAATACAATCAATATAGGTATAATGAATAGCGAATAGGCAATCCGAAGAACTGTACATCGGATTGACAAGTTCAGTTTTCACGAATTTTAAATAGCCTATTCGAATAGGCGTCCCGAGTAAAAACGAGTTTCAGTCTGTGTGCTCTGCAGGAAGACGTCCATTTTAGAGATAGCATACCTGTGAAAAATATTGAATAGAACGAGGTAGGCAGAAAATTAAATTTGCACATTATGTGTAAAATTTTTTTACTAACAGTGGCAAACGAAGAAGTTTAGGGTGTCATTGCACTTTTTGATCCCTTTGATAGAGCCTCCCAATAATAAACGCCAGAAGATGATGAAAAATAATAGGAATCACAATATTAAACGTAGCAAAGATGAGAATTCTTACAGATATTCTAGCATCAGACTTTCTCTTCAAGACAAAAAGAGATGGAAAGAGAGAAGAATTATCCTTTTCAATCATACCAAAATAATCGCAGTACAAAGGTGAAAGCATATTGAGTTTTTATGGTTACGCATCTTCCATCAAAGTAGCCTTCATTTTTGAGTTTTCATAGAAAATATTTTTCAAAATAATATGAAAATGCATTTGTTAGGGACCAAGCTCCATATCCAGAATTATTTCCGCCAGTTTTTTCATACTTTTGTTGTTTCGTATAAAGTTATTCTTGTGTTTTCAATTTTTTCGTATCACAATAAATGAAAATTATGATTCTCGAGTCTCTAATTCAAACAACCAACGAGGAAATCAAACTGAGCTCAAACTGCACCAGAGTACATAATCTACCTGCGTCACTCTTGAAGAAGAAGAAAGTCATGAAAGAAAAATCCAAAACTAGGGAATGTCCTTTGAAGAAAAGCACCACTTTGTGGTATGCCAACCAGGGTGGTAACACGCCACAAACAAAACCTCATTGGCTGCACAAAATCTTACTAACCACAACTTTACAAACTCACCTGAACTCACAAATTGTGGAATTCTGAAACAATCGAAGTCTAAATTTTGTAAAATAAATGGATTTCTGACTACAAAAATCCTGCTCAGACAGCAGCCAGAGTTACCAAATTTCAATTTTTCCTGGGTATTATTAATGGAGTTCCATACTTAAAAGATAGATTTCCTTAATAGTCGTAATCTTTTGACCTAACATTATCGTTAACCTTGAAATCAATTGAAATATATGAATTTTCCTACAACATTACCACCTTGCCTAACAAGTTGTTTTTATAACATAAGAAAAACAATATGTTATCGAGTTTAAATTTTTACGATACATTGTTCGGACCTATATGTGCAAGTCTGATAAAATTTTTTTGCTTATTCCTCAAATAGTGTCTGAGAATACTGGAAAAGAAAAAATTTCTTGAAAAGTGGTCGTTTTCAGGATTTTGAGGAAGCTACAAAACAGATATAGGACCAAAATTTTCGCAAAATGTGGTTCATACGTTGGACCAAATCTGACAGGTGTTTGATGCTTATTTGTTCATTAGTTTCCGAGAAAATAGGAGAATAAAAAATTTCTGGAATAGATGTTTTTCCACGATTCTAAGAAAACTAAAAAAAAAATAACGAGCTGAAATTTTAATGGGACAGGTAGTCCCTGTATAATCTCAAGATTGATTAAAGATCGGTGTCTATTAGTTTAGCAGTTTCTGAGAAAACTGGAAAGGAAAAAGTTGCTGGAGAAAATATTTTGAACACATTTTTGAGAAAACCACAAAAAAAGTTGTGGGTGTGTGCGTACATATACACGACACCACACAAACACCAATCAGGTCGGTTGCGTATATACGTAGTAGTAGTATGTGCGGGCCGAGCCCAGTAACAAATAAGCTGCATAGACGAAATATACAGCCGTGAGCGCAAAAAGATAGTTCGCGGGTTTTACCCCGCTGGCCCGCTAGGTGGTCGACGAGTGTGTGAGACACACTCGTTCGTCATCGACCACCCGTCTCCACGCCACTCTCCTCCTAGTAAGTTTCCGAGGAAACTTACGGTGACCTGTGACGCCAGTCAAGTGTGGCGCAGCGTTCACTACTACGATCACGGATACCGTTCACGTAGTAGGACCGCCAGGTCTCTTCGGTTTGGGCTTGCCGAAGTTGGCTGGGAGGGTGGGATGGGAAGGATGTGTTCGGGGCGCTCGAGGCTGGGGAATAGGGTTAACTCGAGTTTGGTGCCTTATGAGCGGAGTCTGGGGACGAGACGTGGGAATGCTCATAAGGGGTGGCGGATAGGTAACTGGTGCCGCCATTAAAGGCGACATTACCATGGCCGGAGGATAAACCGGTGCCGCAAGTTGTAGATGCGGGGGAATGGGAATTCCGGGCGGTGGCATTACAACTTGTGGGAGTGGCATCGGGGTTGTCGCTAGGGCGAGCAACAGGGCATTGTGTGCTGCAAGCACAGCGGCAGTGAATTGCTCCCACGGCTGCAGGGATTGATTCTGCGGTACAGGAGGAACCACCGGTTGCAGTACAGGGGACTGTACCACAGACAGGGCGGACTCCTGTACGGGAGCCGGTAATGGAGCAGGAGTTTGGGTACGGGTTTTGCCGCGTCTTTCGTCCTGTTTGAGCTCCATGTAAGAGAGACCGCGAGCGCGAGCTTCACGCCGGGCGCAGCCCCCTGCCTTACGGTTCAAACGGGGACGTTTCGCCGGTTTATCAACAGCCGGGGGACTCTTGTCAAAAGAGGTGGAAGGCTGTGATTCGGGGACTTTCTGGGGTTGGAGTAGGGTCAACGTCCATCGCTGTCTCTTCCGCAGTAGTCGGTACAACCGAGGGGCGAAGTAACGGCGACTTGCCTTTTGGGACTGACAATGAGGCTACTGGTGCCTCCGCGACTTTGGAAGTCGACGGTTGGGGGGACCGCTTTGTTGCTGCAGACGGACGTTTAAAACCGCTGGTACGCAACGTAGCAGTCGCTTGCGCTCGGCGTTTCCGGAAAGGAAACAGTTCAATCTGTTGAACCGTCTTGAGCGGTGGGAATTCCCCAGAGGGGAGTCCCACCGAGGAAGACGGTTGAGGACCGGGCGAAGGTCTCTTAGATTGAACGCGCTGTACGACTTCAGCGAATGTGCGGGTGTCAATCCGCGCATTGCTTAATTGTACAGCGGTCCGAGCGTGAGGTGGCGTTTCCAACGAATACGCGGTCTTCCTAGGGAGCGGAACGAAGATTCGAGAACGAGAGCTACGGGCAAGGCCACGCTGTACGATCTTGGAGCCCCGCGCCGCTGCTCCAGGAGCAGGCCGGTATTGTCGAAGTGGCACACCTCGACCCCTGGCAGCAGACTCCACCCTCTGCCTCAGCGTCGATCGCCGTTGCTGTACTCGAGAAGGAGTACGGCGTGTATCCTCTTGTGCAGATCCGACAGAGGTAAGCGTCACGGGTGACGCCGATACTTGATCGGACGTAGAGGGTACAGGAGATTTCTGCTTCACCGGTGGAAAGGTGGCAGTAGCCGTGGTGGAAGGAGACGGGGCAACGTCAGCTGGTGACGTCGGGGAGGAAAAGGTGGGAGAGGGGGAGCGATGGTCGTCTGCACGAAGGGACGACGGTTCATCGCCGTTACCACCCTCTGTTAATGGGGGAGTAGCCCTTAAAAGGGCTGTTTCTTCATCTTTGGAAATATCCGGAATGCTAGGGGAAAGACGCTCTTGGGACATATCGCCAGTCTATTACGCTCCGTGAGATATTATTAAAAGCGCCTGTTGTGTAGCATTTGATGAAGAGTATATAACAGCCGAGCACGTCAAGAGAAGAGTGAGTGTCTAAAACACGAATTTCACTCGTTTTCTTGACCGTAACCGCCGTTTATTTTCGTCTCGTAAACACGAACGAAGTTGCGGTTGCGGCAGCTGTTGTTGCACATTATTACGAGTTCGTTTTGTAGGCGGGGCCTGTTCGTCTTCCGAGGAGGAAGACGCGTCGTATTTATGCGACTGGGTGGCGCCACGAAACAATTTTTGTAATACGTCGTCGTCTACAACGCTTGACTTGTCGTCAGTTGCGTGAGCCGACTCGGACGAGTGTGGAAGAGGAAGGGGAATCGCAATCGGTTCGTCGTCGAGTATAGTGTCAGCTGTTCGACTAGAAGACTGACCGATGGGGTGCGATTGTGTATTTTCCTTCGATAACGCTTCGGGAGGCGATTCTTTATTTTGATCGTGTGTATTTACGATCGGGGAAGAATCGAGCGTGTTGTCTGTGTGTGAAGACAACGTCGAAGGTTGGGGTGAGGCATTCGGGGGTGAGTCGTCGTTTTTAGGTAAGACGACCTCAGATGACAAGTCAACTGTCGGTCCCGAAGGATCATCGACGGAAGTTGAGTCATCTGGGTCGGCTTCTATGTCTGTGTAGACATAGGCCGACTTTAGGCGATCGATTGATACGCGTGTGTGTCGTCCTTGTATGTCAATCTCGAACCATTTATCCGTACGGTTGAGGACTTTGTATGGTCCGGAGTACGGTGGGTCGAGTGCCTTACGAGGTGTATCAACGCGTAGCCATATGTTTTGGGCTGATTTTAGATCAGCGGGGACGTATGAGGGGGAATCGCCGTGGTTGCGGGTGATTTGGGTGAACGCATTCGCGCTTTCACGAATGCGTTGAGGAAGGTTAGTGCCGTCGATGTGAGTGACGACACTTGGTGGGCTGTCTTCAAAGAAATCAGCCGGGAGACGGAGCTCTTCACCATAAAGGAGTTGGGCTGGGGATACGCCGAGGTTGGAGATGACTGTCGAGCGTAGGCCGAGAAGAATGAGAGGCAAATCGGCTGCCCATTCTCCACGCGAGTCTTTGGAATTCTCGCGGGCCATGATGGTGGCTTTGAGAGTTCGATGCCAGCGCTCTATTTTGCCGTTCGATTGGGGGTGATACGCCGTAGTTGAGATTTTGTGTATTCCCAACTGGCGCGCAACCGAGTTGAATAAAGCGCTTTCGAACTGGCGTCCCTGGTCCGTCGTTATAGTTTCGGGGACGCCGAAGGAGGACACCCAGTGTTGGACGAAGAGTGTTGCCACTCGATCCGCGGAAATATCCGTTGTCATGATGGCGTGAGGCCATCGTGTGGTGCGGTCAATCATTGTCAGACAATGACGAGGACCGCTAACCGTCGGCAACGGACCCACGGTATCGATGTGCACATGCTTTAAGCGATCGGTAGGGCGGAAAGCTTAGAGAGGGGCTTTGGTGTGTCTACCGATTTTAGCTTGTTGGCATGTGGTGCACTCTTTCGACCAACGTAGGCAATCAGATCGTAGGCCAGGCCAAATGAATCAATTAGAGATCAGACGAGCAGTTGTCCGGCCACTCGGGTGCGAGAGCCCGTGAATCGAATCGAAGATGGTTCTCCGATATTTGGCGGGTACGAAGGGTCGTTTTTTCCCCGTGGACGTGTCGCACGTTAAGAGTAACATGTGTCCAGGTACTCTGAACGATTCGAGGATGAGGGCAGAGTTGGGGTCTGCGAGGTATTGGGCGAGTTGAGGGTCGTGTTGTTGGCAGAGGGCCATTTCGTGGTATGGCACAACACAGGGAGAGGTAATGGCGGAGATTGATATACGTGACAAACAATCTGCGGCTATGTTGTCCTCTCCTTTGATGTAGCGAATATCCGTTGTGAACTGCGAGATGTACTCAAGTTGATTTTGCTGGCGTGGTGAAGCTTTCTCGCACGCCTGAAACAGGGCAGTCGTGAGGGGCTTGTGGTCCGTATAGACGGAGAAAACACGCCCTTTGACCAGGTTACGGAAGTGCTTCACTGCTGCAAAAACAGCGAGTAATTCGCGGTCGTATGTCGGATATTGGCGTTCGGTGTCAGATAATTTGCGGGAAAAAAATGCCAAAGGCTCTAGCGATCCGGCACCGTGTTGATAGAGGGTAGCCCCTATCGCGTGGTTAGACGCGTCGGTTGCCAAGATGAGTTGTTTGGACTCGTCAGGATGCGCCAAAAGAGCAGCATTTGCTAACGCCTGCTTTAGGTCGCGGAAGGTGGTTTCGGCAGTGTCAGTCCAAATTATCGGGGTTTTGTCACGTTTTTTGTTGGAGTGGATAAGCGCGAAAAGTTTACTCTGAATGTGAGCGCAATGTTTAATTGTACGCCGGTAGAAATTCACCATTCTGAGAAAGCGCCTAAGGTCATGAACGGTTTTGGGAAGTGGGAAATCGAGTACAGCTTGGACACGTTCGGGGGTAGGTTTGATACCTGAGCTGTTGACTCGATGGCCAAGGAAGGTGAGCTCTTCACGTTCATGTTCGGACTTGTTACCGTTGACAGTGAGGCCAGCGTTGTAAATACGCCGTATGACCTCGGTAACACGCTCTTTGAGTTCATCGGGGTTGGAGGTGGTAATGAGGATGTCATCAATGTACGAGTAAGCGTAGTCGATGTCTCGCAATAATCCATCAATGTACCGTTGGAAGGTTTGGGCGGCGTTTCGAAGTCCAAAGGGCATATAGGGAAATTCGTAGAGACCGAAGGGGGTTATAACGGCTGTCTTGGGGATGTGTTCTTCGGTCATCGGGACTTGGTTAAACGCCCGCACGAGATCTAATTTGGTGAATAGTTTGGCACCAGCTAGTCTGGCGTGGAAATCCATAATATTCGGGACAGGGTACTTGTCGGGGATAGTTCGTGCGTTGAGTGCTCTGTAGTCACCAAGCATGCGCCATGTTTTGTTGGGTTTCATGTGCATATGCAAGGGGGATGACCAGGCACTTTTGGAGGGTCAGCAGTCACCACGTTCGAGCATGGTTTGGAAGGAAAGGCGGGCTGCCTTTAGCTTCTCGGGATGTAGACGACGGGCACGGCAAAACACCGGTCGACCTACAGTTTCGATATCGTGGGTGACTTCGGTAGGGGAAATCCTCTGGCGTAAGCCTTCTTTACCGGTTACGCCGGGAAATTTGTCGAGGATTTTTTGGAATCGACTATTTGAGTCGGCGATGGTCAGGCAAATCTCCGGGGGATAGTCGATGGGTCGGGGTTTACCTACAACGGCAAGTCCAGTGGTCTTATCAAGGAGGTGCCCTTCGCTGACATCGGGAAGCAGTTGGTAATGGCTGAGGAAATCTGCTCCGATGATGGGATCAGCGATATCGGCGATGATGAAGGCCCACTTGAATTCGCGGCGAAGGCCGAAATCTACCTGCACCAGCTTAACTCTGTAAGTACTAATTGGAGTTTGGTTCACAGCGTAGATTTGGAGCTTAGCGTTGCATTTCCGGTCTTCAGCGGTTGGAGGTATAGCCGATATCTCCGCGCCAGTGTCAACCAGGAAGTGATGCTCGCTAAGCAGATCTTCCACGAATAGACGGACTGAATTGAAAACGAGTGGGAGTGCCGTCTTGACTGATTCGTTTACTCGTTTCCCGAATGGGTAGGGGATTTGGAATCACAGTGGTTGCGATTTTGGGGTTTGTCCCACCATGAACATGGGGGGTCAGAGCAGTTGCGCGATTTCCTCCCGAACTGTTGGTGATACCAACAGTAGCCATCACGGGAATGGGAGGGAGAGCGGGTATTTACCGGTCTCTTACCATCGATGACTCGTAGCGTCGTCCGTGGTTTCGAACGACCGGAGCTAGAGTCACGAGAGCGCGATCTGTCTCTGGACCTGGCATCGCGTGAACGCGAACGCCTATGTTCAGGGAACGGGGCGGGATTTTTTGGGGGGTCGACAGAACTCACTTGTTTTCCAGCCAAGAGCTGTTGAAGCAGCTGGGTAATGGTAGCTAGTTCCGAGGAATTAGCTGTTGGTGCTGTCGACGGAGGTGCCGCGGGAGTTGCGATAGCGGAGATGGTGCTGGTCGCAGGGGATGTCGACGGAAAGGTTTGCTCGAGAGCTATTGCCTCGTCAGCTTCGAGCACTGCCTGTCGAGAGGTTGCGGGCTTTGTCATGGCCAATGTTTGACGGATATTGACTGGGAGGGATTGGAAAAGGAGGTTGCGGAGGACATCGTCATTTACTCTTCCTTCGTTTAGGGTGACGAGGCGGCGATGGTACGCCGAGGGCCTCTCGGAAGGTTGACGATGGGTGTTTTCCAACAGAGTTCTTATCCGGGTGTAGGAGGAAGGGGAAAACTCCTGTTGGATCTGGTTTCGGAGGTTTGACCAAGTGTGCAGCGAGTCGTCGGAACTGTAGAGTAATTCCGACACAGCATTGGCTACCTGGGTCGGCAAGTGGCCGGAGATCGCCAGGTAGAGTTGAGACTCGCTGGTATTGCCGCTGGCGCGAGCAAGGTTCTCGATCTGCTGCAGCCAGAGACGCACATTCTCAGCGTTGAACGGGGGTAGGCCTGTTAATAACCGTGGTGGGTGAGCTTGTAAGGAGGGAGAGGCGGTAGTTGCGGCGGAATTTGCTTCCTGCCGGTGCGATTGCCGATTGAGGATTGGGGATAACCTCAGCGTGGAACTGTCAACTGGCTGGTGCTGGTTGACCGAAAGTTCTTCGCCCGGGAGGTAATTGTCGAGGAATGGGCCTAAATTTACAAGCATAGAGGACTGCGGGATCGCCAAGTTCGTCGGTACAGTTGACGAACGCATGCTGACATGCGGCGTTGAGTGGATGGCAGACGTGGGGTTGGGCTGGTTCTCCATCCTCCTGGGAGGATTGCTGACTGTAGCCTTCGCAGGCGTCAGCGGGAGAACCAGGTCGTCGAGGGACGACGGGGTTAATTTGGAGGCCATGGAGGTGGTTGAAAACAGAGGCTAAGTTCGCACTTTCCTCGTCGGCAGCTGATTGCCGACTGTTTGTTTCTCTTTGGGATGGCTGGTTGGTACTTGCGTACTGACGTCGAGCCTGGGAAGAGGAGAGGGAAAAGTGGAAAATTAGGGTTATGGAAAGGGAAGGAGAAGGAGAACCTTCTCCGTCGGCAGCTGGGTGCCGACTGATTTTTATGGACATTGGTCGGTACTTAAGTACCGACAAGCAATGAGGGAAAGGGGTAGGAGAAGGAGAACCTTCTCCGTCGGCTGACGAGAGCCGACTGAGTTCCTTCTTCGGTTGTTGGCGGGTATGCCAACGTTTGAAGAAGGGGCGTGGTTAGGGAAAATCAGCTGGTAAGAGCCGATTGGTTGTTTCCGAGCTAGTCGGAAGCGGGTGGGGAAGGAGGTGACGGTTCCTTCCCCCTTCGACTGTAAACGTCAACAACAAAAAGAATACTTACGTCGGAGGTCACCACTTGTGGGTGTGTGCGTACATATACACGACACCACACAAACACCAATCAGGTCGGTTGCGTATATACGTAGTAGTAGTATGTGCGGGCCGAGCCCAGTAACAAATAAGCTGCATAGACGAAATATACAGCCGTGAGTGCAAAAAGATAGTTCGCGGGTTTCACCCCGCTGGCCCGCTAGGTGGTCGACGAGTGTGTAAGACACACTCGTTCGTCATCGACCACCCGTCGCCACAAAAGTAATTGCGTTTAGTTTTCAGAAAAAGTACTCCTCATGTAGGACCAGTCGTGGTAGGAGTTTGGTGTCAAATTGTTCAATCTTTTACTAGAAAATTGGTAAAACAATTGCTTTCCACATGACTCTTAAAAAACTACAAATTTTCTCCTAATTTTGAGAAATTTGCGACTGTGTGTTCATTACATTAATGAATTTAAGATTTTGAATCATAAGAAGGTATAAAATGCCGATTCCTGTGTGCATACAGGGTGTCCGAGTTTCGTTTTTCATTCGTCGATAAGATAGGTGAAGAGATGAGTAGGAGTGGAATTGAATATACGTGATGTCCGAGTCTAAAAAATTAATTTTATTGTACATTGATAACACAGGGGAAGGGGGAGTAAAAACATAAATTTGTAAAGTATAAGCAGTGTCCGAGGTGAAAAATTTAAAAGAAATTTAGTGAAACGTAAAATTGATGGTAAATATAAAAATTCATTTTTTCGTTCGTAGCAGATAACATTGGCAGAAGGGGGAAGTAAGAGATAAATTTCTGAAAAAGTAATAAGAGTGTATGAGGTGAAAAACTGATGGAAGATAAAACTAAAAGAAAGAATGAAAATTTTTTCCCGTATAATTCTCACATAGGCCTATCATTTTTCTACTAAAATTGGTCAACTAATAAATTTAAATTTTGGAGTAAAGGACGAGTAAGAGAGAGAGAGAAATTTCTGAAAGTATGATATGAGTGTATGAGGTGAAAAGTTGGTGGAAGATAAAATTTGAAGAAAGAATAAAAATTTTCCCATGCATAATTCTCACATAGGCCTATCATTTTTCTTCAAAATTGGTCAACTAATAAATTCAAATGTTTAAAATTCTCCTTCTTCCAATAAACATATTATAAATATAAAATTTGTACAGCCCGCATTGATTTTTACTTAGATAGACTGTATATTCTCTCTCCCTACAATGTTAGTATCCTGCAATTGGTAAGCAGGTACCTACCTACCTAATTAGCAGTCTACATTTAGAAAGCGGATATTTCCTCAATAACTCTAAGGCATGATGAACAAAAGAAAGTTTCTCGCATATTTTTATCGATGGGGTTTATATTGATTGATATCGGAATTTAGATGGTTGAAAAAAAAGAATTTTTATCGCAGCCTAATGACTATCATATGACCATTTCATGAGTCTTGCAAAAGATGATTTTGAAAAAACTATACAGATTTCTACATCAGTTTTTTAAGAGTGTTCCTTACGATTCCTCAACAAGTGCAAACATTTGTGTTCATCTTGATCTGTGCTACCTAGCTTATAAACGTAAAAAATTTCGGTTTTTGTTTTTAATTTTTTATAAAATTTTTACCTATTTATTTTTTAAGTAAGTATGAAAACTTTTTAATTTCATCGTAATAAATATACCTATTAATTTGATTAAATAACCATAATAACAATAAAATAAAATAAAATAAAACAAAATAATAAAAATTTCAGATAGCATCTACATCGAGAGCCGTATCAGCATCTGGCAGCAGCAGCAGTGGATCTGGAAGTGGAGGAGCTCGAAGAAATGACGTGAGTTGTTGACATTTTTGATCTGTTATAAAGGAACAGATTAATAAATAGGCTGCAAAAATAGATCCTACCCATTGGAAGATATTTTAAAACATTCGCTAGAGTATCTTCGATTTAATCATGATGAATTATCAACTTGAGAATAAGAGAAACTGTTTTAGCAGAGGAAAGAAAACATAGATAACAGCTCTTCATTTCATATTTTTGTTATCAAGGTTTTCAAAGTTCTCGTTTCTTTAGATAAACCTACATTTCATTAAGAAGAAAAAGTAAACCTTTGTTATGATGAAACATGTGGGCAATCTTTTCTATAATCTAGTTAATGAAGTGGAAAAAAAAAACAACTCCTGCCTCTAGAACACAAGTTACGAATAAAAATTTAAATGAGAAGTCAATAATGTGGGAGATTCCATCTTGTTTTAAACTTAACTCAACTGAAAATGCATTTTTTGGACCTATTGGTACACTATTTTGTTTTGAAATTGGTGAAATTATTCGCCAAAATTCTGTAACCTACGCCATAATTCTAGATGCATATTCCAATTTTAAGCTTTGTGTGCGAAAAAACGATAACTTTTCGGAAAATTTTCAACTAAAATCTTATACTTTCTTTATCTTCGACACATGCCTACTTACAAACGGAAAAAAATAAAATAAAATAAAATAAAATTTTAAAGCATACTTAAAGTTATGAAATAAATCCTCCAATATTCATGCCCATCGGTTTACTGGTATATGTATCAGGAAAGAGATTACTTTTGAGGGAGCACAGATCGATTTTATCTCCAACCATATATATTTTTTTATTTTATTAGAAAATTCTGCAATTTATTTCAGTTGTTTTCAGATTTTCACAGAGAGAAGCTCGAGAAATAGAGGCGGAGCAAATAGTAACCTCTTACAGTGGGTGAATTCAAAAATTGGCACAGGACAATGCAAAACAAGAAAGATGCAAGAATGGGATCTTGACCATCCTTATAATATTTTGTAAATTCGTCTGATTACTACACGCTACGGACGATCAGTGTTGGCAATGATGAGAACCAGAGAAGAGTATGTAATGTTTCGTGCATTTTTACCAGCTAGAACTGCCCGATTATTCCCAAATGAAGAGGCCATAGCAACATTCTTAAGAGAAGTAATGGGTGTACAAATTTTCACGCTATCAGATAATGGCTCTGTCCATTTGGAGTTCATCAACAATCCAGATCAAGACGATAATAATGCGGTGGAGGAGGAGGAAGGCAGGAACAGTCCTAGTCTTTGTAAGTTTGAAACTTTTCAATGTTTTATAATCTATGCTCTTTCTCACATTTGCATAACATGCTAAAATTATGCATCTATTGTTTCAGTTTCTGATGCTCAACCTAATAAACCTCCAATGTAGAGGAGGAAGAGAGCCACTGAAGAAGAAGAAGAGCTTAAACATTTGTGGGCTGAAGTATGCAGGCATACAAGATTTCTTATATAAACATTATAGGTTCATGAGTTATGCAAAACTTTTCACAATCAGTCAAAGTTTTTTCTCTGTGAAAACACTGCAAACACCTACGGCAAATGTATACCTTGTGTGCGTGCTCGTTATTCTGAGCATTGACAAGCCAACTCAGATTTGTGATGTAACAATAATGACCATTGAAAATATCATTATTTTCAGAGAAAAACTTCATCTTGAATTCCTATATAACAAGTTGAAATGTTTTTCTTTCATATAGTTCCGAGTTATTCGTATTGGATATACCAACAACTCCCTTTGATTATTGTCACCATCAGTGCTCTTTTTAGTCAACCCATACACATTAACAGACATTGTATTATTCTTTTCAAATATTAAGATGTCTGAGATTGGTGTAGGAAAGCGGATTTTATCAAAATTGAACAATCTCTTATATTCCTCTTTATATCGATTAACCCTTTCAACAATGGTTATTTTTGGTAGGTTCTTGTATAAAATTTTTAAGAGGATGGCATAATGAAAGCAATATTCATCTTGAAAATTTTGAACATTGATAACTGCTTTCTTTTAGTCTGTGTGAGTAAAAATTAATGCTGGCTGTACGAATTTTATATTTATAATATGTATATTGAAGGGAGGAGAATTTTAAACATTTAAATTTATTAGCTGACCAATTTTGAAGAAAAATTATAGGCCTATGTGAGAATTATGCATGGGAAAATTTTTATTCTTTTTTAAAATTTTATCTTTCACCAATTTTTCACGTCATACCCTCTTATCATACTTTCAGAAATTTCTCTCTCTCTTATTCGCCCTTTATTCCATAATTTAAATTTATTAATTGACCAATTTTAGTAGAAAAATGATAGGCCTATGTGAAAATTAAACACGAAATTTTTATTCTTTCTTTTAGTTTTATCTTCCATCAGTTTTTCACCTCATACACTCTTATTCATTTTTCAGAAATTTATCTCTTACTCGCCCCTTCCCCCAATGTTATCTGCTACGAACGAAAAAATGAATTTTTATATCTACCAACAATTTTACTTTTCAATAAATTTCTTTTGAATTTTTCAACTCGGACACTGCTTATACTTTACAAATTTCTCTTTTTACTCCCCCTACCACTGTGTTATCGATGTACGATAAAATTAATTTTTTAAACTCGGACATCATGTATATTCTATTCCATTCCTACTCGCCTCTTCACCTATTTCATCGATGAGCGAAAAACGAAACTCGGACACCCTGTATGCGTACTGCAATCGGCATTTTATATCTTCTATCATGGATTAATAGGAAAACTAGATTTTCTAGCGAAATTCTGCTAAGCTAAAGTTGTTTTTTCTCATTTTATGAGTGCGGAAGCTAATTACCGATTCAGCCTACTGGGTCAAGTTTTTTGCTAAATTGGCAGACTGACAAAAACCTTTGAGGGTGGACACCCCTACACCCTCCCCTTCGGAACGTCCCTAAATGTAAGGTAGGTATATTGCTGCAAACACGCGATGAAGTTATCCACTTCTCTCAATCCCAACTTCGATTACTTTCTCTCGAATAACTTAATAAGCGTATTTGCTAGTAGAGGACAAAAATAGTTTCTGTTAGCCTATTGGAACGAATTGTTAATTTTGGCTATTTTATTTACATACCTACAGTAGAATAATAGGCAGTTCCCCATAAATAAATAAATAAATAAATAAATAAATAAAATGTTATTCAAGATGATAATTATACACTTATCGTGGTTCACATGAAATAAATAAACTTCGGGCTTGAGTGAAGACCTGTTCAGGAAAAATGTTGAATTATAATTTTTTGGATTAATTGTAAAAGTAAAATATTAAATAAAAAACATGGCTCTTAGAAATTACAGATAGATAAGTGCCCAGATTCAATGAGTTTGGTAGCAGTCGATTCGTGCGTATAACAAAGTGCAGTTGTATCCATTACTTACCTGGGAGATACCTGTTCATCATTTTGGTGCCTTTTCATTGAGATTTGATGGAAGTTAAACTTTAATTTGGATTCATACTTCTGTGAGCCAATTCCTAACTAAAAGTAGCCTAATATAAACGTTAAAAAAATATTAATACGTTGTGGGATGTGACTGCGTATGACATTTATTATCCTCATGAATGACGGTAAAGTACCCTCAAGAGACTTACGTGTACTGAGAGTAATGGTACACGTATTTTACATCTACTGGAAAATCAGGATTTTATGTAAAGTAAATTATAAAAAATATTCTCTAGCCTGGAACACGTGTAGCCGGTGTTTCTGAACATAAAAGCGAGGGTTGTGAACACTCAAAACGATTGAGACAATCAGCAAAATTTTTGAATACATAATGTAATTATAAATCAAGAAAAAACTCAATAATTCCAACATCGCGGAATGTAAAGGGTACCAAAAAATTCCAACAATTTTCCTTTATCATTTAATGTGGTGAGTATTTTTTCGCAGCTTTAAGGCGCAAGGATGCCTTCCAATAACCTGTACTGCACGAAGTATTATTCCGCGGACAGGGGCTACAATTCCAGTCAGTTTTTAGCTACTTTGACCCGTGGCTTGCCATGAAAACTTGTGGAAGATTGATTTTTTGCCAAGTAGTTTACAGTATAAGTAGTCTATAGAATAGAGTCTACAAAAACTTTTTGTTTTAACTCACCTAGGACTGTAAAGAGAAAATTTGGGCCCAGGGAAAAAAATTTATGGGCCCAATAGACAATTGAAAATTGCATCTATGTTCAGTTGCAGTATCAAGGATTTATCTGTGAGAGGGGTTTTATAATACTGGTGAGGCCTATTTCAGGATCGGCATCCCAGGTCTGGAATAATCCCCCCTTCCCCCTCTTGACAGGCGTAGTCTCTCACCCCATTATCAGCGTAAAATAAAACTTTGAAATTAGTCATGGAAGCTTATTTTTCTGCAAATGTTTCAATAAGCATGAACTCAATTAATTTATGGTAGTTCCCTCCAGAACTATGAGACTATAGAAAGCTGAAATTAAGGTAATGATGCAAAGAAAATTAGTATCTACTAGTTTTGGATTATTTCAGATTTAAATGAAAGTTATTGTGATAAAAGTGACTTAAAAGTGTAAATTTAATAATCACCAATTTTTTGGAAACTCGAGACTAATTTTTTCTGCAAAAATTTCATAATATGTATTATAATTTAATTAACAATAGCTTATGAAAAATGAAAAATTTATAACTAGCAATGATATCTTAATGAAAAATAATACTCTCAGAAAATTTGCTGTCCAATACAAGAATGTCTCCTTCAAAGATAACACTAAAGTTAATCATAATTTTAGAATGTAAGAATATGTTAGTATTACATTAACAAGTGCATTGCATCATAAGTATAAATAATACATTATGCATTTACCATAAAATATGAAATTAAGTTTTAAATTCAAGCCTTTAATGGCTTAAAACACAATCTAACTCTTTTGTAGAAGTTATAACATATTATTAGAGCAACTGTCATGGCATAACTGAGAGGATACTCTTTGGACATGAAAAATTTGTACGATGCAATAGCACAAGAATGACAATGCTCTCTCTGGGCCTGTTCTGTAGTTACAGGCACCACGTTTTACAGTTAATAATTTGCACAAAAAGCATTACCTACAATATCGCATGAATAACCAAATAAAATAAATAAATAAAAATATTTTAAGGATACGCTTTTATTTAAATTAGCACTCTAAAAAGTAGAAAAATAATTTTTCATGACCTACTTAACTTATTTATTCTTGTAACACAAAATAAAAGCACGGAGCAAACTTGACTCATCATTATATATTTTCTTCCTACAAGAAGAAACCTACAAATATTGTTGAAAAACTTTGAATATTAATATGAGTAGCCTACAGACTTTGCTCAGCTATCATTATAAATTAAAATTTATCTCCATCCTGACCTGATTCTTACAGTAAAGGGTATTATCATTAATTATTATCAATCCAAATTATCAAACAACTAATCATCAACCTTCAAATTATTTGTTTAAGACCCTTTTTCAGTGGATAGTTCTGTCTACCTCCCTCCATCTACCAACTGGATTTGTATTCTAATTGAAATATTTCTTTTCTTTTGCCCCATGTTTTTATTTTGTGTTAAGGTGCGTTTACATCTGCATGAGGCGACGCATGAGGCAAGCTGAGGCGAGGCAATGCGAGGCAGAGCGAGGCGAGGCAAATTAATGACTGATTTTTTCCCCATTCTGAATGCGCTGTGGCAACACACGAGGCAGGGTTCTGTCAGTTGGCAAACCAGTTTTTCTTGCTTCAATTTCACTTTAGTTGTGATTTCTTGTTGTTTAGAAGCAGTTTATACAGTGTTGTTGGATCCTATGTTTCAAAAATTTTCAATACTGCTGCTTGAAAACTACACAAAGTAAGTTATTTCAACTATCTTTACACATTTGCCCTTTTATAGTATCAAGGTTTAACCTTTGGGAAAATATCATAGAAATTTTGCGTATGTATCCCCCTTCTGGAACTACTGAAATGAAAAAATTGTTGACTAGAACAAGTTATCCCTTTTTGACAAAGGGTAATTCTTCGAATATGTCCAGATTTCATGTTTCGTATTATTGCACTGTGAATTCTAGGCTTTGAAAAGAAAAATGTTTATAAGAACTCCGTATTATCTGTTATTAACATTTACTTTGCTCCCCTCCCCCACTTCATAACTATGCCTATGAATGGTATAAGGTATGAGTTTTATGGAATTTGTAAATGGGTATTGGAGCATCAGATAACACTGTTAATACGAGTATCCCGTTGGTAATGTTTAATAAATTCAACAACTCACTTTGGTTACTTTACACACAATCAATATATTGTTATTTTGTCTTCTGTATTAATTTCAGAATATGAGCGATGATGATGACATGATTGTGGCAAGTGCTGCATTCATACTGATGAGCAGTCTGGCTAAAAAAAAGAAAAAAAGGCGTTATAGGATGACTCGGCTTCACCATAATAGGCTTCTCACTCGTGGCCCCTCATTTATTCGAAACCTATCTAATGAGGAAGATAGGCATTTTCAAAATTTTGTTAGAATGTCATCATCGGACTTTTCATTTATATTGGAATCAATTTGAGAGAAAATTTCAAGAGCTGACACAAAGTTTTGACGAGCTGTTACTGTGGAGGAGCGCTTAGCTGTAACATTGAGATTTCTGGCCACTGGTGATTCATTTACAAGTCTGAAATACGTCTTCAATATATCAAAATCGCTAATTTCCGAAATTGTTCAAGAAGTATGCCAGGCAATAATTGAAATATTGAAACATTATATTCAAGTATGTTTAATCTATTTTTCATGCAAAATTACACTTACAATCTGTCGGAAAATGAAGAATTACATTCTACAATATTTTGTGATTCTGAGCTAACTGTATCTGCAAACTCGTTTGACTTGGGGTTAGAAGATGGATTTGAAGTAGATTCAGATGGTGACAAGTTATGAGGATAAGTTTGAGGTGATGGATTTTGTGAGAAATTGGTTGATAGATTTTGTGAGAAATCATTCGAATAGTTGTGTGGTGATGGAACCGGTGAGAAATAAAATGAATATGGGGTGTGTGGTGACGGAGTAGATGATGAAAGTGGGGAAGAAATTGGTGATAAATAAGCAGAATTGAAATGTGGTGGAGAAGTTAAGGAATAATTGACAGGGGAAATGGGTGGAGGATGAGCAGAGGATGAAAGAGAGTGATAATTGGAGAGTGATGAGGGCGACTGAGACCGAGAAGATATTTGGTAGGTTGTTGTACCTAGTTCTGCTTGAAGAATAAGACCATGTATTTCATGTATGAGAACAGCCCGCTTTGTACCATCTAGTTTTCGCATTTTCTCACATATATAACTAGCAAACGTAGAACATTCTTCTTTTTTCTCATTGGCTACACCTGCTGCTCTACTTTTCAAAATTTGATAGGCTTCTTCTACAAGTGGATCCTCATTGCGTTTTCTTGGAACCAATTTTTTGGGAGATTTAAATCTTTTTTTCCCAGCTTGTCCCTTTGAATTCGACGGTGCATTTGATGCACTGGCTAGTTCGTCACCGGTACTACTACTCTAACCTCCTGGCAAATTTTGATCATCTAGGTCAGTAACATCAATATCTGTGGTAGAATTTAAACTTGGAGGAGGAGAAGGATCATCCACATCTTCTTCATTTTCCAAAGCTGGATAGGTCTGAAAAGTAATACACAAAATATTTATTTCAGGTACCTACATCACAGGAAGAATGGATAAAAATAGCCAATTTATTCGAAAAGAACTGGAATTTTCCTCATTGTGTAGGAGCCCTAGATGGGAAACATATTCCGTTGATGTGTCTCATAAATAGTGGAAGCGTATTTTACAATTATAAATCTTTTTTTAGCATTGTGCTAATGGCACTAGTGGATGCTGAATACAATTTTATTTATGTAGATATTGGTAGTCAGGGAGGAGTTTCTGATGGAGGGGTGTTCAAAAATTGTACGCTTTATAAAAATATGGAGAAAAAAAATTAAATTTACCAATGCCCTCAACTTTGCCTAACTTGACTATAGAAGTACCATACGTATTTGTATGAGATCAAGCATTTGCTTTATCTGAAAATATAATGAAACCATACTCAGGAATACATCCAAAAGGATCATCAAAAATAATTTTTAATTATTGTCTAAGTAGAGCTTGGCGAGTATCAGAAAATGCATTTGGTTTTCTTTCAGCTGTCTTTCGAGTTCTTAGAAAACCATTATTATTAGAACCAAAACAAGCCGAGCTAGTAGTCCTCACAACAATTTGCCTACATAATTTCTTACGCCGAAGCCCTTCCTCACGCAATATTTATGCGCCAGATGGATTTTTCGATAAAGAAGAAGATGGTAGATTGATTGAAGGTTCCTGGAGACATGAAAACGGCGCAAATGCAACCGGTTTGCAACAATTGAAGAAGATACTGTAGAAATCATCAGTTTCAGCGAATCAAATTAGAGATGTATTTGCTGAATATTTTTCAACAACTGGGGCTGTTTCTTTGCAAAATCAATATGCTTAAATGAAGAATTTCAAATACCCCGTGTACAATGGATCATATTGTATCGTGCAATAAAGTATACTTACATTAATTGTATCTCTGATTTTCTCAGGGTCGTCTAAAAATTTCATACTTTCCCATGCAAACTATGAAGGAACGTAAATTTCTTTTCGACCTGAAATATTATACGAGTAATTATTTGAATGAAAATACATATTTTGTTATATTCGTACGCATGTAAAGCTTGTCTTAACTGTTGATGTCTCAATATGCCTGTTGAATAAAGAAATATACCATAAACCAGGGTAACTTTGCAGGAAAATCTGCTAAAAATACTCACAGGAGAATTCAAAATGCGAGCATCTCCTAACACAAATTTGTAATCGAGATTTTTTTACAACTCGAACAAGTTTGAATTTTCCCTCCCAAAATGGAGCACTAGATACACCACTGTGTATGATAAAATTTTAATTCAATTTAAATAAAAAAAGACTTTTTGATTATAAAATTTGAGGGAAAACCTATTTTGTCAACAGATTGTAGAGGTCATTTACTTGAAATATGAATAGGTATAGTTTCAAATTCACTTACCTTTTACTGTATCAATAGATTTGACCATTCTGCTTTTTTCTCTGCTCCAAGAGCCACATAAACTATCCATCTTCTCCTTAAATATTTCTACTTCCGCCTCCATCATTTCTCCGATTTCTCTCCAAGCATCTTCTTTCTTTATAATATTGTGATAATCTTAATGTTCTTTTTTCCACAAAATTTCTTTTTTTTGAAATTCTTTGATGAAATCAAGGACACGATCTTGATCCCATTCCATTTTGTAAAAGCAAGGGGAAACCAATGCGAAAAATCACAGCACAAAATTAAAAATAATTTCTAAATTCAACTTGAACAAATTAAAACTACTTCAAGGATACTTTCTGGAGTGAAAAACAATGAAAAGTGTTCGTATAAATACTACTCGCCTGCGACTGAGGCAATTTTAAAAGAATGTCCCATCCACATCAATATGCCTCGTTCACAATTTTTCTTTGAAGTACCGACTTTAATCGGGAACGTGTTTGTGCAGCCTCAGCTTATTCGCAGAATGGACAAACCATTTTGCCTCACCTCGCATACACGTTCACATCTGAACAAATGCCTCGCCTCGGCTTGCCTCATACGTTGCCTCATTCAGATGTGAACGCACCTTTACAAGAATAAATAAGTTAAGTAGGTCATGAAAAATTATTTTTCTAATTTTTAGAGTGCTAATTTAAATAAAAGCGTATCCTTAACACTCTCGCTGCCAGACAGGGTTTCACCAAAATCAGTGTAAAAAATTTTTTGAGCCAAAGTTTGAATCTCATTTAGAAGGGTCTAGATAACATATATTTATCATTTTTTCATCATACCATCCTGTGTAAGGGAGATTTTCACCCGTGTGCAATATAGCACACATGGCCTGAAGAGCTAAAAACATATTTCCACCCATGAGTAATCTAGGTGGTAAATACAATATTAAGAAACTGATAAGACCTTTGGGAATGCCTCAACAATTGAGAAACAATCAATGTACTAAACTGAAAAGGTACTTTTCATATGCTACTCTATGGCATTCTTAAAACACCCATCTTTTTTTACAATGTTGCCAAATTTCTCTGCTGTTCCAGAGTTAGATGTATTCAATCCAGTAGAAACCAAAAATCACATTTATTTTAATGTAAACTGTGTTCTATACAGCACACAATCAAAAATATATTGGTATGATCCGTGTGCAATACAGCACACACGGCGTGAATGGCAATCAGATTTGTGTGCACAGGTGCACACATGGCAGCGAGAGTGTTAAAATATTTTTTTTTTTATTTTATTTTTGACTTTTTCGGAATAAAAAAATGTATAGATAATTTGATGTACCTATATCTTAATTTCAATAGTATTTTACATTTAATTCACGTTTAACATCTAATCTACCGACTTTTGTGATGATTCACAATTCAAACCGAATGAGAGATTCATCGCCTTCAGAAATCAATAATCAATAATCAATATTAAAATAACGATTTAACAATAACAAAAACAGACTGACTAGTGACATACTGATACTGAGATTGATAATTGGTAATGAGAGAGAAGACTTGTGTTGTTGTTCTTCAATACGGATTTGGCGACAAACCGAAGGGAATTTTTAAATGAATTCGTTTTGATTTGTCGCCATGAAATTAATCAGGATTCAGTGACAAATTCTCTTTGATTTGTCCCCATTAAATTAATTAGGATTCAGCGAAAAATTAAAGAGAATTCATCTACAAATTCTCTTCGATTCGTTGCCTTTAAATTAATCAGGATTCACGCAACATCCTCATTTTACATCGTTCATATTCTGCAATGAATAAGATCTGGTTAAATGCATATGAATAGTATTTGTAATTTGAATATTATATAGCTATACTTACTTAAGTGAGCTTATAAATATAATTTATTATACTAAAAAAAATGTTTATTGGCGAGCAAGTTTAAAGAAATTTTTTGTTGGTTCGAATCGGTTGCATCATCAGTACCACAATGGGTTGAGAATGTTTTTAGTTGATCCAAAAATGAGATCGATAGTGAATTGCAAGAAATGATAGTTCTGAAATTAAGTTTATTGTTAAATTAAATCGCGATTTTTCTCCATGAATCGATTCAAAATATAAATGAGACAATGGGCCCAACATAATTTTCAATCCTAAAAAAGTAGCAAGAATTCTTTTTGATTTGTTAAATAATTAATGCTATTAAATGTTAACTTACCGACAAATCGAAGAGAATTCCTCACGAATTCTCTTTCTGATAAATAAATTTAAAAAAATGATTTCAAAAAGAATTTGATAATGATAATGAGTAAATAAAGAACGTCAAGTAGCACTACCTGTGAACCGGCGCGCTGGAACTATGCAAAGTCAGTTAAATAAAAGCGTATAATAATAATAAAAATGCTTAATTATGAGTGATCGATACATTATATCGATATAATTTAACTCTATAAAAGGTGATAAAAAGTCGGTAATTTAAAAAATGTACCTAAGTAAAACCGTATTGAATGATAAAAACTTTACGTGTAGGTAGTCTAAAATAGGGCAACAGTAAAGGCGTGTACTGCCACTGTCTTACTGAATGAAACTTTAACAATCGTAAAAATTCAACAGTTTCAGTCTCACAGTATGGTGAGCCTAACCACGATTTCGATAAGACCAATATTACCAGATTCTTAAAATCAGTTTCACTTCGTTACCAAATACAAATGAAGCCCAGCCGGTCAGTTTTCTGAATGGAAACAAAACTTTCGACGAATAATTATATTTCTTCGCCACATACAACCCTAATCGACCAATACTTTAGAAAAGAAACACTTTCTCAAACAAAAGTGGACCTAAATTAAATTTCTCGTCGCATTATACGTTGGCCATGAAAACCTTCTATAGGCCAATACTCCTCCAGTTATTCTATACGAGAACCGAATGTTTTCATCGAAGAAAGAAAAATTTTGTCCATTTCCACAGCACATAGTCTGTTTAATGTATCATTTTAGTGATTACTGCCCACAGAAGACTTCTTTTTTTTTTTTTTTTTCCTCCCTTCATATTCTCTCCTCCTTTTTTCTACTTGCCATCTATTAGTCAACGTAATATTAAAAAGTACAGTTACCTCCTATCGATTCTTTAACCGGCTCGAACAGCTGGCTAACACATCATCGCTTTAATAAATCACAGCCGGAAACGATCTAAACTTTTTGGTTAACATAACGGTATACGTGTATTTTTCTCAGTTTTGGTACATTGTGGGTGCACTGCTCTCTATAAATACGTATAATATACATAACGGTTGTTTTAACCAACGAAAAAGAAAGGAGAAAAAAAAAAATCCACAACTAAAATACATATACTTACCCTTCGGAAAGAAAGACCACAAAAAAGTATAAAATAAAGTGTATAACTCACCTGTATTTAGCATCCCTCGAGTAACATATGTTCATCTTTTTAATACATATTCTATTGACCTGTCGTAACGATATACCTCTAGCTTCAGGAAGTCTTTTATGTATTTAAAAGAAGAAGAAAAAAAAAAATCTCGATTTTTATAATATCTATAAACATGAAAATACTCTAATCGTGTGAAAGAGGAAGAGAAAATAAAAACAGGTAAAAATGAAACCCGAGATCGAGTAATGGAAATCGCTAAGGAATACGTGAGAAAGTTACTTTTACTGGTGGTCGAGGAAACCATCAGTTCGAACAAAAGTGGAAATAGGTATGATCGTAGAAAACAAACTCAATTCTCTTTCATTAGGGTTGCGATCACTTCGTGGAGAAAGTGCAGTAGAAGGTATCAAACTGTAAAACTTTTCCTTTTGAAAGTGGCTCGCCCGAAGTAGTGTTCCCGATCATCAACATTTTCTGATTGATCAAAAAAAATTCGATCAAAGTTGGCCATCGATCATTCGATCGATTTTGATCGACACCAAAATGATCGATTTTCAAGAGATCGATCAGTCGATCCTTAATTTTCCACGAATGGGTGTAATTCTTTTTGGTTAAATCACACGTTGGTTTTCAAAATTTTGTGGGTGCCTCACTTGAGTACATTTGAGTTAAGTACTAAAAAAGAATTTCCAGCCACCAAAACCTAATCAGCGTATTTTCATCATTGAGCATAAGCCATAACAATGAAAAACAAAAAAAAAAAAAAACAAAAAACAAACTGATAACCTAAGAAAATAAAAATCGAAAGTAAAAGATCGACGATAAAGTCGATCAGTTGATATGATCGATATTTTTCATTCTATCAGAATCGATTTTTGATCGATATCACTAGCCTCTAAACATCAATCTCTTCCCCCACCACAACCATCTATATTTTTCATTGCAGACTGCATTACTGGACAAAAAATAATGACAAATTACAAGGATGCGGTGGAGTTACTAACGTGAAAATCTGGGTAAATCATTAGCCCTTTGACTGGTTTCTTAACTTTTGGAGATGCATCTTCAGAAAAATACTTATCTGTTATATTCTTGTGAAGTCAATTTTTTTGTCTCGAAAACAAAATTTCTTTTGAAGTAGATTTTTTTCAAAAATGTACTTATTAAAATAACCTGAGTATTCGTACCCAAGGGTTTGAGTGGGTATGTTTTTCGTTTCATGATCTTCTGAGCATTTTGCCACTATTTTTGAAAATTCATTTTTAATTTGTACCCATTTACAGGTGAAATTTTGATCAAATGGTTTCGAAATTTGAAACGCATATTCAAATTTACTCAAGGAAGATCCCTATTGTTTTTGGTCCAGATCGAGCTCATAGTCCGTCCGGTAGGTCGGTTTATATGCATTTTTTATTGAACAGCATGCAGGTAGCAATTTTCAATTAATAGGTCTGAAATTTCATATACCTATGTGTTTCATATCAAGGACAATATCTTCCGATTTTGGTGCGAATAGGCTTTACGGTACGTCCGATAGGGGCGATTTCGTTGTATTTTATGCAGATTAATGGCTCTCTCTAAAAGGAGTAACGTTCAAGCTATATTCACAAAATTTGGTACATATATTGATTTAAAATATATCTAACATGCCTCTGAATTTGGTTTCTTTTGGTATTATGGTACATTCCCTGGGGCCGTTGGAGCTACTAATTTTTCATGTAACCCCAATAAAAGTTGCAATTCTCTTTCAATAGTCACGAAATGTGGTAAAAACAGTATCTCCCATACAAGGACCAGACCTACCAATTTTGGTTTTAATTTGTCAATTTGTGCCCAACTTATTGGCTATTCAGTGTGATTTTCCCTCTTTTACGTTTCTGATAATGGTCCTGAAAAATTAATTTTCCGACCTTCATCGAGAAAACCACTCGTTTAAAGCTAAAAACAACACCATCTTAGTCAAAAGTCAGTTCTCGCCCACCCCTCCCCTCCTAAAATCGTGCTAGTTAAAACTTGGAGTAACTTTTCATTTCACAAAAAAATATAATGATTTTTGACAGGAAAATGAAAAATTCATTCATAAAATTTTTTGAAAACAGGATACCGAATCAGTACATTTTATCGCATTGTTCGTATTCGTGTGACATTGATAATTTTTTGCAAAAAATATAAATATTTTATATATTACTTTATTAAAAATATGTTGGTGTTAGATGTGATTTTTAAACAAAAAAAAATATACTTTTTCTTGCAAAGTTTGCTGGGCCAGAGTTTGCTTTTCTTCGTGTGTCATCGTGTATAATCCTGCAGTATTCCAATTTCGGTAGGAATAGGAACGAATTTGAGAAGCGTTTTTTCCTTTTTATTCATAGTTCTTCAAGAAGTAGGCGAGGAATTCCATTAGACGCCTAAAAGTACGTTCATTAACGACATAACAGGTTTGTTTGACATCAAAAATTGACAAATATTTTCATTTTGCGACAAATAGATTAGCGTTATTTTTTAAACATGGTACTCGTAGAAACAGCTTTCGAAGTGAAAATGGCAAAGTCAAAATCATTACGTTTCAATAAAATTTCAATAAAGAATACATTCCTTTTTTTCTTCCTTCCCTCAAACACGAGCAGTTAGCTTGAATAGAATATTCTGTAATCACGAAGTTCCAAAATTTCCACTCAATTTCGTATGGAGGCAGTACGGTAGTTATTGTGAGGGCCTAAAAGAGTCAATGCCCCCAAATAATTTTAGCCTCATCACTGCCTCCCCGAAGAAAATTGGTAAAAAATTTCAACTAATTATATATTGGATGGTTAATTGCTACGATAAGCTAAAGATTGTTTATCTCACTCCATCCTGGCCTTCATACATTTTCATAACTCCTCCAAAAAGCAAACTAAAAAAAAAAAAATCTAGTTACCCTACCGTATACTCAATATGTCTACAACATTGAGTTAAATCATCTCATACCACCTTCCCTTGGTTCGAGTCCACTTTGCATCATAATTTGTGAGGATGTGAACCTATATTCATGTGCCCACTCATATGCCTAGCGATGGTGGCGTAGTCGCGTGGATAAGTCACTGCCTTTAGATCTGTTGGTGTGTTGCCAATTCGATTCCCCACTATGGTAATCTACAGAACTGGTGACCCTCAAACGTGAGTGAATGTATAACAACATGCTTGGTGAAAGTTTCTGCACCCCCTTCCACAGAGTGGCATCTAGCCATGATGGCATAAGCCTGCATTGGGGGTTTGGTAGGTTTACTATTTGACAGATGCCTAGTTTCACGCTGTGTTGTGTTGTGCTGCAACTGTGGCCACAAAAACGGGGGAGTGGTTGTGGAGAGGTGAACATACACTCACCTACACACTCGCACGTCCAGTGGTGATGGCATAGCTTCGCGGATAAGTCACTGCTTTTGGATCTGCAGGCTGGCCGGTTTGATTCTCCATAACTGCTATATGTTTTTAAGTAAGTAAATGTTCAACCTAGTTTATAGTGTTTGAAATATTATTTAATGTACTTGTATCGTACAAATTATTATTTTATTAAAAGTGTTAAATCAATCTTGTGTTTTGAAATATTATTGAGTCTCTCAAATACGTTAAGGTCCACAATAGATGTAGATGATAAATTAATTAATTAAACTATTATAGAGGTATTAATGCTTTTCCAGTGTTAAATATCTCGTGTATGGTGTAACACTGAAAGTGGTTCTAACTTGGTACATTACCACCTCTTTTGGCTGTTACGGAAATAAGTTTTCTTTAGAAAATCTACTTCTTACATTTAGTGCGGTATTAGCCCTCAGCTTTGGAGATGGGTATGTTTTTTGTTTCATGACCTCAGGAAAATTTAGGCACTAATAACTCAAATTCAAATATATATATATATATGTAAGCTCTTCAGAAAATAATGAAGAATCATGTAGACACATCTTTCATCTTTCCATACTTAAAATCCATCAATAGATGAATATAATACAAATCTAATATATATATGAGAGATCTCTGCAACTCACTATATCAGCGAGTGCGAAACACAGACACAAACTGTGGTTATTTTAAGAATTTGAATACATATTCTTACATATATATATATATATATATGAGTCAATTTTTTGTTCCCATGGTACAGGTGGCAATTTTTGTTCGATAAACCTTGAAACTTGGTACGAACATTTTTTACTGAGTCAAAGACCAGACCTATTTGTTTTAGTGCGGATTGGCCGGATGGTACTTCTGGAACCATCATTTTTGTTTTTATTTTGGCTGTAAATTTCTCAATTTTACACCAATAGCCACAAAATTTGGAGTAAATATTTATTCGGATTTGTTGCAGTACGCTTCTAAGTTTTGGGCGGATTGACCGGGTGGTACTTCCGGTACCGCTATTTTTGTTTTTATATTGGTCATAAAATGTGGAATTTTGGAATCATATGTAAGAAATTTGAAATAAATATTCATTATAATTTACTGTAGCATGCTACCAATTTTAGTTGGGATTGATCGGACGGTATTTCCGGTAAAGCTTTTTTCCCCTTTTCTTCTAATTTGCATGAATTTTTTTTTTTTACAAAAATTATCCACATGCTCATGTTTTCTTCTTTTTTTTTTTTATTTCATAACTTTATTATATTTCATTGGTTTTATTTTAAATTATATGATGATGTACCATACTTTATCATCTTAATTTATTTTTCATTTTTTCAAGAAAAAATACTTTTATATTCCACATCGTCTAATATTTTGTCAACGGCTAATACATTTCATACAATCATAACATACCATTATGGCATATAAATTTACATACAGTTAACGTGACCATCAAAATTCATGATTACTTCTCCCGAAAACCTACTTTTTCTAGCGAGGCCTGCTGCGCTAGAGTTTTTCTCCGTTAAGATCCGTTCACTTGCTTATAATGAAGGATCTCAAAATTCTGCCAATAAGAGGGAGTTCTTCGTGAAGACCATGATAAATACGTAGCCTACTCATTATGGTTATTAACAGCCACGAAATGCCATTAAAAAGCAATTAAGTTTTAAAAATTTTAAAGAAGATTATTATTCTAATAAGATAGAAAGTAAAAACGAACTCTGATATTCGCCAATGTAGGCAATCAATATTGCTAAAACACATTTCCAGAAGAAAAAAAATCGACATTTGATTTACCAGCATATTGAATTTACTGGTTTGATATTTTTTATCCTTCAAACGATGTTGATATTTGGTAGGTACTGAAAAATGCTATCAATATTTCTACGTTTTTCTAATAGCCTTTCTCTACGATTAGACAATATAGAGAGTTAGTTTCTAATTATGATCAAATGTTCACCGCTTCTGTTTGTCTTGACTTGTCTTGTGTTGTCATTTTTTTCCCTCAAATAAGAAAAATCATTAGTACTAACGAATGAAGCATATTTATTCAGTTAATTTAACACGAGCCATTTTTTTCTCTCTCGCTCTCTTCTGTTATCTCGCTTCTCTTCTCTTGTATTTCTTTTTTTTTTTTTTATACTCTTCACTTAATTTACCTAATGACAGCATAATCTGAGTCTAACTGGGTGTTCGAGACTATTAAATTTTAATTTAAACCAAGACCCGAAGAAAAATAAGTTATGCAGTTTCCTGTTGCCGAAAAACTGGTTCAAGAATGTGCTCAACCGTTTCATTTTTTCTCTTTCATTTTTTTTTTTTTTTTTTACAACTTATGGCTGGTACTACACGCAGATAAAAAGCATAAATCAGCTACAGCATATTAATGTAACACTAAAGCGTAGTCGGGTATTTTTCGTACAAAGGATAACAGCTTTTAATTTGCATATAAGATGCTGTATACACGACTGACTGTCGGGGAAAACAAAAAAAAAGTTACTTATTTTCTGTGTAAATGTAAAAAAAGGCAAACATTTTTTAATTCGACACAGAAATAACGAAAAAATTTTCGAATTATTTATTTGCAATATTGAGTCTCGTATTTTGGCGTGTTTGTCGTTAAATTTATATATATGAATACCTAATTATATAGTGGAGGAAATAAATTTTGTACTTGCAATAGGTATAAAAGCGAATTAACGAATGAATTAAAAAAAGTAACGTACGTGAATTTTAACTACCCGGAATTAAATTTTCATAAAAATGAAGGTGAAACTTTCCAGATATGATTTGACGTTTTTAAATAAAAATGGAGAAAGATCGAAACCAAATAAATTCTCTTAGATGGAGAATTTTATCTATTTATTAGTTTTGGTAATGTTTTTGATCTGACATCGCGAAAAAAAAATTGTGTTATCAATTTGAGCCGTATGTAAATATATACCTAATACAATATTATGTATGTATGTTTGTGATTTTTTGGAGAACTACTGAACTGATTTCGATGAACTTTTGTTTTGAATAGTAGAAGGTGATTGTATTTACGTCCCATTTTATTAACAGTGCGGGTCTAGAGTGTCATTTTTTGGGGCGAAATAGAGAAAATTTTTGCGGAGTTGAGCTTTTATGTCTGTTTTGGCTCTTCGATAAATTTTGAACGGTTTTTGTCCAAATTCTATGGTCGTATTTTCATTTTTTCCTTAAAGTTTCGACTTTTTTCTTCTTTAGGGTTTGTGGGGGGATAAATTCCTAATTTCTCTGCTAGACCTCCCACTGAGCCACTGATTAGTATAGGTGCAGGGGACTAAGCGGATCGCACCGGATTCAGATTTGTGTTCTTCTTACCATACCGCAAGTTTCTGTAGTATCATGTAGTCTTATCGTCTTATGTACACCCAAGTTTTATTAATTTACTTTACATAGGACAATGTCCCACTAATTAGGTGCCAACGTATCAACACTTCCCTGATAAATTATATTATATGGATAATCGATTTTGAGAAGATAAATTATTGGGTCGATTGCAAAATATAAATGCAAAATCGCTAAACAGGGGTAGCAATGTTAAGCTGACTCAATAACTAATTGCCAGAAAATGACACCAAATATACTTTATAACGAAATTATTTTTTATGCCAATTTTCTGTTTCCAAGAACTAAGATTTTCTTCTTTTGTTTCATTTTCAAAATAAATACTACTAAAAAATCAATCATTCGCAGCCTAGGCTTTAGACAAAATACGTAAGTCACAGTGCAAAGTGAGCGGACTTGAATTGGATTATTCAACAGCTCTCCTCAATTCAAGATCGTTTAAAAATAAATACATTTTGAAAGAAATTAAAAAAGATTGATAATAAAAAAATAAAAAATAAAATAATTAATAATGGTTACACCATAATTAGACTTTTAACAAAATTGGTAAACTTAAACGTAGCGAGACCTTTAGTAAATAGGTCGTCAAGTTGATCATTCGATTTTAAATACACATTATAAATTTGACATACAAATTGGTATTTGGTATCTATATGTTTATTTTTCTTGGAATTCCAACGAGCAAGTTGTAGGCCTAAGCTACAATTTCATGTTCAGTCTAAACTGATATGTTTCTCTCTTTCTTTCTTTCTTTCTTTCTTTTTTGACGTATATCGCATGTAGTATAATGATAACAGTACATGGGCCCAATTTTTGGTTAACTATCATACAGAAAGTAACACATCAAACATATCACACAAAACGCTCGAAATCATCCACACGTGTCATGAGCGATCTGAAAGTATTAGTCTGTTCGTTTGTCTCCAGTGTTGTTGTAATTATGAAAATTTTGTAAATTCTCACCATACTACAGTCTCTTTTTCAAACGGCTAAAATTATTGCTGATATCCATTTATTTCAGTGGTTTCTACTCAACTCTTCTCATATGCATAGCCGGCAAGTTTCGTGTAGCGTGTGCAGCGATTGCTACACATGGGAAATAATTATATTTACACACAATTATTCATTCTACTCGACAAAAAAAATGTTGAATCATTCGAAAAAGCACATTTAGTTTAAGTGAAACTAAAACTAAGAATACGTTACTTCGTAAATAAGATGTCCATAAACCTAATATTATAATATATGTTCGTATCTGAAAAAATTCAAATTTTCTTTGTTCTGTGTAAAATTTGTACCAAAAAACTTTTTTTTTTTCGCTACACATGGGAAAATGAAAAGTTGCTGGCCCTGCTCGTATGAGTGCTTGAACTAGCCAAATTTCTATTACCACTCCAATATCTGCTCAGGAAAATAGCTTGAAAACTGCTGGAAAACTATCTGATATAAATAATGGGGTCAAGACTTATTTCAAAGATAGAATTTGAGAAATCTGTAGAATCATACTGGTTGTTAAGGCTGAAATTTATCCGTATATCAGAGATCACTTTTTTGGGTGGTGGAGAGTAGTTGGGTATGTGGTGGTGGTACGATTTGTGCCTGAGAAGTTCACTTATTAAGTCTAATCTTTGACGCTTAGGGTAAGAAACCCCCCCCCCATCGAGATACGAGTGCCCATAAGCTAATAATTCACGTAAGTTTCATAATTGAGAATTGACATGTGTCACCAGCTGATTTAGGTAATCTATATTAGACCAATGCCCTCACAAAATGACGAATGTAAGCTTACTCCAGTCATTGGTAAATTCATTTGAAAACAAAAGAGGTAATAGAATGATCGAATAAGCTTTTAAATGGTGAATTGGTGACTATCACTATCATGATTTTGGTCATTTTTAGCCCTCAACACTTCTACTCGTGAATTTCATAATTAAAGTTAATTGCTGACTCGTGACCTATATTTGTGCTCATAGTCTACTGGAACGAGTCTATAAAAGCCACTATCGTATTCTTTTTCAAGCCTTTTCGTTTTCTTTTCTTAGGTAAAAAAGTAAAAATGAAAAAGCTATAGGCCTATCGTAGGCCTACATAAAAAAAGGAAATATTAGGTTACATCTGCCAGGATGCGAAGAATACATAAAGTTGTTTGGTGGTATTGAATGACAAAAAAATCGCTATCCCGAAGACTCATCCTTTCCTTTGATCCTTTCTACAGGTAAATTTTACTTTCCTATATTCATCCTTGATCGATAGGAAAACCATTTTTTTTTTTTTTTTTAACCAAAGAACGGTATACGAATTAAATATCCTTTTTCATATTTTCGTTGGGTGAAGTGTTCAATTTTCTCTCTCATCCGGTTCTATTCTTTACCCCCAAAAATTTAACCTGCATTTTTTCCGACCCTTTCTCTATAGTCTATACCTTTCGATAGTCTATAACTGATTTTTTTTATTTCAGTTTTTAACGGTTCTAACAGTTCCTTTTCCTTTCCATTCCGTTTTTTTTTTTACCTCCTTTCCTTTTTTGATCGTAAGAAACTTTTTTTTTCTTCTTTCATTTTCGTCGGCTTTCTCTTATTTATTCAATCTGGGGAGTGTACTCACCGGAAAAAAAGGTACATATAGGCCAACACTTTTACGCCAATTTTCTAATTTTATGAAAATTTAAAAAATGGTCTCGGAAATGAAGCATTAATTTTATAAACGTTCAACACCTGTCCCATATCTTATGGAGGAAAACAAATTCATTCATTTTTAATAGCCTAGACGACCTACAGGGTGGAGAGGCAGTTTTGAAAAAATAATATGAGTGGTGATTGAAGAGACGTTTGCTGCTTGCATAAACGTTTGGAAAATAAATTTTTTCTTTTCTTTTTTTCCTTCAAAATCCGGTATTCTGTCACCTTGGCAATGTTCTTGCAAATCTTCTTCCAATTTTACTGATCCATGATGCGATTTTGTGTAATTAGTGAAGATATTATAATTTTTTATAAATAATTTTTACTAGAGCACTGCGAAACAATAAATAAATTTTTATGATTCATATTGTTCGTCCTTGACAGATGGCTGCTTCTGTTTCAGTTGCTTCTATTTCTTAATTTTTATTACCTTTTCAATCTCTCTCATATTATCGAAAAATCACCGATAGTTGTCTCTTTTTTAAATATTTGATGGGCGATTTGAAGGTTTTAAATTCTTTCTCTCGGTGTGATTTTCTTCTATCCTTGTCTCACTACTTTAGTCTAAAAATTTTTAATTTTCCTTTCTTTCTAATCTGATTATTTGGTAACATCTTTTTCTTGCACTTCTCCTAATGAAAATTTCAATTTTCATAGCTATTGTCCTTGCCCCATTTGTCAATTTATAAAATCTGGTGGTGGTGGAAGAATTCTAACAGGGAAATATGGTTCCTATAATTGAAGAGCGTTTTTCCAAAACTCGATAAATCACATTTTTAAAATTTTGAGATTATGATGGTAATACCTATTTGGGTATGGGTTTTATCATCCGGTAACACTGGCAGCATCCTATCTAGCTTCGTTTTTGCGTAATACCCAGTTGAAATTCAAATGTGTTGTTTTAGCTTTTCCAAAAGTCGATAAGTCCTTAATGCTACTACACTGTTTACACCCAATTCGCCATTCAAGAGCCATGGAAATTGTTTCTGGGAATTCCAACGAGATAACTTTCAACTCCATGTTTCTGATACATACTTTGGTACTCGTCACCTTATGGAGATTATTAAAAAAAAAATTCAGAAACAAACTAGGGTTGGCAGCACATAAACCCAAACTATTGAAAAATATCAGAGATATTTCTGAAGCAAAAAAAAAAAAAATGATGTGTTGAATCTGTAACCATTCTTAGACCTAACTACAGATGAGTCTGCTTACCTTAATCAGGTACTTGCAAGAGTTGGAAAACAAAAAGAGGAGGTTATTAAAAGAATGAGAAAAGCTACGATTATTGTGGAGAGTGAGGAAGATCGATCTAGTATTTTTTTTTTTTTTTTTTAAGGGGAGATTCGAACCATTATTGCGTATGTTATTAGGTAAACTAATAAAAACTTGGACTCAACATTATTATTGTCTCGATACGACAACTTTTCACATAATTGCCATGCCAAAACTCGATAAGTCCACATTTTTTTTTCTTTCCAATGATCCTACGTCTCATACATTCACCATACAGTAATGGCTACAAGGGGTATCAATGTGAGAAGGTTCAATCTGGCTATTGCCACAAAATTGAAAAGAAAAAATTCTCATCCCTAATTCTGAGATAGTTTTTTTTAATTATCTCAAAAACAATTTTTTGGACTTATCAAGTTTTGGAAAAACACTCTTCAATTATAATATGATGTTTTGATCACTTCTCTGGGTTTTTGTATTTCTTTTGGAAATTCAAGTAAATTTAGTGAAGATAATGTTTTTGTAATTTTGCAAATTTTTCTCAAAGTTAAAAGTTTGTTGGTTAATTTACTGCGTTGAATTTCAGAAGTATTCGCTTCAGCCACTGATGGGTTGCGATTAAAATTTGTCTGTTGAAGAAATACAAGTATACCGCAGCTGGTAGAAGTGCTTTGAGTTCTGTGAAATATTCGAATCCAATGCTAAAACGAAAATTTTTTAAATATTAACCAAAAATTAATTTTGTAGAAACTTTTTCTTCCACTAAAAGAAGGTGGGTAATTATTTTTGGCAGAGAATTTTGAACATAAATATTCCCAAACTATAAAACATATTCAGTGATTTAGTTTTGTACGGTGTATCGAAAAATCTGAGTACCTATTTTACAAAAATCCAATTGTAAAATTTTTCAACCTGGCATGTGACAATTCCAAAATTGGTGTTTCTGGTAAACTGGTTGGTCCATCTGTTTAATGAAACTTAATTTTCTGACAAGTAGTGGTTATTGGTGGAAGGTGTGAATTGCATCTGACAGATCCTGATATCTTGGTTGTAAGATTTTATAAGAAATAATATTTGTTTATCGAGATGCTTAAGTCTACAATAATTTAAGGTGGCAATAAGGTAAGATTTGAATCAATTATTTTATTAATTAAAATTTGGTTTTTGGATAATTATTGTGGATTTTTTTTGTCACGAAGTGATAATATTTTAAGATGGGTTTAGTTATTGAATAAAGAGAGTGGGTATTGATGGAGGGTGCCATGCAAAATATGAGAATGTGGTAGTAATAGAATAATTATTGGTTGTAACAGTTCATAACAGTAGAAAAATCTGTGGGGAACTATGGAGTCCTGGATTTCGGATTATCTGGACACTCGAGAAAAAAAAATTTTGTTGTACTAAATTTTGGTTAGTCTTTCCATTTCTTAAAAAATATGGCTGTCTTAGTGGGAGCAAATTCCTTATAAATGAAGCAACCCACACTCAAATACCACTCTGCCTATGATTACCAGCCTAATTTGAAAGAAATTAATTTGTAGGATTATTAATTTACAAACTATATTTTCAGCTTATACATAGGATTGCAAAAGTATCAATACCTACATCAATTAGATTATTATTTATTGGAGACTTTATTTCAATTTAGATTCTACTTTCAAGAATTGATTTCATAAATGAGTTGACAAAAATATAGGTAGGTTGTAAATCGTTGGTGAGTTAGCCTACCCCTACCATATAGTGCCAATAAATTGGAATTATGCCATACATTTGTTGGTCCATTTTGTTTTGTATAAGTAGGCTAATTCGTTCTCAGGGTTGTGTTGAGGTCGGAAGTGTCTTCTTCATTTGACATGATGAGACGAGCTAGTATATGCGATGAAAATTTTATTTTCATTTTTTCATAGTTGAAAAAGAAAACATAGAACTCAGGCTGAAGAAAATGAAGAAGGAAAAGAAGAAAAATAGCGATTTTAATAGGGTTCTTGCTAAAAATGAAAATAAAATTTTTATCAATTTATATGATGTTATCTGCGACCATTTATTTTTTAATTCTAATTTTGCGATAAATTTGTGGAAAATGTGATAATTGACAATAATATTTCGATTTCAACTGTTGTCTTCGTTAAGTATTGTTAAATGAAATATATAGCTATATCACTTTATTTCAACATTTGTCTTCTATTTTTTTATTTCCAATTTTTATTCATAGTTGATGTTAATGGTATCACCCTAGGGTCACTTTTTATGACAAATAAAACAAACCTAAAAAAAAAAAGAAAGAAAAAAAATCATAAAAATAAAACTAAAACCCTGTTGCCACATCGTTTAGCGATGTAGCTTGTTTTTCTTTTAACCAGCTTCGTTTCAGCCAGAATCAGCCCTGCCCGGGAGAGGGATGAAGTTGAAGATGATCGAAAAATCGTAAAAATCAATTTGAAATCGTGCGAAAGGTACCGTAACGTCGCAGCAACCTCACACTAACTGAAAGTTATTAACATACAGCCTACCTGCTGTGATTCAGATTTTCAACATTTTAATAAATACGTATTCGCCGGCGCAACTAATGTGTAGACAAGAATAAGCAAAATAGACGAAAAACCGAAGACACCGAATACGAGTCAACGCATTAACAAAGGCAATAATGCTAAGTGACAGGTATTTACGTGAAACTAAAACGCTATTCGTATGTTTTACACATATATTATTGTACCTACAATATTGTGCGCGAACCGTCGTCACGAACACACGTGTGTAATGTGGTTTATGGGCAGAAGGGGGCAGCTAGGCAACCGATACCGACGGAGTGTGGCAAAAGAATTCGTTCTCTAGAGTATAAAAAAAAACAAAAAAAAACAACAACATAATAATTATTTTATTCCCACGGTACACAGGCGCGTATACTATTATACGTATATACTATAATATATACTCCGACCGTAGGACGTGTAAAAAAAAACAAAAAGTTTACCAGTATAGCCTAGCCTCTAGCCTAGCCTCACGTGTGCGTGCGTGCGTGCGTGCGTGCGTGTGTGTGTGTGTGTGTGTGTGTGTGTGTGTGTCGCGTATAGCTGCAAAGCAAAGCCAAAAGGCTGAAGGCTGAAGGTTATATTGCTGAACCACGCGACGACCTGCGACGGACGATCGACGGTTCGTATCGTCGTCGCACCTCCACCGGTTTCAACTCCGCCCCACCACTCTTCACTTCGTCGTCATCTTTTGAGAACGCGCGCCGACACACGACTACGTTGCGTTGTTGTTGTTGCTTTTTTTTTTTTCTTTTCCATTTCAAGGCACTGGTTGTGCGAGCAGCCAAACCTTTTTTTTTTTTTTTGCCGCGCGCTTCTAAAAGTTAGGAATATATATATATATATATATATATATATGTAGTCTCTCTAATACTCTCTCTCCCGTCCCTTCGTACTTCCACACATACGCAAGAGTCACCAAACACGAGCACAGGTTCATTTCTTGCGCAGCAGCACCGCAGTGTCGGTGTGGTACTCGTGACGAGAGAACTGGTTGCCACGAAGTGTGTTCGTCATTAACAGTTTTTTCTTTTTTTTCTTTTTTTTCATTTTACTATTTTGTTGAATTTATGCGGAATTTTTTTTTTCTTTTTCGCGACTTTTAAAATGATTTTATCGCACGTACGTGCATCTTCGACGTGAAGTGAAAATTGATAGTTTTTTTTTTTTTTTTTTTTCTGGTTAATGCAGTGTAATCGGATTTTTCGGAAATAAAAAAAAAAATATTTTTTTCATTCAATCTTTTCCTTTCGTTTTACCCAAAATTTTGATAAATTTTTTTTTTTTTTTGTTTTTCTCCATTTGTTTCTAAAAATATACTTACTGCTATTTCGTATATTGATTTTTGTGCTCGTATTAAATATTCTCAAATATGGTGACAATGGCGTCAAGTGCTCCTGGCAATATTGCTACCACTCCGCTGTCCCCGGACGTGTCGACGACGACGGCGCAGAAGAAAAGCTCGGAAAATCGACGAGTAAGTTTCCGATAGGTTAAAACCATAATATTTTGGTTCGATTCGAAGATACGATAATTTTTTAGGTTAAAAACTACCGGAGAAATCGAAAAAAAAAAAAAAAAAAAATCAAAAAATATACAATAAAATACACGCGCGCCTTACTTTGGGGGCAGGGTGTGAAATTTCCTTTATTTCTACCCTTTCGCTTTTCCTCATTTTCGTTGCTCCAATTCGAACGTAAAAGAGTTGTTTTTACAAAATATGAGACTAGATTTTTTTTTTTTTTTTTTTTTTAATGCATCCCAGACTGCTATTTTATTTACATTTTGAAGGGAAAACTTAATTTTGTATTTAGAATGAAAAGGTGATAGAAGCTTGAAAATTCTTTATTGCTTCTCGAATTTCGATGGAAGAGTGCTGGTCCAACGTTTTTTCTGTTTTTTGACCGACGCACACAACCCTTCCAGTATTCCGTTAGTTGATGAAAAGTAGTACTTATATCGTCTAACCAGTGCGGAAAGTAGGAAATTCCATGCGTGTGAAGTTTACACGAACCGTAGGCGTATGCTTCAAATTTCATTCGAGTGAAAAGTTACCTTTCCGCACTTGTTAAGACACTATATTTTTGTAACCAGTGAAAGGAATGCAGAGGAGAGGGGGTAAAAACGTTTAAAAAGAATAGTATAAATGAGAGAACTAAAAAAAAAAGTAGAAAACGGTGAGAGAAGGAAAGTTGACTAATAATTTACAATTAATATAGCAAATGAAATACGAAACTCCTTATCCTCTTCCCCCTTATAAGAAAACTATTGTTGCAGATTTGAATTTTATGAATTTTTAATAATTTAAAAGAGAAAAAAGAGAAAACAAATACGGAATACAAAATGGAGGCAAACTGATAGCATGGTGTCAACCAGCCCTCACAGCGTAGTTTGTGAAGTGGTGATTTTTCTACTCATGGATCGCAGCTTAGAATCGCTGTGAGGATAGAGAATTTTTCGGAGGAAATAAGGTAAAAACGAAACATTTTAATTTCTCTCCTTGTAAGATGAACAGTGAGTAAGTGACCGACTAATGGTGGAAAAAAAGTACCTGAAGAAGGCGTACAGAAAGTAGTATCTAAACTAACAGAGGCACGTGGAAAAATAGGCAGTTTACACTGTTCAAGAATAGACCACTTTACGCACGTTGAACGATTGAGCATATCGTGTTCATGTTATAAAAAAAACATTCGTAGACCTGAAAATCAGGTATTAGCCTACTTATTAGGAAATCATCAACTTTACCTGCCCTCCCTCTCAAAAGATACGTAAATTGTTTCGCGAATTTTAATTACGTGTAGGTAAAATTTTTTGTTGTTGACGATTTCATTCACTTATTTATTGGTGAATTTTTTCCTCCAAATTTACAAGTTGTAAATTTTTGTAAAATCATTACGTGGCATGATTGATATCATATCATCTGAAAACCCTCAACAACAGATTGACACAATTGTGGTTTTTTATTTTGTAAAAACTATCCGTATGTATATTCTGTAGATTTTGCAAAACTGAACTGTTTGTTCAAGATCAAAACTTTTTCAAAGTATCCAGTCTAGATTTTTTCGACTATGCTATATAATTAATATTCTCCGTATATTTAGTCGTGCATCGTTGGTTTTTCGTTTAAGGAGATGTATCTACGCCAAAATAAGCAATAAACTGACTTTGTTTTGAAAATTTCGAATCAAAATGGTGCTAGTGGACGTGATTTTCTCTAAAATTTGCAGGTTTTCGTCTTTTTGAAGTTTCTATTTCCGGATTGCGAGTACAGAAAGAGCATTTGGTTGAAAAAAAATTAAAAACTGTTCATACCAAAATTACCCGAACACTAGGCTGCATAAATGTCTTCGAGTGCTTTACGTTTGGTGGCATCCTAATTTTTGTATTACTGACCGTAATTTCAGTACGTCTTTTAGTTCAACATCGACGAAAAAAAATTGGTTCGTCTCTGCTACAATATTCGATATTTCGCTAAAATAGAATAACTTTTCCGAATTTAAGGCCCATATTCACGAACGTCACGTTAACCTCCCTTCACCTAAATTTCACTTCAAAAAATTTTTTTGCACAATTTCGTACCTACTTAAAAATGTGGAAACATTGTATCACTTATGAGAGTTCCAATGTAAAAATAAAATGTTACCTCACTCTTAAATACAAAACTGTGCCAAAAGTCATTTTCAAGTGAAGTTTAAGGGAATGGAGGTCAAAGTGACGTTTGTGAATATGGGCCTAAGTCTTCTTGCGATCATTTTGTAGCTACGCCACCGGGTGTACCGAACGTTCGTAGAGAATAATTATTTTTGTGATATAAGGGTTCAAAGTAGGTGATTTTGATACTATATACAAGCTGTCACACGCTATTTTTTGCTACCACCCCCAAAAAAAAATTTGATAACGACGAACGAAGTGTGAAATGTGTTTAAAGACAAATGTATGAAGTAACGCATGCGCACAAGCCAGGACATAAAGTAAAAACTGATTCATAAAGAATTTGCAGATGGTGTATAAAGTAACACATGCGCACAAAACGGTGCATAAAGTGAAAAACGATGCGTAAAGAATTTACGTTATGCATATACGACAGGTGTTGCAAAAAAATGTGTTATTTCTCCGATTTATTCACTATCATCGGCACCTTATTCTGATCTTATAACAAAAATCGATTTCCAATTATATTTTTCTTTTCTATTTTTTTTCTCACTAGTACCTGGCTACTCTTTTGTGCACTGAAATAAAGAAACCATTTTAGGCTTTGAAAAGAAACTTGATAGAATTTGTACTATTTTTAACTCTACTTTCTCATTAGAGTGTTTCTCTATATTATAAATGTTTTTTTTTTTTTTTTGGTCACAGCATCACGCCTCTCTCACTCGACAGATTTTCGGAAAACTTTGAACTCACGTGGGTGCCTATGCTTAGATGGCTTCTGTCAAGATCTGCTTCAAAAGCTTTATCTTGCGAGCTGTAATGAGGTTCAAAAGTTTCACTTTGGAACTTTTTCTTTTCAAAATTATCCAACTTTATAGTTTTAGTCCACTGTCAATTCCAAAAAGCGAAAACCCAAAAACTTCAAACTTTAATTAAATTGGGAAATTTTTCACCAAAAGCTTTAGTTCTGGATCAGCTCTGTTTGAAAGTTAGTTCAGTTTTAGTTTGTAGTTTGTGCGTCAGTTCTGAGAAGTAAAAATTCAAAATTTAGAAGTTCAAATGTCGTACCGCACACACCAAGTAACTGGTTTGACAAAAACAAAAAAAAAACCTCCATTCTGAAGGGTATAAGTATGGTTCAAAATTTTTCACTTACAGTTTTAGTTCGGACGTGTTCTGTTGAAAGTGAGTTCTCATTTCTCGTTATAGGGTTCTAATGTGAGTTCTGAGAAATTCAAAGTTAAAACTCATAAACCTTGAAACAGTAATAAATTTTCTAAATTTGTCACTAAATGTTACGGTTCTAAATCTGTTCTTTTAAAAATTAAATCTCAGTTCTACTTTAAGCTTGTACTGTCAATTCTGAGAAGTGAAAAAGCTCAAAAAAGTGGGAGCTGTAGTCAAGTTGAAAAGTTTCCACTATAAGTTTTAGTTGTGGACCAATGAGTTTTGAGAAATGAAAACTCAAACAACTGGGAACTGTAATTAGGATTTGAATGTTTTCGTGATAAGGAGCAGTTCCGTTGTTATCTGATATCTGCCCGAAGGGTGTGTAATTCAGTTTATGGTACCTCGATACGATGTTTTTGGTTGCCATTTGTGAGGCAGTGTTTCAAAAAATATGCCTACGTATCTACGTAATAAATCATACGTCCATAATTTTCGTTCTTTTTGCGAAAATGTAGTTTTTGACTATGAATATTGCAATTTTTACAGATTCTTCACGTATACTTGAACGATTCGCCGGTACTGTTTTTGATTTTGATAGGCTGTTTTATTTTCAGGAAATTGGAAGAAAAACATTGAACTAGGATCTCGAAAATGCTCGTCTCGATTCTGTAATTAAATGCCATTTGAGAAAAATGTTTTACGTAGTGTTCAGTATTTATGAAAACCATCAATTTTATTCAGCCGGTTTTCATCGTAGTACCTAAACTTTTCTTTCTTCGTTTTACCTGGGAAACTAAAAGTAACTCGTTTTTTTCTTTTTTTTTTTTGTGTGTGTGTTCGTTTGTTTGCCATAACAAAAAACTGAAGAACGTGGTGAACTATATGGAATAATGATCGATGCACGTGCGTTGGCAAAATAAAACACAAAAACTGTTTCTTTCGTGCAATGGTCGCATTCCTCCGTTTTGATCACGAAAATAGTTTTCTGAGAAACCAGTCCCCGTTTCCTCTGTTTTCGAGTTCGAATCACAGTTTTTTTCTACTGCATCAATGAAAAAATCAGTAGGTAGCGGTGTCGTTCGTCCGTACGCGTTCACTTCGTAGTGGAGGGGGGAGTGAAGATGGAATCGGGTAAAGGGATCTGTCGGCGTTTTCGCAGAAAAATTGTATTTCGGTGTCTCTTTTCGTCGTCGTCGTGAACTATTGTGAAAAACCATCGCATTTTCGTATCTGATGTCTACATCGGCTGTGAACAACCGTACAGATACTGTTGTTGTTTCGGTGGGTGGTGGAAAGAAGCATCTCCAAACAGAGCGAATAATTAATAATACGTCTCCGATTAGTGTAGAATTTTTTCGGCGCCACCGTAGCTTAAACGTTGGCTCCGTTTGGGGGAGCCGCAGAATTTACAGAATCACTGTAACGTCTGTAATATAAATTAGTGCTGTTAAAGGATCGGTTAGTAATCGATTATAATCGATAAGCGGGGCTCTTATCGATTATCGATAAGAAACATTGTGTAATCGATTATTAACGATTCGCCTCTTTCTATTATACTATTAAACTATTAAAATATTAAATACCTGGTGCCCACTACCTATTTGCCCTACCAAACGATATAAAATACAAATTACGAAAATAGAAAATATGAATTATCTCATCAATTTAATATTTATCGAACATGGCAACTGGCAAGTGTAAAAGAAACGGAGAGTAATCAAAATCAAATCAACAGAAATAACAAAACTTATAAACGAGTGTCTCTCCTTCCGCGAGACACTCGTTACAAAACAAAAGGTTTGATTGTTTTTTTAAATTTTTTGAGGAATACTTACTTAATCGATTATGGGCCACAAATAATCGATAAGAAATTTAATCGATTTTTAACAGCACTAATAAAAATTGCAGGAAGCGTGTTCGGGCAAGAGATGTGCGTTTTAGTTCATTTGGTGGATTTAGTTCAACAGGTCTCGGTCTTTTGAACGAACTAGTTCAGTGAACTAGTTCAAAATGAACGAAATGAGCTGCATGAATCGAACCTTCGAGTATGTATTATTTCATATGGAGAGCTGATTCGTATACATTTTCTATACGTAGTTACTTTCAGACATAGAAAGCGCTTTCAGGGAATGAAATGACTTTTTTTACACACGAATATATCTATATATAATTCGTATATACAGATATACTCGCGTATAAAAGAAGTCATTTCGTTCCCCAAAAACACTTAATATTGCGTTTTGTTTTTTGTTAATTGATAATAAATTCCACTCATCCAGTGATTAACAACAATGCTGTGACGTATAAGAGTGAATAATATAACTTTGATTTGATAATATCTTTTAGTTCGAAGTGAACTAGTTCATTCTCATCTTTCGGTCTCGTTCATTTAGGTCTTTCAAAAGATTAGTTCAAATGAATTAGTTCTCGGTCAACGGACACAACTCTAGTTCGGGCAGCATATATTTCTGTCGTACCGAAAAAGCGTTCGGACAGAAACGCGTACAGACCTACAGAATAACAGCTTTTCGGTACCTATATCGTTTGGCGGGTAGGTTTGGAGGTAAGGTATACCGTAAACTTACCGCAAACTGATAACGCACGTGTGGTAAAAAAATTTTCAACCGTGTTATCACAGATGAACAATAAGGTGCAGAAAACTGTAGCAATATTGTTCGTGCATACGGTCCCATTAATTTTCCCTTTATCGTTGCGGCAAACGAGCGCGTGATTCCTGTAAATCCTGTGATTCTGTAACTATAACCGGACAGAGATATTTTGATACGTAGTAAAACGTTGAAATATTTTCAGTTTGAAAGCAAAAGAAAAACAAACAACATCGAAACCTCTCTAAAGACGTCGTAAATTTTGTCGATTTCAAACAAATTTTTTTGAAAAATAGAAAAATAAAGTTTAATTTTTTTTTTTTTTTTTTTTTTTTTTTTACTTTTTAAAAGACTAAAATTTCCGTAAGTACGTTTTATCAAGCGAAGAAGATTAATTTATTCGTTTCGCCATTGACGTAAAAAGTCAGGTCTAAAATGAAAATATATATTATTCTTATATAGCGTGTAAGATAAAAATGGTTTTAATAGTTTTCTTAGTCGACGGTGTGACAAGTCAACTTTTTTGTGGTTAGGTATGTGTACTTTTTAATTTTTTTTTTTTTTTTTTTTGTTTCTTCTGCAAACGATTGTGTTGTTATTCTAATCACGTGTTAATTCTACCTTATCAATTTTAGGCGGGTGAATGCGGTCTACGGTGTAATCCGAGGTTACGAATTCGCGAGTGTTACCCTCAAAGAGATGGTAGATACCTCGTGAGTTACAAGTTCGTGCAAGCAAAATTCTAGACCATGACAATCGGAGAATCTGGAAAAATTGTGAATATCGATATTAGTCGAAAAATCAAATCGATGATATTTGAGCATTGTCGACATTGTTTCTTGTACCAGTATTATATGTTGAAAAGCCTTTCTCCACCATCACCACTACAAAAGTTATCTACAGAGTATACTTGTAATTTTTGAATTTGCAACCAACGTTAAAATGCTGCTTTTTACCCAGTTCACTTGCAAAAGGGGTATTAAAATTGACCCCAAAAAAAAAGGGGTTGGTGCGGAGATGATGAATATTATCCGTTTCATGAGAAAAGAAAAGGATTGGTATCATTTTCCTATTTTGACTTCATTTTTATATACATATTCACACTCACACCTGTACACAATTAAAAAAATTATATGTAGGTGTAGCCCAAAATTTTGTGTTCGCGTTTCTGAGGAAACTACCAAACAGATAGGGCTGAAAGTTTTACGAAAGGTATTATCATATGGAAGCAGGTTTGAAAGAAGTTTGGTGCTCATCGGTTAGGTAGTTGTTGAGAAAATTGGAAAACAAGACTTTTCCAGGATTCTGCGAAAATGACAAAAGTGATGGAATTGAAACTTTTACGGTAGATTATCCTTATGTAGGTGCAAATCTGATAGAAGTTTGATGCCTACTAATGTAGTACTTTCTGATAAAACTGGAGAAGAAAAATGGTTGAAAATAATTTGGCGTTCACGGTTTTGAGAAAACTACGAAAGGGATAAAGCTAAAATTTTCACTTAATGTATTCCTCATATTAGACCAGATCTGATACGAGTTTGAAACCTATTGGTTGAGTAGTTTCCGAGAAAACTGGAAAACAAAAAAGTGCTGTAAAATTGGTTTTTTGTAATAAAACATCGATAGATCGATATTTTTGTGAACGATATCGATAACTATTGATAGTTTTTTCGTAATTTTTTTTATTGTAAACAAGCAATAAAATACCGATATATCCATGTTTGTCAGATATCCGTAACTGTCGATACGAATATTACTATCGATATTTTTCTACAATTTTTTCAAGTACTTATTTGAAATTTAGACTTTTTTTTTGAATTATGGATGAAAATTGGCAAAATGGGTTTTCTAGCGAAGTATTGCTGCGCTGGAGTTTTTTTTTTTTTTATTCTGCAACGCCTTATGACGATGTGATGCTATCCGCCTTTCTTCCAGTTTTTTAACGTACCTAAGCCTCTACTTTTTGGCAAGTTTAGGAAAATACAACTATTGCATTCAGTGCAGTGACGGGACCTGGGGGTGGGACCTGTGGAAAAGGGGCGATCCTGAGTCGTAGATCACGAATATATAAGTCACTCAAATTCTTCTGTACGCAATAATATATATATATATATTTCCACTTTTTGGAAGTCTGTGAACATTCCGCTGTTTGACCTATGACAATGAAACTTGGGTTAGTGTTAGACGCATTCTTGGGCTACACATTTCGTGTTAAAATTTTTGAAATTCATCCGTTAGTTTTTGAGGAAGGGGTTCTCAAAGTGTTGCAAACCCAGCATGTTGTCATCGCGATAACTCCCGTAAATTTGTAGATTTTTGCTTGGAATTGTTATGGTAGTTTCAAACTATTTGGGACTGGTTTGGTATTGACTTTGAGCGAAATCGGTCGACTGGTTTTCGCATGGCAGCCATTACAAATTTGACACTTTTTTTACTTATTTTGGCATTTTTTGGGAGTCTGTGGAGCCTCCGTTTATTGACTTATGGCAATTAAACTTAAGATAGTGTTAGATGCTTTCATGGGCGACACATTCGTGTTAAAATTGTTGAAATTCATTCAGTATTTTCGTAGGAAGGGGTTATCGAAGTTTTGCAAACCCACCACGTTGTCATCACGATAATTCCCGTAAATTAAAAGATTTTGGCTCGAAATTTTTACGGTAGTTGGAAACTGTTGGGGACTGGTTTGATTTTGAATTTGAGCGAAATCGGTCAGCTGGTTTTTGAATGGCAGCCATTACAAAATTTGACACTTTTGGAAAATACACACTTACTGCGGTTGATGCGCGGCAGAGATATTTTTTATTTTTTAGCAAGAAAGACGTCATGCGAGTCGCAATTCTGTCGTCAAAATTATGTAATATATCCGACTATTGAGAATTGAAATTTACATTCCCCCCCCTCTCATCGGGCTTCATGAAACACGTTTTGGTAAATAATTTTGTCTCAATTTTTCATTATAGCTATGTGCGATTTATATGCTATTTCGTTGGTGATTGTATGGAGAAGTGACCATCGTCTTCGTCTCTGTTATTCGGAACGCATAATTTATAGGTGAATTTGGTGAAATCTGCAAATACTTGCAGCTTTTTCAAGCAAGTTATTGCTGGTTTCTTGGCACTTTGTGGCTGTTGGTTTGAACATTGTACCCGACTTCTGACGTTCGACTGCGATTTTTTTAATACCGGTTTCTTATTTCACGTAACATTTTCGATAGTTATGCTAAAAATTTATATTTTTTGTTAGATTTCACGTTGAAATGACGTAGGTAAATGATTAATTTTTTTTGTTGTTAATTCAAACTCAGAAACAACAAAACATGAATTTCGTATTCGAGAATAACGAAATTTTCCCAATTTACGGTGTGGGTGTATTTTCCAAATGAAAATACAACCATTGCATTCAGTGCAACGACGAGACCTGTGGAAAAGCGTCGTTCCTGAGTCATAGATCACAAATATATAGATCACACAAATTCTGTACCCTGTATACTGGTGTATATATATATATATATATATATATATATAGACACTTTTTGGGAGTCTGTGGAGCCTCCGTTGATGAACCTATGGCAGTGAAACTTGTGATAGTGTTAGAAGCATTCATGGGCTTCACATTCGTGTTAAATGTTTTGAAATTCATCCGCAAGTTTCGGAGTAAGGGGTTCCCAAAGTGTCGCAAACCCACCATGTTGTCATCGCGATAACTCCCGTAAGTTAACATATTTTGGCTTGAAATTTTCGTAGAAGTTGGAGACGATCGAGGACTGGTTTGGTATTGAATTTGAGCGAAATCGGTTGACTGGTTTTCGAGTGGGGCAGCAATTACAAAATTGGACACTTTAGGAAAACACACACCTACCGCGGTTGATGCGCGGCGGAGATATTTTTCCGCTCCGCTGTGTGACTGGTTTTCTCTCTTTTCGCGACTTCTTGGCGTGGCCAGTGACTAACCGTATGTTCGTGTGCAGTGACGTCGACGGTGTTTTTCATTCGAAGGGGTCGATGGTGCCAACAGTGCACCGAGTGTCTGAAAGTGGTGAAAATCCGGCAGCAGAAGCAGTCGCACATGTTTCGATCGGGGGCAGTGCCGCAGAATAAATGACGAATCATCGAATTCGCCTCCTCCATCTCTCGACACTTTCGAACAACTCCATCGTCCGGTCGTCTACCGGTAAAGCTAGTCGGTGGTGAAGGTAAATAGTCTTCGACGGTGAGGTAGGTGGTTGCCTGCGTGGTCGTCGCACCGAATATGTTTCACCGCCGTGCGCCTAAATAGTGCCATAAAATAAGTTACTGGACAAAATTTTTCGTGCACGAAAAACAAAAATTTCGCAATAAAAATCGGTGTGTAAATTTTTAATCGTCTAGAATCGACCTATTTATTTCGCGTATAGGTGCGATTTGACGATAGGCGTACCTACTTCGTAATTCTGGCTGATGGAGGCTGCACACTTTCCCCTCTGTCAGCCATTCCAAACTTTTCATTATGTGTTTTCAGTTCGTTAGATTCGCAGCCTAGAGCCACACTCCAGTCATCGACCCTCATCAGCGTGTGTACATGCTGGCGATCTTTTGCGCCATTATTGTTTCGGAGTTTTACTTCTAAATTACACGATATTCGAGTTTTTAGAGTCACACACACACACACAAAAAAAAAAAAAAAAAAAAAAAAAAACCAAAAAAAAAAAACAATAACAACCACAAAACAAAAATAAAAACGAAAAGAAAACGAGAAAATTCGGACCACTAATTAAAACGTCGTTCAATCGCCAATCAAAATCGAAGTGAAAAATAAAACAACATCGCTGCGTAAACTTCGATTATTAAATTTTATCAGAAGTTTTAATCTGGACGTGAAAAAAAATACGACTCGTAGAATCTGCTCGCGAACTATTTCTGTGCAAAAAATTATCCGACCGAACGCCTTAATGTGTCACCGACGAAAGTTGCACCCTTTGGAAATCTACGTATTAATTCATTGCACCCTCGCACCCCTCTTCGCCACTCGTTCTGAGAAAGAAATTGATGGCTAATCGTCGGTTATTGTTTCCGGAAAACGAAGGCAATACCTGCGTAATAGCTGCAGCTCATCGTAGAAAATCTGCTAATGGAAAGTCTCGCGTTATTGGACTGAAAACGCACGTCGAAACCTTGAATTTATATTTCAAAAAAGGATTCCATTCGTTTATTGTGATGATTTTCCGAGAAATCGTGATCATTCAATCTGAATTAGTGTTCGCGAATTTTTCTTTTTTTTTTTTTTTTTTCAGATTTATTTTGAGATAATATCTTTTTAGTAGGTGTTCTTGTCGAATGGTTAAAAGGAAATTAAGTGGGATAATCGTAACGAATAGAAATAAATAACCGACATGAAACTGAAAACGAAGGGGCCTTTACGCGTATAGTGCTAAGGTAAACCACCAATAATGAATCCGTCGATCAAATTTGGGTGATTTAAAAAAAAAAAAAAAAAAATTTCTGGCATGAAGTTAGTGCAACTTATCTACATAGGAATATGGTAATCTTGTAAAAGAGTACTATCTGATGATAAACTACGATTCGATGATTGTAACGGTATAATTGTTACAAAAAGGTACACGACACATATATTATTTTTGTATGATGTATATTTTATATGTACAAGAAAATATTAAAATGTAGTGTATTGTACAAGAGAAGAATTGGTAATCAATCAATCTTAAAACTAAAGGTATGGATTCGAGGGAATTATACGTTGGTGTTGTGGGAGATATTCAATGTGATTGGTTGATAGAATCTACGTAATTTAGCGTGAGCCAATAGGATAACATACTTATGACATAAGTGGGTGTAGTTATAATTTTAAGAGGAATTGGGAATAGTGCAGAGTTGTATTTTATATTCATGGAATAAATGACATTATGACATTTAGTGTGAGAATATTGTATTAGTAGGAAAAGGTGATGTCAATAGACGAGTCTTGACAAGTTTCATTTATGTAATCAAGACAGGATGTGAGAATGAGGTTAGAGATGAAATGGATTAAGTGAGATAATATTAATGGAATACGAGAGATATATAGAAAGGATATTAAAATAAGAAGTGATATGGAATTATAATTACAATGATAAAGAACTCGTATAACATGGTCAAAATAATTTTCTTCTAAGACCGTCTTGAATTTATCGTTGAATTTGAAATTTTGAAAAAAGATGAAATAAAAATGAAATAGTAAATTATGTAGATTTATAATTTTCGATAAAATTAAAATTTAAATGATTCATGGGACATCCAACTAATGACTTTTGAGTGAAATTACTTTACTTCAAACGTCATCCTGTGGATTCCGCTATGTTTTTAAAATGTATTGAAATCTGCTAAAAAATTAAGAAAATATTTGACTACCTACCTGTTGAATAAAAGAGGCTGAACCTAAATGGCTCTTGAACTGCACATTCATATTTGGTCCCTTTTGTTTTTTCCATCCACATTTGATGACTCTGAATTTTTTTTTTTAAATTTCAAAAAGAACGCAATTTACTATAAATGTCAATTAAAACGGAAAAATTTTTAATTGCCCCAATTCACTTCAAATTTTTTAATAAAATCAGATTTTAAAAATACCACTAATAATATTGTATGTAAATCACCACCAATTGTGGTTCAATTAATAATTGGTTTTTTTAAAGATGCTCATATCTTTGTACATAAATAAAAATTATCCAGAATTCTGCCATGTGATTTAGGGGTTGTTAAAGTACCTATAAGAAAAATACCTATTACAAGAAAATTGGCCTAGCATCACTGATTCTTAATTCGTGATGTCCAATTTGATGTGAATCAAAATTCGCTGTTATGAAAAATTTTTGATGTGTAAACATCTTAGTGCTCGTCTAGCGGGTAAATGAGAATTAGGATCTTCAGATTTGTATAACTCTAACTTTTAAATTATAACTCTTATTTGTTTGAGTGCACATTGTGTAGGTACGTGGTTGTGTGAGTGTGCATTGCATATGCACAAAACCACACACCTATATAACGAGAATTACATTCCAATATTTTTATGTTTACATTATAGTGATGCGCAATAATCGGTTAGTTCGACTAATCAGTTTTTTGATAGTCGATTAATTTTTTGTTGAGACCATCAATCCTCCTCCACTCTCACTCCTGCAAACATTCGACTATCTTTCACTACATACTTTTATATCTTTGCTCGTGGCTACACTGTTACACTATTCTACCACTCACTCGTTTATCTCCGTACATATTCGTTTACCTGTCATACTTTGTGCCTTATACATAATTCACAGTTCTGCTCTAAATATACATACTTCTGAGACGTTACTTTGAGTACATCTGTATTTATTTTGTACAATCAATCTGCTTCATCGATCCACAACGTCTATAATTTTTACAAAAATAATCGATTATTCAATAATCATTTAGGCTTGGGCAAAACAACAAAAATCAGGGAAAAATTTTCAAGACTGTTATTTTTATCGCACTTTTTACAAGAATTTGATAAAATAAATTGATTTGATTGGTAGATTTGATATTGTTTTGATAGAAAATCATAAGTGATTATTCGCTCTTGACTAGTCGATTACTTAAAATAACGGATTAATCGAACAGTTTTTGATTAATCGGGCATCACTAGTTTTTACATTAATCCTTCATGAGTATAGCAGCGAAACTCGCGCAGGGACTAAACACAAAACGTAGAGAATAGATGGGGATATATACACTATATTTCATTTCATTTTGATCACATTGCCTATTCCAGAGAGATGAAGGAACATAAAAATCTGATCCACAGTTGGTAGTTTACTTTATCGATTAGTCGAGCAATTATTTCTTAATTACGCATTATGTTGTTGCGTGGTTTTCACACAATTCCAATATTGAGGTTTTTTTTTTTTTTTTTTTTTTTTTTTTTTTTTTATATATATAGAAAAAATGGAAAATTATCATCTAAAGTTGACGAGTTGCTCTGGAAACGTGCAATCGCTTAAATATTTTCTTGATAAACTTGGAAAATATTGGTTACGTATTTGTTTTTTTTTCATTAATTTGTTTAAAACGAAGATATTCTTCAAATATTTCTCGACTGTCGATGTTTTAGATCGATTCCTGCGTGTATATTTCGTTGTGATGAATTCAAATGTCGCATCGTTGTTTTGCATTCGGTCCATTCTTATTCATACCCAACGATGACGTCTTGAGATCGAACTTTTTGCTTCATTTTCGTTCTTTGGATGCGAATTTTGTATTTTAATTCTCGCATGTTGATGGTTTAAAATAATGTGTAAATGATGATATTTTATGACGCCATTTAGAAAAAACTGTTGAAAAAATTGACTGAAAATGGCGTTTTTACGTCATCACCAGCATCATCACTAACTTGTGCGCATTGTTCAATTTCGGATACGTGATGCGGTTAGCCATAATTTTTGCATGGCTGAAACCAAATTTTATGCATTCAAATTTGTGTAATTATGGTGAAAAAAAAAAAAACAAAAAAAAAAAACTGGATTTAAATTATGTTAAAGTTCACTATGGAAGTAGCTATGGTGCCAATATGTTGCAATTTGTTATCTGGTACCTATTTACGCAATATGTATGAGGTGGCATACGAGGTGTCATCGACGAAAAAACGCGTTAGAAAAAATGTCGAGATATTTTTTCAAACGAGAGATAACGTTATAAATCGAAAAAGGTCTAAATTTAGGTTGGTTTTAATCGCGAGTTTTCGAAGTAGTACAAAGTTGATTGTCGAATTTAATTGTCCGGTAATAATTAAGTATGAGTAGTAGTACGCATTACATTAACCGCCCGACCACATACCTAGATACAGATGAGAGAAGGTTAAATGCCTATCTGCAATCGTGTGGGATCGAAACAACCTCTGAAAAAAAAAAAAAAAAAAAAAAAAAAAACTATCGCAGCAACACTTTGCTAGAAAATACAGTTTGACTATTTTAATCGGCAATATAAATAAATATATATAAAAATAAATAAAGCCTAAATTAACGCGCTGGAGGAATGACGCTCACGTAATCCCTTGTTCCGCAAAAAAGAGAAAGATACTTCAAGCAACACAGTCAACTTGTTCTTCTCCATCAGTAATTTTTTACTTTTGTTTTATATTTTTCTCAGACACTACAGAACTAGGGGACAAAAAACTGCTATCAGACTTGGTACTATATAAAGACTATCTTTCTTGAAAGTTTCAGCTTTATTCCTTTCGTAGTTTTTTCAAAATCGTAAACACACAATTTTCTAGAGATTTTTTTTTTTTAAGTTTTGTTGGCAAATTACGGAACTAACCTCTAAGTAGCCACAAAATTGAAAGTGAAGGTAGATGAATTAATTTCACATACTTAGTTGTACTAATGTAAGAACTAAATCTTCAGCCTTTAAAATCCCATCTATACGATGAAACGGGCCTGGAAATACGATAATTTTCAAAATTTGATGTAATCAAAAACCTCCATTTCTGGATTCATCACAGGTTGTCCAGGGTTTCTCTTCGAATATTATGTTTATCTTATGGGTATCTAACGCCGTACATGAAACAAATTGAGTATTGCCCAACTCCGTTAAAGAAAGTAAGAAAATCTGAAAATAACTTGAAAATCCATTTTTGCTTTTACATAATCCGTCCAGATAGGACAAAATCCATTTCTAAAATTTGTTCCATACATCGTAGACAGTAATCACAGTAGAGCATACATACAGATTGGATTTAGAATAAAGTTTTTTCTAGACCTGGAACTGCGACTGGATCAAAGTTTTATATTGTAAGAAAAAAAAAAAAGAAGGTAAGCCCATTTGTTCCATACTAGTGTTTATAGTCTAAAGTCAAAAAACTATAAAACTATACACGACTTCATTATCAGTATTATCCAAACTGTAAATTATAATGGTCTTTTACCATAAATCAAAATAAAACTTCACCCTTGCATTCTGAATGAAGATGATATAGTTTGAGAAATAGTTATTACATTTATCGAAATTTATTCCACACAATTAGATAAATTTATATAATTAAAGAATTATCATGTTGTGAAAACTTTTCAGTTTGGTGAAATAGATACGGAAATAACAAACTTTTAAAATTCTAAGATTTGTGAAATATGGGACCATAACAGGAGTTACAAAGCTACTTTCAACAAAATTATCAGTCTCCAATCTTCGTATCACATACTATGTGGAACTATTATGAAAAAAACTATCACAGTAGTACTCAAATTAAAAACCAGAATCATGAAAAATCTAATTTCTTCATTTCGTCGCCAGAATAAAATTATTCTCACATGTGAGAAAGAAAAAAGAAACATTAACTTTATTTCACATCATCATATATAGGACCTGTTAAATGAAGGAAAAGTAATATTTTTTGGATTCAGGAAATTTGGGCTCTGGAAATGGCCTGTTTTAAAATCCATATTACCATAGAGGGAAACTCAACGAGGAATATGGATTTGTTCCATACCAGTGAATAGTGTATAAAGTTTGGAAACTGTAAAACAAGTGAAACTTCATTATAACTATTTATCAAACCAGAAATAATTTCAAACATCTACATCTCTGAATGCAGTTTCATAAACATGCATATACAGACATGATCACAGAATTTTTCTGGGTACATGATTAGAAACTATCCAATGTGGTTATCACCAATTATTGTAGAAAAAGAAAACCACGAATGTAGTGCGAAATAAAATCTAGAAAAACTATAGTCTATCATTAAAAATCAATGCCAAATTTCACACCTGAATTCTAGATGAAAATGCCAGTGTTGTGGACATTCTCATTACATTCGAATAATTAGTTCCACATAATTAGTCAGATAAGTATAGTGGGAAAATTAAGATCTTCCATAATCTTCCCAATCAGGAGAAATGTATCCAGAAATTACTAATTACAAAAAATAAAACTTTTCTCAAATCCAGTTCTGTGAAAGTTCTTTCTAAGTTTTTCATTCCACGCTCTGGAACATCTGTATCCTAAATCCAATCTGTACGGGTGTTCTAGTGTAATTACTGTCTACGATGGTATGGAACAAATTTTAGAAATGGATTTTGTCCTATCTGGACGGATTATGTAAGAGCAAAAATGGATTTTCAAGTTATTTTCAAATTTTCATACTTATTTTAATGGAGGCGGGTAATACTTCATTTATTCCATGTATTGTGTTAAATACCCATGAGATAAACATAAAATTCGAAGGGAAACCCTGCACAATCTCTGATGATTCCGGAAATGGAGGCTTTTGGTCGCATCAAATTTTGAAAATTATCGTATTTCCAGGCCCGTTTCATCGTATAGATGGGATTTTAAAGGCTGAAGATTTAGTCCTTACATTAGTACAACTAAGTATGTGTAATTAGTTCATCTACCTTCACTTTCCATTTTGTGTTTACTTAAGAGGCCAATAAGCGCACCAAACGTTTGTCGGACTTGCACATACATAAGAACGATATCATTATATCGTGAACATTTCTGTTTCACCTCTTTTGTAGTGTTTTCAAACCCCTGGAAATACTACTGTTGCAGGAATTTTTCGTTCTCCAGTTATTGCCAGAAACTACTGAACCAATAAGCACCGAACTCCTATCAGGCCTATTCCAGTAATAACAACTGTTTTTTGCGTAAATTTAAGTTCTATCTTTTTTGCAGTTTTCTCAAAACCGTAAAGCAAAAACTTAGGTCGATGTGTTTATTCGTAATATGAACCCACAATATAATATTACGCATATCTACATAATTATTATATTACATCATTGTAATATAGATGCATAAAAAAAATTAGGTTAAAATGGGAAAATAGCGACATCGGTTGTCTTTTCTTATGAAAAGGAAAATTTTCATCATCCTCACCTTTAACGCTTTTTCAAGGTCAATTTTAATACCCACTTTGCTTGCATACGGGGTAAAAAAAAATTACGGCCAATAATATTGAGTGTCGAAACGCTAAATTTCGTGCAAAATCTATTTTAGGCAGGTAGTTAACCTTCTCCTTGAGTGAACACCTCTCGTAGTTGCGTCTGTCTATCCGTCGGTATGTTGCTCTCTCTCGCTCTCTCTCTCTCTTTCTCTCTCTCTGTCTCTCTTTCTTTCCAATTGGCTGATAATCATTCACGTACCTACGCAGATATAATAATAATAAAAAAAAAAGTTGGTATGTGTGCATGCATGTCTGTCGGATTTTTTTTTTTTTTGTTTTTGTTAATATTATTACGTTTAACTGGCGATTTTTTTTTTTTCACCTTCTTGGTTTTTCATTCCTTTTTTTTTATTTTTATTTCTTTTTTTGACTCCCTTAATTACCATTGCCCTAGTACACGCGTCAAATTCTACCAGCATTGATTTCCATGGCAAAAAAACGTGTCGGATGCCATTTTCTCGTGCGATTTGGCAAAAAAAAAAAAAAAAAAAAAAAAAAAGATAGAAAAGCGTATACTTAATTCATTCTATTAGCGTTTTTCCACGAAGACCTTGCACACGTATAAAATTCAGCGAGTGAGCAGCGAACGAGGGGGGGGGAGGTGATTTTTAATAAATTCTCTGCCAGTTGTGCACTCACACACGCGATAATGAAGATATTCGTTTTGCATAACACGTCTGTGGTATGGTGTTGGCCCATTACCTGTGGGTACAAAAATACTAGAATGAGACGGGAGGTGGGAAGAATGAAGTGTTTGTATGTTCTCTTTTTTTCGCCGCTCACACACGTGCACGATTAGGTATGCAAAGATCAAATAAAAAGCAGATAGAAACGTGTAGATATAGCTTATGCATAGCCTGGGTAAACTTTGGCGATACCTACTTAAATATACTAGGGGAGGGAAAGAGATAGGTTGCCTATATCCTTCTATCTCTGTATATATATATATGTGTGTGTATATGTATGTGTTTGTGAGTTTGTGTGTGTGTGTGTGTGTGTGTGTGTGTTTGTTTGTTTGTTTGTTTGTTTGTGTTTGTGTGTGTGTCTCGTGGGAATATTACAGTGCCAATTTTTGTGTTAGGTAGTTTTTTTTTTCTCTAAACATTTTCTTGCTCTTTTATTTTTTTTTATAATATAGTCGAAGATCCCGGAAATTGAATTTTTACGCAATAAGAGTCGACTTCGCGACGATTAATTAACGAGGGAAACAGACGTCAGCTGTGCATAAAACGATTTCTTTGCTTTTTTATTTGGTGGTTGCATTCGCGGTTATCTTTGCCTGTAGCTTTTACAACGAATGAAAATAATATGTAAATAACTTTAAAATTTCAATTGTAGCAACTTGTTTTCTCTGTACACAGATGTGTGGTATTTGGTGGTTTAAGTGCATATAATAATAGGATGGGTACAACTAGCGTACATGATTTTCTATACATATGTGAGAGTAAACAACTTCTGGTGTGCGCAAAAATTGGGTGGCCTAAAATTCTTTTGATTTTTATTTCGCCTGAGGCACCTAATTTTTAAATTACGTTCGTTTTAAAAAGACGACAGAAAACGTGAATATCGGTCGTGTATACAGGGTGTCCGCTATTTACGGAACGTTTTGACTGACAAATACATCCAGTAACACTATTTTGGCTTTTATTATGTCTATACAATGCCTAATTTTGGAGTAATATCTACAAAATTGGGAATAAATATTTAGTACGACCTATTCTAACATGTTATCAATTTTGCTGCGGATCAGTCAGATGATATTTACAGTACAGCTATTTTTGATATTATTTTGAGTATAAAGTTCTCAATTTTGAACCAATAATTACAAAATTTTAAAAAAATACTATCTACAGTCACGTACTGCCATTCTATGGACTGGCTGCAAGCTATTTCTAAAGAACTGTGTTTTATTTTTATTAGGGTTACCATCTGTGCAAATTGAAAATTCATAATGTAACAGAAAGTTAAGGGTTTCTATAATTAGAGGTTTCTTTGATCAGGGCTGTAGAAAGAAAATACGAGCTGGGAGGAAAAAATTAATCGGGTCTCAAAATGTTGAAAATTGCATTCGTGTTCAGGTACAGTATTTAGGATTTCCCCGTGGGAAGGGTTTTAGAGTATTGGAGAAGCCAGTAAGATGAGAGGAGCATAATGAAAAAAATTTTTGATGTGTAAACATTTTAAGGTCCTTGATAGGGGTTAAATAAGAAGTACGATTGTCAGATTCGCGTAACTGTAACTCTTACAATTATAACTTGTTTGTGTGTGTGCGCAATGTATTGCGCACGCACCCGACCGTACAGTTATTATGTTTACTCATTAATCCTTCATGAGTATAGCCGGTATAGCTCCAGAGAAACTCACGTCTTTTTTTTCAGTGGTTTTTCAGTAGATTTTCATGGAGAATCTACTTCTTTTTTCTTTTTTTTCCCTTAAATTCCGGCTTGCCAAAATTATTTGCCCTAGGGAAAATCCCGCTTCCCCCTCCCACATCAGGCCCGTCTGTAATATAAAGTGGGTAGGGCTAGAGTATAATGTCAAAGGTCGAAACAAAAATGCGTAACTGCGATGTTTTCTGTGCTCTGTAACAGGAGACGCGCTTATTACAGAGGCAGTATCAGAGTAGGACAAGAATAATATTATGTGATACTTTTTTTTCAATAACAATTTAAATAATAAATAATTTATGGAAGTGGAATAATTCCTGATATTTCAGCACTTTTAAAATTTCCTTCCTGACAGGGATTCGAACTCTAAAATACCTGAAATGTCCGGGTTTTTCCTGACGCATGGTAACATTAGTTTCGATTTCAGAAAAGGTAACCGTTTAAAACTACGTAATTTTAGGTCAACAGTTGAAAAAATTTCATACAGTCATCAATAATTATGATTCGTTACTAATAACTTTTTCGCAAATAACCTTCTACGTTTTGGGACTTACTTTTTCTAACGAAGCTGCTGCTGCGTTGTAGTTTTTTTTTTTTTTTTTTGTCAGGTTGATGATCCTGCATAGCAGTAGGCTAAGCCTACGTATGGCTTGTATTTAATTTTAAACTTTCCACTTTACATCGATGTCTTTAGGAATTTGGAAAAAGGTTTGAGGTAATACCATCTTGACAAAAAAAAAAACCCACAAACAAACTAACAAATGGGCCAAGTTTTGATTTTAGACTCGATTACTATCGACACCTATTTTTTTGTCGACCTTCAATGTTTTTTTTTTCCCTTCTTTTGGCTCGTTATAGGTCATAACAGGTTGTTATTGCTGCTTTTGTTGTCGTCGTTGTTGTTGTTTTTATTTATATTGTTGACGTGGCGTGATTTACGAATCTCAACGCCAGCAAACAGGATTTCCGTTTGACAGAAAGCCGGAAGCGGGCTTTCGATAAAAAGCGAAATTGGATTTGGTTGGTGGCGGTTGTGTGTTCTATGCCTGTGGCGCAGGTACTCGCTTTTTTTTTTCTAAGGTTCGACGACAATTTGGGAGGTGATGCGATTAAGTATTTGGTCACGTCATACTTTTCGCGGTCTGCGTCCCTCTCACCATCACCATCACCATCACCATCACCCTCACACTCGCATGGCGTACATCTATCGTTTTTAATCACATTACTACAGAATTGAAGGATAGCTCCGTGTATGCGTTTCAATTACCTATTACGTACGTTACTATGCGAAATTTTTGGTATACACGGCATACATAATATTATACACAGCCTATAGTCGTCGTGCCCATAGGTACATTATAATAATTATTCATAGTGTAGTCATTCGCTCGTTCTATGCACAGGTCTATACGGTTATGTGAACCGGACAGCCGGCTATCGAAGGCCGAATTCACGATGTGTGATGGCTGTGTTGTGTGTGTGTGTGTGTGTGTGTGTGTGTGTGTGTGTGTGTGTGAGTGTGTGTGTGTGGGTGTGTGAGTGAGTGAGTGAGTGAGTGAGTGAGTGAGTGAATGTAGAGAGCGCCATAAACCACAAATACGTGCCGGCCTAACCTACAGCTGCGGTATAAGTACGGCCTATGTGCACTTATGGCCTTTCGAAGCGGTGCTAATCGATGAAACAGAACGTATGGACGAGTGTTACGTTTGAAAAACGTTTTATATTTTATTTCAACGCGTTTATGGTAGACCTGTAGGCACTTAATGCCTAAAGAAGGAAGTTAAAAATGGATAAATAAAATTAACTTATGAATTTATTGTCATACACTTATCATTTGTTTGTTGTGCGTTTGTATACGTGAATAGTACAGATTTTGGACTGCTCGAATCAGCCTTAGGCTGTGTAGGTCTGACAAAATCCATTAAAATTACAAATTGAGTTAATCAGTGTTGAGGTAGGTAGTATGGAGAAAATAATGTCTTGCAATTGAAGAAAAATAAATTACTTACGTACTCGAATACTAATTCGTTATTTAATATCATTTGAATTTTTTTAAACTTTTGATTCAGTATTTATTACGGTTTAGCCGACCATCTGTCTTCACATTTTAGAAAAATCTGCAGACCTGGTTGCGGTTTTTCTATTTCCATTCAGCAGCAGCATCCAACAGTGGGGATGTGGCCATCCTTAGCCAGAAAAAAAAAGGCTACATATAATAAAAATAGTGTGTTTTATGTGTTTTGGTGATGTGGTGTTCAGGGAGGAAAGGGTCAAATGAGACCACTGAGATTATGTGGGCCCTTTTAGGACGAAGTTATCTACCCTCTTGACATCCGAAATGAAAAATGTTGAAAACTGAAATTAATTCGAATCACAAATTGGGCATACAATAATTTATACACTTTTTTTTTCACTCGTAAAATTCCACAAAAAGACAGTCAAATGTTATAGAATTTTATAAATTATTTAAAATCTAATGGTTGTACAACGAATATAGTCAGTTATATTTAATATAGGTGACCGCATATTCGTGCATAAATTAAAATTGTATTTGAATTTGTACATAATATCACTGCATTCCTCCATTGACACTTCTTCTTACTTCTAAATTCGATACACATGAAATATAATGGTACTTGGTGATCTCAGTACGCTGGTCCCTCGATGTAGAAATTCCTGTATTTTATGTATTCCTTTTTTTTTCTTTTTTTTTTTTTTACTAAAACGAAAACCGAACACAGTGGAATCGTCTACACCTACTCTGAATCATAATTATGAACTCATGTAAGCGACACAAACAGTATCTTGTTTCATTGTCTGAGTGATCAGTCTAATCTTATGTACGGGGGCGTAGCTAAGGGGAGATGAAAGAAGGCTCCCCCCAAAAATTTTGGTCAGTTGGAAAAATTGTACAAGTTGTTTGATAGTTAGAAAAATTGCGCCTAAAAGAAAAAAAAAGACGTAATATACGAGTGTGTTAGGTGATTTTTTATTTTTCTCCCCCTCCAAAAAAAAGCCTTTCGCTACGCCCCTGCTTACGTACTGTTGAATGTACAATATATTTTTCTATGAGAGGAAAAATTGCGCTCGAGTTGCAAAAGCTATTTTTTGCAATACATGCGCATGTGCGATTAGGAAAGGCGTCTGATTGGTTGAAAGGAGGAACCAAACATTGACTTTGGCTTACCTTAAAAACTTATTGCTCCCTGTTTGGAAATTCTATGTTTTGGGCCTTGAAAACAGAAACTTAATCGCAGATTTTGCAACATGTTTTGCAAAAAATATTATTTTTATTTATAATACATAGGTACATTGTAATAATTGATTGTGAGTTCAAAATATTTTATATTGCCTGAATCCAGAAAGTTGAAAGGTCCACCATACCAGTGAGGATAATAAATTGATTAACTGACATTGTAGGTACCTAATATATTACTAGTTTACTTTATAACCAATAATATATTGGAGGAAGTGTACACGAGAAGTCTCATTTAAATGGTATGAATACAACACTTTCTGGCATTATGCAGGTTATTCTTTCTCATAAATTATGTTCAATTTTTCATTTTCTTGTCGCTAAGGGCGGAAAATGGATTCAACAAATGAAATTCATTTCTGGCTTGATCAGCATCGGTCTAAAAGCTAGACCAAATCCAAAGTAGGTAGTTTTGGTCTTGGTCTTGCGCATGCACAATAAGTCTTGGTCGTAGCCTTGGTCACAAAGGTGGCTATCATTGGTTCCAAAAAATGTTACGAAGATATTTTTAATCCCACGTGTAAATAATGTAAGTATATAGCGAACTTTTTCCTTGTACGTATTTTTCAACTCTTACTCCGCTATTGGTTGTACACAGCCGAGTCTTAGACCAGTATTCATAGTAGTCGACAGTGTTCACTAACTTAAGTGTCAGTTTAAAACTTGCAGTTCTCAGCTACCTATATTTCTCAGTGAAACTTATATTTTTTTCATAGCTTTAATATAGTTTGTGTCACAAGGAAGCTACATTTCTCATTATTTTCAGCTAAACTATTTTTTTCGCAGCTTCGCCGCTATTTAAAAACAGACCCTTAAGTTAATACTTAGGCCCATATTCAAAAACTTTACTTTAACCTCCCTTTACTTAAATTTAAATTTAAAAAAGTTTTTTGCCCAATTTCGTACTTAAAAATGTGGAAACATCGTAGCTCTTATGAATGTTCAAATGTAAAAATAAAATGTTTCCTCGCTCTTGAATACGAAATTGGGGAGAAAGTAATTTTTAAGTGAAGTTTAAGTGAAAGGAGGTTAATGTAACGTTTGTGGATATGGGCCATAGTGTCGACAACGAATACACTGGTCTTACACTCATATTCACGAACGTCATTATAACCTCCCTAAAATGACTCGCCACCGAATTTTGTGTTGCACGGTACGGTAACATTGTATTTTTATATGAGAAATCTTATATAAGTGAATACAGTGTTGCCACATTCTTAAATACAAAATTATGCGAGATATCGTATTGAAGTGAGGTTTAAGTAAAGCGAGGTGTTAAAGAGACGCCTGCGAATATGGGTGTCAGTCTTGGTATTAGTTTGGCTGCGATAGATATGATTTTGGCCGAGACTAATTTTGCTCGTCTGTTGGCACTAGTTCGTGAAATTCGTGTCGAAAATCGTACAGAAAATACCCAGTTTTCTAAATTTTTCTCACCAAATTACGTTTAGTTACCGTAGCAGGTTTTTACACGTCTCTTCTATGTTTCAGCTTCTGTACACCTTCGACCACATCCTTGTAACTATAATGTAGGTACGAACTGATACCACTATAGAACAGACATAATTATACAATGTACGTACATATACTACGTACGTAGGTAGGTATAATATTATGTAGACCTACGTACCTACTTATTTAAGTCTCGATCATTAACTCTCGACAGTAGCGTAACCGTCTTCTCAAGATTTATATCCTGTTTTATGGCTCTTCTTTTTCGTCCTTCGACATTCTTTCACGGCAGGATAAGCCATCGATACGTTTAAAGGTCGACGACGATGGCGACCGAATCGTAGAATCGGCGATGACAACGATACCCGCCTCAGATATAACTTAATTAACGCCGTACGCTTCCTCCAGACACTCCTTTATTAATCAATTTATTTCGATGCCCCGACAAACGGCGACGACGACGACATTAAAAAAGAAAAAAACTATTCGATTTGTAGAGAGCGAAGGAGTCGAAGAGGGTGGTTGAGACACACACCAGAGAGTGAATGAGTGAAAGAGAGAGGAAGTGATAGATCATGAGAGATAAAATGAAAAAAAAAAAAATACGTAAACGAGATGAGTGAATCGATTAATTTCACCGCCACCGATGAATGCCTCTCTCTCATCCCCCCCCCAAAAAAAAAAAAAAAAAAAAGGAACTGAGATGGGTAACCCGCATCCTTGAAATTAACTAATCAACTTTTAGTTCTTAATTCGATGTGTGCGGCTGTGACGTTTTTAAACGGACGAACAGCTAATTTTAGAGACATACGAACCAGTGACTTTTTTTCTTTTTTTTTTTTGTCCTTTTCCATTCTTCAATCGATCAGATGTAACCCTTAATTGGTACAAAGGGGTTAGGATGATCCACTTAAAAGCCGAATAATATTATACGAAATTACCCCTCCTAGTTAGCTGCCGACGAGTCCTTAAAAATGAATTTATAGGTCTGCGCTCTGCCGGTGGAGAATTGCAGGTGGTGTAGCTGTTGATTTATTGATCGATGGATACACCACGTGTCCCATCATTTCTAATTGATTTTTTCAATATTTCGTTTCATTTGCATCGATCGTTTAGCGAACGAGAATGTATTGGAGGACATGATGAACCACCCAAGCGTACCTACCCGTGTGTCATTGCCAGAATTTTTATTTTGAAAAATTGAAAAATTTTTCGATCATCATAAAATTATATATTATGATGCTTCTGTGCTACGTATTGTATTATGAGTGGAATTTGCATTTATTTGTCGCAGCATCGCGCCGCTTACACTTGACGAATTTTCTCAAGGTTTTGGCCGCATGTAGATTCCTATCTTCGGATGGTTCGTGCCAAGTTTCGTCTCGAAAGTTTTCGTTTCATTTCTATACCTGTTCGTTTCAAAGTTATTTTTCAATTCTACTCGATGGTTTTTGATGAGGTCCGAGTAAGCGGAGGGTTTGTGGAAGGAAATAAACAAACGATTATACTCGATCGAGTCATCAAACGTTAATATATTGTTCATCGAAGTATGTTTTACGGTAAAGATTGGAGGATAGTCAAACGAGATGATGAATTAGGAAGAGTTACGAAGGTGTACGAGTGAGTGTATACAGAGTATGAGTAAACGTAATGTTAGTGTAGTGGTGAAACGAGGTAAATGAATGAGATAGAAAACGCATGTATAAACAAGCGTCTGTGATCAGACAAAGAGGATTTCACAAAAAGTGTACGATACACTCTTCGACCATATACTAGATAGACTGGCTCTGTACAATGCTTCACATTGAAGCAGCGATAAATACGGAGTGCGACAGTCACATTGTGGCGGCACGAAGTTGTTTTACCCAGGTTATACTGTTGTTATTTCCAGGTTTTTGAAGTGGATTTTAGCCAGGTTGGAGTTTTTTTTTTTGAAAAATTGTACATAATTATTTCTTTTTTTTTTTCGTATTGAAAAATTCATTTTAAAAGAAAAAATTAACTTTTCTTTTTTCTTCAAAAAACCTTATGGGATTTAACATGCATTTGCCACATTGTGACGTCATTTATGTGTGCTTCAATTTCCATTGCCATAGCCAGTCTATCTAGTATATGGTCGAAGGATACACTACATTTCACGATATGGGAGTAATGAGATTTCCCTCTTTTTCGGACCTTTTTTTTTTTTTTTTTTTTTTTTAATTCAATATATAATTTGACTAATCCACTCTCAAAGATACAACATGAAAATAAAACATGAAATTATTAATCGAAGAATAAAATAACAAAAAAAAATTCGCTCACTGTTTGGCAGACTGGTAGTCGGTGCCACATGGCAAAGAGCCCCAGAGAAGCTTACATAGAATTCTTTCTTCAAATATCATTACATAGAACACCATCATAAAAACAACTATAATAACCTGTGATAACACAAACAAAAATATACTCTTTGTCTGAACGTACACCCTTCTGTGTATAGTTATTGTTAATGAGATTAGATTCGCGGGTGTAGGGTAGAAGGATTGGTAGGTAGTCCCAACCGTTTTTTGTTTTGGCGTCAGTTTCAAGAAGTGAAAACTCAAAAAACTGAAAACTGGAATGATGTTCGTATGTTTTCATAAGAAGTTTTACTTTCGAACCGGTTTCGTTTGAAGTTAATTCTCAATTCTACTTGAGGGTTTTAATTCAACGTCGGTTTTGAGAAGAAAAGACCAACAAAAAACTGAGAACTGTAATAAAATTTGAATATTTTCGCAAAACTTTTTTATTTACGAACTTGTTCTGTTTGAATTTTAAGCGTTCTCCTCTTTGTACTGCTCATTTTGCTGAAAATACCTCCGGTTGGAAATGGAATGTCACCCAAGCCACGCTAACCCTCGAAACCATTCACCTCGAACAGCATCGTCTATCCACGTCCTCATCGAGCCTATAATTATAATGCGGTATTTCGTATGTAGCTTCAGGTCCACACAATCGACTCGCACGCAAGAATTTACAATTTTTACATTCCCCACGAACAATTAAACGTAATTTGGAGCGAAAAAAAAAATGAATTAGGTAAAAAAAATGGGAAAAAATGGTATGTAAAAAAAAAAAATAGTAGGAAAAAAAAGAACGATTCTTTTCACACAATTCGAATACAATGGTCGAATAGCGAATACGAAACCGGAAAAAGGTGTAACTGTGGACTCTGTGATTTCCCAAGCCCTCTGCATGTTTGTGTGCGCTCACAGAATTTAGATTCTCTCTCGAATGCATTTGTGGGACCCTGTTCCTGCTGCTGGCACATTGGTCAACGTATATACAGACTGGAGGATTTATTTTTTTTTTATGGAATTCATCTGGGAAAGTTCTCATCCAGCCACAGGTATCTCTGTGTAGTTATATAGTATGTATGTGTGCGGGTGTGTGCGTGTGTGTTTGTGTGTGTGTGTTCGTGTGTGTGTGTTCGTGTGTAGTAGATTCGCAGGCATGCACTCGAGCAATGTTCACTAAGCGGAACCTACCAATAATGAAGATATTTAGTGTCAATTATTATGTTGTTTGTGTGTCGGTGTGAGTATATGTTTGTGCCCCCCCCTCACTGTCATCGTATTGTACATGTGAACGGATGAACTGACGCGTCAATAGCACCATTTCCCTCCTTGAATATATGTGTAGGCATTCGTGGTGCTTTCTGTATACCGCTTCCAAAGTCTGAATATTATGATTAGGGTAATGTAAATATTGTGTGTGTGTGTGTGTGTGTGTGTGTGTGTGTATGTGTGTATGTGTATGTCTACCGGTGATAAGGGTGTGAGGCGAGGGGCCACTGCGTGGATGGTGTTCACCATCCGTCGACGCCTGCCAAAAACGGAACGAACCATGAAGGAGAATGCAGCGATGCGATGGATATGGTATACTCCCCCTCCTCACCCTTGCAAACCCTTCATATGGTCGTAGAAAAAGACGACGACGTCAAAGGTTACTATTTGGCTGTTGACGGCGTAGAGCCTTCTCCGTTTCTCAGTCGTCATTTTCTGGTACTCGTCGGTCCCAACTAATCGTATTAATTATCAGTCATAAACGAACGAGTTTTGTGCTCCCTACGCCGCCCAGCCTCCACCCCTGCACCCCGTACCCCGCCATAATTTCGTCTTGACTTCTTTCAATTTAATTCCACGATAGACGACGACGATGACGACTGTATAAAATAATTATTTCGATTTAAACGAAATGAACCGCTGGCGACGACGACCTCGTGCTCATCGCCGACGTGGAGATGCACCCGAACTGGGATTCAGTTTCATGCATTCTTGCACTTGGTTTTTCGTTTCGTGGGTCCCCTATTTATGGCGTTTCCCCCGGGGGGACGTTTGTCGACTTTCATTCGAAAGGTTTGTTGTGAGAGATGGTCGAAGAGCTTGCGACCAGATTCTGGTTCAGTGGAATCCGATTGACTGACTACGAATTGCTGCTAAACCGGATGATGGGCTTGGGAGAATGTTTAAATTCCAGCAGAATCCGAAGTATTGTGGAATTTTCTTCACTGAGCCTAAAATTTTTTGTAAACCCAGTAAACATGGTTTAGTACCCCCTATTATAAAAATTATTCATGAATGCCTGCAGGGTGTAGCGAATGTGTGACATACGTACTTCTGCCATCATTTACGCCAATTCTGGATTCGTTTATCTATTTTGTTTTGTTTTTATTTTATTTGGTATTGTAACGGCATAAAAAAGTTCTGGTAGTACTATTTTAGACCACTTTACATGTTACACCATTTACGAAATGTCAAGACCAGAAAAAGTATCAATATCTCTGTAATATATTAAAATAATCAATTTATTATCCACTACTATTGTGGACCTTAACTTTTGAGAAACATTATAAAACAACACAAATATTAATTAAACACTTTTAATAAAATAATAGTTTGTACAACGCAAGTACATTAATTAATATTTCAAACACTGATAATCAGGTTGAGTATTGGGATAAACCCTTAGACTTGTACACAGATCGTATTATTACTAAATTTTAAATTTAACTGAGCCTTGTTTACTTGGTAAACAGGGTTTATATACCTATTCAGGGTATGTAAATGTACTTGGTAAATAGACTAAGTGAAGTAGAGACTTGTTATTATAGGGATATGCTGACTTGCAATATGATCGAGGGACCAGCGTATTTGGGTCGCTGAATATTATGACATCACATATTTTCATAATATTAGATGCAGGTATTTAAATTGTTTTGAAGGAATTGTAACAGTATTTTGTTTACAGAGTCAAGTACCTGAATTACTGGTACTCAAAACAGTGTCAACAAATATATTCGTCATATTTAAAAAATAGACAAAAGTATACATTACAGGTATGACCTTTGCAAAGTTCAACTGGTCAGGACTACCATGGAAAGTGAAATTGACTTACGAGTTTTCATTGTAGTCTTTTTCCTTATCACTGTTTGTCATTAGAGCTATGAAAAATATGCATCAATTATATCGAAACGTGCCAAAATATGGGCTTATTTTTCTCCTGATATGTACCTAAGTGTGAATTTATAAATTTAAAAAAATAGCATAAAAAAATATCAAGTTTTAAAAACATACGAAGCATTTTGAATTTCCAATGAATCTTTATATTTACCACCAAATATTATCCTCGAAGGTTTTCATTAATTTTATTTCTTATTCTGAAAACATAGAGCATATAAAAAAGACAAGAGTATATATTAGGAGCTTCCTGGGAGTCTGTACCCCCTTAGAAAAGAAAAAACATTTTTGGAGAAGGTATCAGAAGAGACCACTGAAGATGCGTGAATCCACCCCTTACAACGGATCTATTTACACCCTTGTGAAAAAAAACACCAATTTTATAGCAGAAAGTGGATATTACTAATTCAGAAATATGCAAATAGCCTATAGATAACGCCTAAAATTCACTGAGAGTTGACGTTGTAAACATAAAACATTGAGCAGCACCATTTCCATTTTGCTGCTGCAATAACGCATTAACTATGAAATTTTCTATACATTACCTACTTTTTCATCAAAATATGTCAAAGTATGTATTTATTCAGAACGGTTTGAATATATTCAGGTTTTTGGGGCAAAATATGTGGTAAAACATTCGTTTATGACAAAATATGCAAATGTAAGAATTTATAACTAAATACGCTAAAATATGCGTTTTCAGATTTCGTGTTTAAGTTCGAGAGGACTTGAAATGTAAAGTAAAATATTCAAATTTGGAATATGTTGCATGAAAAAAAATATGTTTTCACATATTTTTTATAGCCTATTCGTCATAATACCTATGTGCCAAGATGGAGACTACATTCCGTGATGGCTGCTTGTCGATAGGTACCTAGAAAAACAATGGATTACAAACTTTTGGGTGAATAAAATATGATTGGTACCGATTTCACGCAGAATCTGCGAAGTTAATGAATGCCTATTATGCTCCCTGTTCTTTAATAGAGAGTGACATACCCTGAAATCATTGAAATTCGAACATTATCAGTCAGTCTATGTGACTTGAGCTTAAATCGTAGAAAATAATGGTTGAAGCTTCAAAAGTTGAAATTTTGCAAGTTCTAATCACTTATTAGATCTAATTTTCAAATTCCCTTCTTAACGAATCTCGAGTCATATTTATATATATTTTCATTTTATTAATTATGGTCTGATGAAAATTTGATTGAAGCAAAAATTATCAATTTGTTAGTAACAAAAATGATTCAGAACATATTGAAAACAGACTCGGACACAAATCTATTTCAACAAATTACACATGAATTTTGTAAGACACGTTTTGTATTATGTTGTCATTAAAATAAAATAATACTTAATACCTACCACGGCTATCTCGTAAAGCATATATTTTCAGCTTATATTTAATCTTTAATTTTTATTATTCGACTGTGGAAAAAAAAAAAACAAAAAAAAAACAGGAGAAGCAAACAATACCTGAAAATATACTTTAATAAAATTATTCAACTTCCGAGAAAAATTTTTTTTTATTCATTAAATACATTTATCCCATTGAATCCTATAAAATCTATACAGAAATGAAAACTGATAAAGACTTGTAAAATTTTCAATTTTTGTAGCCCCAACCATTATTTTCTGAAATCTGAACTCGAGTGTTTACGTGTACCTTGTCAGTCTTAAATATGAGAGAATGCTAAGCCTTCACAGCTCAGCGTTCTTTTCTCAATTCAGACAGTGTTCTCACTTCTGAAGAAGCTGCAGCTACTGCGCTAGCTAGCTCAGTGAAATGAAGGGCTGTTATCATTCTCATTCTCGATGAAAAAATGTCAAATTGTTTGTTAATTGTGTGCTACATCATTGAAGAAATGAAGTTAGCTATTTACGTAAAATACAGCAATATGAGTTACCTAATAACGAAAAGGAAAGATCCTTCTCGTTTTACATGAATTCAATCGATTTGGCCTAACTATAAAAAGTATGAAATTTATACAGTCTTATGCCAGCTAATATGCGTGAACTAAAAAACCTGTACCTTATATTATTAGCTATTATTTTATGTAAAAATCGTCGAAAAGTGGCTGGATGTTAATTCTTCGTGTGGTTTTGTTGTTTTTTTTTTTTTTCCTGTCCCTCCCAGTTGGTGGTTAAATATTGTAATTCGTCGAACATTGACAGCCTAACCTAGTTTTTATAATACAACCGTTGTGAATAAGTGGCACATTAATTTTTTAAATTTTACTCACGATCGTTTGTTTTTATTTTATTTTTTTGTTACAGAGTAACAAACCCATTATGGAAAAACGACGTCGAGCCAGAATCAATAATTCATTAAATGAGCTGAAAACGTTGATCCTTGATGCGATGAAAAAAGACGTAAGTGTTTTGTTTTTGTTTTCTCTCTTATAATACGTCATATTTATTTATAATTGAATGGAAGATGAGAGTTCTCGGCTTAAAATGTTATTTGTTAATCAATCGCAAGTACATATTTTAAGAAAATCCTTGAATAAATTTTTTTCTTTTTATTTTTTAAAATATTTTTCAAAATAATTTTTTCGAGTTAGTTTATCCTTAAGAGTATGGGGGCCCATTTATTTCGGTTTTATTATTTAAATAAATTTATACTGGCATTATGCGATTAAATAAGTGGGAGATTGAGGTGGTATCTACGTGTTATTGTTCGATAAATAAAGTGAAATTAATTCAATTTTACTGATTTCCAAATGTTGATGACCGATAAAATAAACAAAATTTACATTTTATGTGTTGTTAAATAATAAACTATGTAAATTTCTCCTAAAATTCTACATAATTGCAGCTTGAAACAGTCAGAGAGCACCTTTTAATGCGCTAGAGTTGGATGATAGCAAGGGAAAAAGAAGCCCTTAAGAATTGTTTTAGAATTTAAAAACTTTCCAGTTAATGCTACAAGGAAGGGTACATAGGATGAACTAAGAGCAAAAATAACAAAATCATATTTAAGGAACATCTCTGCTTGGCTAATTAGAAAATTAAAGAAAAATCAACATAAATTGGAGATCATATAGTTGACAAAGCTTACAAAATGGATTGGTTAACTTTATTTTCATACAATATTGATAAAATATTATAAAAAGTTAACAATTAGCTCACAATCGTGTACAAAAAAATCAGTAAAAATTTCAGAAATGAAGGCTTCTCACCTTCAGAAGATCCTTTGCTATCCTCCATTTCAAGAGGCTCTGCGAAGGGATGTTATCTGGGCGGAATTTATTGGTCGATTTTTACAACACAAAAATAAACAAAAACATTTTAGACGTTTTTGTGCGTCTGAAGTAAGAATTTGCGCACGCGCACTGGCAAATTCAATCACTTTTCGAACTGCTTGCCGGGTCACGCATGCGCATTTTCAATTTGGCTTAGGTACGTTTTGCACTACTCTTTACTTATCTTTCACTCCTATTTTTATTTATTTTTCCATATACGTCATAAATAACTATTTTTGTTATTTCACTTTATCCCTCCATATTCAGTCCCTACAATTTTTACAGTTTGTCAGTTTTAGAAAATCTGGGTTAATGGGAGGGTGATTCGTTGGTCACATTTTTCAACTGCTTTCAACCAATCAAAATCTAAGATCTCTACTCTCATTGGGGTTATACGTACTAAAAGATTTGATGCAAACTGTTGTCCAACTTATAAAAACTTTGTAACTGTAAATTTTAGTGCCAGTGTAAGCCTGATGAAGAAACTTGGGCAGTTTAAAAACATTTCACTAGTAAAAGTTTAGCCTAGAAATCGATTAGGCCTATATAGTCGATTTCGTTCCTAGTGTCGAAGCCGCGTCACAATAAATTCGCAACTATACCATATTATTTGAAATGAAATTCTAAATTCTGCTGCCAACCGAATAACCCGTATTTACACGTTCCACGTGTTGGCGCAATATGTCTAACGGCGTTTGTTTTGCTTCATTTTACTTCGCAGCCAGCCCGACATTCCAAACTGGAGAAAGCCGACATACTGGAGATGACGGTCAAGCATCTGGAGTCGTTGCACCAACAGCGGGCGGCCATGTCTTCGTACACGGACAAGTACCGGGCCGGCTTCAGCGAATGCGCCGGCGAAGTGACCCGATTTCCAGGGCTGGAACCGCAAGTGCGCAAACGTCTGCTGCACCATCTCAACAGCTGCCTCAACTCGCAACCGCCAATGGCCGGCCAAATGACGTCGAACGGCGATCCGGCCAATCGGGTCGCGCCGCCGCAGAATCTGCAAGTGCACATTCTGCCGGCCGCCGCCGTCGCCGACGGTGGCGCCGCCGCAGTCGGTTCGCGCAATAGCATTTTTCTGAGCGCCGACGCCGGCAGCGGAGTGCAGCTGCTGCCGACGCGCCTGCCGAACGGCGACATCGCCCTCATACTGCCCTCCGCCGCAGCCCACAATATCCAGCAAAGACTGTCGGTGTCGCCTACGCCCTCCGCCACCTCGTCCTGTTCGCCGCCGCCGCTCGCCATCATCGGCAACCAGCACCACTCCAGATCGGCGTCCACAGACTCGGCGGCCAGCAGTAATTCGCCGATCGGTTTCGAACGTTTGTCGGTGAACATACCCGCCTCCACGTCCTCCGCGGACGATATGTGCCACTCGCCCAATAGCGTGCACTCCAGCTATTCGTCTCCGCGAAGTCCGGGAATGGTGGGCGGCCACTACGACTCCTACGGCATGTACAGTCCGCCGATGCAGAAACCGTTGTCGTTGGTGGTGCGCGAAGGTTACGGGGAGATGGGCGACGACAAACCCTGCTGGAGGCCGTGGAAAATCTGAGACCACTCGTTGTACCTTTACTCCGAATACCTGTTGTACCAGTGACGTAGGGCGAACGGCAATGGGAGTCGTTGCCGGCGTTTGCCACGCGTGGGTATGCGTGGTGGTGGGGTGGGACGGGGTGGCAGGGTTGGAAAACTGGAACCTGAACTCCTCGGTCACGAAGTCGGCCGCATTGCGACGCGATGTCGGGGGAGTGCGTGGCCAAGCGCCGGTCGCATTTGCGCCACTTCCGGAGTGGCGAGTGAACTCTTCGACCTCGAATCAATAGTCACCGTGTCGGTTCGTTTACGTGTGCGAATATCGGCAGTGGAGGGGGAGGGGGGCGACTAAGAGGTGAAGAAATAGCCAAAATTCTACTGGCCAACGTTCGGGCAGAACTGAAAAGTGGTGCAGCGTTAGGGGAATTCGGTCGAGAAAATCTCAGGGAAGAATTCGATCTGCGACGAGGTTTAACTCATGTTTGGGAGTTTCAGACGCCAGAGTTGTAGTTCTACTCTTCGAGAGGACAGCAGTTTGTGTAAGCGCTGATGTTGTAACTCCCACAAAAAAAAAAAAAAAAAAAAAATTGTTTTTTCTACGAAGATGGGAATTAGAATATTCTGATGGTGGTACGTCCTGGCACAATGCTGAATTGCTACAGAGCGATTGACGTGAGAGTTGTAAGGTTGAAGAAAAATAATAGAGGTGTAAGAACTTTCTTCCACAAGTAGCCGGTCTTCGTAGGTATTATTTAAAAGCACAATATTGTGGATGTCCGGTTGCTGAATTAAGTACTTCAAAAGTTCAAAATGTTTCTTGATCACATACCTATTTCGTTTTTGCGAATCAATTAAGATCGTAAACGAAACATTTGTCACCGAGTTTACTGAAAATGTAGGCTAATAAGTGGCGTACGTGGAAAAATCGCCTGGAAACGGCTTAAACGCAAAAAAAAAAAATCCAAAAAAGTCGTTAAAACGATCGACTTTGCTGGGAAAAAAAGCAAACATTGTACAATTTTTATTTTTGCATCAAGAATTGCTTTTCAACATCACATAAAGAAGGGAAAATGAGGGGATTAACCCTCCCTCTCTTCTTTACTACAAAATGGATGAATATTTAAAAAAATTTAATACTTTTTCGATATAAAATTGAAGATTTGGGCTTCGTGTAAAAAAAAAAAAAATGTAAATTTTTTGATCTAAAAGTTTTTTAACCACGTAACTTTCCCTCCCAAAAATTACTGAAAATAACCTACGTCAACAATTATTCCAATCATAAGGACCATAAATTGACCGCAAATAAGAGAATCCACTGAAGTTGAACTTGAATTCTTTACGTTTTTTGTACTTTCAAGCATTGATAAAATTTTGATAAGTAGAAACCTAATGGTGTTTGATGAGAGTAAGAATATTCTACGCTTAATCCTCGAAACAAGAAAAAAAACTGACTGCTTTATATCAGTAAATTACCGAAAGTCGCAAATTAGAAGAATTATCTGGCTCTATAGTACGCTGCTAGGTGATCACAATTTACCATATGACTCTTTTTGCTGACCCTTGTGCACGTAGGTATCTAATCATGAATGTACTTACTAACGAAATAAATGTAAATTTTAGATCTACATAGGTGTATAATATATATATATACACACACACACACACACACACACACACGGTTTGGGTAGTATTGTGCAATTGTCGGAGTAATTATGACTTCCAAAGGTTTTCCAGCCCTGCAGTTTTGATATGGGTTTCTTCCTCGCAGTTACTCTTCGCCTACCTACGTCACTGCATTCTGCCAGTGTCTTTCTTTAATTTTTAAGTGCGGGTTCTGTGTTCCATTTTAAATCGATAAAATTGTGTTCGTATTCCTATAGAATACATTTTTATTGTACGTATTTTTAATCGTTGTGATATAACCATCGCATATGCGCTTCGATTCCGCGTTAAATTTGCGTTTTCATTCCGTAGATGAAACTTATGTAGCCTGTGTAGGTATGTATCTGATAGAATTAACACACCGATTATTGTACTTTAAAACGTATGTAGTGACAGTGTAAATGGTTCACTGGTAGGCCTGACCATAATAATCGTTGTCTAATCAACGGTGGAGTCAGCGAGACGTTTTAAATGAACAAATGAATCATCAAGTAATTATACAACACTTCCTACCTATAATACAGCGATTATTTTTTACGCTCTGTATATTCGTTTTTTTTTTTTTTTTTTGTTTTTTTTTTTTTTTCATTTATTTTCATCCATTTTTTGTTTCTGTATTTTGTTCTCACCTGCGCGGTGAGTTAAGTCTAATTTCTAAGTTTTGCATACGTTTGCATAAGCAACAACAGTCTACGTCTTCCATTTTAGGGGGGGTTCCTCCTACGCCCCCCAATTAAGTCTGTTTTTAAGTGTGTACCCCGTACCAACTACCTTTAGTTTATAGTGTGTTACTTATGTTTATGTACATACCTATCTATGTATTGGATATCGTAAATTTGGCGATAAAGATTATTGTTCTTTAGCTACTTGTGTTTTGTTTTTTTTTGTTTGTTTGTTTGTTTTTTTGAGATTTATTTTCGAGGCTTTCGTCTGAATCAATTTATTGCGTTGTAAGCGACGTAGATGTATGTATCTCAGACGAATGATTGGTGATATTTTGGTTTCGTAAGCAATTTTTGAGAATGTCGAAAGTCAGTTTGTCTGTTCTTATGTGGATACGTCATATAATTTCGAGAAGAAAAACGTTAGTTTCAATCAGAAGAAATATTCATCATTATTATTATAAGCTTTTATTCTATTCACTACTGCGATTTTAAAATATACCAATAGTGCAGCCAACTTTTCGCAACGAAATAATATTTATTTCGCATGAAGCTAAAGCCAAAAAAACAAAAATAGAAATAAAAGCTTGTCTTTTAAAAAATCGTTTTTAATGTAAACTTATTTAAATATTTTTCTCAATTTTTAACGGTAGCGAACGAATGAAGAAACTTCAAATTTGTTTATATTTGAGATTTTATCTCATCATCATTATGCTTAGGTAGGTATATAAAACAGTAAGGAGGAAAATTTCATTTACTTAGCGAAAAGATAGGGTATGTAGGTACAGGTACCCGTACCTTCGTTAAAATTCAAGATAAAATGTAGTGGTAGAGCACTGAATGAACTCGTTGAGAGGTCTTCTCTTTTTCTAAAATAAAATGACTGTAAAATGTCATAAGAAGAAAGAAGAGATGAGGGAATATCTAAAAAGGAGGTCTGTAAATTAAACGTAAATTTTAGTTCATTAAACGTTGAAAAATTTGAAATCTAATGTTTTACGAAAATTCAAGGAAATAGGTTTTTCCAAGATCTAAGTCTTATAAGGCATTAAAGTTTTGAATGCAAAATTGGTTTGAAAAAAAGTTTTATCGCAAAAAAATCGTAAATACATATTTCGTTGTATAAAAAATTCGTAATTAATGAGCATTGTGTTATGTACCTACCTATTAAAATGAGAAAATGTAATTGTAAAAATTTATGAAGATTCGACAAGACAATCTATGGGGTGAAAACCATCAATCCACCCACACCTAAAATATCGTACGTATTAATTCATGTCGAAATTCAGCGACGATTAAATAATTTGAACAAAATGTTTTTCAAACAAATCTACACGCATAACCACAATAAGAATTCGACCATAATAAGTCACATAGATAATATTTGAAGGAGATAATGAAAATTCACCGAATGATCAAGAAGTGAAGAAGCATTGACTAGTATGGATAATTTTTTGTGTAGCCTATGCTGGCATAAATATAGAGACAGCAAAATGGTAAGTATAAGAATTTGTTTAACGGAAGGTTTTTGACGAATATTTTCTTACTGAAGACAATACCTACCTATATTTCACCATCTAGGCTATTATTATGAAAGATAATTTTAAATTTCATAAGGAAATATTGAGTAAATCAAGCAGGTACCTACTAGACCTGAATATTTTGAATAATTTAAACCATAAATAGCCTTTTTTGTTTTGGATGAAGAGTATTTTCAATAAATTAGATTAGTTTAATGCTAAGTATTTCAGCGTTTTGTGATGTTTAAATAAATTATGTCCTATAGATTATGGACCACACAGCGTGTGGATAATTTCTTCTTAAACTGTATATTTAAATTTGTCAATATTAGGCAATGACGCGTGACGTCGTAATTGAACACAATAATTTCTCACTGAGTGGCTGATACTCATAAAAAGCATCGTAGTATTCGAATTTTTGGTTGTAATAATTGTCTTAAAACAATGAGTGATAGCTACTTACTTGACGTAAATAAAATTTTAGAAGAGACTTCAAGAAATACAATGAGACAAAGATCGAGAAATTTGAGCTCATAGAAGCCGAGAAAATTGAAGAAGAAGATGAAATTGTGCATCAAATTTGTGTTTTCGGGTCTCATTGTTGGTTGTCTTTATGGTCAAGTTCGCTGATAACATTAAATTAAACCATTTTCTCGTCTTCTAGAGATTCAAATTTCTTGTTCTTTGGCTTATTTTATTCCTTCTAGCTTCCTTTACAATTTAATTTATGTCGAATTTTGTTGTAAGACAATTAAAATCAAAAATTTGAAGCCTGTCTCACATTACCAGGCTTTTCGTATCAGTCACGCAGTGAGATTACTGATAAAAATTGTGTCGTAAACGTCATTGCCCAATTAGACTGAAGACCACATGAAAACCTGTGAAAGGAGCCCAACCAATATCAAAATCTATGATACGTGTAGAAAAATCACACCAAAAAAATTGTAGACCAAGTTCTGACTGAAGCTCGGTTGGAGCTTGAGACTAATAGTCTATCTGCAAATCAAGTGGTGCACGTGCATTTTGTGTCACGTTTGGTATGTAATTTTTTTAATGTATTGATCATTGGGGCTTAATGAAGCAGAAGTCGTCTTCTGTAAGTAGACGATCTGTTGGGTGTAACCCTGTATAAAAATGGTAGAATTTTGACCTATTTGCTTGAAATTAAGATTATTGTGTGGGAGGGAGGGGTCGTTCATTAAATTTGGGAACTTACGTTCGTTAGCCATTATTTTGAAAGGTATATAACGAGTTTTTTTGGGGGGCCTTGGGGGATAGAATACCCGTATCCCTCATTCTCTAAACCACTGTTTATCTCTATGTGAAGGTAAGTGGTTATACCAATTATAAAGAAATGAAATAACTGAGTTAGCACGTTTTTGCAACCAAATTACCGTTCTCAAGATCTGTATATATATATATATATATATATTTGCTGAACTTAAAAATAACAAGTATGATTTTCTCGAATAATTCTGAACCACTCTTTTTCGGTAACAGGTTTTTGTGTGCTTCCCGTCTTTGCTATAATAACCTTTGTGAAATTTCCTGTCAACCACTGCAACGACGTAAAATTAGAGCTAGATAAGTTTTTACCCAATTTCAAACCTATTCATTACCTCGTATAAAACTCTGGGCCACAGATTATCTATTCTCACGATAATAAGTCGTCCTCAGTGACGAATGTAGAGGCGAAAAAAAAGAAAAAAAAGAACTGAAACAGTAAATTTATCACACAAAAAGGAAATGATATATTCGACATATAGTCGGCGAGTTTGATTTAAAGAATATTTTTCCATTTTTCTTCCCCCTCCCTTTTTAGCGACAGCTCCACACTTCTCTTTTTTTTCCCTTTTTCTTTTTTTTTTTTCGGTACCTACTCGTCAAAGAGTGCGGCAATTCATAATTGGACAATAGGGTGACTTTCAAGCCGGCGCTCTCTTTGAAACAAGCCGCAATCGCCTTTAACTATATATGTAAAGAAAAAGGTCGAAAAACGTACGAACTTAAATAACTGGGTGAAAGTATAAACGAAGTACCTACCTACCTACCTACCTATGTATACGTATATATAAAAACCAAAAATAAAAAAAATATCGGCTACGATTCATCCAACACCTGTGTGTGTCTTTAACAATGGGAATCACATCCTGCCCCCAAGTAATGTTGGGTGGATACGTATATGGGCAGTACCTATATGCGTTAATGTGAATTAATTCTGTATATTTTACGATGGTGCTGGTTGACCTCTGCACGTACCTATTTGGTCGATGATGACAACCTATTAAAAACCGTTTTTCATTTGAATACCATTTCTGGATGTGCCTATACCCAGGTACCAGATACGGTGAAGATATTTTTATTTTTTATTTTTTTTTTTTTTTGTTCTCTCTTTTCCTATTGACGAGTGGTTGAAAGTATTTTTAGAAAGTTAGATAAGAATAAGTTAGTTAGAATCTGATTTAAATGATGATACCAGTGGCGTTTCAAAGGTACGAAAGGATTAGATGATAATATGAAATTGTGACTTTGGTTTTTTTTTAGTTTTTTTAAATGTTGAATTCGTTTTTTTTTTTTTTTATTATGAGCTTTTATTCTACTCACTACTGCGATTTATAAAATATACCAAAACCGTTACCGACCTTCCACAACGAAATAATCTTTATTTCGTATGAAGCTAAAGCCAAAAAAATAAAAAATATGCTAAATAAAAGCTTATTTTTTGAAAACTCGTTTTTAACTTGAACATATTATTCTAACATTAACCGTGTCCGATATGGCAACAAAAAAAAAAAAAAAAATTGTACTTGAAGTTTTACGTTTGAAGAAGTTTTTCATAAATGTTACTTAGTTCTCAGTTTACTACAACGATTTTAATCCGGCACGTCAGTTCTGGAAAATAAACCCTGCAAAGACCAGAAGAGGTCATAATTTTATGAGCCCAGGAAAATTAACGCGATGCCAACTGCAATTATCATCCAATATGGATGACATTTGGTACAGAAGTTGTCCCAGTGATATCGAACACGGCCATATTTCTTCAAAAATATTAATTGTATCAAAAAAAGATAAATTACGTGTCCCATAAATCACAAATATCTATCTATCGATTGAGCATAAGTTTGAACGTATTTTTCTAAACCACGGACAAAATATATACCATTCACCCCAAATTTGTTATTTCAAATAAGAAAGTATGTTTTGTTATGTACCACATTTACCCTTACTTTACCCGCCATTTTAAAACATCTTCGTATGTATTTCAGACCACTAATCATTTCCAAACTTGTTCTCGCTATTCTCAAACATACCTATAGGTACCTGCCATTTTTTAATCCTTTAAATTGATTACATCTCATATATAAATGGCAAATTGAGAGTAATAAAATATACACTTTACAACATGTCAAGGTTGCCACTTCAAGGCAAATACTTTCGACTACTGGACTAAACAGAACATCTACTGTTTTTCAGTGTTTTTCCTATATTCTTCTAATAATACAAATATAGGTAAACATAGTAAAACAGTACTTAAGAAACTAGTTAAGATTTGATCAGTCAAATATCAAGTACATTCCTTATGGAATCTATTGTAATCCAAAATACAGAAGTATATATATCCACTGGCACCCTGTGTGTCCCAGCCCCTCGATATTTGCCCCAAAACACCTGAATTTGTGGAAATTCTCCCATTAAATTAAGGGTTTTGACAGCCTCGCTTACTCCCTTAAGGGAAGCCACCGAACTTTGTCTGCCAAAATCTCCAAATCCAAACCAACAAGCAATCTCAATTTTCAGAGATAAATCACTTACGTGCTGGCTGTTTTAGGAAGAAGGTCTTTATTTAGACCTATTTGCTGACTGTCCTAGAACCAAGATCTCTTCTAAACTTACTAACCAGCAGTTTTAAAAACAAACACTTCTTAAATTTAACTCATCTTTGATCAAGGCATAAATGCCTATATCCTTTTCTAATTGTGAAGATGGTCAGTTACAGCTTATTAATATTATTTTAGCCTATAGTTAAAGGCAATTAGAGCTAAGTTCGAGTATTTTATAAGTATTTCATTGGGAATTTTAAGAATTAAAATTCCTCATTTTGAGGCAAATAAAATTATTCGTTTTATTTGCCATTAAAATTGCGTCTGGTTGAGCTTCTGTCAACGCAGGTCAAATCACATTGAGTCGCCCCATAACAGTTTTTATTGCAGATTCGGATTCTACACAAAGTTTAAAAAATGTACTTCTCAGCTGAAATAACAAAGTTAGAGTGCTTTAGGCATATTGTTTGGGGTTTAAAAAACTGCACACGATGCTCAGTCAATAGATTTTTCTAAATTATGAGTTACTTATTTATGATTTTTTAGATAACTTGACTTCTTGGTGTAATCAATAATTTCGAAGAAATATGGCTAGATAAATAATAATAGAATACCCTGTATTATACGATAGATTGACCTAATGAAATTTCATGCGAATTAAAAACAGGGTCTATTCATGAGAGCCCAATTTTGTGCAATTGTTCAAATAATTTTTTTTTTTAAACGACAGAGATTGCAATTTTCTTTTAATAGGGCTGAAATTTGACTCGTAAATTGGTTCTGCAATGTAGATATAGCCAATGAGGGTATGATTTCAAAATTAGTGAAATGCGTTATATTGATTTTTTTTTCAATGCAATTTTAATATTACCTTTACCTATTGAACAAATTGTCAGATTTGAAACAACGTCGAACGATTATTCTTCATAGTCTCGCAAAGGACGATCTTATTGAGCGGGAATCGAGTGGGGGAACCCTAAAACCATTAACGCAAAATATCGAATCAAATTGACAAAAACTCGAAAATAAACGAACTAATCGTATCAAAAATTAATGAGTTTCATCCACATTATACAATCCATCTAAAAACTATTGAAGGAAAAACATTTTTGCAGTAATTTCTCAGTACTTACATACGTATAATTTTCAACCATTATACTTATCCAGTAAAAACATTAATCTCAATAATGTTTTCAAAAAATGATATTCGACTGTAGCTCATCGTAAATGGGGCAAAAAGACTCTTTTATCTCGGTCTACCAATTTTCATTCATCAAAAAGACCCGTTTTCAAAGATATAAAAATTGATTGGCTCGGGGTAAGAACTTGTATTTTCTATTTTGGTTACCTGCCTTAAGGACCTTGTTTGTAACAGCTCTTCAAAACATATTCTTCAAAGTACTTATTTTTGGTGACAAATACAATTCTTTGGAAACAGGCCTAAACCAGTTACACGAAAAATAGGGTGGAAACAGGAATCAGTTAATGTCTTCCAAGAATTATTAATTTTGCTTTCTATTTCTCTGTTTGATTGGAACCTAATAAGCTACAATGCAAAACCATCTCAACCAAAACCTCGTGCAAATTGATTTTCACCCAAATTTTAAAACACTTCCTCCCATACCACCATCAAATTAGACGTGGGCATAGGTAGTAGGTACACTTGTAGGTGGATCCACATTCGAGCAGCATCATTACTCTTGAAAAACACGCTGTCACTTCGACCACTAAAAACCATGACGTGTATTAAAAATGTCAAATCAAAATTCGGACAATCCTTTCAAAATCAACGCAACACTACACGTATATTGGAGTCTGTGCTAAGCGTACAAACATGTGAAATAATGAAAGTAGGAGGACCTCTGTCTAGAAAGAATCAAGGAAACACAACCTGCATCTACGATGCCCTTTGAACCACTTTCAAAAGCGAGAAAAGAAGAAAAAGACTAAAAAAAAGCGACCTTCTCAACATATGCATTCCAGTAGAGGACTTTTTTCTTCGCCACATTTCGTTCGCCTTCTCGTCGAGTTCACGTTCTAGGAACGATTTTACAACACGTGTTATTTCCAAAAATTACCAAGTTGGGTGATAAAGTGGTGTTAGAATAAACATTAAAAAAAAAAAAAAAAAAAAAAAGAAGTAAAAATTAGAACAATATTACAGAACTCGTACAAGTGCAAGTTATTAAGTGAAATTAGAAAAAACGACAGTGCCACGAAATTTGTCGTAAAAATATAACGACCGAAGACCAATAACCAAAAAGCCAAAAAGGTTTTTTGTATCTTTTTCGTTTTTCCTACCGCTGTTTTTGATTAGAGGCCCTCCCAGCACCAAAACGAGGCTTCCATATTGCAGAAACCAATTAAACTCGTGTCCTTTAAATAGGTAGGTATAACGAGTCTTCGCACAAATTCGTAAATCGAGGAAGTCGATTTTATGGCCGCCAAACGAAAATTTTTATAGATACTTTTTCCTCGTTCCTTTTCACTTATTCTTTTTTTTTTTTTTTTTTTTTTTTTATGATGACTCTCCACTTCTTTTTGTCTTATTTAAACATTTTCGGGTTCTCTCTGACTGGGTGATGAAAAAAAAAAATTCAGAACTACCGGTTCCTGTGCATGCGTTAGGTCGTCACATTTCAGTGAGATCAAATTATTACGGCAATAGGCAGCAAAATCAGGAAGGCCGTGTCGAGCTGTTGATTTTAAAATATTATATATATATATATATATATATATTTACTCGCACAGATTCATTTTAATTAGTACGCTACTGGTTTAACAACGTGGTATGTGTTTTTGTTGTCGATTTGATGAACGCCTAAATCACGTACTAATGTGAAGACTTAGGTTGGATCACATCCATTATCATGCGAGTGAATTAGTCCGACGAGCGAAGACAAAAAAAAAGTGAATAAAATCCTTAACTCGAAAAAAAAAAATGTAAGTCTCTTAGGTGATTCCAGTTATACTATTTTACGATTAATGAGGAAATAAAACCGAGAGGTTGGTGTTCTTCTTATGTTTGTATATGGCTTCCACGTGTACGTGATAGTCACAAAAAATTTAAAGGGAAAATGAAAAGTGATTATTTACAAATTCGCGAGATTCTTTGAAGTTCATCTGATTTTTTTCACTTATAATTTCAGGCGATGAAAAAAAAATATAGCACTGTCACTCCAGCAGCTAGCTCTCAGAAAAAAAGGTGCTTCGTAACTGTTTTCACTGGTGATGACTGGTAACCATAGGCTGCTGGTCATGGATGATGACTGTGATTGGTGGTCAAGGCTTCTGACTGTGGTCAGTGGCTTGGGTCAATAATCATGCGGTTGGTAGTCAGGGTAATTAGTTGTGGATATTAGTCATAGTTTTTATTTGTGGGTGATAACGACAGCAGCATACTAATTATGGACTTTCAATGAGTGCATTTAGTGGTTATGGATGTTTAGTACGACTGTGGTTGTATGAGATAAAATTCATAGTATGGCTGCGGCTGCACAAAAACTTTCAACATTGATGGAATTTGGCCTATATTTTTGTCAACAAAGCATAGAATGTTTGAATAAGTAATAGCGTATTGTCTTTGTCAATAATATTCTCCTACTATTATTATAATTTAACATTCTGACTGTGCTTCCACATTATGGAGGTACCTACTTGACAGCTATTTTGAATGTATAAGAATATCTAATACAGGTTAATGCTCCTACAAAAAAATTTATTGGAATAATTTGTATGGGGACTCATATCATATGAGGTTAAAGGGCTCAAACCCCCAATGACAGTCGCTGCCACAAGGCTGGCAAATATTTGTTTCTATGACGTTAAATCATAAGCACAAATTACATTCGATCGTAATTACTTGCACATACATGCAAGTAATGTACAAGTTCCAAATTGTGACCAGTCTCAACAATTAAATGATGTGACAATTCTGTACACAAACTGCCCCATCATTTCTTATCACTACAAGAAATGATGTACCAGGTTATTCACACGAACATACGTAATCACCACATATGTGTGTTGGTGTGTATATAAATAAGCCCGTGTATAAACTATTCGAACTGGCTCTAAAATTGCCATTGTTTGCTCAGGTTTTGGCTTACCCATATGTTTACATATGAAGTGGTTGAACACGCAAAATCTGTAGATTACCCTCTGGTGAGAATATCTTTTCACGACAAGGTATTCCACAATTTGATTATCTAAATTTAAACCAGCAAGTTTTTCAGAAAACAAAGTTTGTGGTGCTTCTTATTGTTTTTCAGATAAACAGTTTCGTTTCAATTGATAAAATTTATTTTCTTTTGGAATGACTCACTCCATGAATTGCATAGACAATTTTTCAGGGCCATAACGGTTGAAAAGTTATACAGTTAAGTAAAAATCTCACGAGGAAGGAAAAACAGCTTTGTGTGTAAATCTGAGAAAAAATACAAGAAAGATCAAAATTTAATTTCATACAGGCATCAAATGAAACTTTCAAATCGAAAATACATTTCTTCAAATAATAAATTCCCCGCCACAGTTCGGGGAATACCGTAAACCCTTGGGTTCTTCAATCTTTCGCCGAGACCTCAATGGTGACGTTTTCTTTGAATTTGTCTTAAAATGTCTTTAACAAAAATTTTTATCCATGTACTCACTGTATATTGATTTAGGCTTTAAAAAATTAATGGAGAGCCACCTCGATGAAAAATAATCATTTAGCATTCTTGTTAATTAACGTGAGAACAAAATTTAGATCGTGAGCTGATACGACGATAATTTAGTGATTTTCAACAAGTCCCTTTCAGCATTATTATCGAGAAGAACAATTTCAAAAATTAGAGTTGATGCCAGTTTCTATTGCTTAGTCATTCCCATCGCTTCGTCTCCATCCACCACTCAATCAACATACCAGGTGGATTCCCTACGAACCTCACCTGGTACTGTTCGGAAGAAAACAATTTGTAGTTTACGTTTTTAAGTTCTTATTCCAACAACAGTGCCACCCATATATCGCCTGGAAGGTTTTGAAGTTCAAAAAAAAAAAAAGTTTACACAAATGCCATAAATAAAACGGTAGATAAATGATGTTGAAGCTCAATCATCTCGAAACTCAAACAGCCTTAAAAAAAGAGAATATACCGACGAATATCCGCTTCTTACTTTGGCCATAAAAATAAAAAATATTGAAGTTTTTCAGAATGCAACAGTAATTCTTTAAAATCGTAAAAAAATGAATTGTGAAATATCAACAAACAGTTCGTTATCGACAAAGAATATAAAGGATGCTGGAAATTAAACGTAAAAACGTTCACAACGATTATCTTTCCTCGTTTATACTACTTGATCCACGCATATTGTTGTAAATCATCTAAGAATTAGAAAATTTTGTCGTATTTTATATTATTTTTCATTTTTGGGTGGCTTAAAAATCGATATATATATATATACATATATACTCAATGTATGAGAGCATTATGCGTTTATAGGTACCACATTTCGGCAACCCTCATCATTAAACTGAATATTATAAATGTACACTTATACATATACTTAACCAGCATCATCTTCTGCATGCACATGCCTTCACCCGAACACTTTTCTCGTATTAGTTTACCCAAAAAATATTAAAAAAAATTTCATTTAATAACATTTTTCGTTTACGTGCCCATATAGACGTCGTAAAATCACGTTACAACCGCTTCTCAGCTTGTCTCTAAAAACTTTACTGCTGCCATATAAACTAACCAATTTTTAAAAACGATTTTTGTCGTAAATCCCTGTGTGTCTTTAAGAAGCTGTAAAAAAAAAAAAAAAAAAAAACCTTCAAATTACTTTTGGACACGATAAGGTGCGCTTTATACACGCCTAGCGCCTAGTCCCCTTTTTTAATTTTTTGGGTTGAGGCTACCAAAACAAAGAAAACAAAGAAGTATACCAAAAAAAAAAAAAACACATCTGTATCGCGTGAAGAACGACAGGTCATAAAGCAAAAAAAAAAAAAAAAAATTGATAAATAGTCGAAAAAAGAGAGAGAAAAATAAAATAATAATTATTTTCTTTATAGTCGACTCTTTATGGTAAAGATATTACGTAACTATACTACGCGGCCGAAACACCGGAATTCAATCAAAAAGCTCGTAAAAAGACTATTTTTGATTTTTGGATACTGTCGACCACTGTGTGAAAGAGACGCAGCAGTACCAATACGTGAAGGAGTCCAGAGTAGATACAGCAAATAGTGACACAGAGACGAAGAAAGAGAAAAAGATACAAACCGATGAAATGGATGAGTGTATAAACTTTCTAGAAGAAAATAAAAAGGCAAACTGCAACTGCATTTTCAAAAATACATTCTAAGATCAAGCAGTAGTGTGACTCTTCTTTAGTCTTGTGAAAAAGAAGAAGGAGAAAAAAAAAAAGAATTGCAACCGCCACCACTGTGTTTCTGCTGGACCTTCGTCAGATCCGTCGGAAATGAGATATGGCGAATTTTTACTCGTACAGTCTTTGTACTATCCATACTATTTTTTGTGAGTCACTTCTTTTTTTTTCCTTTTTTTTTTCCTTCATCATTTCATTCGTGAAACTCGATAATAGGCTGATAAGATAACGCCGCTGGATGGCAACTGCGTGGACTAAAAAGGATGTGAGAGCCGCCACTAAAAATCGGCACGCATGAAATAAGCGTGGAATGAGAAATGAGAAATGATTCGTACTGAGGTTGATAAATTGGACGATCGAGTGAGAAGACCTATCCATCTGTCGACCATTTATGTCGACGACGTTTTGTCTCCGTACATATATGCGATCAAAATGAAAAATGATGCCCCAAAGATGGGTGGATTACCTAATAAGAAACTTTGATTTTCCATTAGCCATCGAGTGTCCAGAACGGCTCATAGTGTCCAACCTACATGTATGTTGGTATTTAAATGCAAATGATATCATAATACCTTAAATTTAGGACCTTATGCAGCCAAAAACACAAGTATATTATTCTGTCTCGAAGTTATGATCTTACTTCGATAAGTCCTATTTTGACTTAAGATACTCTATAGCTGAACTCTTCTTTAAGTCTGGTTAAGCATCTTGAACACGATGAAACTTAGTTTACTTAAGTCTTCAATCTACATCGGCAAATAATTTGTTTTCATTGATGAACGATAAGCGAAGAAATGTGAAAAGAAGAAATCCCTAATAAGGTTTCAATCCATGAGAGGATTGAACCTTAAAAGAATGAACAGTAGAATTAATTTAAAAAATGAAATATAATATAAGAAAAAAATTACATTAAATAGAGCGGATAAATTAAGCAGAAGCAAAAATAATATGCAAGAATATTTGTAGACAACTCCCTAGAGGAAACCATATTGAAAACTAATATCAGAACGGTGAATTTTTGTCTTTACTTACCAAATTGTCGTCATCAAACTATTGAATAATTTTGAAAGATTTTATGTAGATTGAAAAAATGGAAACGTGAATGAGGTGAAATGGAAATATTAAACTAATATAGGTCAGGATGGATCAGAACCAAATTCTCACTATATGTGAAAGAAGGCGCTACATGGCCTTTAATGACAACAATCCGCAGTGATCTGAACAAAGAGCTTACCTAAAATTGTTGACAACAACACACCGAATTTCCCTCCTATCTGTAAGACAAGAACTCCATCTGATCATATTGCCAATGATTACTACCCGCAGGTATTTCATAAAAGATAACCTTGAAGTACAATATGTTGCCTGCATAGAGAAACTTTGATTATTACTACTAGAACCTTCGTAATACAAAGAATAATCCCTATTCAGTTTTTGTCTCTAACCTAGCTTAGCCTAAAATTTTATTACTAATCTTCCATGTCTGCAAAAGATAAGAAAGGTTTGGAATATTCTACATCCACAGATGGAGTGTTAATAACACTGAAATGTGCCTACTGCGAGGACTTAGATGTACGATTTAATGATTTGGTCTTACATTATCCACCTCATAAAGAAGGACTATTAGAGAAAAATAAACCTAGTACTATGTATCAGTAATTCTAGAATGTTTTAATTTTTGTTGGTTTGTTTTTCTTGCCAGTCCTTTTAGCAGTTAGGTTTTCCCTACTTTTATCTTCATACAAATAGCTTTGAAAAGCACAGTCGATAGTTCAAGCACATATAGAGAATATAATGCAATATAAAATAAAAGAAAGCAGAAAGATATCTGCAGCATGAGTTTTATCGATAGGTTTTACCAGGCATTCAAATCCACATTGTATTGCATCTTCATATTTTGAATTAACTGTCGTGCAAATGAAATTCTACTGTTTATACAGGGTGTCATTTTCCTAATGGGTGTACCTGTAATTGAAGTTTAAAGAACAGTTAGTAGCTTTGCCTGAAAAGGAATGTCATTTGGTTATTGGTGTGATCTGCATTTAGTCTTCACATTCTATTTTATTTTGGACCCTATATTGTCTTGACTTAAGGTTTTTATCTTTACGGTGTCGTCATCTTATTTCGTCATTGGGGTATCCTTAATTTTGAAAATATTTTTATTTTTATACCACAAAAAATCTCTGACTTCTCAGTATGTACTTGTGTTAATTAGCAGTTAATTAGTTGTATGATGAGTGTACTTGCTATGTAATTGGTGATAAGCCAATGTAGTTATTAATTACGTGAAAATTACAAGCAATTTGTAAGTTATGACTTGACAAGCAAGGTACAAATATTATTCAATCTTTTGGCAAAGACTGTTGTTAAGGGGACAAGCCCCTTATCTTAATCTATGATGATGTCCCCCCAAGATATCTTCATTTGAAATTGAACGCCAATAATTTTTTACTGAACTATTTTATAGAACAAATCATATTGCTGAAGACATAAAAAGTAAAAAACTACTCTGGGGCACCTTTTTAACGTTACTTGCGTTAAAAAATGGAGGAGCTGAGACTTTCAGCACAATATCTAGGAGATCTATCCCAACAGGGCAATTGTGGGTAGTTTGGTATGGGCCATGGCCAATCTCAAGAAATTTCATTCCCCCCCTAAAAATCTGGCAGAGAAAAAAAATTTGTCCCCAGGTAACCCTGAATTGAATAATTTAAACATACAACTAACAGTGCCTACTACTGGTAATTTTGTTAATGACAATTTCTATGCTATTAATCGTACCTATAGTACTTTTTTATTACTAAGCAGGGTTGCCAACCAGCCTCTTCATGGCACTAAACAATAGTCTGCATTAATCTACCTTTTTTTTAAATACAACTAAAAATCTGTTTTAGGAAGATCTTTGTAGGTTTTGTCAGCTCGGGGAATCGAACTTGGGACCTACATATTCGCCAGCTAAAAGCAGTTAGCTTAACCACACAGCCATATCACCACCAACTATAACTGGCGAATGTATTTTATATTAGACAAAGTATGGCGGTTCCCACAATCTTAAATACCAAAAATGTATAAACTACTCAACAAAATAATCCAAAAATGATTTCATTATTCTTTGAGTTCCATTTTTCTAGTAATTGCTTGCTTATCAATCATACCTTAAAACTGTCTTAAAATGTTTTTGTTTTTTGTTTTCATTATTAAAACGGTCATTTTTCAGTTTGTATTTGTCCAACACACTCACCATCACCAAGTCATGAAATTTACATGTTTTTTGATATATCGTTCAAGTAACATTGTAATCCACTTCAAGGTATTGCAAAAAACGATAAAAAACTTAATCACACCCGAAGAATTTCAAAAACAAATGCCCCAATGTGCTACATATATACGGGCCTATCACTGGTCAGTGTTTTGGCCCAAATCTTCTTATTCTTTTCTCTTGTATTATACAGAACATTCTCTTTCAGTAGCTGCATGGGGCCGGGGGTTTGACAATGAGACATATGAGTGAATGCCAAAAGATTTTGACGAACAGGTATGGATGAAGAAAAAAGTACGTCGAATTGTGAAGAAATCGATGATTAAGTGATGGCCGCCGTCTTTGAGAACGTGTAGGCGCCTTTGTGAAAAATGAAAAGGTCTCGCGAACAAGCAAACGTACAAACCCTTTAATACCTAAACCAGTTAGATCTCTGCTCTATAGTCTTTGGATTTTGTTCTGGTATATCGACAGGAGACCATTTTTGGTCGACGATTTACATTATGGTGGCAATTTTAGAAGGTAGTTAGCATAATGATGAAATGCCATATATATAAATGAGTTAACAGTAAATCAAAAACAAAAAATATACACGAGTACAACTGATTTCAAAATTTTTAGGTGGGGTGCTAAAAGGTGTAAAGATAGAGGTTATAGGTTTCGCTCTATGACTTCAACAATTTAAGTTTTATCTTGATTCTACAGATTTGAATACAGAATATAACTGTATTTTGAAAGACTGAGGTTACTCAAATGAATAAAGTTTATAAGTAAACGTGAATTTATGCTTTCTTGAAAATATTATTTCAGGACTATGGCATGAATAACTCAAGAGTTTGGGGAAGAGATTCAACAAGCGAAAAAAAAAAAAATCAAAAACTAATATTAATGTAATTTATTAATTCGACGGGTGGTCTTTGCCCAGAAATGCCTTTCTTTGTTTGTTTACCTTTGGAAGGGTTTGAATCCCCAAATCTTCTTCACAATTACGCCACTGTTTTGAGACAACAATAATCGAAGTATCAATTGTTCTCAGATTGAATACCTACGTTTTCTTAATAATAGAAGAATGGTGTCTACATTCATTATTTTCAATATACAAAATCAAAGCTTGGAATCTGGCAAAATAAGACGAAAATTAGGCCTCCTTTTAAAAAAAAAAAAAAAAAAAAACCTTCTTAAAACTCCGGCCGTATATATAAGGAGAGGAGATTAAAACTATCTTCGTCTTTCCTCCTAATCCCGCAGCCATAAAAAAAGGATCAAAAAAATGTTACCATAGGTTAGAATTGTTGAAGGTACGAAAACAGTGCAAATAATCTATGAAAATAGCTTTAAAGGAACTACAAAAGTGTAAAATAATTTCGAAATTTTCATTAATAAATGGAAGGTGATAAATTTATGGCAGGTAGGAGTTCACGATCCAGTTATTTAACGGGTTTCGCTCTAAAAATATTGACTTGAAATTTAAATTTTCTAAAATAATTTAAATATCTGGAGCTCCTTCAATAATGATGATAGACTCTACACACCTCAATTTATTGTTTAGCAAGTTTTTAGGGCTAAATAAAATTTTCTAATGCCTATTCATTTAGGAGGACAAACAACGATCAGGTATATTAATTTTTGTCACCCTTTCAATAGGAAATTAATTATATTCTTTGGTTCTTGCCAAGGCCAGGAACTCTCCATTGTGCACCAACTCTTGTTATTCATGTTTTTTTGTTTGTTTTTTTTTTAGAATAGAAGAATGAAAATATAGGACACTTAATCGCTAAGTTATAATGCCATATTTTATAAGTTGGTCCATAATTCACAATACTCGGGCACAAATTTATTTTGCACATCTCCATGCGTAGATATCGAAGAAAGAATGTAAAAATGTCAATATTGTCCTGAATTCTGATAAATATTTCTATACGTGGAACTGCTATGTGTTTCTAGGATCTGCAGTGTAGAACTGTAATAGAGATAATTTTCAACCAGCGTGGAACTCATATGTATAAATTATCTTTTTCCACTTGCATGGAACTGTTGTAACCACAAAAAATAATGTGTGAAACACGTGCAAAGTAGGTGATTAATATTCGTGCTTTGGCTCGTGCGCTGCAAAATTCAACGTCGTATCGACATCACCGACGTTTTGCATTTGTATCACAAATAACTACTCAATTTTCACTATAACTAAAAACAAAAAAAGTGAGCTTCATTACCTACAAGCAAGCGAGCTGAATCATTTAATGTGGCACACATTCATACTTTTACAGCTGGTAACACTGTATAGGTAATTCGTTGTTTCCGTGGAAACAAAAAAATTCGTTTTTTCATTATTATACGTGTGTTGAATACAATCAAATATACACCCACACCAATGAACTTTTCATATTTCTCTTTTTCCTTCAATTCTTTTGCCGAAATTTTCACCAAAATATGCACCGAAATTCGGACCAAGATTCGTTCCAGCCGCCTTCATATTTCATTTTTTATACCCTGTAACGAAAATAGAAATGTGTATAGGTACTGCATTAGAAAAACAAAAGTTGTAATTGTCAATTAAATTTCAATTTATACAATTCTCTGCGAGTAATTTTTCTTTTTTCTTTGTAAAATCTTAACCAGATCGTTTTTAGTTGGCATTCATGATCACTATGTTTATAGATACTGTACACTGACCAAAAAAATGTTCATCGAGCGAATTACCAATAAATTGAATAACATACCTACTTAAATAGGTATCTACTTAGACACCTACCTAGGTACAGTGAAAAGAAATTTATTACCTCGTTGAAAGGATTAAAGTATGCTTGAAAAGTAGGTTCTTTTTTTCTTTTTATTCATATTCAGACTCCGTTTGGTTAATATTCTATCACGCTGAATTGATTGAAACGAAATGAAATACATACATGTAGATGTATACGTACACATAGGCCTACTGTAGATAAAGGTTATAAATTAATGTAGTACGTGATACAAATATTATTTTCTCCTTTTTTCATTCTTTTTTTTTTTTTTTTTTTTTTCAATATTGCAGGTATACCTTTCCCGCGCTTATTACGGTGCCAGTAATTCATAGACCTAAACCTATTTTTGTACCAAAGAAGGCACTGCCTACATACGTACAAACGTTGAAGGCGTGTGCGATTGCTAAATGAAGCAAAAACGCTCCAAGGAAATCAACCGAAGGACACGCTAAGCGGGATATTATATTATTTTGCATTATGGTATTCCCAATCTGAGAAGTGAAATAGAGCGAGAGAGAGAGAGAGAGAGAGAGAGAAAAGAGATAGTTTTAGAAAAAATCGCGCTAAATTAAGAATAGGAGGATGAGCTGCCGAGTAACAGGTTATGAAGAAATCCCTATAAACTCATCTATCGTTCCGTCTCTGTCACTCGCTCTCACTCCGCACACTTTTTCACTCTTCCCTTTTGTCTATATTTCTCTGTCTCAGGTGTAAATACCTGCCTTTTTTTTATCCTTCGTTCTCTCTTTCTTACTTTTACACTTTTTACTCTTCTCTGCCGTTTCTCTCTCCTTCGATTCTCCAATGGGACAAGAATTTCGTGGCGCGTAAACTACATTTATAATAGCCGTAAACGGTAAAAGAAAAAAAAAAAAAAAAAAAAAATAAACGGACTCGCTATCACGAGGGCGATTCTATAGCGTGATTTACACACCCCAAAATACCCCGCGCACGTCTCAGCCCACTCCCCTTTACACTTCCTCACCGACTATACGGACACACTGTACAATATGCCCCGCAGGTCACGAAAGGCAGGTGCAGCTTCTTTTTTTTTTTTTTAATCTCGTACCTTTTTTCACCGCCCCTTCGCCTCTCAATTCTTGTCTCGCTTCTTACTTCTTTTCCATCATCTCACTTCATAATATCGTACTGATTGTGTTCTAAATCGATTCGTCGATGTTGATGCGGTGAAAAATAAAAAGAAGAAAAAAACGAACAATAACAACAATAGGCTAATAACAAAATTCTTGCTCGTTTGCGACTAAATGGCACCTTAATTTTCTCATCCACTTACATTCGTTTGATTTTGAATTTTATTTTTGGTATTTGCCTACCTAATTCGTGGTTTTATAAAGGCCGAGCAAAGGGTTTGGTTTGTCAAGCAGCGTACTGGCGTTGACCAAAAGCGTGTGGTAATCCTGGCCTGGGTCTTGCGTGGTTGAATCCTCCAGTCGAATGTTAGTTTTGCCCCCGCCAAGGAACTGATAACAAACGAAAGGTACGCTGCTCGCTCATATTTGTAACTTCACGTGGCACACTTCTAGTGCAGCAGCGCCAAATTCCTGCACCTTGATCATGCGCAGGAACATATGGGCCAGGGCCCACCATAGTAATTTAATCATTTTATTTCGCCTAGTTTGATAAAATGTCTAAATATGACCAAGAAATTGAAGTTTTTTTCTGATTTTTCTTCTCCTCGTTTAAAATTTAGATTAAGTGTACCTACTTAACGAATTCTACGGTTAGAGTAAGGTGGGGCAAAAAGACGCACTTAGTGATTTTTGGCTTGTAATAAAATATAATGTATATATATAGATAATTTTTGATATTTTTATGATAACAGTTTTGATAGCCGTGGTATTAACTTGGGGTATGCTAACCGGGGTGGGTCCATGAAACCACTGAAGACTCAGAAAGCTGAACCTTTTTCACACGTACTGACTTGAATTTCTTGAAGCATAATAAGTACAAACTCCTGGAAAAGTTGCTCAAAGTTATATTTATTTCCCTGAACCTCGGTAATTTCTTTGTCCATTTTAAAGGTGCACTTTTTGAAAACAATATCAGCTATTTTGAGTAGAAACCTCGAATTATTTTGTATCCAGCTTGAATGAAACTGTAACGTATATTTTTGTCTATTTTTAAATATGACGAACATATTTGGTTACACAGTCTCGAATACCAAAAATATAGGTATTTGTTAATAATTAAAACATCCTATAGTTCTTTTTAAACAACCACAAAATTACCCGTATTCAAATTTATGAATATAGATATATCGTCTTCATATTCATGACCTCATAGTGCCTGTCCCTCGATTATATCGCGAGTTAGCACATCCCTGTAATAACAAGTCCCTACCTCACTTAGCCTATCCATCACATACACTTACATACCCTGAACGGGTATATAAACCCTCGATTCAAAGGAATTGTTACACAGTGCTACCAGTTAGCTTTCTAATTGACAGTCTTTGTCTAAGTGGTTTAATCCCAATGTTTAACCTAGTTAATAGTATTTGATGTGGTGTTTAATGTACTTATGTTGTACTAATTATTACTTTATTAAAAGGGTTAAATCAATCTTTGTGTTTGAAATATTATTATTGTCTCTTAAATACGTTAAGGTCCACAATAGACGTGGATGATAAATTAACTCTTTAAACTTTATTAGAGATATTAATGCTTTCCCAGAGTTAAATATCTCGTGTACGATGTAACACTGAAAGTGGTCAAAACAATTAACAATAAAACCTCTTTTGGGTGTTACAGAAAATAAACCATAATAGCCTCATCCCCTTAAACCCATGTAAGACACTACATAGCAAATCATACTAGATAAATGACAAGTTGATATGATTACCTATACAGTAAAAACTCAATACGAGAATTCTCGTTGAGCAAAAAACCTTCCTAAGTACTATAGAAATCTTATTCCCTTTACCTTCAACTAATTTCCAATGTAAACTCACCGCTATACCAGTGAAAAAAGGTACCTCGATAAATGTGAAAATAGTTTGGAGATGGGACTGTGACATTTAACTCCATAGGTGAAATTTCTTCAACAGTTAAGCCCTCTATATAAATGAATTTGCCTCAATAACTAAGTATTTATATATTTATTTACTATACCCTCTGAAAATGAAATTTAATGTAACTCCAGAAGGGAAGAATTTTTGTCTCCAGTCTTTTCTGGATTTAGCAAAATGTTTTCCTATTTTCACAATACTTGACGAAAAACCCTCGTTAATTGAGAATTTTCATTTCTGTTGACTGAAAAACTTATGGATAGAAATAATTTTTTGTATTCTCCTTTGTGACCATAGAGGTTTTATTGTAGGTAATTGAAAACCAGTGTGTATTACACATTTTTTTCAGAATTATTACATACCAAGTGGATTAAATACACCCCCCACAATAGTTAAAACGGGAATCAAATTAAAATGACAAAATAATTATGTACCTACTCATATGTAAAAATGTAATGAAAAGCAAAAATAAAACATATTATGATCAAAGGTAATGGTACTCACATCCAGATGTTCAAATTACGAGTGATTTTCATCTCGGGGGGCATTGCTCCTTATCCGATAGCCGATACAAATATCTATAAGATAGGTACTGACTGGTGTAGGAACTAAATGAAGCTATAGTAAAAACCTGAAAACAGATTTTCCTCACTTAATCTGGCTACAAATTCCGGATATATCTGAAATTACCATATCTATAATTACGATGTTTGATACGGCAAAAAAATGAGAGTCTATTTATGCATCAAAAGATTCAGTTCTGGACTTTTTCTGGTGAAATTAAGGTACAGTTCTCAGTTCCAACCTTTAGTATTAGTTCCATGTTGGTCCTATGAAGTGGAATATTCTCAAAAAATTGATAACTTAAATAGAACAATCAAAATAATGTTTTTGATAATAATAGCATGTTACAAAAATGTGATCATTTCTTTAAGAAATATCATTTTAGTAGAACGTACTTAATCATTTTTGAGAAAGAAAGTTTTCATAACAGAACTTACCTTGGAAAATCAAACAACCTTTTCAGGAAATTAGGGCTGCAAATGGCAAATTTTAAAAAATTTTTGTTTAGAGGCACAAATTGCGGGGGTGCCATGGGACTCGCCCCCCAAAATGAATTCTCCTCCAAAAAAAAAAATTAAAATAAAATAAAACGAGTAACTTTGTTGCGAGAGTAATTCACTGTTTGAATTATCTCAACAAATAAGATAATTTCTGAATATTATCTTTTATTAAAATTGAACTTCAAGTTATTACAAAATATATTTAGATTTTAACTTATTACTAAAACTTAATAATAGTGAAACCTGATATGCATAACATCGAGTATGGACCTTAACATTTCTACTTGACTGCTAGTTCAGGAATGAATATGTCTTCGAATAGAAGACAAGACATCACCTTCGTTTCCTTTGTTATAATCAAAAATGGCCGACCAAAAAAGTGGTGTGACATAGAACATCCGCCAAATATGATGACACTATATTGTCAGCATATTTATTGGTATTTGTCTGTGGGAAGCAAGGTTTAATATAGACAGTTATTATTCCAAGAATTAGGAATAATAGTTGTCTATATTTTGTTCGACACGTTTTTGTAGACAAACTGAATTGTCTGCAAAAACGGGACAGAACAAACTTAAAAAATGAAAAATAAAAATAAAAATAATTTTTTTTTGCTCGTCACTTACGAAATTTGAGAAATTTTTGAAATCAATACGCGACAGATGGTTTGGGTTTTAAAAGTAACGTGGAAAAAAAAAGTTATCAATTTTTTTTGGCTCCCTTAAATGAGAAACCCGTAATTTACGTTTATGGTTTTGTGGGTAATTTTGCGTTTTGCAGCCCCTCCAATCTTCGAAATAGACTGACAGTACCTAATAATGCGTAGTTTTCCAGTCTTTCCAATAATTAATCGAATCGATATTGTTTTAAAAAGCAACGTGTCACTTATGAAACACCTTATACTAATAGCGCAAGCCATTAGACTCATTTCAGGTAGCCTAATCACAAACAGAGTAATGGGGTAGGAGTTAGAACAGTCAACTTTTTTTCCAAGCCTTCGGCTAGGCTTTAGCCTTAATTTTGTTGTTTACCAATTTACAGCGTGCACATTTTATTTTATCTGCAGGTTCGGTAGTTATTTTTTGATCTTTTTTTTTTTTTTCATTTTGTTTGCCCATTTTTAGCCTCACTCTGTCCTCACTTTGCATGGTAAGAAGCACGCGAACAAAATTCGTATCGAATGCACGCCATTCAAAGCGTTTCGATTTGGTACATTTTATTAACAAAATATCGATTGTCGACGATAATTCTGGTTATTATGAGAAACACCAGTTTTGCGTCGTTCATAAACGCAGACCCATCTCTGCAATGGGCGAACGCCATTAGCATAGCTGTTTTTATGGTACCTACCAGATGATAATCAATGAAACTGCTATTACGGGTTAATGTTTCCTATTGGCAGCCAAAGTTTGATGGTCTACGAAATTCGAGATTCGATGTTACCCCCGAGGCCAGTGGCGTAGCCACTAATCAGAGCATTTTTTGGGGAGGATGGTTAACAAAATTTTCTTAGACAACAGTCTATATCTTTAGATTATTTTAGAGGGTATTGTGTTTGAGAAGTTCCAGTTTTGACCCAAAAACCACCCTATTTCTAGGGCACTGCCTAGGACTATGGTTCTCTGTAAGCGAATTAGGGTGCTTTAAATTATCAGTCCTAAAAATTTTATCGTCACAATTTGGCGTAGATAATCGACTAGGTATCTTCGCGCAGGATGTAAGGGATATTTGAAAAACAAACTTTGTTGAAGATTTTTCGTCTGCTCCAGACTAATTTTAAAATATCATAATCATTCAACTCTCCTTCATCCACCTATTAGGAGCTACCATAGCCGATAGGAGCGCTATAGTGAACGAAAACAGAGGCATGGTGTAACATTTATGGAGCGATAACAACTGATAATATTGGTAAAAATACAAGAGTATTGGTACTTGCAACCAATTTTTGAACGAATTCTTAGTGTTGTACGGTTTTAGTATTACTTCCACACCTGTCTATCATCTTCCACACCAATATATTCTATGACTGTGATAAATAAGCTATAACACTCAAAAAATAAATGAAAAATCAACGGAAAAATGAAAATTAAAAATATTTCACATTACCTATTGACATCATACTGCACGATCACCTCTATTTTAGTTTGAAAAAAGTCCACCAGATGTCAGTGTAACGCCCAAAAGAGGTCGTTAAGTACTGAAAATTAACCTCTTTGGTGCTGTTACACTTCCTTCAAGTAAAATAATATTCAAAGTAATAATTAAGTTTGATTAAATAATTTATTATCTACCACTATTGTGGACCTTAAGTAACTTCAAGAAAGACTTTAAATAAATTTCAAACACTCTATTAAAATAATTGGTTGTGCATAAAAAATACAATGTTCAAGATAACTTGATAAAATGACAGTGCAAAAACTGAGAGAAATTATACTATAAACAGTACAATTATTTTATTGTCTATATGAGTTTACATACCCTGTCAGGGTATACAGTTTTCCATTATGATTATTTTGTGTGAAGTAGGGATTTGTTAAACGCAGGGATTTTTCTTATTCGTGTATATTCAGACACCAAGAGTATTGAGGTCACAGAATATCCCGTTAGGAGGTGTATAGTCAGGGTTGGCAGGAAGTAACGGTACTTTTGCCAGGTAATGGTACTATTTTACAAAGGACAAATGTATTGAATAAAATTGTTTTTTTTTTTTCATGTAGACAAATGTGTTTGTCTATATTTTTAAATGACAAACACATTTGTTATAGTCAGCCACTTTGATGTAAACTCCCAATAGGTCTTTACCACAAATTCAATAATAAATTTTGATTCGTAAAAGTCCACCCTGAATGTGTGTCATTTTGCTTACAATCGATCGCCGATGAAATATTAAGTCACCATTTTCATTCTTGAATTAAGCCTGAATCAGTAAACTCTTTTTCAAATATCAGATAATAAGTACCTATGTTTTAGCTTAGGTCTTTATTTGTCACTGAAGAAATACTCACCTATCTTGGAAAAAGATTATTCTTAATATTTATAGCATTCCTTTAAAATTAATATTTCGTTATTCCACTTAAAAGCAGGTATGTACTCCCACATACCCAATGATACATAATGCATCGGCCTCCAGCTCACAGGAAAATAATTGGGTCGCATTCTCACAATCAGAAAAACAAAAAACCAAAAACAGAATAAACTGGTACTGTTTGCTGTATTTTACCAAGATTGTGGTCTTGGAGAGTTATCAAAAATGTAAAATGCATCAGCCTTCAAATTTGTGAGCATACCCCTGCTTATGAAACACTTATGGTGAAGTGTTTAAGTAGGGTAGTCGTAAAATAATATTAATTATTTGGATTTTTAACAATATTCCACAAGTACAAATTACTTCTGCACACTCTCTTTTAGAATGGCGTGTAACATGATTGGATAAATTATGTCAACTTTATAAATAAGATGAAAGTTTTCACAATTCACAACTAACATCTTAGAAAATCCGAGGTAGATACATGAATCTAACATTTTAATAATTTTCTTTTGGAACGAGTAAGTTATTACTTTTTTATAATACATGATCAGAAAGGCAATGTTTACAATTGTATATTTTAGGCAAAAAGCAGCCCTTGTCATTCATGAATTTATGGTAGTCTGAAAGTAAAGTGATTTCTCTCAATTTAGAATTATAATTTTTTAGAAAAACTCGCCACCTTCGCTGGGATTCAAACCTGCAACTTTTACATTAGGAGGCAAATTTTTTAACCACTAAGTTACACAAGCTAGTTTGGGAAGGGCAGTCAGCATGACTATATCTGTTTATTTTGATTATTTTTTTCTCATTAAAATTGCTTATTAATTATTTTGTTGAGTTTACATGACTTGGGAATTGATTACTCGCTACGCTCGTTTCGCAAACTTGTCCTCACCTGTAATTCCTCACTTTCAAACCTTGCAGTGTAATATACTATTACCCATTTCCACTTATCTGGTGATTTGGTTACACATACTAGTGATGAGCAAAATAAAAACCAAGTCCAAGACCACTATGCACTTTGTCATCTACATTCTATCTTGGTCTATACTCTGTTCCGTCTTAGTTTTGGTCTGACTATGGGTCTCGCTTGCGAGATTCTTATTGCTCTCGATAGCCGCATTAAACTTTCCATATATGTTCTTTGAGGATATGAAATGAAAATATTGATATAGGTATTGCATGTTAATTAGGTAAGTGTACCTACCTACATGAAAGAATTTCGAATATTTTTCTGATAATTAGTAAAATTTATGAATTGCATGTTTTGTATTCGGGTCTTTTCAACATTATTGTTAAAAGGCTCTAAGTTACTACCAGGTATTCTACGTACATGCCCATGAGGATGATAAGATATAAGCGGCCAATTCAGTTTACATTCTTTATTATTTTTATTATCATGCATTTACTACACATATACATTTAATACGTGATAACAAGAATAACACAAAATTAAGGTTCATCTCTTATTATCCTCGAACGCCTGCGTATACCTGATACAGTCAAGGCTAAATGGTCTTACTGTTATACCTTCTACAATCGTTACCTTCAACAACCATATCCAAACCATATTACAAGGAAATATTGACTATGCAAATTAACGAACTCACTAACCGTCTGCATGTGGGTCAGGACTATACAATTATAGTCAAGTCCAGCAATTAAGTGAATAACTGTTACGTACCTACGTAATGTGTTTACTTACACGTCATCAGTTGACACAGTAACACACCCCAGAGAAAACGTAAACAAATTGGGTGTAGATGACAAACCTTTTTTGAGTTAAATGAAGTGTGACGGTTCGAGTAGGACAGCTATTATGTATATTTCAGTTCGTGATTGTATGAGCGAGTATCTAATACAAAAATATCTCTACCGCGTATCAACCGCAGCAAGTGTATTTTCTTTAGGTAAATGTCAAATTTTGTGTTGGCTGCCATTTAAAAACCATTCGACTGATTTTGTTTGAACTAAATACCAAACCAGTCCTTAATTGTTTCTAACTACCATTAAAATTTCAGAAAAAAATCTTTTAATTTCCGTCAATTATCGGTATGACAGCGTGGTGGGTCGGCAAATCTTTGAAAGCCTACTTCTGCGAAACTACTGGAAAAACTTTTAAAATTTTAAAATGAATGTGTAGATCGTGAATGCATTTCGTTATGTCTCAAATTTTGTTGCCATAGGTCTTACAAATTCCCACAAATGGTCAAAATGAGTACACAGTGGATATCATTATAATAAACATACAACCCGATTTTTTAAGACAAAATTCAATGCCAATTATTCAGGCAAAATTCAAGGCGCATGCGCCAACTACAAATGTTTCGTTGTTTCCAACCCAATAACGAATTGATCAGTGTTGCCAGATCAGTACAATAGGGCTTGTATATATGTATATAATATAATATAATATATTTATATAAAATTACATAATTCTATTGTGTACAGAAGAAGTTGAGTGACGTATGTCTGTGATCTACTACTCAGGATGGGTGTTTTCCAAATGAGCCCGGCCCCAGGTCCCACCGTTGTACCGAATTCAATAATTGTATTTTCATTGGGAAACGCACCACTGTATCTTAAAAAGTGATCCAACCCGATGAGTACTTAGAGACTGATGAAAAAGATTTTTCTGAGGATCCTCCAACTCATATTTCCGTCTTCCGTAAGGTTTAGCTGTTCAATAAATAATACGCAAAAAAGTTGCGAACTTTTAACACTTTATATATAATAAGCTGTTTAAACTGGGATGTGCGGAACACGAAACTGGTTTTCTGAATCTGAAGACTTCGATTTTCCTATATAGAAAAGCAAAAATTTATTTTCCCCTCAAAAAGTCGAGAACTTTTTGTCTCTACTCAGCGTGAAAGTTCTAATGAAAAGTACGCTTTAAAAGGTATATGATTTTATTTGTTTCACGTGTCCTTCTAATTAAAAATTGTTCTATTTGAAATTTCTCGTTATTTCTCAATTTTCTGCTGAAAATTGGGGGTCGACTGAAAATTTGCCGCTGGGAACGCTGCACTTGCGAGTGAAAATGATTATAAATTCTACGTGAATTCGTGTGCTCCTTTGACGTTCTTCTATTTTTTGTAAATTTTATCTGAAATTAAATAAGCAAACTGGATAAAAATTTTAAATACATAGCTACGTATCTATTTTTCCATAGACGTCCATATGGGTACCTAAATATACACCTACTTTAGTTAATTACACCGCAGTTTGCTTGCAAACGTGGCATTAAAATATTGACCTAATAGAGAGGTTGGGGTGGGGATGATGAAAATTAATGAACTGTCTTCAAAGGGTTATCCCATGGTGGTCCTATTAAATTTTTTTTTATAATCGATAAAATAGTTTTTAAGTTATCTGTTGATAAACACTATTAGTTTTAAAATAAAACGAAAAATCATCGAGAACAATTTACTTTTCCATGAAAAAATCTAACAAACTTTTACTCATTTGGACAATTTTTTGGGAGTTTGGGGAGCCTCAGAATGTTGACCTACGGCAACAAAACTTGAGATAATATGAAATGCCTTAATGGCCTACACATCTGTTTGAAAATTTTCAAAATTTATCCGGTAATTTTGGATAAGTGGACTTTCAAAGTTTTGCAAGCCCGCCATATGTTGTCATACAGATAAGTGGCGGAAATTTTTAGATTTTGGCCTGAAATTTTTATGATAGTTAGAAACAATTAAGAACCGGTTTGTTATTGAGTACAAAAAAATCGGTCGTCTGGTTTTTAAATGGCAGCCAAAACAAAATTTGACCTTTATGGAAAATACACCTGCTGCGATTGATGCACGGTTGAGATATTTGTGTATTACACACTCACTCATACAATCATGAATTGACGTAAACATAATTTCTGCTTTACTCACACAAGTTGTACTTTGGCCGGACTAATGGTAACCAACTAATTTAGTTGTCCGTGTGCAATGTTATCAGTGCCGATCGTGGCATCTAATTTTGTGATCATTCGTTACTGATGAAAATATACTCGCTTGAGAACCTTAGCTACAGAATTGTGAAAAGTCAACGAGTTAGTTGCGTAGCATTTTCAAATTTCAGCTTCATTTGACAGCTCTATTCGTTCAGATTGATTTACATTTTGCTGGAAAAATGTTAAAAGAATTACTTTATTCTATTTCGTATTAACACTTTTTTATACTACTATTTAATAAAATTTATTAAAAAAAAAATTTATATACATTAAAATTTAACTATTTTTTATAAGAGTTGATAATATTAAAATCAAAAATTATTAATTCATTAATTTATTCCTGATTTTTTATCACAAATTTAGAAATTAAATTTAATTAGTATTAACACTTTTTTATACTACTATTTAATAAAAAAATTTTTTTTTTAATTTATATACTGTGGTGACACATATTGGAGGAGAACTCTCGCCACCATCACCCGGCGCCGTAGTCGAGTGTATATGGTTACCACCATATTTTGATGATGGTGACGATCGAGTTAGGTATTCCTGTTGGTCGACGGTTCTAATCCCTGGGCTGCCAGGAAACGTTAAAAAATACATTAATTTGAGAAATATGCCTGGACTGTATGGTTTTTATTTCTCAGCATATAATTCAGGTTCTTGAATTTGATGAAATCAAAAAATGCTTGTCTTGTCTACACAACTCAGTCTGTTACACCCATATTCTAGAATGATACTTTCGATTAAAGACTGGATACTTAAGCAGTGTTTTATCTGTGGTTTACACGTGCCTGTAAGAGCTAATTATACCAAATAGTTAAATCACCGATTAATAAGGTCTAATTTTATTTTACCATGCATTTTATCAGTTCAACCTAGTTTATCTCACAGTTTAAAGTTGGTACAACCAGGCCTAAGTAATGTAGTAAAACCAGTGTGGCAGTGCTTAATTCTAACTTGAAAATAAAAAACGTTATTGAATATTTGTGTTAGTGCTTGTATAGCATAGCGTCTTTTTTTACACTACCTATTCAATGGTATGGAAAAAAGATAAATTTTTTTTCTCTCCAAATAATTAGCTTAAACTCCCATTTTCTTGCCACTTAACATCTGACAGTTATGGCAAAAAATACTTTTCTCATCTCATGCAACAAATAAGGTTATTATTAAATTGATTTTGGTTAGCAAAGTTTGAGATTTCCAAATTGATTTGGAACAGTTGGAAAAAGCACTCGCCTTTGGCTTGTTTGCAAACTCTCCACTCGCGATAAAAAATAGTCCATTTTAGGCATTTGTATTAATACTATTGTAATACAAGTGAATAAAGTAAGTGATTTTGACATGAGTAGAAATCACACACTTTCCACGAGTATCACACACTATTTTTTTCAACACCCTTCAAAAGTAAAATTTTAATAAGAAAAATGTTTTTTGTAAATGTATCTAAACAATACAAAAATGGAAGATTTTTTGTTAATTTGCTTTTTTCCATTTGTTTATTTTCAGTTGGGTAGCTAAGGATGAATAAAAAATTTGATAGAATACAAATATTTCAATACGTTGTTTCTTCTTTCTAACAATACCAACTCCAGCTTTCTATCTTAAATATAGTGGTTGAGAAATTATTGATTGAAAGAGGAGAAGTTTATAGATTCCAAAAAATGGGAAAATTTCTAGTAATTTGAGTTTTTTTCGTTCCTTTAATTTCATATAGTTGAGGATGATTAAAAAGTTGCGTGAAAATTAGATCTGAGAAAATTTTCTCTTCTTTCCAGCAATGCTAAATCCAACTATCTAACCTAAAGAGTGGTTAAGGAATGAACTAAAGAGGAGAGGTTTCTATATTCCAAAAATACGCCTATTTTCCATTAATTTGTGTATTTTTTAAATTCTATTTTCTTTCTAGAAACACCAACCCTCGCTCTCTAGCTAAAATAGAGGCTGAGGAATCATTAAATGAAATAAGAAAGATTTATTTCAAAACTGAAATGTTGTTTTCAATTAAAGTGGTATAACTTGACAATCAATTTTTCACAAAATAAAGAAGTGCGGAAATTTCATGTGGAATAAGACATAAGCTGTGTTTGATATGACAGAAAGTTTGATAAAAAGCTGACCTGAAAATTTTTGAGGGTGCTGTTCAGCGAATGTTCAAGTCACATTTGATTTTCATTGGTACATGTAGTTAACATTAGCAGAATAGTCCCAGTAAAAATTCTTTGGTCCACTCCTTTGTCGAACTTTTTGTCATGTTGAATACAGCTATAATTATGTATAGTGAGCGTGAGAGTGATTTAATAATGTAAGAATGTCATAAGCTGAAAATTCGCAAAGTTTTGCAAAATTTCTTTCTTCATCTATAGTTGCATAAAAACGTCTGTTTTTGGGGTTGGTGTTGTAATAAACAAATTATAATATTGCTGTTCCACGCACAGAACTCGAAGCTAAAAAAAAGTTATTCTTATTGTTTTTCAAAATAATCAGTTTTGAATAATTTACAGGCAATCTCCCATGTGTAGCGCCACTATACTGGAAATTTCCCACATGTAGAATTTGCTACACAGGCAATACAGAATGTGTCGGCCACGCACTCGTATGATAATCAACTCGTTGCGATTATAGCACTTGCTTGCAGCTTGTGTTGCAACTATGCAACTCATCAACAATCATTCGTTTTATATTAACTATAGTTGAGTAAAATACAGTTAAAGTAGTGGCTTAGCCAGAGCGTTATTTTATTTTTAGGCTGGGAGGATTTTGAGAAAAAAATTTTCGACAACAGCCACGCCAGATAGTACTCAATATTCACCGAATTCAACCTTGTAGCTGACATTGAAATTTGGGGAAAATCTTGCATTAAATTAAGGGCATGACTGTCTCATTTACTCCCCTTTGGAAAAGTACCACATTTTGCCTGATCAAACCTCTGTATTGGAATCGATCTGGTAAACTCATTTTTTCACCAGAATCACTTTTGGATAAATCTTCTTAGAGAGCACATCTCTCCAGTAAAGACGTCTTATTTTTATTTTGCCTAATTTCCTAGTGCTGGATTTGGAATATTTTCGTATGTTTTTCTTGCTTTAATACTTGAGTTTAACATTGAAATTTTATTATTTGTTTTTGGACTAAGTTTAAAGTCCGTTAAGCGATCTGAGTAATTTTAAAGTCCTTTTTGTGAATTTTATTTTTTTTTTTTACAAAATAAAATTTTACTTTTTGAGATAAATTTGATATTTTAATTTATCATCAAAATAAATTCCCTTAGCCGAGATCAATCTCGGATCTACCTCGATCGAACTCTACCCAAGGCAAGAACCACATCGATCGTGGCCCATAACATTATGTTTTGAGAGTATTGTGAGTTAATTGAAAAATTTCGGCGTGTGGCTTCAAACCAACAGACCCTATTCATACGTCATCGCATTAAAGACTCAGAAAAATGATGACCAAACGGAATTTTGTTATAGGTATTCATTACGTTTTGAAAAGTATCAGAAAACGTTAAACTTCAAGAGCCACCTCTAATGCTCTTATTTTTCATCTCACTTTGCTACCCGTTGATAGTCACAATACTCCATCAAACTGATTGATGGCTGCACTTTTGACTTCTCACGAGTTTTCCCGTTTACCTCAAAACTGATTACTTCAAAATGTCAATCTTTGAATGCATTATCAAGCCTGCCTGTTTATAGCCTGCTTGATTTTCCCAAAACCCGTTCGAAAACTCCATAGTCGACAACATTGAGAAAGAAATTCACCAGTTTAAAGGCGTGTCAAATCAGTTAAGAAAAAAAAAAAAAAAAACACAAACAGCATGGAGCATCATCGTGGTTACTGCTATTAGAAAATATTATAATAGCATAAAGATTATAATAAAATAACCATTTCAACGTTATTTTCGGGTATTCGTTTGTAATATTTTTTCCCATAAATGCATCATTTTATCCTTTTGTATAGTTGGGCTATATTTTTTAAAGAGAAAAAAACAAGAAAAAATTCAACATTAATATCGTGTTTTGTTTGTTCGTTTTTTTTTCGGGGGGGGGGATGGGCGAATAAAATATACGAATATTTATTGTTTCATTTCAGTAAGCATAGGATATATTTTTAAGCTAAAAATTAGTATTATAACAATATTTTCCGATAGGGTTCCTCTCTCAATGACCACAGATACGAAATCTCTAGCCTCTACTGGTTTACCGTTTTTGACACTTGATACTTTGTCATAAACCTATTCCAACCGAAAAAAAAAGTAGTATAGGTAGTCTCCATAGTCTCTTCTTTCATTTTAAAAAGAATATATTTTATTTTGGCTACTGTCCGGAGAAGCGTATAATGTTACCTCATGTCCCATAGGAACAATATTTTAATTTTCAATTTGTTCGAGTTTTCTTTTTTCTTTCTTTTTTTTTTTTTTGTTTACACTCATGTGAAATAACTACACTAGGTATATTATGTATACGAAATACAAGGAGCAGGCATTGGATATTTCGTTCATAAAATGCCTGGAGCGTAAATTAGTCAGAGGCTGCGCACGTATAAGTAATAAGAGAAGTCAACGATGCGATAAATACCGTAAGTAGCCTATGGAGAAACTGTGCGTAATTAATATTTAAAAATTATTGTTGCTTACCTATATTATGTGTATAGGGCATAATATGTTGGTCTTAGTATTTATTTGATTTATCGAATTTCATTTCCATTGGGTAGAGAATGAAAACATGGAGAATTTCGGAGAAAAAGACTACGACGAAGATGATAAAAAAATAAGTCGAGCGTAGCAATTCACGATAGAAAATGTAGGTTTTCTTAACAAAAAATAAATAAATTAATAAATAAATAAATAAATAAATAAATAAGTGAATAAATACAATAAAAAAATGAAAATATTAGAGTTATTTTCCGGAATGTTGGGTAAAAATTATATTTAATGAAATGTCAAGGAAATTTGTAATGAATTATGTATGTGCGCAGATTATTAAAAGATTCCTTAGAAAAGAGAATAATAGAAAGCCTGCTTTCCACACAGCATTTTTGTTTCATCTGGAATTATCTACTGATAGAAAATAATATGTTAAATGTTTGTAGCTGTGGAATACCTTGTCGTGAGAGATATTCTCACCAGAAGGAAATTCAACAGAATTTAAGCGTGTTCAGCCACTTTGTACGTAAGTACGGGTAAGCCAGAACCAGACTGAACACTGGCGATTTTAGAGCCGGTTTGGGCGGTTTATATACGGCTTATTCACACGCACACAAACACACGTACGTAAGGTAATACGTACGTTGGTGAGAATGGCCAGGTCACATCATCCCCTATCGAGATAAGAGATGTCTGGCCGGTTTGTGTACGAATTGTGACATCATTGTATCGTGTCACGATTCAGTACTCGTACATTACCTGCAAGTACATACAGGTAATTACGATCGAACAAGTTTTGTGTGTTTAACGTCTTATAGACGAATAATTGGCCTGCCCTTTGGGGCGGCAACTGTTGTCGAGGGGTCCGAGCCCCTTTACCTCATACCAGTGAGTCCCCACAGTAGCAAATTTTGGTGATTACTTCTTATAGCATTTTTGAATAAATTCTGCAACATAATAGAATGTGTTACACGCACCATGCAAACAATGTGGACCAAAAAGAATAGGCTTCCTCCTTGTCCAGATCATCCGAATAAGTGTACTACATTTCATTACTATTGAATAAAAATTGCAACCTATACCGTATTAAGAATATATGTGTATACGTGTCGCAGTCAATTTCCAAAATCAGAATTTATCGAAAATGCTCAGGCACTCACTGTTTTGTGGTCAAATGCTACAATGAATCCACATTATAGCTTTTGACTGAGTGAGATTAGGCATTATTATATTATCTCACCTTAGAATGAAACTATTCCAAGGGCAAAAATTCTATTTTTCAGGAGGATGAAAAGAAGGTTCAGAATGTTGATATTTTTCAGTTATTGCGATGAGATGAGGAACCAATAATAGTATTTTAATAAGACGAATCAAGTAAATACATTCTTCATAAAAAAATTGAAATTCTATTATTTTTCATCAAATTAAGGGATTTTAGTTATAGTATTGAACAGAATTGTCTTTCAGAGGTATCCCAAGTCCCACATAAGTTACTTTTCTACTGAGCACTGAATGAAAATGTTGGAGCAAAATAGCTTATCTTGGCCTTGAGATAATTTTACACTAATAAATTAATTTAAAAAAAGTTGAGTAGAGTTACTTCTGCATGAACTAATTCTTTCATTGCTAAAAATAAAGTAGCTTAATTTGGACTTTAGATAGTTCTGCACAGATGAAATAGAAAAATGTGGGGTTAAGTTACTTATGCACGAACAAATTAATCCTTTCACACTGTGACCAGGTGCGGATTTATAAATTTGACTCCTATAGGTCAGGTAAATTTTCCACCCTAATTCAGGATGGTAGATAAAATAATGTAAAAAATCATTAAGAAGTACAACGTAAAAAAATTAATTTTATACCCCTTTAGCTTTGTGCCTGTAGGCTGCAGTCTCAATGGCCTCCTGGTAAATCCATCACTGACTCTGACCATTGTCTATGTATCCTGTCGTATCCAGACTGACAAACCAATGTTAAATTTCTTTCATCAAACTTAGATCTGAGAAATGCAACCAACCATCAGGTTTCACTGCTGTTATGGCATCTGAGTTTGAAAAAGAACAAAAAGGTACACGACTATTCATGTTTTGTGTGAAGTAAACAACCCTTTTTAAAGGGTTTTGATTTATATTGTCTGCAGCAGCCAACTCTTCAGTGTATGTGTGTTTTATGATACCTAATAAAATAAAGGACTAGTTGAAGAACAATTTGGAGAAATATTTGTGAAAAAAAGAAGATCCGTTCTACTAACGCACCATTGTGTTTTAAAAAAGAACTAGATTTTCAGCGGAAAGCTTTTCTATTAGGTTTGTCAGTCTTATATGTATACATTCAGTCAATGACCCAGACATAAGATAATACACATTTTTAGTGTTTATTTAAATTTCTAAGCAATGTGAATTTGAGATAGCTTTACTAAATGATAGAGGGCAGCACAAGGAGAATATTGATAAGCATAACACAAAAACGGCATTTTTTGCTTGAGCTAGTTTCATTCTAAGGTGATCAAGTGTTCATTACTCTCCAGCGTTTTCTATAATTTCATTACAGAATTTGGCTAAGTTTTGTCAATATTATTCGTTAGTCGAAATCAATAAACCGTGAAATTTTAATAGTAAAATTAAATCAAACATATTATTAATAATAAAATGAGGAAAACTTTCAGTCATTTCAAGCATTTTTTTTTTTTTAATTATAATAAATTATTGTGTATAGTATTTAACGAAAAGTAAATATAATTATTGAAATAACTGAGATTTTTTGGTATCATATTTATTAATAATAGTTTGAATTATTAATTTGACTATTAGTATTTGATGGTTTATTGATTTTGACTAACGAATAATATTTATAAAATTTTGCCAAATTCTATAATGAAATTATAGAAAATGCTGGAGAGTGATGCGAATTATGTATGTATAATGCCTAATTTCATTCAGTCAAAAGCTGTAAGGTGGATTCAAAATAGCGTGTGACCATAAAATAGAAAGTGCCTCGGCATATTTGAAAAAGGCTGATTTTTGCATTTGAGAGTGACTGATATACTTACCTACATTAGTATAGAAACAAGAGGTAAAGTGGGGGATTTTTTTTTTATTGTGTACTATTCATTTATCTGTATCAGAATGAGAGTATATCCTGCTCCTTTTTTTTCTAATATTGATATTTTTTCATTGAAAGCAGCTTACTTTTTCGCATTTAGGTCGCCACATTACCTGTTAACTTCAAAAAAAAAAAATTTGGGAAAGTATTACGCAGTATTTGTTTTGGGTAGTGGACAACATGAAATATAAATGTTTTCAAAATTTTGTTTAATAAAATGTTAGACAGTCATCAACTCCAAAACGATTGTGCTTATGAAAAATATGTATATGACTTAATTTGTAACACATTTTATGAAAAAAACTTTTCGCTTAAAATAAAATTTTCCGTAGAATTGATCCTTAGGTGAGAAAATTAGGAAAACTGCTGTGAAGTATGATTTAAAACATTTTGCATGGGCCCTGAGGAGGCAACATCAGTTTGAGCGGTGGTAAGTATTCGATCTTATGTAGTTCGCCCCTTGATACAATGAATTTCCATAGGGTAAAATAGTGTCTTCATTTTCTTTTGAGACAAATTGGATTGATCATGTGGCTTACTTTTTGGTCCACCATATTGCAGAAATTACACCACATTACCTGTTGTTAAAAAAGAAGTCCGCCACTTCACCTTTAAAAATATATAAATATGTAAGAATATGTATTCAAATTCTTAAAATAACCACAGTTTCTGTCTGTGTTTCGCACTCGCTGATGTAGTGAGTTGCAGAGATCTCTCATATATATATTAGATTTGTATTACATTCATCTATTGATGGATTTTAAGTATGAAAAGATGAAAGATGTGTCTGCATGATTCTTCATTATTTTCTAAAGAGCTTTACAAATATACAAATGAATTTCATACAATAGTGTCAAAATTTTCCTAGGGTCATGAGACAAAAAACAAACCTATGCCCGACCCTGCGTCTTAATACAAAATAAATTTTAATATGTAAATTTTCTTTAAACCTACATAAAAGAGTTGTACTTCTTTTTCTTCTTCAGTACTTGTTGTTAATTGAGTCGTAACGCCTAAGGAGAACACTTGAATTGGTCAAACCCATGTTTGCCATAAACGTACACGTTGTCTCTTATGTAAACTGTTAACTAAATATTTGAGTTATGACTGGTAGAGTACCTACAAGTTTATACGTCTGCACAGAATATTAACGGTTTCTCATGCAGTAAAACATTCACATTTGAATACACCGTTGACACTAACATGGAATACTTTTATTGGTTAGTACGTCTGCTGCACCAATGCTAGAAGAGAATTCAACATTTTGTTCAAAAATTTCACCTGCAACGGAAATTGTTGGCTTAATATTGGACATCTACATCTTTTTTTTTTTCATTTTCAGGGTCAGTACAGAAAAATTTTGGTACTCTTGAGGAAAAGAAATTGAAGATTTTAAATACTAGAAATTCATGGACTTAATGGAAGTTTACATCTATGCTTTGTTAGTAAAATATTAAGAAAATTTTACGTGAAATTTCAAGAATATATGTGTTGAAAATCTTACAATTTTCTGATTTTCCTGGTCAGTGGCGTACTGAGAAGGAATTACTCGAGGTTAGAAATTACATTGGAATTTTTCAAAAACTCTCCCAAAGCGTAAGTATACGACAAAAAAAAAGCCCACAAAACTGGTTACAAAATTGCCAATGTTCGCTGTGGTTTTGGCTCCCCCATATATTTATGTATGTAGTGGCAAAACACGCAAATAGCTGTTGGCTGTTTTTCACAACAGGGTATTCCACAAGAATATTAATACTTATTTATTACGAAATTTCATGGAAAATTCGCCAAAATTTGCTGAATATCGTAATCAAAATCATGGCATGTTTGTCATCAACGCTCACTATTTACTATTTGGGTCTCACTCTTGCTCAGTTAATTTTTATCCCTACCAGTACATAAAAAAGGAAAATTGGTGAAAATTTAGTAGAATAACAGGGACTGAATGTGAAATAACTTTTATAACTACAGGTACTTGTAAAAGATAATAATTCATTTTCAGAAAATACAACCCTTAAGTCGATAGATTGAAAAATCTAAGATCAAAATCACACAACTTGAAGCATTACTTCTACAGACACCTTTTCGTTAAAAAGTTTTTTCGCTTCATCAAAATTTTGTCATTTTTTTTTTTTTCTTACAGTCTTATACGAGATGAGTAGACATTTGTAGTTTTAGAGACAAATCCGACGTGTCTTATAATTATGAAGATGATAAGGAGGGTGTCTTCAGCAGATGTTTATTTCCATTACGCGTGTAGACTATATTATTAATACGAGGCATAGGGCAACTTTTTCGATACTGTTTATTTGTTTTAGACGGTGTATTCATAAATCGCGTGTGAAAAAAGACAGACCAAAGAAAAGATAAACAGGAGAGACAAAAAATACGAAAGCATCTCTTTTTCCATCTTCCTCGTAGGCGTTGACTGAATATATATATATATATATATATATATATAGTCAATGATGGTAGGCTATATTATTTTGTAACGCTACCAGGCAGTTTCCTATACCATATCTATCGGGGGTCTCAGGGTCTCAACTCCATCTTCGTAGATTTTGTTTTTGTGAGATGAGTGACACGTTAGTTTATCATCTAATACGAGAACATGTTTCGTCATTTTCTTAAATCACAAAGATGTAATCGCAGCCCTTTTAACACACGACAAGGAATAGACAAAAAGAGGGTTAAAAGAGAGACTGTGCTGAGGAATTAAGGAGAAACGCGCGGTGAGCTTTCGGAATATAGAAATATACTATACTTCAGTGAAAAGCATATATTCTGCAGATGTGATTGTGAAATGGGATCCATAATTTGAGCATATATATAAAATAGTATTTTATTGGCATCTCGCACTAGAGGTACCTAGCCTATGAGGCAGATACAAATACAACCTCCACAACATGCTTAGTTAACAGTTTCAGGAAATGGTTTTCACTTTGTTATAAAAAAAAATTCGAAAACAAAAAAAAAAAAACAATTCGGTATTGTTCCTCGCAAAAATTAACAGAATAAAATTTTACATAATTTTCATCGTTTAGTCGGCTTGAACCTGTTTCCTCTCTGAGGAAAAATGTTAAACTCACCTTTGTATTCAATCCACTGAACAATTTTTGGTACTTCAGACATTTTATTCGACTTGCTAGTAATTTCTGACTCGGGTGGCTCCATGGGGAGGCCAGCAGGCCTATGTTCCCAAATCATATTCATATAAAAAATAAGTTTATTCATTCTCCTGTTTGAAAGCAGTCACCAATCTTTTTTCATTTTTAAGAAAATCCACCTGACCTGGGCTTCTATTATGCCCCCCTCCCGTAGAATCTTGGAATCATTATAGTAGTCTTATAGAAGTGTGATATTTCAGAGTTGTTGCTTTTTCCAGGGTGAGTAGAGAAGTGCCATTGGAATGAGTTATGCAATCACAAGTTAGCGCATTTCTGGTCGAACTTCCTGACTCGACTGTGTGAATAGATTTTAATAAACAGTTCTCTTTTAAAGGTGTGATATTGTTTATGTCACAGTACCTTTTTACCAAAAAATTTATTTCGTCTTATTTTTGAAGATAAACGCATCATTTTGTATCTACACCGAATTGACAAAAAAATATAAAAACTGTAATTAAATTATGGTTGTCCGGAAAACTCATTTTCTATAGAATTCCTCACTAACAGAGTGTTGTATGGGTGAAAGAAGACGACAATATCGAATGTAATAATTGACTGCAAAATGGAATAAAGTATAGAGTACTAGATCACAGTCATATAGAGAGTGACGTCATGTGTGGAATAATGTGTTTCTGTTCGGCAAACAAATTACAGTTTAGCTACGAATGGAAATGATTAATACGATTGATTAGATTATGAAAGTGTAAGTAAAAGTAGGTAATATCAGTTATTCTGAGGTGTGAGGTGAAGAGAATTGGTATGACCCAAAAATTTTAATGGAAATTGCCAAAAACCTGGAACTTGAGCACAACACTTTTTCCCACATCAAACATAGTTATTTGACAGAATTGTTGATTTTGGTGTTTTCAAACAATTATGACATCAAGTGATATATACATCTTAATTTGTCCAAATTTGAAATAAAAGGAAAAAACAACTGAATCACATAGCATCTACAAGAATCATGCTGGCATTTCCGTTCGAAATTTTAATTTTTTTTTACTATTTGTGGGTGCAGGTGTGTGCGCACACCTCACCACCACAACTATAGGAAGGTGCTGCTTGTTTTGTAAAAGAGCAAGTGTGTGTGTGAGCCTAGCTCAATATTCAAATTAGCAGTACTGACGACGTAAAGCTGTGAGTGCAAAAAGGATGTTTGTGGACTCAATGCCCACTGGTTCACTAGGTGATTGATGAGTGTGCAAGCACACACGTTCCTCTCGATCATCCGTCGTGACACCATTAATTAGAATTTAGCTACGTGGCCATTTTACCCAGTGTTCGAAGGATATAATTATGTTAGTATGGTAGGAGGGGTCACAATCCAATAGCCAGTGGTCTACCAATACAAATTTTTCAATCACATAATGGAGTACTTATATAGAGCTAAAATGAACATGCTGCCATTTTGGGTCGAAAATCAGTCTCGAATTTGCAACCTTTCAATTGCAAACCCAAGCCCCTATGCATACCCTTCAATTGATTCTAGCTGAATCAAATCTATACGATGAAAATTATTTTTTTGCAACATGTTTACGATTTTTTGTATTTTCGAGGTATCTAAGGCATGATTTAAGTGGCCAATCCCACTTTGCGCACTCCTTCATATCTTTTTCTCACGCCTTCATTATTTTTTACTCCTTATCTTCTTTTTCCCACACTTTAACTTGTTTTTCTTACTCCTTAGTAATCACACACCTCAATTTATTTTTTCATGCTCAACTATTTCCTTACTTTCCCCACACCTTTCAATGACTTATTCCAGCTATTCAATTTGAATTATTTAATTTTTTTTCTTTTTGCTGCTACGAAGATTCAGACTTTGGTAAACATTAGAATCGTGAAAAAGATTCCATAACAGAAGGCAGACAGGAGTTTTGTGTGTTTACCAGATTCGTACATAGGTATGGGACAGCCAACCTCAATAAAAATTGGCTGAAATTTAGTAAGTATCTACTGTTGCTTTTTATACTTGGCAATATGTGCACGTACATTTATTTAAATATGTAAATATATGTATATGTATTGGTGATTAATTTCATTGTACTTGTCAACATGACATAATCAGTGATAAGCTGATTTGTCACGGTGGGACAATTGTAAATTATGTACAGAATGTAACAAGTAATTCATGTAATTATGTATTTAATGTGCAGTCCATTAAATTAGCCAGCCTTTCAAAGGTGACTGTCATCGAGGAGTCCGAGCCCCTAAATACCACACACCTATATGATCCCCACAAAACCATTAACTCCACAAATTGGTAAGCAGGCATTCTACCAACTAGGCTACAAGAGCTAGTTACTAGGATGGTGAGAGTTTTCTTTCATTTGTTTACATCAGTTAATGGTTTTTCAGTTTCATTGATAATCTGCTTGTACCTACATCAGTTGCAAATAATTTTCCAGTGCTGGGTTGTAGAGGAGGGGGAATTTTTGGATTTTATTTTTCTATATTTCTTTCTAATTTTTGCCCATTTTCTTTTTAATCTCTCCGTTTTCGTAACTATTTCATTTATTTTTTTCAGTTCTCTAATTTCTTCACTCGTTTTCCTTGTTTTATTGCCCCAGGCTCAAATACAGCATTTTTTACACTTGATGCAAAAAATGTTGTACGCAACTTGGCCGAAGTGAGAAATTACGAGTATAAGAACTTGTGCGATTGCTATACACGTTGGGAATTGCTCACTTTCCTCCCATCCCATGTTGCGTAATATACTATTTCATCTGTAACAAAAGATTTTGAACACATTGGCGAATTTGCTTTGAAATTTATAAAATTAGATTATTGAGTGGCCAAAACCAATTTCACTTATATCAAACCTTGAAGCGGAAAAATTGATGACAGGACGATTTTAAATTTAAAAAAAAAAAAAAACGAGAGTTCTTTAGGGTTGATTTCAATTTTTGTTCTAATTTATGCTTTGATAAGCAATGTTGGCTTTTTAAGTGCCTTTAGGCTATAAAAGTTATAACGTGATTGGACGTACAACATTTTATTTCAACGCACCTATTCGTACATTAATTGCTAAATCTCACTGTAATCTGCGGCCTTATGCAATCAACATATTATTTAGGCTAGAGTGAGAAATTATCACATACGAAGATACATCTATGAGATGATTTGGACAATCTAAAATAGCCTACGTGATTAAATTCGCAATTTTTTCCCCTTCGTCGTTAATAATAATACTGTTGATGTCGACTAATAAACGCCTCTTTATTTGCGAAATATAATCAAGACCAGGGTTAATGTCCGCGAAATCTCTCTAATAAGTGGTGAAAAGAAAGAAAAAAACACCATCGACGACGACGGTCCAAGTTTACTGGTTGTATTGTGTATGTGCCAAGTGGCGGCATTTCTTTTCAAGTCCAAAAAACACAAAAAAAAAAAAAAAAACACAAAAAACTTGCATATAATCTGTGTACCCGACGGCCGAATGTATATTTCAATGAAGTTCGAATGCGTCGAATGTTAAATTGAAAATATAGGTAGGCAGACAAGCTTATCAGATTTCTTTATATACTTACCTGCGGGTATAGCTGATAATCTGTAGTTCATTTCCGAAGGACTGAGCACGTCGTCGTGTGGAGGTGTGCTATAGTATTGTCATTTGCTGAACCACTTCGTTTGTGGAGGAATGAATCACGTGTCAAGTTCGAAAAATTCAAAACAGGAGCCCTCTTGAAGGATTTGCTTTGGATGCCACATCTTTACAAATTTTTCTCAGTCGCTATTTCGACAAGACTAGTGAGAGATGATGAAGAGGCGAACGTGGGTTGGGTGTTTATTTTTTTTTCATCTTAATTTTCTGATACGGAGATCAATATCAACCATAAAATGGGGGTAACTTCGTGCTAGCGATGAGCAAAAACAAGTTACAGGGCCAAGAGTAAAGTTTATGGTGGTCTTGGTCGTGGTCCAGATCTTACATATTCAAGTTTGGTTTTTGTTTCGGTCTCGTTGCCTGGCACATTACTGTTAATCGTAACCAAATCAGAGTCGAGACAATTTTTCACATGAAACAAAGTGTATATGCCCAAAAATTGAAAATTGACTAGAAAAAAAAAAAAAGAAGCAAATTCTTTCACTTTTATTAATTTTTGAAAACTTTTCGAGTAGACTACATTAATAATTAGGCCAAATGAGAGAAAAAGTTAAAATTATAATTTTTTGAGTAAACAAAAAGAGAGAAAATAATTTGAAAAAGAGTATATTTCTGAACCTTTGGCTAAATTAAACTTATCAATTATTAGTGTATTTCTATAGTATCAACACGAGAATCACAACTCACTACGATCAACTGCGAATGATCAAATATGAAGAAATAAATAAATAAAACTGTCAATAAGTAGGTATTGCATATTATTTAAAACCAGGGGAAACTGGACTGCCTTAGGCAAAAATGGTGTACAACATTGTTGCCAAGTGGAAAAAATCAAATAGGATTAACTTTTGAACTATATCAAAACAAACAAATTTAAGGTTTTATATCTTATTCAGTGTTTTTCACTACTTTCATTCAATTTAGAGGTGGCGATTTCAAGTCAGTTTCCCTCTGAACATTTTGGTATGCCAGCTGGATCACATGACTTATGAATTACTAAGATTGACCAAATTTAAACATATATCACCTATTTCTTTGAAAGAATCAAATCCAGAATTTTCATGACACAAGATAAGTTTTAACTAGATACCCAACCAGATTTACCTGAATATTTTGAAAACCTCAGTAGGTATTCTTATTTTACTAAACATTCTTAACAATCACGAAATTACACGTATACTGCCATAGTCTCGAATTCTCAACCCAATCTTGGAGAATAGAACTGCTTTAAGTCCCTGCTATAAAATGAAAAACAACTGCTCATTAAACTTTTACAATAAAAAAATTCACAGGTTTCACACTTTGTAAGAACGAGAGGTGGGCATTGAAAATTAATAAAAACATAAAAAAATAAAGTGTCCTTCATTTTTCGTTTTCTTTCATTTTCATATTTGCTCCATATATTATAACAAAACAATGTTACCACCTCCACTTTATTTTTCATTATTTTTTTTCCTTTCACTTTTTGTACCGTCATCATTTACCCCTTCTCTTACTCTTCATGCCCAAAAGATTGGAGAAAATTGAATGGCGGACACTTTTTCATGAACTGACTGAGAAGAATTTTCAATGCTAATGAAAATTCCATGGTCAATTTGAAGAAAATAAGTCAGTCAAGTAAGTGGTCATTTCTATAGATATGCAACATTTTTTCAGTGTTTTATTTGAATATTTGTGGAATACCCCTAACTGTGTAGGTTGGTGTAAGTTAGTGTAATCCTATCAAACAGAGCTATATATACTTTCTTCCATATCATCATATACATATGTGAAATGAAAAGAAAATAATAATAGATTTTGGTTTGAGGAAATTTCAAATTTATAACAGCCTTGTCTGAAAAATCGATATGACCATAATTATGGAGAAACTTGACTAGTGTGACGGTTATATATCGTAACAGAACAATCAAATACGCAAGTTGGTTAAAAGAGTGTATTAAATAGAAACTTTATAAAACATTAACAGTAATAAACATCAAGAATTAAAATTATAGGTAAGGTAACAAGGTAGTCAAAAGTAGAAAGAGAATGAATATAAGAGTACAAAACATGAGATTATATAGTAAGTAAAAAGAGGAGGTTCAGGCGAATTTATCGAGTGTTGGAGAAGGGTTTTAATCTTATTAGTTAATAGAAATATATGTACATGAAGTATGACCAATGGTCTCGTAAGAATATGACATAAAGTGGGTGTTCACAAATAAATTAGTAGAAATTAGTATATGTGCAAGATTGCAAAAATAGTGTAAACAAGAAATGAGTTCATTGTTTATGAGTAAACACAGTAACTGTTTATGTAGAAAATGATGTCATCAAACAAGTCTTGACTTGAAGAAATGACGTGAGAATTAATGAATGGGAAATAATAGGAAAATAGATTGAAAGTAATGATGATGATGATAATTAGTAATACAAATTTATGAAGTATTATGAACGATACGAAAATATCGTTACAACTAGGATGATGGATTTATTTCATATCAGTGAATAGCGTATAAAACATGAAAACTGGAAAACTGTGTGAGACTCCATTATAAATTTATCGAATTGGAAATAATTGTGAAATATCTGCATCCCTGATTGTAGTTATATAAATATGAGTGTATGAAAGTAAGAATGATTAGAGAATTTTTCCGGGTACCTACACGATTTGAAATATCCGATTTGGTTACCACCAAGTGTTATAAAACAAGCAAACCACGAATGAAGTGGAGAAAGAAAATTTAGAAAAATTTGAGTCTGTTGCCAAAAATCAATACCAAATTTTGCACCTGGATACTGGCTGAAAATACTAAGGTTGTGAAGATCCTCATTACCTTCAAAAAATTTGTTTCACATAATTAGTTAGGTGAGTATGGTATGAAAATGAGGATCTTTCATAATCTTTTCAAACAGGTAAAATGAATTTGGAAATTACAAATGATGAAAAATATAAATTTTCCCCAATTCAGTTATGTGAAAGCTTTTACTAAGTTATTTTTCATTCTGGACCCAGAAACACCATTATCTAAAATACAATCGGTACTTAAGTTAGGTGTGTTCTACTGTGATTACCGTCAACGATGGAATGGCACAAAGTTTAGAAATGGATTATGTAAAAGCAAACATGGATTTTTAAGGTATTTTCAGATTTTCTTGGATTTTATTATGTTTTTTAATGGAATTGGGTGATAAGTACTTCATTTGTTTCGTATACGGTGTTACATACCAATGAGATAAATGCGATGTTCAAAGGGCAACCCGAGACAATCTCTGATGATTCCAAAATCGGAGGTTTCTGATCGCATCAATCCGGCTCTGTTTCATCATATAAGCGAGATTTTAAAGGCTGAAAATTTTTTCCTCATTTATTAGTACAACTAAATGTGAGAAATTAATTCATCTACCTTTACTTACCTACTACATATTTGGCGGCTGCTGAAAGCTTATGGGAAGGATCCTTCAAACCCAGCCATCTGGCTGTTATTGTGAGCATTCGTTCCCATTAAAAGTTTCTAAACTCATCTCTAAATGATTTTTTGCCAACAGTTGATGGATCTTACAAAGTTACATAATTTTTTTACATATGTTAATCGCAGTCCTCACCTGTCAAAGTGAATAAAGCCAAAGGAACTGCTAGGCACCATATTACCTGCATTATGTGGTGAAATGATGATGAATTGTTTACTTGTAAAAATGGAACGACTTTTAACGAAACACGTTCGTTGTGTTTCTCTCCCTTTTAAAGAGCAGTCGCCTCGTTTATTTTATTACCTTAAGTGAGCTGCTCATCAGGAGTACACGAAATTAAAGTCGCACATGTATTTTTTGAATTTAAGCAACATTTCCAATCGACTAGACTTTTGTGCTCCGCTTACCAATCAAAAGGGCCGACCACCCCCGAATAAGTGGCGCATGTACCATCCTATCTGGACATTATTTAATTAAAAAAGAACAAGACCAACAAAAATATGCGTATTAAAATATATATATAGGTATATACTATATATACATAGAAGAAGAGACTCGCCACGCTTTAGTGATTGATTTTATAAAACCTAAATCTAAAAAGCTTTTGTATGTTTTTAACGCAGATTTGTTGGACCTTATCAGAAAAAAAAAGAAAAAAAAAGCAACAAACTTTAAAAGGGCATAAGTGAAACAAGAGGAAAAAAATCAAAACAAAAAAATATATATAAGTGGACCTTGTTGGCGTTTAACGCTAAACCGGTTAAAACCATTTTACAAAGTCGATGTATTTATGAATTTCATAGAAATAGAAAACTAGGTATACCTATTTTTTTGGGCGGAAAAAGAAAATGATTAAAAAACGAAAAAGGATAAAAAAAAGGTCAAAATGATACAGGTGTACGAATCGATGATAAAACAGGTAGACGTGGGGAAACATAGAAAGGAAAAAAAACCGGAGGGTGGTTCAGGATTTAAAGGTTCGAATCCTAATCAATAAAAAGGCGCCCAGCGTAGTTGTTTCTGTTCTTTTTTTTTACCAAAAAATTTGTTGATGGTTTTCGATTTTCGAGTTCCGAGTGGATGGGAAAGGGGTTCAAAATTGGTAGGTATTTATCGAGTGGGAACAAAATTAGTATTATTAAAGTGGCAAATCAAGAAGGTAGGTAGTACGTATTCGCCAATCATGTAAAATAGACTTTGCACTTGTTCCTGAAGGCCTAGCAGGAATAAGGTTATTTTTGGTGGTTGTCGTAAATAGTTTCCCATAGTTTAGCTGCTCTTTGGAAACGATTGGTATTTAATTGACGGTTTGAACTCCCCCCTCCCATTTTTGCTCTGAATTTTGATTAACACAAACGTTTAAAATCGAATATTTTTATCGATGGAAACTTCACTATACCTGAAATATACTGCAATGTTTCACTCAAATTAAATGCTCTCGATATGATGTTATGGTGGGGGGGGGGCAGATTTTCTAAAATACTAGTCCAAAAAATTTATTTTCCAAAATATTATCGACTAAAAAAAATTAATTCCAATATTTTTTTTCAAAGAAATTACTCATTTCAAATGGTCAGATTAAAAACTGATAAAAATTTTAAATTTATAAACACAATCATTGTAATGGCATAAAGGAGATCTGTTAGGGTGATTTTCGACCACTGTACGAGTTACACCATATATGAAATACCAATACCAGAGAAAGTATCAATATCTATTGAGAAGTCCGAGATCTGGACCTTAAAATAAAAATTATTTTCGACAAAAATAAGACAAAATAATGACGTCACAAGTTCAGACAAATTTTCGAGAGACAAAATTCAAATTCGGACATTATATTATCCGAATTCGAACTCGTATTCAGATGAAGACGTGAAGACAGAAATAAAATCTGATTCTCTTTCAGGCGATTATAATATATTTTATTTCAGTAACGACTCTTCCAAATTCAGACAATTTTAGACAATAATTTGGTTCGATCCGACAGACTGGCGCCATGAGACATATATTAAATGAAGACGAATTGAATGAAAGTAAAAACCCATCGACGGATATGAATGCAGCCAACCTTTTTGCTTTATCTCCGTTCTTACCACGCTTTGCTTGCGGTTTGCAGTCATTAATATATTTTTATTATATTTTATTTTATCAGTCATCCACGTGCTTTTTTAGCCTATTGTATGTCGACGTATATATTTCTGCTTTCTGTAATCTTATTGGCTGTAGACATTTTATATTTCCTCTCGCTTTTTATGTTATCGACATCATATGTTTGAAGGCAATTAGCAGACAATAAGTGGGGAAATTTCCTTAACAAGAAGAACTGATTTGTGAAGACGAATTCTAATTTTTAAATCACTCTCTTCTTTGCACTGACGACACCCGGTACTAGGTTCATCTTTGCAAATGAGTCCTTCTTGTGTAGGCGGATAGTAGCAGGTCCAAGTCACAAGTTGTACGTTTAAGTCCTCATGTCAGGCAATTTAATAAGTGTACCATCTTCGAGATGTAGAATACTATTCAATCTGATCTACCTTGAAGACAACTAGGACGGTAGTTGGTATTCCAGACAGGTTCAGTTGAAGACAAAGGCAAATTAGGGATGTTCTTTCGTCATGAAGGATCAGTAGTGACGACACATAAGTCATTCCTAGTTTTGCCAGTTGCACATCGCACTTCAAGGCGATCTTTTGAAAACACTTGCGAGGTGAAGCATCAGTCAACAATATGATCAGATGGAGTTCCTGGCACCTGCTAGGAGGGAAATTTGGTGTGTTGAAGACAACTTTAAGACAAGCTTGGTTCAAGATGACTGCCTTGCTCTGTCATTGAAAGGCCGCGTCGAGCCTTCTTTTTTCGCATAGTGGATTTGACTCCATCTATGTTAGTAACTTTCTCACCTCACCCTCACTTTCAACCAAAAGCTCTGAAACCTAAAGTTTCATATTAGGAGTCTTTTACACAACAAAACCATTACTCATGAAGACACACAATTAGGTGAAGACACAACAGCTTTCTGATGGTTTCCCCTACTTGTTGTCTGCCATAGATTTTTTTTTAACTTTTTATTTTTCCGCTACACACTTTGCTTTGTTCCGCTTTGTTGACACTAAAGTTCTTTTGTAATTATAGTCTTTGACAAAATAATTCTGCTGTTTGTTTTTGTAGGTTTCGAACCTTGTATGGATCGAAACTTTGTTAGGCTCTTCTATCCACACAACTTAGCTTATTGCTGATTCGTCATATTAATTTGCTGAGGTATGAAGACAAATGTATACTGCGTTTTGCCGTGTCTGGAGAAGCTTAATTCAAGTCAAGAAGAATTCAGCCATAGGACATAGTCAAAGTCAAAAAATAAAATGTCTTGAAAACACAATTCAAGACCCCTCGATTCAGTGTTTTGGCTGCATGATGCCCTAACTTTAGGACATTGTGACGTCATTAGCATTTAAACACCACTATACATTAAAGGTTGACTTTATGACACGTGACAGGAATCGATTTCGTATGCCTCATAAAATATGGCGACTGTGGCAGGAATTGATTTCGGACACCTCACTATATAATATATTAAAATAATCAATTTATTGTCTACTATTATTGTGGATCTTAACTTTTGAGAGACTTTCTAAAATATTTCAAACACAAAGATTAATTAAACATTTTTAATAAAATAATAATTTTTACAATACAAGTGCATTAAATAATATTTCAAACACTAATAATCAGGTTGAGTATTGGGATAAACTCTTAGACTGTGCAAAGACTGTTTATTTAGAACTGTACACTAAGTTATGTATTAAACTGAACATCGTTTACTTCGTAACTATGGTTTATATACCTGTTCAGGGTTCATAAATGTACATGGTGAATAGACTAAGTGAAGTAGGGACTTGTTATTATAATAATATGCTGACTCGTGATATAATCGAGTGACTAGCGTATTTGGGTTGTTGAATATTATGACAATATTCACATATTCTCGTAATATTCGGTGCGGGAAAAGCAAATAAACCAAAATAATGCATTTCAACGTGTGCAAAGTAGTGGCCTTGATCAAATGTCCACAAATCCAGAAAATTCAACAATCAGAGATCCAACACAATATGCATCTGTCCTTATAGCACTTGTACCTATACATGGAATATCACAAATTATTTTCGAACTTTTTTTGCTAAAATGCCTTGAAATTCTCTTCCCAATATAATATGAATATTTTGCAAAAAAAAAAAATTTTTTTTGAAGCTGCAAAAGCTAGAGGCAGGTCTTCAGTGTTTTCTTTCGTAAGTACGAGTATTAATAATTTTGCGAACAAATTTTTTTGAAAAGGAATTTTTTTTTGTTTAATAAATTTGGAATTAAATTATTTTGCAAAAAATGTTTTGGAAAAAAATATTTTTTTGAATTTCGAACTTTTTTTTTGGAACTAAAATTTTTTGTAAAAAAAATATTTTGGAACTCGTATTTTGAAAAAAATCTGCTCCAACCAATATTATGGTTAAACGAACCCACGAATTTCCAGCTGATTTTTCAGATGGTTTTTTTATGCGATGGATGCTCTTGCCTGTTAATGAATGTGATTAGAGTCAGTTGGTAAAAATGGCATGCATATATTACGTAGGTACATTTTAAGTATGTCATAGGCGTATATGGGGGAAGGGGTCCTGGTGGTTTTGACCCACAGCTCCCAAAACAAAGATTGACTGACAAAAATAGTGTGTATTTCTTCGAGCACATTGTATTCTCGTGGGCAGAGGGGGGCTCGGCAGAGCACCCCCTTTTGCTATCGAAAATTCAAAAAAATCTGTGAAGCAAAAATAACGATCTTCCGCCATTTTCATCCTATAGTTACCGTACAATAAACGAGAAAACAAAATTCAAACTCTTATTCTGACCTCATTCTTCAGTGAGTAACACAGATATTATTGAGTACCTACCATACGTTTTTCGAGTTGGTTCACTCTGTTTATCGATGCATGCAATATCTGCAGTTCCAGCCACTTATTTATGGGCATTGTGTCGAAAAATCTACATCTAATGCTCTCAGTTGCATGAACGTAACTGTGAGGCAGCCATAGGTATGTCAGTGAGCACGAAACACTTCTATCGACACTTAGCCATCTATTACATGTTGGTACGTTGCTTTACATATTGTCTGATTTTCATTAATGTACTTACCTGAAGTTTGTCATCGGAATGGGGGAGGTATGTTCGAATAATACTCTATCTATAGAATGTGTTGAGAAAATTCGATTCTAGACTGTTTGCATCACCAACGTAACCAGTCAAAGATTGACAACAAGCACAGCGTGCTGCCATTGCTGACGATTATAGTCAAGGTACCACCTACGTACCTACATCTGGTATTGAATAACTCAGTAGAGCGATATATACTCGTATGTGAGATGATACTTCGTATAGAACTGGCATATGAAGCAAGATTACCACCTCCCTACTGGAAGAGGCAAATCAAGGGAAAAAGGCCAACTAGCTTCTATTTTAACCAGAGGACCCTTGTCCTCCAGTTTTATTGATTATCGCTTAGAAATCCAAGAGTACTGGAAATTACCATCATTCGAACAAAAGTACACTAATTATTTAGGTTTGTTTTATTTTCCACTACTATTTTACCTTTGCGAGAATAATTTACCAATTAAAAACGGAAAAGACTCAAATGTAGTGGAATAGCTCTTCTTAGTTTTAACCCGGTGTCGTTTTTTTGGCAAATAAAACAAACCTCTTGCTTCGGGGAAGAGAGAGCGTACATTGGTCTTGTGAACATTTCTACTTTTCAATGACATTCGAAACACCATAACATTGGATGAAGTAAATAAGGGCTTATTTGTTCGTTTTAATTTCACGTAGGGGTTTGCGTGGTGTAATGGTTAAGTGTTCGGCTTTTCGAAACCGGCTACCGTTACCTTCCGAACCCAAAATGGCGGGGTGTTCGGTTTGGTTCTTTTGCTACTCCAGCATGTGATTGAAAAATTCATGCTGATGGACTACTGGCTCCTGGATCCCAAGAATTTCCCCTCTCACCTCGACCGATTCACTGGATAAAAAAAGCCACGAAACCAAAGCCCATTAGTAAAAGTGTGTTTTTAAAACTACGTATTTCCCTTCTACCTTGGTGTCGATATATTTCTGTTTGAAATTTGTAATGAACACGAAATAAAATACTAGAAAGTCGGTTTCTATGTTCGACCATAACTTTGGTTCGACTGAATCGAATCTAGTAAACGAGAGCTCATATGATAGTGGATAATATTCCACATGTTTTAATTTAACGTACGTTATTGTAACTTAATTAGGTCCGAGGATATTTTGGTTTGTGTGAGAAAATTTTACGCAATTAGAGAATTTCATTTCATGCGTTTCTTTACTAACGTTAGTGCGAACAGACCTAATCAAACAAATGAGAGATCATTCCGTAATGCCTAAAAACCAGTATGTGTCAAGCCTACTTATGTCATTGTATCTCAAATGTGAACAAATTTAGCATTTCATTTTAATAAAATACACAAAATACGGTGAAATATTACAAAAGTGAACAACGTACTCGTGCGTATATTTCTACGTTTTCCTCGGCGTGTGTGGCTCCAAATTAACCTAACTAGATAAACGCGGTTGTTTTTTTTTTTTCAAATACTGCCACATATGCAGCTCATCATCCCTTCACATCTACAAACGCCCACAAAACATAAGATTTTTACAACTGCAACACGCTGACCAACCTCATTTTATGTCATTCATTTAATCGGTTGGTCGCCGATATCGCATGCCATTATAGGTACCTATAGGCACACTCGCCGACCAAACGAAAAATGAAACGCAGACAAGCGACATGCCCCCCAGTAAAAACAAAACAGTTTCCCATACTTTCTTACGAAAATAGTCTTTATCTCCAATACCACCCACAGACAATTTCTGTGACCTATTTGCTCCACTTTATATTTATTATATAGGAGGATGACCCTTCCACGCATACTCGTGAGCGGCTACCCAAAAAGAAGGTCGAACCTTCTTCGTGTATACTTTCATTATTAACAACCACGCGTCCAAAATTTCGCAACAGGATTCGATCACACGATAATGACATTGGGTGGGGTACTGAGGGGGCAGAAGACGAAATGACGATCCCCCTTTAGGTACCGCAAAATGAAATGCACCTGTTTTTTTTTTTGTGGCGCATCAGATACGAACGAATGTGGACAAGACAAAAGAAGACAAGACAAGACAAAAAAAAAAAAAAAAGAAATGAAGGAAAAGAAAAAAAAGGCCTCCGACCGGATAGGGACCGTAACGAATGCTTTAAATTCGATAAAATGTTTCGTACTTGCCAGTTCGACAAAAACAATTTAGACGACCACGATGGTTAATAAATAATGACATTTATAATATTCGGTTATCGCGCCGACTTCTCCAGATTTAATGCTCTGGAAATGTACGTAGCCATTTTTGTAGGCAGTCTATTACATACAACAACAGGCAGGTACCTACATCTGTACTTGTCGAAAATTCGTCGGTTGTGGTACTTTTCACAGCCAAGAGGTGATAGGGAAAAAAGCTGAAAAAGGATCGTGTAGGCGAGTTTAATTAGCCATGGATATTGGAAGCGAGTAGTTTTTGGCCAATAATACCGCACTCTTATAATATTATTTAGGGTATACCTTCGGGGATGAGTATTAGTAAGAATCGTTTTATAGACCACACGCAGATAACGGATTCTGAATTTAAGGAGCATTGAAAAAAAAAAAAATTACTTTTTTTTTCCAGTATAATTTTTGTGATATCTCATCTTTTTCGTTAGCCTATTGTGTTCGATGTTTTAGTTCCTTTTTTGGTGTCACAAATTATTAACGTACAGGGTGGTTCATTTAGGCACTGATTGAAAATGAGACAGGCTGTAGGCCAGTAAGTGGGTCCGAGAATGGGAAAAATGCCTCGTCACCCGATTTCTCTTGAATTTAGGGGAATATTGGTCTTTCTGGTGACTTTTTTAAAACTAAGTTAGCAGAAATTAATATTAGGTATTCATTTTTTATTAGCTTAGCGATTGAAAATTGTTGACTGACGATTTCTGCGTAGGTATGTGTACTTGTGCTTTTCTTTGGGTGGGGAGAGAGGTTTGTTTGGAGTTTGCTGACAACCCTCTCCTCCCAGCAATAAGACACCAGTTCGAGTATTTCGATGGCCAACCCATGGCACACCTTAGGAAAAAGCTTCGATTACCTATATTTATTGTATGTAGGGATGATTCAGTATAATATTATTTCTGCACGTAATTACTTTCAGACATGGATGGCGTTATTCGGGAGACGAAATTACTTTTTTGCATCTTACTATGTCTGTAAATATAAAAATATATCATATGGATATAGATTTTAGTTATTTCGTTCCCCGAAATCAGTCTATGGCTGAAGGAAGGAACTAGAAGAATAAACCCTCCATAATAAACAGGTATATACTCCAAAGAAAATAGCTATAGCTACGCCGCTGGTAGGAGATGAAATAGTAAGTACTCATAGCTGGGGGTCATTCTCTTTTTTGATTTTTCTGTCATACCTTCGAGGCTACTGACAAAGGATATCTGACGTCTTAGTAAAAGGTAGCTGGTAATAAGGTAAAAATAATGTGAAATACTCATTAACAACCTATAGACCACTGAGGATATGAAGATAGGGTGTTGAAAAAATCTACAGATTCAATGTATTAGAGGTAGGTATGGATTTCTTGGCAGATAGAAGGAATACAGTAGTCCAGAGTATAACACACCACAGTGAGGAGGTCAAAATTTCTACACTTTCATTATTACCCACATTCATTTTTTGTTGTAGACGACCAGTTTACGTTCTTTTTTTTAACAAATACTTGCTCAATATTGTATGAGGAGTGTTTAATACAAAATTAATAACGTAATTGATAGGTAGTTGTCTGTAAAGCACTGATTGCGAAATAGGGATGTGATTGAAACACAAAAGTGGCGTGATTGTCTTTTCAGTTGTGGTGTGTGAAAGTCTGAATAAAAGTGCATACACAGTGGAAGCTAGGTTCTAGGAAACAGATAACAAGAATCAGATTTTTAAGACATAAACTTTATTTCACTGTGAGATGGATTCACTGAAAAGGGGAATCAAGCGCTCATGACTTACTTCACACACACTCCACTTCAATTAGGTTTAAAGAAAATTACCACATTCTAGAATTTATCGTTATAATCAAAGATTTGATATGTACAACTTTAGGGTGTGGAACATATGCAGGCTAGGAAAACATGGATAAATAGAAGAAGAATTTAGAGATTTAAATTAGGAGGTATGAATGTTACGCAAATTACCAAATTTAAGACAGAGGTGCCAACTTGAATTTGAAGAGTATAAGAACCTCTAGTCTGACCATTTCTTGAAGACGATTCTATGAAAGAAATGAATAATCTGTGCATTATTGAAATATTTTGACTGGTTTTAATAAAATACAATGGACTGATTAAGAAAATTAGAATAACAGAACTATTATCTATCAATATTTGAAAGTGTAATATAAATATTTTGGAATAATGTGATAATAGCGATATTATCATATCAAAATTAATTTTCTCCATATCTTGCATCACTACTTTATTTTACTATGGGTCTTATCAGTTAAACTTGGTTTATCCCACCATTTAAAATTATTGTATAATTGAGCCTAAATCATCAAGTTTTGTTGACCTAGTTTTTAGTATCTAAAAATTAATCATAATTATAGGTAACTTAATAGGTAGTTAAATGTAAATTAATGTCTTAATAAAATTCAAACTAAAAATTGACAATCCAGCTCAACAATGAGACAGAACCTACTGTTATATGCTGTACTTTACCCTTCCTATATACATGTCTTTGTACATATTTAGACCCCCAAAAGACTTCTTGGTATGTTCTTGCTACTCACATATATACTATTTTGTGTCCTACCTATAATTCATCCTATATGCAGCACATCAAGAGCAATAAAATGACACTTTATAACTTTTCAGAATTGATACTTCAAAACTTTGATTATACTATGTGTAGTATTGGACCGGTAAGGTAATATGATTTCTAGTTAGACATGCCAGTGCTAAATAGACAACCAGAATACATACACTTCGACATATTTTGCTTTGTGTTTATATACTCTATCCTTGTGAATTTTAGGTATCTCTTTATCAGATGTACCTCTAAATTACTGAACTCAAGCAAAACATTAAAAATATGCGGAAGGTATCCTAGGATTTCCTTTTTTTTTTTCCAGCATGTCTTGACATTAAAAAGCACATTGGTCTTATGGAGCTTTACTGGTCCTGTACTATATAGTCAGAATTCAAGACAAACATTTTTAATTACTGAATTGGCTAGAACTCCCACAATTTTTTTGTATTTTTCTTTTTTTTTTTTGAATAATACAAATAAATTTAGGTTAAAAACGAATTTAAAAAAAAAAGTTTTTATATATTTTTTTGGCTTTAGCTTCATGTGAAACAAACATTATTTTGTTTCAGAAGGTTGGCTGCAGTATTGGTATATTTTAAAATCGCAGTAGTGAGCAGAATAAAAGCTTATAATAAACATAAACACAAAAAACAGATTCATAAAAATTTAGTTTAAATACCATGTGTTCAAACACTGAGTACATTCCTTCTTGGTCTCTTTGAAATTGGCCCAGAAGTACATGCATCCACAGGCACCTCACATGATTCTGCTACTTAATATTTGCCTCCCATTTACCTTGTGAGGTACTATTCCTATAAAAAATTAAATAAAAAATAAAAATATGTTAATAAGTTGAGCTCCATATAATTTAGACTCTTTTCCTAACAACTCATACCTTTTCCTACACTTAACCAATTTGATTAATGTTAAATAAAATGATTACAGATTATTCATTGTTGGTACGGAGCTCAATAAACAAGTAACATCGATGATTGATTTCCCTTCTAAGATGATGAAAGATAAAAATCAACAGTCATGAATGTTCAAATAATAAGAAGGGAAGTTGTCCATTTTTAACCAGTTTAAAGATATAGATGTTTTTCTCATTCATATTTTTATGATGATAATAAAAGTAAACAGATAATTTTAATAAAAGTTCATACAAGTCGGGGTTATTGTTTTTTCAAAAGATTCGTTTTTATAATCCAAACGCCCTATGTTTGCTGCTACTAAAATATGCCAACAGAAAAAACAACTAAATGATCTCGGATTTTCCATCTCCGTATGATAAAACTCATCAAGAAACTGAAGCGGATATTCAACAATGCTGAAGTCAGTAAGATCTTAGCTAGTCAGTATCAGTTAATGTCATGTGTTCTATAAAACTATATAGTCATGAGATCATTTACTGAATTGTAGGGCTTTTAAGAATAAACTCACGAGGAGTTATGTACAGTCTGTATGACATGACCTCATGTTCACAGTGGTGTATGGGAAACTAAGTTTTCATATCTTTCCCTTCCTAAATCCAAGGTATCATGATTCATAAGATCCATGATCTTGTGCTGTCTGGTTCTTCCTATAAGCAACTCCAAAATCTCTGATTTATATTATTTTAACTAAACTAATATGGTGACTACTTTTGGGGCGCCACAACCAAAATTCATGGAAATACTTGCAATAAATCAGTAATTTCACAGCTTCACTTACTCCTCTATGGTAGGCTACCACACTTCGCCAGAAAAAGCCCCAGAAATAGGACTATCTTCGAAAATCCATTTCGATGGTAAAATCACTCTCGAACTTGGTACGAATAAGTGAATATCTCCCATATCTCACCTCTAAACTTCTCTATTGAGATTTTTTACCTATATTATACTCGTATAGGTACGCTATTATACAGAACCCCATGTCGGAAAATGAGGATGATGTGGAAGCATTAGATTTTGGTGACTCATAAATAGCATCGAGTACAATATGTTCTAAGGGAAAAAATTTTGAAATTTTCTAGGTGAAATAAGAGCGGTAAAAATTCATAACACTGCCCCTAAGGAGGCTACAAACTTCGAAGTTAGCCTAAAACCTTCAGTGGCCAACATAAATAATATGTTCTGAAAATTTCAACTCAACCCTGTTCAGCGCTTCTGAAATGATGGCCTTATCGACGCACAAACATACGTAGGTACATATAGGTATAGGTGCCTTCACAGTTTTCCATTTATTATATCTACCCACGTATAATATTACATTAGATAAGAACAAAAATATAGAATTTTCGTGAGTAATGTAATTTTACTTATTTACAATTACCAAATATCCGAGCAAATTCTACACTTTATCAAAAACACTATACGAGTAGGTACCAACCTAAATATATAATCAGAACACGCATGAAAATATGAAACAAAAATTTAATTCTGAAAGTATTAAAAACACTTGATGCAACAGACTAAAACCAACTTTATATTATAAAAACTAATTCTGACTTCTTTTTTTTTTTTTTTTTGATGATAACAAATTATAAAGACGAGGGAGTGTCAACTGTCGACAATTTATCAAGACCGAGGAATTAGAAGACAAATTAAGAAGAAAAAAATATAAAAGTAAAATAAACACCAGCTTTACACTCGGGTTATTTCACGTTGGCAGACAATTCAGTTTTCCCAATTTCGAGTATTTGAAAACATTGCGCCCGCCACTAATTAAATGCGGACGTACGGTGCGAGAGGAAATGAAGCGCCGACGATTTTTTTTTTTTTTTTTGTACTATCGATTTATTTTTTTATTCATCTTTATATAAACACAAATACGATAAAATCGGCGCCGTCGATTCCGTCGATGACACACGTGACAAATTTAGCAAGCGCCAAGGATGTCACACAAATGCTTTTCGTCGACGAATAAAATGAAGCAATGCGTTGGAGAAGGCGCGGAAAAAATGGCGTACGTCTAAGGTGAGGGTGCAAGCTTAGCTACAAACTTGGGTAGATAGCTGTTTGCCACGCGTCCGTTAAATGGATTTTAGAAGTAGGCGAATGTTTGGAACGTACAGTGCACCGACGTAGGTTCGTTTTTTTTTTTTTGTTTTTTTTTCGTGTTCTAGGGTTGAAGAGAGATCAATAAATGACGAGCATAAAATGGCGAATTAAAGTTGATAAAGTTTTGGGGAATTTATGATTAGCAAAAAAGTATTATTAATACCTAATTTATCATTGTTCTGCTGTAAAATTTACAAAAAGTTTAGTTATAAAATTCGTAATAAAATTGACTTCAAAAAAAAAAAAAAAAAAAAAACTCTGTCGCAGCAATACTTTGCTAGAAAACCCAGTTCGCCAATTTTCATCCATAATTCCAGCAAAAAACAACTGAATTTCAAATTTGGAAAATTGTTGAAAAATATCGACACTAATCGATATTTGTAGCGATATATAATGGGTATCTGACAAACGTACCAATATATCGCGATATTTCACAACTAACTGTCGAGAGACCACCAGTCCTTCTCCCCTCTCACTCCTGCAAACACACGATTACTTTAATACATATTTTATATCTCTGTTCGCGGCTACACTGTATTACCATCTCCTCCGCTCACTCGTCCATCTCCATACATACTCGTTTATCTCACTCAAACTGTATTCGTACTTAAATTATGTAACTGTTACAAAATACACACGTTTCTTGGACGGTACTTCGATTAATTCTTTCTTTCATCGGTCCTCATCCTCTATAATAACGAAAAACTATCGATGGGTAGTTATCAGTATCTTTAACAAAAATATCGATCTATTAATGTTTTTTTGCCCAAAACTTATTTTCAGGGAATTTTTCATTTTCTAGTTTTCTCAGAAACTAGTGAACTAATAGGCACTAAACTCTTATCAGACCGGGGTATCGATCTAAATTGAATTGATATGAATTGATAGTTAATAGCGATTGATACTCCATTTAAAACACGCATACTATAAACTCTTAACAATTATCAATTCATATCGGTTCAGTTCATGATGAATAAATCGGTCGTTTTCTCACCCCTTCGCGAACGATATCGAAGAAATGATTCAATTTAAGAAATCGAAACTTTGTGCATTTCGATTCTCAACTTTTCCAATGCATAAATGTGAAAATGATTTATTCAATAAATTTTATATCGATATTTCTACTAAAACATGATGTTTAGTTTTTTTTAAAATGAGGCCCCGCCCCCAAACCCGCCTTTTTCGTCTTTTTATAAATCCTAACCCAACCCACCTCACCAACCACTAAAATATTATATATATTGTGGTGACTAAGTTCACAAATTTCATTCGTAGATAATGTCGGGGCCCGTGGTGCCATGGATACGATGGTCCAATTTTATTGGTAGACGAAATATAGGTGACGTTGGTTCGAGTCCCCAAACTGTGAGAACCTATATATATAACTAGTTGCCAGGGGGGTCAACTTTGCTTGACAGATGCTAAGGACCTTTGACCCAAACCCTGAGCTAACTGTTCACTGACATATTATACAACAAAATATAAAAATATAAAATTCTCCTCTTTTTGTGCCAAATGAGGGTCGAAGAATGGGTCTAATGACAAAATTAACATCAAATTCGAATTCAGCTCCTCGAAAAACATGTCCGATGATATATTACATAATGAAATATGAAAATAAAAAATTCTCTTCTTTTTGGGTTCAATGGGTGTCGAAAAATGAGTCCAATGATAAAATTAACATCAAATTCGAATTCAGCGCCTCAAAACACATGTCCTCTGATATCTTACGCAGTAAAATATAAAAGTAAAAAATTCTTCCTTTTTTGGGTCCCATGGGGGTTGACGAATGAGTTAAATGATAAAATTAACATAAAATTCGAACTAAGCGCCTCAAGAAACATGCTCAATGATGTAAATTAGGTCAAAATGGGATAGTAGTACTGATTTATTGTTTTTTTTTTTGTTTTTTTTCAAGAAACTCATCGTCCCCACCTTTAACCCTTTCGTGAGGACAATTTTAATTCGCCTTTTGCAAACAAATTGGATAAAAATATCAGCCTACATTGAACACAATGAACTTAAACATTCACTAAAAAGGAAAAAATAATTTCTAAGGATGTTACACCATCCACTTTTTTGAAAAAAACTTCTTTAATTTGGCGCCTGGCGCCAAATTTCGAGAAAAGGAAAAAATTTAACTGCTCAATTTTCCGACCCCTTACCTGTATAATAGTATCATCTTGACCAAGAAATACACACTCACCGTTTTTACCCATTTTGCTTGCAAACGTGGTATTAAACTGACCTCGCAAAAGGATTAGGTGTCGTGATGATAAAAATTATCAGTTTCATCCAAAAAAAAAAAAAAAAAAAAAAAATATTTAATACCAATTTCCTATTTAATTCAACTTATTATTTTTAATGAATATGATACGAACCTATGTATGTAGGTACTATATAATTTCAGGAAAGGTAGTCATTATGTAGGACCAGGTCTGACAGGAATTTGTTTCCTACTGGTTTACCAATTTTTGAGAAACTAAAGAACAAAATATTCCTGGAAAAGTGAATTTTCGTATAGCATTTTGAGAAAACTACCAAAGTGATAGGACTTAAATTTTGAAAATATATTTTCTCTACGTTATGTGCATGCCTGAAAGAAGTCGGTGCGTATTAGTTCAGTAGTTTTTGAGAAAACTGGAAAATAAAAAAATTGCTGTAGAAACTTTTGTGTTCACGGTTTTGAAGAAACTGCGAACGAATAAGGCTGAAATTTTCATGAAAAGTACTCCTTGTGTATGGGACAATTTTGATAAGAGTCTGTTACCTATTGCTTCAGTAGTTTTCGAGTAGTTTTTTTTTTTGGGTGGGGGGATTTTGATGAAACTACAGAATAAGGAATCGGGCTGAAATTTTCACTATATATCGTTTTCATGTACCTATGTGCTAATCTGATAGTGGTTCGGTGCCTATTAGTCCAGCCGTTTTTGAGAAAACTGGAAAAGAAAAATCACTGGAAAAATTTTGTATTCACGGTTTCAAGAAAACTACGAAAGGAATGGGGCTGAAATTTTTATGAAATATAGTGCTTATTTAGGAGAACGTGTGATGCCTATTGGTTCGAGTGTTTCCAGGAAAATTATAGAGAATACGAAAGTCCTGAATAAATGGTTTTTCCAGGATTTTGAAATATTTCGAATTCCCCATGTAAGCCTATCAATGGCCCTCAAATAGGCGTCATCTTTGTCTCGTTTCCTGAATTCATCTCCGACTATAAAATCATGTTTAGCACCAGAGACGTGATTGGTTGATGACAAATTTTCCAGCTAAGTACGTTAATTACACGCGTAAAATAAAGCTCACATACACCCTAAATGTAAGTTAGTTGTATTGTGTTTTTGAAAACAAAAATTACGAGTTTATCATCGACAAGACGACATTTATCTTATCCTACGTAAATACGAGGGCATAAAAAGAAAGGGACACAAGTAATTTTTGACACGAATATTTTCAGAAGGACCACAGGTTTAGAAAAAAATATAGGAGCTACAGCAAAATATTCAAACCGACAGCTCCTTTGCTTCTTCGACTGCTGTACGCCATTCAAAAATGGTGATCTCAAATAGTTGGATGCATTACTTATATTACACTTTTAACAGGTACTAAATTTGGTTTTTTTTTTTTTTTTTTTTTTTTTAATAAATGCATAAACATACCCACATTTTTTCATATTTTTTCCCTCCCCTTTGCATAAGGTGAGCCGACTTTTTTCAGATATTGATCTGGGCCTACGATGGTATCGGAACGCTGTCTACGTGTGCGACGAGTCGAGTAAAGGAACCCAAAATGTAAACACGTCTCGCTTTATTATGAATTCATAATTCGAAAAAATTTTCAAAATACTTTCGACTTGTTTTAAAAATATATACTCTTTCTCTTCCAAATGCTTTTTTTTTCTTTCTCCCCTGTTTTTTTTTTTTTTTTTTTTTTTGACAGGTTCTCAACTGAATTCTTTTTGTCGGCACATAAAGCGAAGAATATAGAGGATAAGTATTTGGAGAGAGAGGGGGAAAAAAAAACAGGAAAAAAATCAGGGTACCAGTTTCATGTTTCACTATTAGCGAGCATGTAGGTACATGTGTAGAATATTGTAAATAGCGTATAATGAGCGATAAATTAGGACGCTATTACACTAAGGAATGTGAATTTTGAAGGGAAAAAAAATCACCGGAAACGAAAGGTGCTGTCACTTATAATTGACACCTTTTTTCACTCTCATCGACACTTATTCGTCCGTACGAATACGGATAATCTTTGATTTAGCCTATATAATGAGTAAGGGGACACGTTAGTAATTAGCAAAATCAGTCTTGGCCTTGCGCCGAGTATTTTCGCAAGACCAAGTACGAGCGAACATTCATTTAAAAATTACGATCACACTATAAAAAGGGTCCGAATCTTCGTAGGCCTATTTAAATAGCCTAATTTGCGACGTATAGATTTGTTAACGTTGGAAATGTTTAAACCTGAGGTACACAGTAAAAAGATGACGTCATATGCAACGAAAAGTGAAAAATGTAAACAAAACTAAAAAAAAACAAACTATGAATGTTTTGTTAGTGTGCGTGTGTACTTGATCGTATTCGTGATTCAACACACGCACACTAATACAAAACCGAATTCGTTGTTTCCCTGTACTCCAAGAATGGGTAGGATTCGTGAAAAAAACAGGATTCGAATCCTTTTTTGGGGCAGAAAATGATTCGTGATTGATGATTCGAATGACATTAGGAAACAGAGGATTCGTGATTCGAATCATTTATTTACATACAGCGGAACAACGAATCACGAATCCTATTCCTCCAGTCAGGAAATTACTGAGAAATCCTCGGAAATTTGCTAATTGTTAGAAAAAAAAATTCATGAATTTCTTCCTTGCAAAATTAAACAGTATCTTCAGCGAGTTCTTTTACTTCTCACTTCCTTGAATAGAACAGATTTTTATCAAAAAGTACTAAAATGCTCAAAACTTTCCTCATATCAAGGTCAAATAGAATTATTCAATGTTCAACACTTTGAGGATTCGTTATTCATAGGAAAAATGATTCACACAAATTTCTTTTAATCTCTGGATAGAAAGTATTCGTGATTCGAATAATTTTGTTGAAGATTTTGCCCACTCCTGCGGACTCAGTGAATTTAGCAGTGTTACCCAAGTATGAAAAATAAAATGTGTACGTTTATTTAACAAAATAAAAATTAAATATAAAAATAATTTTCAATTTTTCCTCAACTGTGTACGAAATACAAATCGTGCAAAATTTTTTGTTTTTTACTGCCTGCTATCACAGCGAGGTAAAAAAGAAAAAATATTTCAAAAAATTTCTGTCGATAATATTTTATAGATCTGACAGGAGGGGTAGGCGGCTGATGTATCTGCCTAAGAGTCTAGGGTAAAATAAGAGGCTGGTCCAAGTCTTGAGAAAACTTAAAAACTGAAGAAAAATTCTCAGGTATTTGTATATTTTTTTCTTCACAATTTTTCATATTAGCAAGTGAAACAAAATAAAATGAAAAACTGGTGACATTAGACAATCTTGCCCCTGATTTTGACGCCCAAGTAAAAATTAATATATTGTGAGAATTATTAGCTCCGTCTGATAGGACTACACCAAGTTACACCAACCTACACCAGGAGGGCGATTCCACAAATGTACGAATGTTATATGACTTTGCGCCAAGTTTTACTTGAATATTTGTGGAATATCCCTACCGGTGTAGGTTGGTGTAAGTTGGTGTAATCCTATCAAACGGAGCTAATGTGTCGTTATAAGTTAAAGTTACTGAGTCAGTATAGCATGCTTCCAGTGCTCAATGAAAAGTTACGATCTTTCAGACTTGTTTGACAGGAGAGGGGGACATTAGATGACTAAGTCGAATATAATTTTTTTTTTTTTTTTAATTTGGTGCCAAAAATTTTCAATACTGTCCTACTTTTTAAAAAAAATCAATATTTGTTGAGTTAAAGGTGAAAAACCATTTTGGAGGGATATTCATTCCCAGATATATGGATGCTCACAGCGGAGGAATGTGACTTTTAGTATATTATTCTGTACGCCTAAACTGACCAATTAATGAAGAAATAAAAACTATTTTAATTTGTCCGAATAAAAGTATTTTTTTGCTCTCATTTGACTGGACTAAAATAATGGAATTAGAATGTTTAAATGGCGTTTGCAACCTTTGTAAACAATAATAATCAATTTTTATAACCTTAATCTTGATGTTTTCCATAAATTTTCAGCTACCCCGTATTAAGAGAGGGGGTTCCCTATTTTGGAAATATCTTTTGTGGAGTCATTATTTGAGTCGTGCGACAAAACAATGTAAAATCAAAGATTGGTTCCACTGACTTTTTAACATTACAAACAACAACACCAACAACCATTGTTTCTGATTCCCGAATAAATTTTATTTTATGGTGGTTTTTCAAATTTGTGTACAATTTTAAAGTTATGTAGACAATATTTGGTAACCCTGTATGTAGGTTTTCGAAGAAAATCTACGTATTAAAATTGATTTTGAATTGAGACTCGCTTTGTTTTTCATCTCATGACCCCAGGAATATTTTGTTCCTATTAGCTGAAATTCATGTATATATACACACACTTATGTTCAGCTTATCGGATAGTCTTAAAATTTAGTACACTTACTTGGGTCTACACGAGGACAAACCTTATTGTTTTTGGTCCAGATAAGCTCTATGGTTCGTCTATTTCTTTCGATTATGTTTTATGTTCAGGGCTTGAATGGTTCTAAAATGCATTATTTCCAATCATTGCGATCAATTTCCTTTAGCACTAGAATTTTTTCCTCTCCATGGAAATCCTCATGTAGCGTGCTTCATAAAGAATTGAATGAGTTGGACAAATATTTGGTACTTGAACATACAGCAGTAAGTTTGTTTTTTTTTCCAAAAAAAAAAACAATACCAAGTGACACCGAGAGAAGCTGTTCTGCTAAATTTAAATTTATTGTTTTTGCTCTTTAATCGGTGCCTTCGTCTTGCAACAGTGGAATAGCTCCCATTAGTTACGATCACATGTGACAAGTTGAATGATTATTGATTAGTTCTTCCAAAGCCAACTTTACTAATCAAACTACAATGAAGAAGAAAAATTGATTTTTCATCACAGATGTTATCCTCACTATTTTAGCTCTAATTTAATCAAAATTGGACTGCAAGCACGACATGAGCAATGAGTGTTGAGCATTGAGCATTGAGCATTGAGCATTGAGCATTGCTGTGTAAAAATGCTCAACTCTCTCGCTCATTATCAAAAATTTTTAATAATGAGCGTGAGTGTGTTAACGGTCAAGTCGTGTCTACAGCCTTAGAGAAACAATGATGAAAATGATCATAAATTTATGACAAATTATATTTAAAGAAACAAAAAATTTAAAAGTCAACCTTAAAACTTTCATTTTTCAAAAATCGGTTCATCGGATATCAATTTCTGTGATGTAGCAATTTTCACTTTACAGCTTGATAATAAAGTTAGCTTTGGTTCTTTCAATAAGTTTCTTATCACCTGTAGGCAGTAATTTTCTTCCATTATACCGGTTTATTCTTGGTTTGCCATTTTATTTGTCAAGTTATTATTAAAATAATATATTTATTTTATTTAAACAGAGAGTGGATTGAGCAAAAAAATTTTTTTCGCTCTCTCCAGAAATCCGACTAATCTAAAACACTGGGAGCAGGTAAAAAAATTGTTTCACTTGCATCCACAAAAAATTTGATGAAAATCCGCTTATGGGCCTAGGTATGTATTTACTACGAGCAGTCATAATATCTTCAAAACGTTTTACAGCTATACCCAACGTGCATATACTCGAAGGAAGAATCAAAACAGCAAAAATTTACACCTAAATTTTGCTACAATGTTCCAAATTTTTCGACTTTCAAAATCGAAGGCGTAGATAGCTCGATAGTGAGGGTGAACCACATTTTCTTGACCATCTCTTGTAACCGCTCACCTCACCAAAGAAGACCAAATATTTCAAGACTTCTCTCGTATTTAAAGACGAGGTGCGAACCTTCCAGGATCCTTCCCTTATCCACATCCTCACTTAAAGTTTTGCACTGTCTGAAACATCGAGAATGATCGTTAAACCTTTTCGTGGACTCGATATCTACTCTTCGTACACCCTGTATGCACATACGTGGACCTTGCTCTTCAAGAGGATACTGTCTTGGAGTAACGACCATCTGTTGTCCACAATCGAGTTTATATATTTTTTTCCGTCCCTCATCTTCTACTCTTCTTCTTCTACACAACCTTTTTATTTTAAGTCTCTTCTCTCGTCGGTAAATAGATTTTAATGAATTCTGACCAAATTTGGTAGATTATACGGTATTAGATGCATAGTAGCCTATAAGTATGTGCGCGCAAAGGAATGATGATAGAGGCAGCATATAATATAAGAAAATGGAAGAAGAAAATAAAAGAAAAAAAGGAAAGAAAAAGAAAAACGTTCGGCGTGGAACGACATCGTAAACTATTAGCCGACTTGTCACCGACTAAAGTCTCGTCCATCCATTTAAATTATTTCAGTTTGAAAAGTCGAAGACTCGCCGCCACTGACAAGTCAAAACCCCAACCGGTTGACTATTGTCAGTCTTTATCTGCGCGCCGGTGTGTACCTATATTGGAAGCGTGCATGACCATTGTTTATGCAAATGATTAAAATATAGAAGAAGAAGAAAAGAAGAGGTAAAAAAAAAAAATAAATAAATAAATAAACAAAAAAGGGGAGAAGCTAAGTATATAATATAGAGAAAAATAGACTACACACAAAAGATAAGAAGTACAGACATTATTTGCTACTTTGATACGCGAGTAAATAATTCGGGTTTCTAAATAATATTTTGTTTGGGTGTATGTGTGTGCGTGTGCGTGTGCGTGTGCGTGTGCGTGTGCGTGCGTGTGTGTGCGTGTGCAGCTTTTTAAAAGTGAATGCACCTGAATAGAATGATAAATGCGAATCTTGTTTTTCAGACAGTTTCCTAAAACGAAAGCGAGATTTTAATGGCTTGTTTGTTTGTTATGTTTTTTTCTTTTTTTTTATGTTGTTTGGATTTTTATTTTTTTTTTTTATTTTGTTTTCATAAAGTGTATAATATTATTTTTTGGTTTGAAAATGAGATCGTGTTTGAATTTAAAATAATGTAAATTACAAAGGTTGTCCAGCGACTAATAAGACTGCTGGTTTTCTCATGAAATAGCAATGGTCTGCAGAACCGCCATGCGCCATGAACTAAGAACCGAATGCAAAGATTGATACCTAAAAATCTCGTATACGAGTCTGCAAACATTCGCCATCAAGACACAGATTTTTATCAGAGAAAAGAGACTAACGAAAATTTTCTCAGGTCACCCAGTTCTCACACAGTATTAGAAAGCGTTTCTAACTTATTATCCATAATCTATACTAAGTTAGTCCACCATGAATATGTCAAAAAATAGTTCAAAAAGAAAAAAATCCCATCGAAGGTTTCTTGGCTGAAAATGCTTAATTAAATCTCCTCTAATGTGCCCAACCAAACCCAACTTCTCGATTCGAACAGGAAAATCACCAATTATGAATAATGTGCCCCCAATTTAGTTTTTTGCCAATATCCTGAAAAATATGTGAGATACAAGCTCACAAGTTCAATAAACAATTATTTCTCTTTCAATTTCAAATACACTGATGCGTAATATTAAGACCAAATTCGGTCCAATGGAAGCGCCATATGAGGCCTGAAAAAATCTATCAGATATTAAAAAATTTGTTTTTGGAAGAAATTGCACAATATAGGGGAAACCTCTTAATAGGGACATACTAAGCGGTACCCATTTTGTCCCCAATAAGCGATATCCCAATTAAATGATGCTAAGAATTCTAATGATTAAAAAAATAAAAAAATAAAAATAATGGTGAATTTCAGTACCTATTAGACCTCTGATACAGTGGCATTAAAAACAATTAAAATTATTGAATATATTATATCATATATAAGTATGTGGGAACCACCATACCTTGTCTAATATAAAATACATTCGCCAGTTATAGTCGGTGGTGAGATGGCCGTGTGGTTAAGTTCACCACTTTTAGCTGGCAAATATGTAGGTCCCAGGTTCGATTCCCTGAGCCGACAAAACCTACATCTGGTGACCCTTGACGTGTGCTGGACAGGCACGCACCCTAATGGTGCATGGTGGAACTCACAACTCACCTTCCTAACTTGAGTTGCAGATAGATGGCACCCTATATAGTGGAAATAGAACCCATATAGGTAGTATAAGTTTGTGTGTATAGGTATAAGAGGCCTTTCTGACTCCGCCCAACCTCCCACAGCATCTAATGTCGTTCAACTTGTGTTGAGTCTCTCTAGGGGGGAGTGTGTGGGAACCACCATACCTTGTTTAATATAAAATAAATTTGCCAGTTATAGTCGGTGGTGAGATGGCCGTGTGGTTAAGTTCACCACTTTTAGCTGGCAAATATGTAGGTCCCAGGTTCGATTCCCCGAGCCCACAAAACTTACAAAGTACATATATTTATGATAAAAAAAAAAAAGATAATTGTTGATTTTGGTTGGAAGAAGATGGTAGGAAGTACTTTTTCACCACAACCTCAACTGAAATAATAGGCTCAAGAAAATATGAAATTATGAAAGATAGAAAAAAGAAGAATAATTTCAAGGACTAACAAATATTATTGCTAATGAATTGAAATAAGATTATCATCACTTCCAATGAGAGTTTAAGGAAATTTTTCCTTGTCTATGGACTTCCTTTGTCTCAATAAACCTATGTGTTGTTCTCCTTAAGCAGTCTGATTTCCTATACCTTTACATCATTTGTTTTTGGACTTTCCAGATTTTTCCCAGTTAAGAGATTGTCTCCTTTATCCGGTGTCCCTAATAAGCAGGTTTTACAGTAATTCGAAAAATATGGGAGATATAAGGTTTGAACTTTACTAAACAGTTATTCCTCTTTAATTCGATCCTCATCTATTCAGCAGGCGAGTTATAAGAAGGCTGCAATTCAAGTCAATAATTAGAGAATGTAGTCATAATCCAGGAAAGTTAGGGGTTCAACTGGGAGTGAATCGTTTCAAACTGAAATTTGGTTCATATCTTTACTTTGTCTTCCTAAACAACATACCGAAAGTTCCCCACATTAGGCTTGGAAATCAATCAAATATGTAAAAGTCATACGAAAATTCATTTATCTACACAAATTCAAGAGTAAGCATTCCTACTTTATTTATTTAACATGCTCATATATTGGTTAATGAACTCTTGTAGGGCTTATAACTATATTTTCACGAATAGCTATGACTTAATAAGTCTGAAATTTAAGTCAAAACGGCAGAAAATTTCAACTTTCTACCAATAATGAAAATTTGCCTAATTTTTAATCTTAAATTTCTTTATAACAATTGATTTTACAAACAAAAAGTATAATAACCTAAATTACTGAATTTTTAATGTTCCAAAAATTTTTTTATGGTAATTCTTATAGAAAAATTATAACTAAATGAAATACGTATTGAAAACAATTTTTTATCGCCATTTTTCCTCCTTAAGAAATGACAGACGAGGAAATTTTGGTGCATGAATAATTAATAAGAGAGCAAGTGGGCAGCAACGTGACCACGTGGATAGGACTGTGAAGATTTTTCCTACTTGTTTTCACGTAAGTGCTCCACGTTTAAACCCCAGTGGACAGTGATGGCAACGCTAGTTAAACAAAAACACTGTTTCAACAGGTAAGGTAGCCGCCAAATTAATGGAAAAATCACCACTGGTAGTCCTAATTCAACTTTTGAGGTAAAATTACGAAAGTTTTCTAATTCAGAGGCGAAGTTGCTGAATACGTTTCTTTGAAAAATCAAATTTCACTAGCAGTTGGAACGAGTATGAAAAAAATTAATGAAAAATTTTCCCACTTAGCAGCTTTTGTGATGTAATCCACTTTTTATGACACGCGAAATGTTGAATCACTTCAGCTCGAACGCTCCAAAATATCGAGTGGATCATATGGCTAATCCGCATGATATGTCGTGTGGATGGAAATGGAAAAATACTTTTTGTCACTCGCCATGTTTTTCATCACATTTATCGACACACGATTTCTTCATGAATCTGCAATTGTATATAAGGACACATGATTCATACTGCACAGTAGGTGCGTATCTGCGGTGATAAATTAAAATTTTAACATCTAGCGTCAGCGTACACGCGATATTCTTCAGGATAAATTTAGAGTGCTGGTATAATATTTTTTGCCATTCATTTTCAAGTACAGTCAACCTCGTAAATATTCATTGTCTAGACTTCGAATTTAATAACTTAATTATTTTTACCCAGTTTGCTTGCAAATGGTGTATTAAAATTGACTTCACAAAAAGGTTAGGGGTGGGAATGATGAAAATTATCCGTTTCATGAAAGAAGTAAACGATTGATATCATTTTCCCATTTTGACCTTATTTTTTTTAATGTTGGCATATATGTATGTAAAATTATGGTGTCATAATTTTATGAATTTCAGCTTCCTATTTATTTCATCATATTCATTTTCCTGCTCTCAAATCGTGCTCGTTTTGTCTAGCAGGTATTCTACATCGCCATTCGTTGCTTATCAACAGTGGCGCCCATGGTAGGGTCCAAGTGGGGCAGCTGCCCCACTTGATTTGGGGTGGGTGGTTTAGAAGGAGTAAGGTTGGCAGTGTAAAAACTGAGGAAAAATGAAAGTTTTTTAATAATATGAATCTGTTTTGTATACTAGGTGAAATAAGCTAATAATTTTTATCTTTTGGGTCAGAAGACTATGGTGGCAAAGTTTACCCAATATACTCGTCAGCTAAGTTTGTAGATTTTTGAGAATGTAATAACTCCTCATTAAGTACCTAAATAAAAAGAAAAAGAAAGAAAAATATCTCTACCGTAAATATGTATTTTCCAAAAGAGTCAAAATTTTGTAACTCTGCTGTTATTCAAAAATCAGTTAATTTTGCTTAAATTCAATACCAGACCATTCTTTAATAGTCTTCAACTACCTTAATTTAAAGCCAAAATCTTTCAGTTTATGAAAAAAAAAAGGCTGTTGATGAACCAAATCTTGATCCATTGAAAGAATTCAAAGTTGAAACATTCCTAACAGCAATTGATATTATCAGTGGAGAGATTCAGAGAAGATTTGTGGGTGAAGACAGTCTCACAATGGGACTTATAAGAGACTTGAGTCTATTATCTCATAAACGAATAGAAGAAATAAACGAAGATACTACCAAATTGCCAAAAGACGCCTTCAAAGTTTTTTGAAGCATTTATGAGAATTTTGTGAACCTAGATAATATTTGAACAGAATATCAGCAATTTGCTTCATGCTTTATTCAATTGGAAAAGACAAAACAACTTCCAGAATACTTGCATGATTACAATTAAAGTAACAGTAATGAAGAAATTGAAGACCGAGAATTCAGTGGGGATTCAGGATCTGATGAAGAAAAAACTGCAGAAAAATCAATATATAGTGGAAATATTCCAAAACTGTTTGCTTTATTTTGCTACTTCAATCTTCAGTCAGTATTTCCAAACTTATTTATTCTTCTTAAAATTGCTCTTACTTTACCTGTTACCAGCGCAACAACTGAAAGATCTTTCTCAAAACTAAAACTTATTGAAAATCATCTTAGAACAACTATGTCCGAAGATCGACTAGAAAATTTGATGGTAATTGCTACTGAAAATGATGTTGAACTGGATTATGAGGAAATTATAAATACATTTGCCAACAGCAGCGATAATTTGAGAAGAAACTTAATAACTTGAAAAAAAAATTTCAACCACAAATAAGTTACTGTATATGAGTTTTATTTTACCTAACTTATCAAATGTTTTTACCTATTCAATCAAAGATTTTTTGTTTTATTTTGCTTTGTTTTGTTTGTTTCTTTTTTTTTGAAAAATACAATTACCTGTATTATTTTATTGTGAACTATTTTAGTTTAACAGAATTATATATCATGAGTCATGGGATAGACAACTTGGTTTTTTATTGTTTATTCAGTTTCAATGTTGACTTCAGTATGATTTTCAAGTCACAAAAATTTTTCGTTCATAAATAGGTTCAGAATAGTTAATAAGATGTGAAGGAGGGGGTTAGTAGGTGGGTGGGTGATTTATTTGAGGCTTTGCCCCACTCTGTTTAAAATACGTGGGCGCCACTGCTTATCAAGAATCTTTTGTTAACCTACTTTTATTTTTGCAGTCTTTGACTTGCTGATCAATTTTTGTTTCTCTTTAGCCACTCTGGATTGTAATATTTGTTGATTCGCCGTTTACTCGTCTTATGATGAAGATAGATAGATTTTTGTTGGAGTTAATATCTTTTGAAATTATTAATTTCACTTATAATTTCACAAATTTGTAATTATTTGCAATACATGTTTTTTTGCTGAAATGTGTTCAAGTTATTCGTACAAATTACTTAACCAAATGTAATTCCAACTTACATGTATAACATACGTATGAATGTACGTGGGTCATTCTTGAAAATGACAAACATTACCGAACTAGCAAATATCTCCATAACTAGAATGCTGGGAACCTAATTTTTTTTTATTTGATAGCAGTAAGAAGCTCTTTTCCACAAATACCTGTAAATTTAATACGTTGATAAATTATATGAAATATTCCATCAGAGTGGATGTAATCACTTGTGTTATTTATGTTATTTTTGATCTCATAAACACTGTTTCAGTGCTGAATAACATCTTTCATAGAAAATGTAAAAAGGATACTGTGGAAGGATTAGTTTGTGTCAATGGAAAAATTTTGAAGGACTAATAACAGATTGTAGCTTCTCATAAGTTGCGACACCCGTTTTTATCCCTTAAAGACAACCATTTTTAAACCAATCAGAAAAGTTCTAATTTCCATATATTTTAAAGGGTCAGACTGATTTCTATGCTATCAACACCATCTAATCTGGAAAATGTCTTTATATCAAGTCTTTTCCTGCATTTTAGACTAATTCCGTGACAAATAATGGTTTCTACTTTTTTTTCTTTCCTTTGTAATGGATAGTCATAGGAGGGCATATATTAGTCAAAAAATTACGAGGGCACTATAATATGTAGTGTTAGTAAGTATTACTATCGACATGGCCATTCTTAATTTCTGTTCAATGCCAGTTTATTGGTTAGCCGTTTCAATTTTATATGAATTTTTCCTTCCTCGTGGACTTTTTATTTTTTCCATAGTCGTGTCAAAGGTAATTTTTTGGAACACTATGAAGGGACTTATATATAAATAAAGAATATATGTTGTGGGAGGGTGTGATTTATCACATTTAAAAGAAAGTTGTATATTGACAACACTGAATTTACATTACAATAGTTTCATTAATACACAACCAACTACAATTATTACACATGAAATCTGTAACAAGGTTTGATGGGCACTTAATATTTTATTTGAATTCTGTATAATGACTACAAAAAACTCCCTAAAAATATTGTTGAAAAACAATAATTGAAATTTCAGAAATAAAAATTGTCAATTTTCGTCATTTTCATGGAATGACCCAAGTATGTAATGCCCAAAATATTGTGTTTACAGTTTTAAGAAAACTACAAAATGAATAGAGCTGAAATTTTTAAGAGGGATAGTTCTTTTATAGAAACAAGTCTGAAACATGTTTGGTACTCATAGGTTTGGTAGTTCTTGAGAAAACTAGAAAACAAAAAATTCATGGAAATGTTGTTTTTCAAGGATTTTGAAAAAACAACAGAAATGATGGAATTGAAACTTTCACAATAGATTATCTTTAAGTAGATGCAAATCTGATGGAAGTTTGATTTTTATTAATTTGGTATTTTTTGATAAAACTGGAGGAGAAAAATTGTTTGAAAAAATTTTATGTTCGCAGTTTTGAAAAAACTACGAATGCGATAGGGTTAAAATTTTCACGAAACATATTCCCCATACGATACCAGATCTGATAAAAGTTTGAAGCGTATTGGTTCAGTAGTTTCTGAGAAAACTAAAAAAAAAAGTCCTGGAAAATTGTTTTTTCGCAATAAAACATCGATCGATAGATATTTACGTTAAAGATATTATAGAGGATGAGGATCGGAGAAGACACAAATTAGTAATGTGAAATAAAGTATTGATCGAAGTAACATCCCAGAAGCGTGTGTATTTTATATCAGTTACATAATATAAGTTTGAGTACAAGTTGAGTGAGGTAAACGAATATGTACGGAGATAAACGAGTGAGCGGTGGAGATGGTAATACAGTGTAGCCGCGAACAAAGATGTAAAATATATTTTAATGTAGTCGTGTGTTCGCATGAATGAGAGGGGAGAAGGATTGGTGGTCTCAACAGATATGGATAACTATCGATATTTTTTTGTAATTTCTTTGCCTGAAACTATAGCAATAAAATATTGATATATTTGTATGTTTATCAGATATCGATTACTATCGATATTATTTTATTATTTTTTCATACATTTTATTGCAATTCAGATTTTTTTTTTTGAATTATGGCTGAAAATTGGCAAACTAGGTTTTCTACCAAAGTATTGCTGCGCTAGAGTTTTTCTAATTTCATCGCAATAATTCATAATTCGTCACGAGTTTGGCGAACGTACGCTAGTAGTGTCACTTCTGTATTTAGGCTAATTTCAGCATTGGGTGAAAAATTCAAGTGAGGTAGAATTGATGTAAGGTTATGAAAGGAGGTAGATGAGTAGAAAATATTTATCGGAGTTACTAATTATCTAAATAAAATTTTAATTACGGGTTAGGTATATCTCTCATAATTACAGTGGTATTGTATAATATATTCACTGAAAAATGGTTGTTTTCAAATGTCTCTGAGGAAAAAGGACGTCGAACAGAAAATCGCATAGAAACTTTTTTGTAGGAAAGTATATGTTGAATAATTTTTTAATGAACTATTTTTATCATAAAATCGAAATTTGAGGAGAAAAACGCAAAGAACCAAATTTAAGGGAATAAACACCGCTTCCGCAAAACTACAATAGGTTAAAAAGGTACAACTTTTAGTATGTTACTCTGGGGGAGCCAGTCAACCACCCTTCGTAGTTAACGTTTGTGTGCTTTTTATTATAGGATTTTATCAGTAATGAACCTTCAGGTAGGTAATTTTCGATTTCAACAGTCTTCCATTTTGAAGTACTTAGGCCTAACTAATTTCAAAAATAATTCTATTGTTTCCTCAGAGTTTGATGCAAGACCAGAATACTACAAATAGAGCGGATAAAATTATGGGGTGACCCTTGGCAGCCCCACCGACATGCAAAAAACGATACGTGAAAACGACCCAACAGAACGTCACAAAATCGTCACAAAATAGGTATTACTCCTGACCGGTTCTGCGAATGAATTCCCAATTTATTTTTCTCCCACAAACTTTCTCAAAAAATTGCATTCCCAACACAGTGGGTTTCCCAAAATTTTTTCTCCAAAAATGAAAACAAGTTTCAAAGTGATATTTTCCAAATTTAATTTCTGGTGTAACTAGTTATGAAACATGTTTGTTGCCATTTTGAACCCATTCCCTTTTTCAATGAATCCATGATATTCAAAATATGTTGATCGTAATTTTTCCCATTTTTCCATTTTCTTGGTCCCTAGACTGACTTCTGTTTCAAGATTTGGCCACCTAAAAATTGTAATTTTTTTTTAAAGTGAAACTTTTTTATTATCGGTAGTAAATTCGTATGACCTTGACACGACAAACGACGACAAAAAGCACTGCCAGTTAAAAAAATTAGATGTAGATGAAGGAGCCAATAATAAGGCCCAATATGTGCTAAAAATATTTGACGTCAATGGACTGATCGGTAAAACACTTACTTGGTTTTTTGCAATAAAGAAAAAAATAAAAAAATAAAAAATATGGGTTTATCATAACGAACAATAAAAAATGGGGTTTATGAAAGCAAAGCCCTTTGTAAAAATAAGGGGGGCTTTGGATTCTTATTTGTTTTCCTATTGTAGTTTATTCTGCGTTACATCAGTGGGTACGTTTTTTGGGGCGCTGACTTCAAATTTTACATTCACTTTTTCATTCAATCCATTCCTCGACCCCAAGGACTTCAAAAGGGGGCTATAATTTAAATTTTCATAGTTTTTTGGTGCATCAGTGGGTATATTTTTTGGGACCCAGATTTCGAATTTCATATTCATTTTAATGGTTACATGGATTTGGGGATAGTTCCGCAATATCTCTTGAGAGATGTTTCACTTCTACCGTGTGTCCCATGACGTACTCTTTTTTTTTCTATTGCGCTTAGTTCTCAGATGATGAAAATTTATAGCTCAACCATCTCTGATTTTTGGCGCTTTTTGCAAAGTAGCAACGTATGTCTGAAATTTAAACTTTTTTTTATTAGGTATTTCAAAAAATTAAAAAAAAAAAAATTTATCATCAGAGCAGGTGTAATTGCAGGTTTTTTATGTTGAAAATTTATTGAAATAGGTTTAGGTAATTGAGACTAAGCCACAAGTGGAAGCATGTGACTATCACTTGTGAATTGGAGATTTGAAATTATGAGTTACATTTTGTATGTTGTTTATTGTGTAACAGTCACTCAAATCTCAAATTTTGCCTCATATATACTCCGCAGTTGTATATCAAAAGAAGGAAGAAAAATGGTCAGTGGTCAGTTAGCTTGCCACTCTACCAAAATAATTTGAGGAAAGGTAACCCAAACTCAAATAGAAGACAAAGAAAAACTTGATATTGAATTTTTTGGCTAAGCCTTCGACTACAATGCATTATTATTCTCTGAATTGTGATGTCATTGCTGAAGCATGCGAATACTTGTTGTTGTTCTTTACTTTCTCACCTTCTGCGAATTACTTAGTCCCCTCTGTTAACATAATCATCAACCTAATGAATGTGCTTCGCTAATTTTAATATTTTGTGAGGAAAGGACATATTTAGTGAATTGAGATTTTTTGCCATTTTTCATCTTGGTCTAATTTAAGATTTCATGAATCATCATACAGTCTACAAAAATCTCACTTATGCCACAATGATGCCGATGTGGGTCTACTAAAAATTATTCTTAGAATTATAAAAAAAAACTCGAGCGCAGCAAGCCTTGCTAGAAAAAGCTGGTTTTTGAGAGAAAGAATTATGAATTTTAATGGTCATATTAATTGTTTGTAAGTTTATATGCGTTAATGGTATGTTATGATTGTATGAAATGTGTTAGCTGCTGACAAAATATTGGACAATGTGAAATATAAAAGCATTTTTTCTTGAAAAAATGAAAAATAAATTAAGATGATAAAATAGGATACATCATCATATAACTTAAAGTAAAACCAATGAAATATAATAGAGTTATGAAATAAAAAAAAGAAAACATTTGCACCTGGTTAGGTCCTCGGCTTAGTATAAATGTTAGCACCAAATTTCGTGATTATCTGATGAAAATTGCGACTTGTTTCGTGGGAACAAGAAATTAACTTGTATCTGTCTGTCTGTATATATATATGTATATGTATATGTATAGATTGATAGATAGATAGATAAATAGATAGGTAGATAGATAGATATATTTTCCTGAGATCATGAAACGAAAAACGTACTCACCCCAACCCTGGGGGCTAATACCGCATCAAGCGTAGTAAGTAGATTTTCGAAAGGAACCTACTTAAAAATACGTTTCTACTTATCAAGCTGGTTGGTCAGAAGTATCAAAATTTTTAAATTTCAGCTACGTAACCAAGAGGTGAGATAATAATAAAATTACTGGGGATGGGAGGTGGGGCTGAAAATCCAGTCATTTTTTCCTCAATTGAAAATAAGGGAAATTCTTTTCTTGTTTCTGTTACCAACGAATATTTTCAACTATTAAGTGGAGGAGAGATTGACTGGGTATTGGATGAGCAAAGTTCGCCAGGGCCCCCTAACTTCGCCTCTGATGAAACCAAGCCTATATGCATGCCTGCTTTTGGTCGTACTAATTTGACGTAGGCATATAAAAACATTTCTTTTGTTCTTTTTTTTTTCTTTTTTTTTTTTTTTTTTTTTTTAAATTATTTTTATATTTTTAATAGCACTTAATACCGATATTCGATAACATTCGTCGAAAAAAATATCGATTTCATTTTGACTGTCACTAATCGGGTACGTTTTGGCACGTACTGATCGTGTGATGGAAAATATAGATTTGATTTTTTTTTTTTTTTTTTTTCTTGTTATGACAAATATGAACGAGTAATGCGGGTGGTCTTTTATGGAAACAAAGCCTTCTATTATATTATGTGTACAACTTCGGCGTCGTCGTTGAGAAATGTGAAAATGTGGATCGCCTACGAGTAAATCCAAAATAAATAATCACGATTTCTTCTGGGTGCTGTTTCCTGTAGGTCGCCGATATTCGAACTGTTCGAATAGGATGGATGAATTTCACAAAGTGCCAGTCATTGGGGATGATTTTTAGGCGGAATAATTTTGTGGTCGTCGAGACACACACGAGTATAGCTCGTGGACGGTGGCATCGGGGATTGAGCTATTTGAACGATCCAATTATTTTTATAATATTTGGTTCGAGGGAGTGGTCAGAATCTGAAATAAAGATGGCTTTTTTTGAGGTGAGTATTCCAGCTTTGCTCCAGAAAAATGATAAAACTTGATTGTTCAAAGACGACGAGACAAAATATTCCAACATTGAATTAGAATTCGAGTCAACAGCGTAACTGTGCGTAGGCCAGCAGTAGTTCCCAAATAATTTAATGACTCGTACATAAATTGAGTAAATTTTCAATTTTTTTTTTCGCATATTGTTTGTAGCCTAAATCCTTCGTGATTGTGCGTATATTTATATTTTTATGAGGGGCGGGGAGGAAGTTTGACGGTAATCTCTCCTCCCCCTTCAAAGTAAGGATGAAAAGAGTGATACTTTTACCTATCCCTCTTTTTTTTACTTGACCTACCTTACGAAAAAAAGCAAGTTACACCACACCACTGATACGAGTTATTTTATTACATAATCTCTATCTCTACATATTATAAAATGCTACGGGCTAAAAACTGTAGGAAACACTATCACTTCAAAACTGCAGGAAGGATTTGCATGAGATTTTCTAGAAAAACATCAAAGAAGTCATTAGCCCCCTGGGGGCATATTTACCAATTTTTACCATCTTTGCGAACAGCAAAGGATCTAACATATTTTGAACCGAACGAAAAGGAGTAAAAGAGAATTAAAAAAAACTTCTCTCTCTCTTTTTTTTTTCATTGTCTGACGTTTCCTGGATATGATTTTCTCTCTCTCTCTCTCTCTGTTTTGTTCTGTTTTTTTTTTTCTCCATCCGGTTTTATTTAAGTTTACAAAACAGGTTCAATAAATTATTAGACTCTAGGCAAGTGAAGCTGCAGGTAACAGCTCGTATAGGATAATTGTTTTGTGAATTTTACCTTACATGTCAAATGAAAAAAAAAACATATTCATATAAAAATTTATATATGTCCCTATAACTTGCAACTTATATGAAAAATTATGCAAAATTGGAATTTTCGACTTATTTTATTTTAGATTTCAACTGTTGAATTTATGGAGAAAAAAGAACAAAATACAACTGGTACCCTTCAGAGAATTATACTTGAGATGATATTTCTAAACTGTAATTGAGATTTCACGGACCTTTTTTTCCCGAGGATAAGATAAAAAAAGAAATGAAAGTTTTCGGTGAATTTTTGCGCAGCATTTCGTTATTTTATTTCTGAAGAAGATAGAAAAATAATGTTCGACTACAAAATTTCAATTCCCATCAAATTTTCTCTAAACTTAAATAAGGAGTTTGATCAACAGCAGCTAGTAAGTTTTTTCTTTTTAATTTCATGAGCCGAGTTTGCTTGGCCTCTACTCGCAGGAACGTAGTCAGAATTTCTTGCAGGGGGGAGGGCCAAAAAATTGAACAACCGGTAACTGCATAAAAGTGGTGGTATAGTAGTACCTGACAGAACACTCTTTATGTGTTACATTTACACCAGCATATTAATATCAAGAATTAATATTTATACCTCTAAATGTGAATTGTTTAATTAATCTACTATTTATACTTATATGGTGGACCTTAACTTTCAGGAATCAGACTTTAAACAAAATATTTCATACACGAAGTAAAATTCGATAAACTATTAAAGTAATAATTTGTACTTAAGAACAGTACCAACATAAATGATATCCAACGTTTTGAGAACAGTATTATACAATCTTATTTATCAAAGTACAGTACAATATTATTCTATTCGAAACATTGGTTTATATACCCTTTCAGGGATATGTTTTTACCCTGTGACTAGTGTGTATGAGATAGGGATTTCCTGATTAAAGAGTTTCGTGTACTCGAGTATATTTGAGGGACCAGTGTATTGAGGTCACCGAATATTTCATTAGAAAACATAGAAAACGTTTAAGGAGTGTGGAGAACGAATAACAGTAAATAATTTACAGGGATAGTTGTCAATAAAATGGAAATATTTTCGTGTAGCCAAATATGTTCATCTACAATTAAGATAGACGAATATATACATTACACGATCTTTTTATTTATTTTTTCCTTGTCACTTTTGAAAATTTAGAAAATTGTAGAAATTTAGCTTCTATGAAACCTGCTGTCGCGTGCTTGATACTAAATTTTTTTTCAAATTTGAAAAATGATAAGTAAAAAAATAAAACTAATAGAGGCAGTCGCCTTCTTTACCCCCCTTTGGCAACGCTCTTTGTCTACTCAAACCTAATATAATCTAAGATCTAAGGTAAAAAGAAGATAAAAAAAAAAAATGGTTCAATTTAAATTTCATATGATGAAACAATCGATATTTGTTGCTATAAACGTGAAAAAAACATTTTAGGGGGCATATTCACCACCATATCTGTGGACACTCATGGCGGGGGAATGTGACTTTTGGTATGTTATTTTAAATGCTAAAACTGACCGATTAGTAAATAAATCAAAATTATTTTAATTTAACCGAATAAAAGTATTTTTTTGTTCTCATTTGACTGGACTATTTCTCAATGATATTCTACTCATTCTTCTAATATAGAACAAAGGTAGTTTTAAATTCGTTCTGGTTCGGGTCTGATCTTAGGTCTGCTGTGGACGTAAGACTAAGACAAGAATAATACTGAACAAGCAAGACCAAGATCGACAACAAAACTAATTTTATTTATCTTTACTGGTCCCAAGTGCACTTAAGACTTGAGATCCAAATGAAATGGCTGTACTGAGAAAAATTTCTTAAGAAGAAGGAACACTATTTCCTGTTCACACTTTACAGAGAGGGTTGAAAGGAGGCAGACAAGATTAGAGATAGCTCAGTAGCAAATTAGTGTTGAACAAATAACAAATGTTTGAGTGGGAGGATTTAATCTTATGCGTAAAAATATTTGAAAAAAATAGGAAAGCATTATGTGGTGAATCTGAAACAGAAAGTGAGTAATTTTTAGTATAAATTCTACCGACCAAATAATGGAGAAAAATCGACCGTAATGTGCAGTTGTGATACCAGCGACAAGTGCTTGTGGGCTATTTTAACTCGTGTCAAATTTGCACCTCTCACCTTTGGTTCATCTGCAAATTTTTCGCACTTGGTAAAAAAATAGCCCACATTACGCACTTGTCACACAATATACTATTACGAATAATTTCATCTGCATTTATTGGTCGAAGATTTTTCGTTGTTTTTTCACACATCGTAAGTAGAAGCTAGTATACCTATTTGTATAGCTAAAAAGCTGTACGATCGATGCCTGTACTTCAGTTCGAATGTTTCACCTCGCCGTCAGTCACTAACTCATTTTAGTACTTTGCCCATCAAATTTGAATTTTTCACCATTCCCCGCAAAGCATTTAGAGGTTACTTCTTTTTCTCCATAACTTATGTTTTGAAATTCGAAAATCAGAAAAAGAGTTAAATAATACCTAGGCTTTATATAATAGAATTATGTAACGTATTTATCCCACTCGAATTTCTATACTCTGTTCGACCATTTTGGATGTATGCCTATGTAATGTATAAACGTTAGGCTGCATTGCTGAATCATCTAACCACGATTATTGAGACATTTAACCCTTCTGCTTGAATTGCTATGGGGAGGACCAGATTAAGGGGAAGAAAAAAAACAAAAACAACCTTCAAACAAAATAAATGATTGCTTTGAATGACGATGAGGAATTTTCGTGCTTAAACGAAACTGCGTTATTGTGGTGATTATACAGTACCTGCAGGATTTGTGTTGGTTTTACAGGCCATGACTGTTAAGGTTAGTCTACCATAGTTTTAATGCGATGACTGCCGTCGTCGGTAGGGTTGATAGAAAATTCTACATTGTAAAAAACCCTTGGGAGAAAAAAAAATGTTATTGAATCTTGATATCTAAATTAACAACAGGTAAAAGGAGAACGAAGGTAAGAAAAATTAACACTCGCAGAAAATAACGTTATGTTATACACGAATTCAAAAAATTCTGAACGGTCACATGAATTTTGTTAGATTAATTTTATATCACAAATTTCAGTGCAAATCGTTAAAGGTTGTAAATTTCGCTTTAAATTCACAAAAAATATCTAGTTGAACATAATATATAGGAAAACTGTTGGAATTCATTTAAAATCTGATATATCTCGATTTCTGTGTAGCTAGCCTACCATCGAGAATGGTTGTATTTAGTAAAACCAAAATATACAGAACATTTACGAATAGTTTCAAACATTAACTAAGATTACTTGTAGGGCTGCTAAGGGGCTTGCTGCAATAATACACAATTTTCAATGTTTTTGAGTTTCAATTAATAAACTGTAACCCACATTAACACATGATTTTAAAAATAATTACTGCACAGAAAAATTTTTCGTGAGAATAACTGTGGTGTGATAGGTACATATATATGGATTCAAAAATTGTTGAAGTGCAAAATTGACCGTCTTGAGTTGGCAACATCATTTGATGGGTAAACGTCCAGCCTATCAAAATACAAAACTTCCGAAGCACAAATCTAATGGCACCATAATTGTATTCTATGAACTGTATTTAGTAATAATTTAAAAAAAAAACTGTATCCCAACAATACTTCGGTAGAAAACCCAGTCTGCCAATTTTCATTCGTAGTTCCAAAAAAAAAAAACCGAATTCCAAAAAACTTGAAAAACTTATAAAAAAATATTCATAGTACTCGATATTTGTATCGATAAATATCCATATCTTACAAACAATCAATGTTTCATGGTTAGTTTTAGGTAAAACAAATTACCAAAAAATTACTGATACTAGTTATTGATATCTTTAACAAAAACATCAATCTATCGATGTTTCATTGCTAAAAACCGATACTACAGGACTTTCTTGTTCTCTAGGTTTCTTAGAAAATACTGAACCAATAGGCATCAAACTCCTATCAAATCTGGTCCTATATGAGGAAAACCTTTCGTGAAAATTTTAGATCTACCCCTTTTGTAGTTTTCTCAAAACTGTGAATACAAAATCTCCAGTTTATCAAAAACTACTGAATTAGTAGGAATCAAACTTCCATCAGACTTGCATCTACTTAAGGATAATCTATCGTAAAAGTTTCAATTCCATCATTTCTTTTGTATTTTCAAAATCCTGAAAAACAACTTTTCCATGAATTTTTTGTTTTCTGGTTTTCTCAAGAACTACCAAACCGATGAGCACCAAACTACTTTAAGCCTCCTCCTATATGAGAATTATCATTCTTAAAAATTTCAGCTCAATCCATTTTATAATTTTCTCAAAGCTATGAACACAAAATTTCAGGTAGTATACGTACATCACTATAATAAATGTACAAGCCAGCCAAAATCAATTCATTTGTTAAAATTATTTCATAATATTATTTCGCCCATATATTCCCTCATATTCCATGCGCAATGTACTGCTACCTACATGGCCACACAAATACACAAAAAAAATTTTTTTTTCATCGCATCTTCCGAAACAACAAATTTTATAGTGTTACCTATTTGCCAGCAAAAATTTAGAGCTGACACAAGCCAAAGTATCACGAATCAGTGCTTCAGGGCTTGTATCTTTATAATAAATGTACAAGTTGTTAATTATTTCCCAAAATTATTTCTAAGATATTATTTCACCAACTACTCTCTCATATTTGATGTGTATGCGCCACTGCTCACAGCCACACACAGACATGAAAAAAAAAATTCATTATCTCCTTTGAAACAACAAATTCTACAGTGGTACCAGAGAAAATCCAGGGCCGATATAAGCCAAGCAGCGGTTCAGGATTATATTTATATATATCATTATAACAAACATACAACCTGATTTTTTAAAACAAAATTCAGACAAAATTATTCAGACAAAATTCAAGGCACATGACCAACTACAAATGTTTTATTGTTTCCATCCTAATAATGAATTGTAATGAGTGTTGCTATGCCAGTACAAGCCAAAGCGCCAGGGCTAGTGTATATTCTGGATGATTCAGTTTAACACGCACCATAGGAAAATCCCCTATTGTTCGTGTTAAAATGACTCACACGGGTTAAATGATGCAGATGAGGTGAAAATAAATGCACCATTGAGAAAATAATAACATTACCATACAACTTCTCCTCATCTCTCATCATTTTTGAAAAATTTACCTATGATTATCATACTTTTCTTCAAAAATTAAGTTTACCTCATATTTTTTGATAAACATGGCCCTGTGACTTCTGAATCTATGATTTTATTGAAAAATGCTCAGAAACAATGTTATAGACCACTGAATTTTTGTTCAGGTGAGTTTATTATTTATTATATTATCTCCAACAGAAAAAATGTTGTAATAATCTTCTCAATAATTTGTTATGCTCCACAGATACAAAACTGCTATCTATCAGATCTTGTCTAATATAAGGACTACTTTTCCTGAAAATTTTAGCCCAATCCTTTTTGTAGTTTTCTCAAAATCGTGATCAAAACATTTTCTCCGACAACTGTTTCTTTTCCAGTTTTATCACTAAATACAAAACTAATAAACACGAATGTTTGATAAAACCTGAGACTATATGAAAACTATTTTTCGTATAAATTTCAGCCCGATCCCTTTTGTAGTTATCTCATAATCATGAAAAAATCATTTTTCAAGGAATTTGTTTTCTGTAGTTTTCTGGAAAACTACAGAACCAATAGGCACAAATTTCTTTCAGACTTTCTCCTATATGATGAATATATCTCGTGAAAATTTCAGTCCTATCATTTATTTCTATTATTTTTCTCAATGGTGCATTTATTTTCTCCTCATCTGTGTCATTTAACCTGTGTGAGTCATTTTAACACGCACCATATAGGGGATTTTCCTATGATGCGTGTTAAACTGAATCATTCATCCTGTATATATATATTATATATGTATATACACACAAATAAAAATTTGCTCTAAACCGGAAGATAATTCAATCATTATGTATAGATCTAACGATTGATAATGGAAAAAATGTAAGAATTACTTAAGCATTATTCTTACATTATTGGCCCTTATGGTTATGTACTTAAAGATCTTCTCCATGACGTTTTTGAAAAACGTATAACATTCCCAATCAATTTGAGAGTCACTTCATGTAATATTTTTTCAAAATATGAATTACTCTGTTTGATATTAATTCTGATTCTATATCAATTCACGGTCCGTGATGAATATAACTTATTTCAATATTGATAAAATGAATCTACAAACGGTGTATTTTTGTTGGTTTTTGTAGTTTTTCGTCGAAGGGATTATCAGAAAAAACCGTTAAGAATATGCGAAACCCCCAAACGACACAACTATCAACACCCTCGCGTCTTAATGTTCAAATCTAATCTTGACGTCAGCATGAATAATTTTCATCGTACATACAAAAACCGTTGGTTTACATATTCAGTTGGCGCTTTGCAGTTCACTGCGCAACGTGTTCCCTATTTCATGAGAAGTTTTGCCTCGCTAGTTTCTGGACATAATTCGTCGATCAGAAATGTTCCAAAACCGTTGGAAACTCCCATACGGTTATTTCGTGGACTACATTGTCGACTAAGGGTCACGATGAAAAAAAAAAATAAATAAATAAATAAGTAAAAAAGGTCAAAAACTAGAAAAAACATTCGTAAGTATAACTTCATTCCACTATACAAAATCGTAGAACACAAAATATCCTTAATAATAAATAATCGAATTTCGACTCGAATGGCAGCCGATGTAAGCCTACAATCAAAATTACATCCAACATAAAATAGCCCACCTATAACATAAGTTGTCACCTGCAGCCGGATAGCCTATGTTTTTGCGCAATAAACGAACGCACTAAAACACGATTCCAAGGCAAGATTGTTGGAATTCTTTGCATGGTTGCTGCGCGATGAAACGATTTTCCGTCACTGCGCTAATTACGAGCACGACGTTTATTTGAAAACAAATCTGCAACCACACACCTCCAAAATGGCATCTATAAGGTGTAGGCTAGCGCCATAAACCCTTCAAGACGAAAATACACGCCGATAACCATCGCTCCGATACGAACGCATTTTTGTAGGCCTAGATTATTATGGGCTTACGAATGAAAAAAATAAAGGAAATATGTTTTTATAATCGAGAGAGAGAGAGAGAGAGAGAGAGATAGTATCATAGGGCGATGAAGAAAAGAAACAAAAAACAACGAAGATCCACAAAAATAGGAAATGGTAAAAAAAAAGAAGAAAAGAGAACCGATTAATTTTTTGTCATTTCAGCAGATTCGTTTTTTGTGTATACACCCCCCGCTGGTCCCCAGAACTAGCAACAAATGGGTGAACATGATGAGTTTCTCGAATATGTACGGAGATGTTTATCGAAGACACATTTTTGGAAACAAATACCGTTCAAAGTTCAAATATTGTAGCATATGAAGGTAGCCACCAACCTACCTACCTAACTACGTGCCTATACGAAGTGCACACAGACTACCTTACGTATTACAGATTGATTGTTTTTGCAGCTATCTGTGGGGTTTTTAACCTAACATATTAAATCAGATATGCCAATGAAAAGTTCGACACCATCATATATGGGTCTTATTGTTCAAATCGTAGTTAACTCCGCCATAAGCAGGTGAATTTCGAAAAATTAAGAAACTGTGATGAATTAATATTTTAGTAGTAATATTGTTTTCTCATAGTTCCTGTGTAATCAAATTACAGTCGACTCTCGATAACTCGAAATCATCGAAGGGAAGTAAAAAAAATTCGAGTTATAGAGGTTTTCGACTTAACGAGGTTCGAGTTATCGAGATGAGGCTTGGCCAAATTTCGAGTTAAAGAAATTGTACGGAGAAAGAGAGAGAGAGAGAGAGAGAGAACGATAAAAAATTTTACTCTTTCACAAAATCATGCAGCATTATATAATGGATATGATTTTGTTGTTGTTTTCTTTTTTATCATTTTTCCAGAATAGTTAGATTTAGTGGAACAAATATTTTTCCTTTGAAAAATCTCTTTCCTTTTTACCCTACACGTGGAAAACATTTATTTTTTCCTTTCCTATTTTTTTATTTTTTCGAGTTATCGAGGTTTTATTTCGACTTATAGAGGGAATTTTGTATACAGCTCTTATGGCGAGGTGCAGGGAAATAGCTGCGACTTCGAGTTATAGAGGTTTTCGACTTAACGAGGTTCGAGTTATCGAGAGTCGACTGTATTAAGAATAGCAGTAAAGTACACCGTCTACTCCTGAAATCTAAAAGATGGTTTAAACTCAATTCTCAATTCTCTAATCTCTAATCTGTATTCTGTAAAGTTGACAAATTTTAACATTTAGAGTATAGATCAAGAGGAATAGTATAAACCAAAAACAGTAGCTCTGTTTGATAGGATTACACTAACTTACTCCAACCTACACCAGTAGGGATATTCCACAAATATTCAAGTAAAACTTGGCCCAAAGTCATGTAACATTCCTACATTTGTGGAATCACCCTCCTGATGGAGGTTGGTTTAAATTGGTGTAGTCCTATCAAACAGAGCTAGTGTTTCCCCTTAGTAAACTTTTTACACATTAGATTATAGAGAATAAATCAAGGAATATAAACCATCCTTAAAAGCACTTAATTATTTGGACATTCATTAATGGTGTAAAGCAGTAAGGGCGTAGTTAGAAAATTTTTCAGGAAGGCCCCGTTTAATTTTTGATGTTGACACGAGTGGCGTTTAATTATTTTCCCATGTGGTGCTTAAAATTTTTTTAGGGTAGGTAATGTAGAATGTTTTTTGGAGGTGGAAATGAGGGAGAACATAGTTTTTCAAATTCGTAGTCATGCTTATTGGATAAAATTGAAAAAAGCACTAGCACAGCAACAATTCGATAGAAAATCCAGTTTAACGTCATAATATACAGTTACAATTCAAAAAACAATCCTGAATCGCAAATGTGGGGAAAAATTACAAAAAATATTGATAGTTATCGATATACACTAAATATATGAATCTACCGAAATTTCATTGTTACAGTTTTAAGTAAAGTAGGTAAGTAAAATAACCCTTTACGCCGTAAATACGGAAATGATACTGCAAGCAACACCGGCAATTTGCTTTTCTCTAGAAATTTTTTTTTTGTTATTCATTTTTTTCCAAAACTGCTTCATTAATAGGCCCCAAACTCCTATCACACCTGGTCCAACATAACAACTACATTTCGTGAAAATTTTATCCTATCCCTTTTGTAGTTTCATCAAAATCCTGATAAAAACTTCTTTTCCAGCAATTTTTTTCTTTTCCAGTTTTCTCACCAACAAATTATTAAAACTTCTAGCTATGAGATTTACACATACGTAAATCGTCCTAACCTAAAAGCTTTTAGTTTCCTCAAAATCATGAAAAATCCATTTTTCCAGGAATCGTTTATTCTCCAGTTTTCTCAAAAATATTGAACCAATAGGCGACAAACTCTTGTAAGACTTTCTCCTATATAAGAATACCTTTTATAAAAATTTCAGTTGTATCCCTTTTGTAGATTTTTCAAAACCAAGATACTAAATTTTCTCCAGTAATTTTTTTTTTCCAGTTTTCTCGAAAACTGCTGAATAAATAGGAACCACACTTATATAAGGCTTGCATGTACTTACATAAGAACGATGAATCGTGAAAATTTAAATCCAGTTCCTTTTGTAGTTTCCTCCAAATCCTGAAAACATTACTGTCCTAGAAATTTCTTGTTTTCCAGTTTTCTCAGAAACTATTGATTCAATAAGCACTAAAACTTTTATCAAACCTGGTCGCTAAGGATTACATTTTACGAAAGTTTCAAATCTATTTTTTTCATAGTTTTTTCAATAATCCTTCGGTAGTTTTCTCAAAACCATGAACAATTCGTACCTGTATAATACCTATAAAGAAAAAAAATTGCTGAAAATGAAAAAATTGTACCAATCTTTTTTGTTTTTCATGAAACAGATAATTTTCGTCATTGGTGGAAATTTAATTTGTGACGTTGAAATGCAAATAAAAGTAAGCAAATAAGTGATAAAATGATAATATTTCAACGATATTTGAAAATTCGATAGTGTTTAGCAGCCGTATAAATTTGTAGTTGATCAATAAAAAAAATCTCGTGATAAACCAGCCAATGAAAAATCTGAACCAGTCGTTAACTCGTGGAAATCTGGCGACAAATGTAAACTGTGGTTCACGATGATTAAATTTGATTAAATGGATCGTAAAACTACCTTTTAACACCGAATCTAGTTAAAAATCTGGATTTGGTTTAAACTATAATTAAAAAACTAGCCCTTTAAACTTCATTTATGAACAGAAATTTAGATAATAATTAAATGATATGGAGAAGTGAACTAATTTGTTGGTTGTTTAGACATCACCATGTAAATGAGCCTTTTTTCACAGCGACAATTCGCCACTAACATACATTTAAAAACCCGTGTAAAAATGAACAAAAAACAGTCACGAAAAAACTCATTTCTGCACTGTTTCTGCACTTGGTGAAGAAATGAAAATCATTTTCGATGTTTCGAATTGATTTGAAAATCTCGCATTTTGCAAACCAAAATTGATTCAATAATAAAATCTCTTTTTGATGTGTGAGTTGAGAAAAAGTTTTTTTCAAATTCTTTCCGCGACAAACCGGAGATCTATTCCATTAACAATTTACATTGTCTCAGCGACTTACGCCCTTCAGGCCCCCTTTTTACGGGGCGCTCTTTACGCCTCATTTTATGTGGGGCGTAAATTCCTATAAGAATTTCACAGAACTATCTGCCAAAGTGAAAGTTTGCTCAACTGGCGTAACTGGCTTAAAGGTAATGTTTAGTGGAATAGCTCCCCTTGACAGCCTCTCAAAGACTACTAATTCCACTATTTTCTAAATAGAACAGAGTGTTATGAAAAAGTACTGAAAATTCTGCACTTCTCCTAAATAGGATTCTTAAATTTTCCGTCAACTTGTTCAGTCATATCAATTGAATTAATAAATACCGCTTTATGATCCATCACATATAAAGCACCGTATGATGCCCAACCTGTTACCATAAAAACTAGAATGCACTTCGATGGTCCCCCCAACTGCACATGTGGTTTGAAAATGCAACGATATAATATAGCAAACAGTTTGAGTCAACACAAAACATACCACCCTACAGACAGACATTACAGCGTTGGAAATTAAAACCATACACTAATTCTTTTTTTTTTCTTTTTTTTTTTTGCGTTTTTGTTTGTTTTTTGCTCCAGCGTTTGTAGAAAATGTAAAATATTCATGAGAGAGGCAAAAACATTTTTTCCCTCCCTTGTTTTGCGCCACCTGTTCGGCCCCCTTTCTTTTCATTCACTCGTTTTGTATGTCTGGCATTTATTTTTGTGTCTGACTTTGTACCTGTTTTTCGTTGTTGACGCACCGTCGATGAGGCATACTTATCATGTGAATGATGTGGATAGGCCTATATACATACATTATATACATGCCTTTTTAAGTAGGTTTTCTTCGAAAATCTACATATTAATTTGTGTATGTTGGAACGACCTGGGGGTGATGGTGGTAGGTACGCTTTTTATTTCATAACTCACACAAAATTTTAGCCCCAAAAACTCAAATTCATATATACGTAGGTATAGTTATGTATATACCTATAATCCAATTTCATGTTACCAATTTTTGTTCGATATTCACAAAATTTAGAACAAAAATAAGTAAAAAGCTACGGACATGATATTGATTTTGACGCGGATCGTCTGTATGGTACTTCCTACTTCCGGTATCGGTATTTGGTTTTAATATTGGCTATAAAATCATTAATTTTTGTCGAATTGGTTCGAAATTTTGAATATTCGTTGTAATCTATTATAACTTTTTACAAGTTTTGGTGTGGACTGTCCGTGTGGTACTTCCAGTTACATATTTAAGTAGGTTTTCCTTGGAAAATCTAATTATTAAGCTTGGAGCGATATCAGCTCCCAGGGTTAGAGGTGGGTACGTTTTTCGTTTCACAACCTCAGGAAAATTTTGGCACCAATAACTCAAATTCAGATATATTGTAGGTTTTGTCGGCTCGGGGTATCGAACCAGGGACCTACATATTTGCCAGCTAAAAGCGGTGAACTTAACCGCACAGACATCTCATCATCAACTATAACTGGCGAATGTATTTTTATATTACACAAGGTATGGCAGTTCCCACACACTCCCCCTCTAGAGAGACTCAACACAAGTTGAACGACATTAGATGCTGTGGGAGGTTGGGTGGAGTCAGAAATGCCTCTTATACCTATACGCACAGGCTTATACTACCTATACAGGTTCTATTTCAACTATATAGGGCGCCATCTATCAGCGACTCAGGTTAGGAAGGAGAGTTGTGAGTTCCACCATACACCACTAGGGTGCATGCACATCCAGCACATGTCAAGGGTCACCAGATGTAGGTTTTGTTGGCTCAGGAATCGAACCTGGGACCTACATATTTGCCAGCTAAAAGCGGTGAACTTAACTGCACAGCTATCTCACCACCAACTATAACTGGCAAATGTATTTTTATATTACACAAGGTATGGCAGTTCCCACACACTCCCCCTCTAGAGAGACTCAACACAAGTTGAACGACATTAGATGCTGTGGGAGGTTGGGTGGAGTCAGAAATGCCTCTTATACCTATACGCACAGGCTTATACTACCTATACAGGTTCTATTTCAAACTATATAGGGCGCCATCTATCAGCGACTCAGGTTAGGAAGGAGAGTTGTGAGTTCCACCATACACCACTAGGGTGCATGCACATCCAGCACATGTCAAGGGTCACCAGATGTAGGTTTTGTTGGCTTATAGTATTATTCCTATATATATATATATATATATATATATATATATATATATATGTATGATTGTAGCACGCTACAAAGTGTGACGAGGATTGGTCGAATGGTATTACCGATATCATTATTTTTGTTTTTAATATTGGTAATAAAATGCGGAATTTTGGAATTATTGGAACAAAATTTGAAACAAATATTCATTATAATTTGTGCCAACGGGTGGTCGTTGACGAACGAGTGTGTATTACACACTCGTTGACCACCTAGAGGGCCAGTGGAGTAAAATCCACAAACTATGTTTTTGTGCTCACGGCTGTATATTTTGTCTGTACAGCTAAACTTGTTTACTGGGCTCGGCCCGCACATTATCTTCAGCGTACACTCAACTGACCAACATTAGTGTTTGTGTGGTGTCGTGTACATACACGTATACACCCCCACATAATTAATTGTAGTATGATACCAATTTTGGTGCGGATCGATCGGACGGTGTTTCCAGAAAAGTTTTCTTTCATATTTTTTTTTTCTAATTACCATGATTTTTTCTTTTTACAAAAATTAACCACTTGTTCAGTTTTTTTTTTTTCATAGTTTTATTATATTTCTTTGGTTTTATTTTGAATTATAAGATTATTTACAATATTTTAACATTACAATTAATTTTTCATTTCAAGAAATAATACTTTGAAATTTCACCTTATCTAATGTATGTCAGCAGGTAACAAAATTAAATACAATTATAATATACCACTAACGCATATAAACTTACAGACAATTAATGCCACAATTAAAATTCATAATTCTTTTTCTGGAATACCTACTATTTCTGGTAAGGCTTACTGAGATAGAGTTTTTGGTAATCATTTTGTCTATATGAAGCAAATTGGATAGGTATTTCAGTATTGACCGTTTAATTACTAAGAACAGTTAATGAAAAGTTGAATTTATTAAAAAGTTGTGCAATGGGGAGCAGATTTTTTTGCATGTACTATCCGGCTGAATTGTTTGCAAGGCAGGTGTATCAATTTCGTAATGGTTCTATGCGATCTAAGTTCAGTATGAAGGACAATACTAATGAATAAAGAGAATTTTTGATAATTTCATCAAAAATGAAAATAGTGATAACTTTTGACCTGACGGAGCTACAGCTACGCTGATAGGCGCATTGGATTTTCTGCGAAGAAATACACCATTTTCACATATCGATTTGTCTATTTTATACTAAATTGGATACTATTTATTTTTGTTTCTATTTGGAAAGAAGTAATTTATTTTAACTGCCTAATGTGACAAGTTTTTCCCATTGCAGATTGCATACTATTCACCTAATTTTCATGTTACAAACAAACATTATTATTCTATATTGAAAATACACCAGTAGTCCAGAAAAAATAGAAATCTCATTCTGGAAAATTGCCATAATTTGTTTTTTCTCCCTAGTCTTTAGGGATGAGCGTCCTAAATAACATACTGAATGTCGCCTTCCTTGCTACAGCGGTGATTATGGAAAATGCGCCCCAAACCAGTTTTTTGCAGTTTTCTTGGAGAATATTGACTACAATGAGAGAATAATTCAGTCAAAAAGTGTTTACCATTATTTGCGCAATAAAAAAGGTTTTTATTACTTTTTTTGTATGACGCCTACCGACCATAAAAAGTGAGCCTGAAAAATACGACTTATTATACTCAATATTAGAAGCTAAATACTAGCAACGTAAATTTTACCAGTTAAAACTTGGTACAAAATTCGCAATAACTCTAAAACTATTTGTTCTACCAACTTGCGGTTGATTTCATTCGATTCAGTGCTGAAGTATACGTAAGATGTGATATGTTATGTTGTTCCAGATGAAAATTTCAACTTTCCTGTTCTCCTTTTTGACGTTGTCACGTAGAAATCAGGTGCACAGAGGATACCATCCTGCCATGCACAAAATAAAATTCCCTGTACCGACAACAATCGAAATTATTATCTATTAATAACTTTCAAGTAACTAATGTTCTACTTTTAAAAAACCTACGTTTTCTAAAGGAGTTGCTGCTGCGTTCGAGTTTTTCCACTTTTTTCTATTTAGGCTCATGTTTTGTCGAAGTTGCTACATAACACTGATAAATACCACAAAGAGCCACTACCGGAATGATGCGCTGAGCTGCAGGTACTACGCGAAATTTTTTAATCGTCGTCGTCTTCGAGTCGAATTACTCATTGAGCGGCAACTCAAAGAAAATATGACCGTTAATCATATATTTATATAAACGCATGCGAACTGGTTTTTGAGGTTTAAATTCATACAGTGGCATACTGGTACGAGAAGCAATCTAAGATGAGTAAAAATTAAACTATTACCTACAAATTAGATTCCTTTGGACGAACTAATCACAACCGAAATAGGAAAAGACAGAAAACAAAAAAAAAAAAAAACAAAAAATTGAAATACATATATATATATATAAAAATATGGTAGATACTGTGGGAGATGTAGCCAACAAAAATTCTCGATGGTGGAGGAGCAAGAGCACGTAACGTTTGTCTTAATTTCACTTTTTTTTTTATTCTCCAATAGCTGCCTACGCACCCAATAGGAAAGGTACCTACACGCGGAGTTGATTTGTGAGTGTGTGCATTTGCTGTCCTTCGTTTTTTTATACGAATAGGCAGCAGCAACTTGGGAAACACATCACGATGAATATCGAATACACACAATTAACATATACGAAGAGTCTGAGGGTGTCCAAACAAGAAGTCTAGACTTGTGGCAGAATCACAAAGTGAGGCTACAGTACAAACAGAAAAAAACGAGTAATGAATGCACGAGGATCGAAGAGATTTTTCAGATAGAATATTACGCTACGAGGCAAAAATGACTTCGCCAGAGGTGAATGTTTAAAAAAAAAAAAAAAACAAGAAAACTACAGGCTGTCGCAAGAGCGGAACTTATTTTCAACTCGGTCATTTTTATTCGTATTTTTCCGAAGGTGAGGAGGAGCATTTAGTAAGACCTCTGGTCAAACCGTGGCACTGATCAATTATAATTAGCAGTAATGGTAAAAAGGAAGAGTCTACTTCATTATTGTCAAGTTGCGAAATGAAAATTGCAATGTTACAATGGCTTTATTTGATAGGACTACACCAACTTACACCAACCCACACCGGGAGGGCGATTCCACAAATATAGGAATGTTATATAACTTTATGCCAAGTTTTACTTGAATATTTGTGGAATATCCCTACCGGTGTAGGTTGGTGTAAGTTAGTGTAATCCTATCAAACAGAGCTATTATTACTATCAGTGGAGACAAAAGGGCCAAAAAAAAAACCTGTTTATACATCAGGAAAATCAATATAATTATCAGACCAAGTCCACTCTAAAACGTAAATTTAATAAGAGACAAAGTAAACATACCTGGACCTTTATTTGACAATGTAATGGTACTAAGAAATAAAGAATTTTAGTAACAGAGATCCATTTTCATAAATGGGAATGGATGAAAATGAGACACAAATAAAAAACTAGACTATAAAAGTGAGACATAATTTTACAAATTATCATGTCAATTTCATAGTCGAATAGAACGTGATCAGCCAAATTCATTGTGATGGCGGGTGAACTGAAACCATAAGAGATAAGGCTAGATCAAGATAAAAATTTCCCTCTTTTGATCACACGTATGCATTTAAGAGAGAGAAATTATTATCTACACTTTTAAAACCTGGTTACCTGTCAAGATTCAAAAGACCTTGAATGTTAACAGTAAAGGCTATACGGATTTCAATGATATACCTCATGTAGTCTAACTCTATTAGTGCGCATTTACTGTACCAATACATTATATGCCAAAAATTCAATTTTTTAAAAATTTGTATGATTATTTTCATCTTTTTTTTTTTTAGTCTGCCTAATCCAGTTTTCTAGTAAACCTGGACAAAACATTCTCTGCCATATTTGTCTGGATTAAGCAGCGTCACTGTAGCATAATTTTCTATAAGAGTTATACGTCGCTGGAAGTTGAAAACATAGCGCATCATTGCGGTAATATGTGAGTCTCATCATTTTCTGCTTGCTCAAAATTGGCACTTATGGCCCTTCTTTGTAGAAAATGAACAATGGGAATAAACTGGAACTTTTGGATACAGCAATTCAGGTGGCTGACACTTTTGGTGTGTTGCCATTGATGAAGACTATTAACATATATTTGAAGTGAAATTAAAGGTCTAGTATAGGTTTTCAGGAACTAGGGTGCATCATCATCTTTTATTTGAAGCCAAAAGCCTTACCAAGAGAATCTATCCCCACACTCTTTGCTTTTCTGGATTTGGTTCCATCATGATTACTCAGTGGACCTAACTCACAAGTCTCCCTGTCTTATAGAAGCCAGTGGTGGGAAGTGTTGAGTTCAAGAAGTCATTTATTCATTCATTTTTGTGAGATTTTTTATGACACTTTTCGCTGGATTATGAAATGTAAAACTAGGTTCTAGGCTTGAGAATAATTAAAAAATGAAAAAATTTTAGTATCAACTTGTGGAACATAGGATTGATAGAACATTAGGTAAAACATTATACTCGATATTTTTTGTCACTCCACAACAGATAGATGAACATAATTATTCTCATTTCACTGTACCGAATATCCCGCAGACAAATGAAGCTAATAAAATATTAATTATGTGACATAAAGTAGCAGTGTAAAAGAAAATAATAAGAATTAGACTACGAGCAGACATGAGTGTTGAGTGTCGCCATACAAAAATGCTTACCTCTAACATTCAGCAATCAGCATCAAACTTTTTGACAATGAGAGTGAGTGTAAGGATTAATGCTCAAAGTTGTGTCCGCAGCCTTAGAACAATTGAAGTGAATTATGTGCGTAGAAAAGATAACATCATTTAATATAGATAACAATGAATTGGTTAAAGGAAACGGTAATGTCTCCAGATAAGTCAGGACTTGAATGGCAAGTCAAGACACCCGAGTGTAAGAAATAATAAATGTATGAAAACAATATTGCGCCCGGAGAATGATACCGCTATAACTTCAAAATTGACTTTCTTGGGAAATCAAATTTGTACATTAGCTTCGTTATGAATGTACAAAAATCAAACAAATCTGTCAGAATACTTCAACATTAATTAATAAATTTCCTTAAATTCGTATTATTCACCATTGAGACTAGGAAAAATCCATACAAATCTATCTACGTGGAATCTTAAAGAAAGGGGTAGAAGTTACCTTAGTGTTACAGAAAAAACATGCAGTGAGTGGAATTTACAACAGCATTCCTAAATTATTACAACAGTATTCTCTAAATTGAAGACCATATAATATGGAAGTTACTATAGCGTTCACTATCTGTTACAACAGTGTACCATTAATGAAATCATTATCTGAAACTTACTTCAAATTATGTTACTTACAACGATGAAATCGATACAGAAAATTTGAGAATACTGTTGTATGTCACTTACAATGATGAAAAAATAACCAGTAAATTCGAAATTGTTGGTATATGTAACACACTGCAGTATTCTCCTAAGAGGTATGACGAAAATCACATTTTAAAATACTGTGTTTCATCAGTTATTTCAGTGAATTTTGACGATGAAATCTACTGCAGTATTTCATTTGATTCCTCGTAAAAAATTATACATGAATCGATCAAAACTTAGCAATCGCTAATTTGTAAGTCGCAACAGAGTATTATTCTACGTATTGTTTCACACGCAAGGATTTTTGCCGCATGGCAAAAAACTGTTCGGAATTTTGCCTTATGAAGCTTTGCTTTCACACGATGGATAAAATTCCGTACTGTGAAAGAGAAGCTCAATATTTTTTCAAGTTTTCATTTTATTTTTGTTAAAACGGCACAGAATTTGAGGTAGTAAATTTTGAAGTATTTCTCTAATGGTCGTCGCAAGTATCGTCGTTACGCATTCGCTCTTATAGAAGCTGTTGAATTTCCTAAAAATTCCGCCATTTCTAACCCGTGGCCTAAATTTTTTACGAACCAGTTCAAAACGTTCCAAATTGGATTTGACGAGGTTGGTGCGCTGGAGCACGCCGCATATCCTATACCAGAGATTACCGATCTGACATGGAGCCAGCTCTGAAACAAATAAAAAAGAATACGAAAAACCAAAAAAAAAAAAAAAAAAAAAAAAATCACGGATAAAGCTCACCTTTGCGTGTGCGTAGTGGGCCGCTGGAAAAATGACCAAAGGTCGTCGAGGAGTGCACGACGAGTAAAAAAGTGGCCGAGCTTGTGGAAAGGCGGAAGGGTAAGCCATTAGTGTAACAGCACGAATGCGCCACGAAGAATGGATACCACATATAGCCGTACGTACGTCCAACTACCTTACCTACTGGATGCCGACGAAGAGACGACGACGAGAAGGAAGAAGACGAAGAAGAAGACGAAGAAGAAGACGACGACGATGGATGGAGACTGGAGTTGGAGACGGTCGGTCGGACGGACGGACGGCAAACGGATGAAGACGAGGAGGACACGAAGGTGGTGCAGTGGTGGTGGTCGAGGAGCAGAAGACCAAAGACGTCGACGACGACCAGTGTGTAGCCGTATACGTACTACAACGTAAAAGAGTACAAAATGCCGCTGCTGTTGCCGCTGTTGCTGGCGCATGTAAAAGTACAGCGGAGTGTGGTGGAATGCGGAGCCGTATTGGTCGCGCGCGAGATATCAGATGGACGTGATGCCGCGATGCCTCGGACCGTGAGAATGTTACCGAGAGTCTGGTTCCCAGGCTGTTTTTTTCTTCTTCTTCTTCTTATTCTTTTTTCTTCTTTTTTTTCCTACTTCTTCTTCTTCTTCTTCGACCAAGCGCTGGTCACGCGCGCGCGCCCACCACTCTCCCATCGTGGCTCACGGCTAAATACAATTATACTCTCTTTGATAAAATGCGTTCCGTATCACCACCATACCTCGTGTTACCTCTCTGTGGTGCCCATACCTGCACACATTCTCGATATGAGCTCTTACTCTCTCTCACTCTCTCTCTCTCTCTCTCTCTCTCGCTCCTATTCTATGGCACCTCACCCCATCCACCTGCAATATACTTATACTTACCTATCAGTACCTAGACTGGAGGTATAGGTACTGAGGTATTATACTCATTTACACAGTGGACGGAGAGAGAAGACGAGTAAGAAGAAGAAGAATACTGGAGGACGTACGTACGTTAGCCGTTCAACAACATCAACAACGGCAACAACAACGACGACGACGACGACGACGACGACGACGACGTCTATGGTGTCAGCAGCATTTATCTTCGTCGCACGATTTAGGTGTACGCGTTTACAAAATGAGAAATACAGAAAGAGAGAGCGAGAGTGAGAGGGAGAGAGAGAGAGAGAGAGAGAGAGAGAGAGAGAGCAGTGAGTGATGAAGAGTGAGAAGGCAAAAAGCAAGTACCTACCTACATTAAAATCGTTGACGTCTGTTCGTTTTACCTATTTAGACGTTTAACTTCAATTAACGAACGATAGATACACCGAGAGAGTAGCCAAAGATGTGTATGGGTGAGAGAGATCGAATGCGGAGGATTGAGAAGAGTGCATTATAGAGGAGGATGAAATGAAAAAGGTTGGTCAAGAACAAGTTAGGAATTAGGATATCAGAGGCCATACATATGCGCCGACTTACGAACACATGAGGTACAACTGCTATACGAAGGTGGTTTTCAGTGTTACGGGGCAACACTGAAAATTTATTCTCCCAACCCAAAAATACTTTATAGGGGTTTTTGCAAATAAAAATCTTATTAAAATGGCTATGTTTTTCCTTTTCCTCCTTCATTATTCCTCAGCCGGAGTTCTATGTTTTTTTTTTTTTTTTTAATTGTGAAAATAAAATTTTCTATTTTATGACGATATTCGTGAACATTTATTTATTTATTTACTTTTCTTCTTTTCCTTCTTCATTTTCTTCAGGCTGTGTTTTATGTTTTCTTTTTCAACTGTGAAAAAATGAAAATAAAATTTTCATCCATTTATATGATGTTATCTGTGACCGTTTATTTTTTTTTTATTCTAATTTTGCGATAAATTTATGGAAAATGTAACAAATGACAATAATGTTTCAATTTCAACTGTTTCGTCTTCGTTAAGTATTATTAAATAAAATATAAAGCTATATCACTTCCGTTTAACAGCTTGTCTTCTTTTTGAAAATACTCCTCAAATTTCTTGATTAGTCGTATTTTTTTATTTCCTGTTTTTATTCATAGTTGACGTTAATGGTGTCACCCCAGGGTCACTTTTAATGACAAATATAACAAACCTAAAAAAAAAAGAAAGGAAAAAAAATTTTATCTAGCGATGTAGCTTGTTTCCATTCTAATTAACAGTTTCCACTCATTTAAAAATTGCAATTACAAAATTTGGCATCACTGAAAAAAAAAACAAAAAAAAAAAAAAAAAAACAGACTGGGATACAAAAGAATTAAAGTATCTGTGGCAAAGGCAAAATGACTGGCCAGAGCATTTAGGTTTTATGACGAAGTTTGGTCTTGTCTTTTCATCGAATTGCCATTACTTATCGGTTAACGTTGAAAATCAGTTTTTTTAGTTCAAAAATGAAATTCAATGTTATTGGGGGAAAACATCGACTTGTATGAAGTAGGTATCAAAAATATAATTGGAATTTTTTTTTTTCTCAACGATTATCACTGTTTCTGGTATATTTCACTTAGTTTTGAGAAAAATAAACCACATAATTGTGTTACGACGTCTATATACTGACATCTATTCATTTATACAACTATATCCTCTAGGCCTGCATTTACACGTACAAATAATTGATAAAAATTACTTACTGATTTTCCATTGTTCTCCGAGATGGCAAATATTGAAAAGTTCGATATCGATATTCAAAAAAATATCGTTACTATCGAAAGTTTCGATACTTTCGATAGTGTTCCGTCTTCATTACTTTCGTTTAAACGAACAAAAATAGAACCAGAAAAGTGTAAAAAAACTCAAAAGAAAAAGAGGAAGCTAAAAACAAATAATTTTGTAGGAATGTAAAAATGTTCAGAAAAAAAAAAAAAAAAAACTAATGCAGAAAGCCACGCCAAAACATTTAAGGTTTCTTAACCAAAAAGACTAAACAAATATAATAAAAAACCAAGAATTTGAATTTAAAATGAAGTGTCAAAGAAACTCATATACTTACACTGTGAAGTTTATAAAATACATAAGCAAGTTATTAAATGACTGTCTGGCAAATAAAGTACAAGACAACCGGCTTTCCATCCAGCTTCTTTGATTCATTCATTGGAAATTTATCTTCTCTTTGCAATAATTCAAGATTTTTTAAAGTTATTTTTACGCATAAACCTTTGAACCAGTTTAAATAAAATTTTGCAGAATATTAGAATATAATATGTGAGAAGTCCGAGATTTTTTGGACTCAAAATAAAAATTATTTTGAAGTAAAATGACGTCATAACATGAAGACATCATCACAAAATTAAAATAGGAACTCAGACAAAATAATGTCCAAATTCGAACTTGTAGTCAAATGAAGACATGACGACAATAATAAAATTCAATTCTTTTTCAGACAGTCTTAATACATTTTATTTCAATATCGACTCATTCATATTTTGACAATTTTCAACAAATAATTTGGTTTGATCCGACAGACTGGCGCCATCAAACAAATAAAGATGAACACAAATTCAATAGAAAGAAAAAACCCATTGACGGACATGAATGCAGCCAACTTCATCTGCTTTATCATTTTTTCTCCACATTTTGCTTACGGTTTGCAGTCATATTATATTTTATTTTATTTTTTGCTTTATCATTTACACACGTGTGGTTTGCCTATTGTATGTCGACATGTATATTTGCTTCTTTCATATAATTGCTTATATATTAATTTTCATGCTTTTAGCTTATCGATATCGCATGTTTAAAGGCAATTAAGCAGACAATAAGTAGGGACTTCTTGCCATTAAGAAGAACTTACCTGCAAAGATGAATTTTTATTTTAACTCACTCTTATTCTGGCAATACCTGGTACTAGGTTCGTCTTTACAATGTAGTCCTTCTTGTGTAGGCAGATAGTAGCAGGTCCAAGTCTCAAGTCGTACGTTAAAGTCCTCACCTAGGCAATTATTAAGTGTACCATCTGCGGATGTAGATTCACTTCAGCCTGATCTACCTTGAAGACAAACTAGGATGGTAGTTCATTTTCTGGTTAGGTTCAACTGAAGACAAAAGACAGGTTAGGAATGTTCTTTCATCATGAAGGACTGGTAGTGACAACACATAGGTCATTTCTAGTATTGTCAGTTTCCATATCGTATTGCAAGACAATTTTTTTAAAACACCTATGAGATGAAGTTTCAGTCAACAATATGATCAGATGAAGTTCCTGGCATCTGTTAAGAGGGAAATTTGGTGTGTTGAAAACGAATCTTAGACAAGTTCTGTTTGAGATGACTGCATTGCTCTATCAGTTAAAGGCCGTGTAGAGCCTTCTTTAGCGCATTGTTAGTAATCTCCTCACCTCACCTCACACACAAACCAAGAGTTCCAAAGCCTAAAGTTTCATAATAGGAGTCTTTTACACCACAATAACCATCACTTATGAAGACAAACAATTAGGTGAAGATAAAGGTATTCTCTGATGGTTTCCCCTACTTGTTGTCTGCAATAGTTTTTTTTTTTAATATTTTATTTTTTCAGCTGTACACTTTGCTTTATCCGCTTTGTCAACACTGTAATTCTTTTGTGATTATAGTCTTTGACAAAATAATTCTGCTGTTTGTTTTTGTAAGTTCCGAACCTCTTATGGATTGAAACTTCGTTAGGCTCTTCTGTCCACACCCCTAACTTATTGCTGATTTGTCAAATTAATTTGCTGAGATACGAAGACAATAGTAAGCTGTGTTCTATCGTGTTCGAAGAAGTTTAATTCAAGTCAAGAAGAATTCAGCCGTAGGATATCGACAAAGTCAAAAAATGAAATGTCTTGAAGTCATACTATCAAGACCCCTCAATTCAGTGTTTTGGCTGCATGATACCCTAGATGTGGGACATTGTGACGTCATAAGCATTTAAACACCACCATACATTAAAGGTTGACTTTATGAGCAAATTGATTTCAGACGCCTTGTAAAATATTACGATCGATTTTGGGCGGCTCATATGTTTAATGTCTGTATCAAATGTCGTGATTATTGGTTAAAAATTACACATTTTATAGTCATTTAAGCAACAAAAATACGACATAATAGAATGTATAGGACGCAGAATCTGGCCTATCTGGACCAAAAACAATTGGATTCATTCTTATCTAAATATAAATGAATTTACCAAATTTTATGACTAATTGGATGAAAATTGCGACCTGTATCGTGTTACATAGAAATTTGTTTTCATCTATACCTATATAGATGAATTTCAGCAAATAGTGTCCTAAAGTTTCCAGTGGTCTTGAAACAAAAAATGTACCTATACTCCCAAATATTTCGTCTTAATAGCAAATCAATTTTAATTTGTAGATTTTCTTCGAAAACCTACATAGGTACACAAAATGGTCAACAGTTGGAAAATTTCAAATTTGGTTAAATTATCGCCGAAACTATCGATAGAAAAACGACAGAAACTGATATCGATAATACCGATAGTTTTCGATATTAAGCCATCTCGAATGTTCTATCAGCAATAAACTCTGAAACCAAGACTGAATTAATTGTGATGCGATTTCGAAAACCCAGATGACTCAAAATTTTTTTTTGGGGGGGGGGGGTTTTCCAACAGGTAATCAAAAATTGAATAAGTTTACTTTAAAAACGAGGTTTTAAAGGACAATCTTTTCTTTATTTTTTTTTTGGCTTTAGCTTCATGCGAAATAAATATTATTTCGTTGCGGAAAGTTGGTTGCAGTATTGATATATTTTAAAATCCCTTTAGCGAGTAGAATAAAAGCTTATAAAAAAACAATTACAACAAAAACTCAACATTAACAAAATTGTTGAATTAGCACAAAAATACATTTTTTCAAGGGCCGAACCTTATACCTCCCACAACTACATCACTGGTTTTTGATAATATTTTAGGTGACTGGGGAATTATCTAGAGAGTAAATATTATCATCGCGACTGTAGTTCTCAATACTGAAGTGAGAAAGTAAAACAAAAAGTAAAACCAATGTTAGCCATGGTGTTGGTCGTGGAAGAGTCAAGTATTAGTCTTAGTTGTCTTGCTCACAAGATTTTTACTGCTATTGGTGGCTAAATTAAACTTACTATTCATATTCCTCTGGAATAATAACGATAACTTACAAGAATCTTAACCGAACAACAAACACTCGCAATCCTAGAATAAATGAGCTGATATGGGGAAAGAAAAACATTAAACTCCAATAATATTGACAATTATAGTCAAGATTTTACACTTTGCTTATATTTTTTCACACGTTTTGCGTTTAATTTTGGTCTCGCACTCGGATTTGCAGGTCTTGCTACTGCAGTAGGTTGGCCTACATAATTATAATACCTACAGTTTTGGTGATGATCACTGCCTAGCAAAAAATGGAAGACGAAAGCCAATTTTGGTCAGCACTAGCGCTCGCCGAACTCTCCAAGCGTTCCATCGAGCCGATAGCTGTTTCAGCCAGTGATGATCAAAAGCAAGACCAAGACTAAAATAGGGTAGGTACACATGATATTCAACGTTAGAATATAAACGAAGAGTGCATAACCAAGTTCGTCCACAGCTTAGCCATTCGACTTTTAACAATAAAAGTTATTTCATACGTGGGAGGTGTTATCGTAGAATGTCATATGCTAATGTTGTACTGTTTGTTTGTTCGTTTGTCTGCAGACGTATATCTTCTTGTTTCTTACTAAACGAAAATCAACCCTCTGCGCTCCATGTTTACCATACGCGTATCAGCTTTTATTCTTCTTATTTTTTTTTTTTTTTTCTCCAAAGTGATCTTTATCGAACATTCAGACGCTCGATGTATCGTTTAAATTTTTTGATTTTTTATACGAGTCGGTTGTATCGAATTACACTGCATTTAAATGGAAATCCGATGTTCGAATCTGACAAACAACTAAGTAGGTACCTATATGATTTTTTTCATCCATTCAAAGTCAGCCTTTGATTTATACGTTGTGTAGGTTTTTCATTGTGACACCGCTCTACTGTAAAGAGTTATTTGTTCGAAACGTTACGATTCTTGTTGTAAAAGAGGTTAAACATTTTCACGGACGACGTTGAATTCACAATATTGACTAATTTATTTTGTCAAGAGGAAAGTCTCCGAGAAAATTTCACAACAGACTCCTTTGAATGCATATCATAACTAATGGTATATGTATAGCCCATATATGCGTTAAATTAGTCCTATTTTGATGGGTTATCAGTGGGGCGGTTAGAGAGTGGTTTAAAATCAACCCTAAATACTGTAATTAGCAAAACAAAATGCGTGAGTTCCGTAGGGGCTATATGGGCTATACTTATGAAGAATTGATCTGCAAACCTAATAATAGTGTAACCACACACATACGCATCATGTAACCCACACAAATGAGAGTTATACGATTGTAAAAGTTATACAGTTGTGTGAATCTGACGATCGTAATTCTCGTTTAGATAGGTTAACCCTTTTAACCTATAGAACATTGTATTTTTTCCCAGAATGCATCTTCAAATTTGAGAAAAAAGAAGAATTTTGTTGAGTATTCTACTTTCAAATGTTCAATGAGCAATGAGCACAGCTATAGTCACCATCGACAGTAACCAACAGTTAGAAACCACAACCAGTAACTTCGGTCACTGAAAATATGTATGTAACGGCCATAGCTAACATCTATGACGGCCATTGACCAGAGTCACCAAGTATGGCCAGCATTCCTAGGTGACATTTATAGCTAATAACATATGGTAGTGGTTGCTAAACTTTCTCGGTAACAGAGCTACTGCAAGTCAAATGTTGCATTGAATGGAGAAAAATTGTTTTGAAAAATCGTAGATAGCGTTAAGACTTAAGCCTATTATCGTACGATGTAAGTTAAAAATAAATTATACATGAATATGAAATTTTGAATATAATAAAAATTGTGGTGCCACAGATACCACATCCTTTCACAAGCTGCTCCGAATGTCTGTGAGAGCTACTAGTAGCTCTCGAGCCATCGTTTGGGATACACTGCCATAAGGTATAAGACCAGCAGTTATGGGCGTTATGGCAACTGGTCATTTCCAGAAACCTAAGCCGGTAACACGTGACAGCAGATCCGCAGCCATATATCATGACCACGAACCAGAAGGCAACAATAACTGCCATCTAACATGTCTACCAAACAAAGCCAGCCGCCCCAACCGGAAAGTGTGACCTGCAATCGTAGCTGCTGACCATGACCAACACCCACAACCAATAATCATATGGTCAACACTGTGGCCATTACAAATACCAGCACACTACCATAACCTACGGTTATCAAACACATTCTAACCGGTCTGAGAAAATCAGCGTAGAAGTTGATGATAGTGCAAAATCTGAGATTTAGATCTTATGATCTCATTTCTTGTATGTAGTCTAAACCATAAAGTTAAAATGGATCTCTTATTATCGATTTACGAACATAATTACAATATGTCTTGGCCTATCTGCTCTTCAGTCCTTCTTAAATGGCACTCGAATAAAATTATTGTCGAACAAAAGTTAGGTCATGACCAAGTCCACGGCTGTGAAAAGATGAACTTATCTACTCGTGGTTCATGAAGATGAAGACGTGAAAAACTCGATAAAAGCATTATTTAAAAACTCCGAAAAAATATAAAAAATTCTGAAGTCACCTGCAAACTCTTGAGAAATCTAATTTCTTCAGGTCTGATGGCTGTACGAAAAGCGAAACAGAAAGCCCAGCATTTATTACGTATCTCCATAAATTACTCCTTTCTGGCTACATCAATGCTCGAAATGAAACTCGATAAAAAGTAAGGAGTAGAGGTCATATTTAGTTTGAATTCGAATTTCAAAATGACATTATACGTAGTTTGCAATCAACATATCTCAAAATCATTGATATTTGACTCATATAATATACAGACCGCTTACTAACGAAATATGTTTTTTTTTTTTTTTTTAAATTAAATTTTACACACGTTTGAAGTTCCTTCATTGAAAAAATACAACCGTTTTCTTACTTGCAACCAGTTGCGACATAAAATTCAAATTTTGGTACCGACATATTTTTTCACGTTCTCATTCAACGTACAATCTTCTCAGCTGTCTCGTTTTTAGCTACCTGCTGTCGGTGTTATTCACACATCAGTGGATGATAACAATGACAAATCAGGTTGGTGCATAGACTAAAACTGAACATGTTAAATTAACGACAACCGTGATTAACGTGTGCATTTTTTTTTTTTTTTATAGCATCCAGTGAACTTCTCTTCGCGTACATAGCTAACATTTTACGTGACTTGCCACGATTATAGGGAAAAAATTTTTATCTCATTTAAATATTTTCTATCCGCGAGTAAGTACTTATATGTGGACATCGTGTAATTGTAAAAATAGAAATTCGGTAGTTTTTCATTTTGTTTTATCGTGAATAAAATTTTAGCGAGTTGCTTACTGATAAGTAGGTATACTCGATCTTGTTTTTTCATATTTTATATCTTTCTTAGCCAAAAAAAAAAAAAAAAAAAACGATCCGAAAAATGGTTGAGGGGGGGTTATATAGTTCAAAAACTCTAACGCAGCGGCAGCTTCGTTAGAAAAAATAGGTTTTCGAAAAATATAAAATTAGATAGTCACTAAATGGTTATTAATAGATCGTAATAAATATTTTTGTTCCGAATTACGTTCTTATTGGTCTAAAATCAGGCATTTTATATAGGCGAAATAAAAACGAAAATAGTCCTACCTGAAGTACCCTGCGACCGATCCGCACCAAAATTTATTACAAGTTATAATATTCGTTACAAATTTCGCAGCTATTGTTCGAAAATTGATAATTTTATAGCCAAAGCGAAAATGAAGATAGCCACACCGGAATTACCGTCCGGCTGATTCGCACCAAAATTTATATTAAGTTATAATAGATTATAGTGAATATGTTTTTTAAATTTCGTAGCTATTAGTCTAAAATTAAAAATTTTATAGCCAAAACAAAAACGAAAATAGCTATACCGGAAGTACCGTACGGCTGATCCACACTAAAGTTTATAATAAATTATAATACATCGTAAAGAATATTTGTTTTAAATTTTGTAGCTGTTGGTCGATAATTAAAAATTTTATAGCCAAAACAAAAACGAAAATAACTATACCGGAAGTACCGTACGGCTGATCCACACTAAAGTTTATAATAAATTATAATACATCGTAAAGAATATTTGTTTTAAATTTTGTAGCTGTTGGTCGATAATTAAAAATTTTATAGCCAAAACAAAAATTAAAATAGCCATATTGGAAGTACCGTGCGGCCGATCCGCAACAAAATCCTTAGGTCAGGTCCTTGGTTTAGTACTAATATTCGTTCTAAATTTCGTGACTATCGAATAAAAATTGCGACCTGTACTGCGGTAACAAGAAATTGGCTTTTATATAATATACACGAATTTGAGTTATTGGTGCGAAAATTTTCCTTGAATTATGAAATGAAAAACGTACCTACCCCCACCCGCAGGTTGTTCGATGACATCAAGATTATTAAGTAGATTTTAAATATAAAACCTACTTAAAAGTACACTAAGGATTAAAAATAATGTAAATTTCATACGCAATATTTCAGAGAGCTGTTCTTCTTGTATCAGTGAGCTAAAATTCGCTAAATCTGTACCCCACCAAAGTTTTTATTTATCCTTAACTAATTGAAAATAAGGTTACGTTAAAAACGAGTTTTTAAAAGTTAAACTTTCATCATTTTTTTTTTTTTTTGGCTTTAACTTCATGCGAAATAAATATTATTTAGTTAAGGAAGGTTGGCTGCAGTATTGGTATATTTTAAGATCGCAGTAGTGAGTAGAAAAAAATGAGCGTCTCACAAAAAGAAGTTTTTTCAATAGGTTACATAGATGACATCATGTTTGAGGTTCAGTTAGAATGAGAGTCTCAAAGATTTGTCTATTTTTTTATTGAACAAATGAAACTATAACATTATTTTTGAGATAAGTTCATGGCACAGTGGATAAGGATGTGAGCTAACATGCTGTGGGTTGTGGGTTCAAAAACCTATGAATTCTTTTGAATTTTTTTATTTTATTAATTTGTATTTTTTTCTATTACTTTTCAGTTCTTTTTTTTTTTTTTGAAACACAAAATAAGTGAGTTTTTGTTTTGTGGAGGATGCACACAGACTAATCTCTAAAAAAGACGAATGACTGTTCTCTCGCAAATCCTCTCAATAATTTTCGATTCCTTCAAATTTTTTCACAATTGGAATGATTATCACGAAGAATACTAATGAAGTTCTTATTTGGCTAATAATTTATTCAAGGAGAAAGAACTAAAATACCAAATTTAATGAATTAATTAATTAAAGAAACAGATACTTATTGATGATGATTAGAAAGATTTTCAAAGTCCGACTGAACCTAAATCATGATGTCATAAAATGTAACCTGCCGAAAAAACTTATTTTTGTGAGATGCTTATATGCTTATAGAATAAAAGCTTATAATAAAAGGTAAGTGTTGCGAGAGTAATTCAATACTTTTAAATTACCCCAAGAAATAAGATAATTTCTGAATATTATCTTTTATTAATATTTCACTTCAATTATTACAAACACTTTAGAATTTAACTTATTACTAATTCTTAATACTAGTGATACCTGATATCCATAACATCGAGTATGGACCTTAACGTTTCTACTCGACTTCTAGTTCAGGAATGAATATGCCTTCGAAATGAAGACAAGACATCACCTTTGTTTTCTTTGTTTCAATCAAACATGGCCGACCAAAAAGGTGGTGTGACATGGAACATCTGCCAAATATGATGACACTTCATTGTCAGCATATCTGGTGGTGTTTGTCTGTGGGAAGTTAGGTATCATATAGACAGCTATTATTCCAAGAATTAGGAATGACAGCTATTATTCCAAGAATTAGGAATAATAGTTGTCTGTATTTTGTTCGACACGTTTTTGCAGACGAACTGAATCATCTGCAAAAATGGGATGGAACAGTAAGCTTTTATCATTTTTTTTGGCTATAGCTTCTTGTTGTGAAAGGTTGGCAGCAGTATTGGTATATTTTAAAATTGCGATAGTGAGTAGAATAAAAGCTTATAATAAAGGAAAGAAAAAACGCAAGCTAAAGACAAAATTAGCTGTTTTTGTTTTGTTTAAAGATAAATTTTCAAAAATGTTTTTTCCTGGGGACATTTTTTTTTGTGGGAGGGTATTAGAAATAAATTTAGGTTAAAAACGAGTTTTTAAAAGATAATGCTTTTATTTCATTTTTTTTGGCATTAGCTGTGTGGGAAATAAACATTATTTTATAGCCGAAGGATGACAGAATGTAGAAGTATTGAAATTTTTAAGTGGGTATTTAAAAAAAAAAAATCTACTTATTACGCTTGATGCGGTATTAGCTCCCCAGGTTGTAGGTGGGTATGTTTTTTGTTTCACAATATCAGGAAAATTTTGGCACAATGACTCAAATTCGTATAACTATAATTATATAAATTCTTGTTCCCATGGTACAGGTTGCAATTTTTGTCTGATAATCACAAAATTTGGTATGAACATTTATACTACTCCAAGGACCAGACCTACTGATTTTGGTGCGAATCGGTCGGACGGTACTTCTGGTACCACTATTTGTGTTTTTATATTGATTATAAAATTCGGAATTTTAGAACAATATGTACAAAATTTGAAACAAATATTTACTATAATTTATTGTATAACACGCTACCAATTTTGGCACGGATCGGCTGGACGGTATTTTCAGTAATGCTTTTTTTTCCGATTTTTTCTCCTAATTCGCGTGAACTTTTCTTTGTATAAAAATTAATTTCATGTTTTTTTTTATCTTTTTTGTATTTTTTTGAAATTATATTATTATTTACCATATTTTATCATCCTAATTAATTTTTTTTCAAGAAATAATGTTGTTAAATTTCACATTGTCTAATATTTTCAACAAATTTCACATAACATACATTTACGCATATAAACTCAAGAGTCAATTAATGTGACTATCAAAGTTCATGATTCTTTTTTCTCGAACCTACTTTTTCTAGCGAGCCTCGCTGCGTTAGAGTTTTGTTTTTATTTTGGCTATAAAAAGTTCAATTTTTCACCAATATCCACGAAATTCAGAATAAATGTTTATTATATTTTACTGTTGTAAACTATCAATTTTGGCGCGGATCGGCAGGACGGTACTTCCGGTATTGTTATTTTTATTTCAATATTAGTCATAAAATGCAGAATTTTGGAACAATATATACGAAATTTGAAAAAATTATTTATTATAATTTATTGTAATATGGCACCAATTTTTGTGCGCATCGACCAAACAATACTTCCATTAAAGCTTTTTTTTCCCTCTTTTTGAAATGACTGCTAGGTAGTAAACTAAAAAACGGTCATGCAACGAACTAAAAACGGTAATACAACGAAGAAAATGAAACGAAAAAACGTTATCGCTGACCCTCCTTACGAAAGCTAGGCCCGTTCAACTCTATTTGATTCATTTCCCTCTCACTTGTTACCCTGAAGTTTTTTAAATTTATATGACTTTTTCTGAATTTTAATTTTTAAATAAGTTTTGGTTAAAAACGAATTATTAAAATATATGCTTTTATTTTTTATTTTTGGCTTTAACTTCATGCGAAATAAATATTATTTCGTTGCGGAAGATTGGCTGCAGTATTGATGTATTTTAAAATTGCAGTAGTGAGTAGAATAAAAGCTTATAATGGGTAGAATAAAAGCTTTTAAAAATATTATTTCGTTACAGAAGGTTGGCTGCAGTATTAGTATATTTTAAAATTGCAGAAGTGAGTAGAATAAAAACTTATAAAAATATTATTTCGTTGCGGAAGGTTGGCTGCTGTATTGGTACATTTTAAAATCGCAGTAGGGGTAGAATAAAAGCTTATAATGGGTAGAATAAAAGCTTTTAAAAATATTATTTCGTTACCGAAGGTTGGCTGCTGTATTGGTATATTTTAAAATTGCAACAATGAGTAGAATAAAAGCTTCAAACAAAACGAAAAACAAAAAATCACTCTGCCAACAAAACATTCATTCTTTAAAATACAAATAAAATACAAATTTCAGCACAACAAGTTTCACTTCCACCTGTCCCAGTACACTTTATTTCTTTCTAATTTGCATCAATTTTCCTTTTTACAAAAATAATCCACATGTTCAGGTTTTCTTTTTTTCAATTTTATAATTTTATTGTATTTCTTTCATTTTATTTGAAATTATATTATTTACAACACTTTATCATATCATAATTAATTTTTCATTTTTTTAAGAAATAACGCTTTTAAATTTCATATTGTCTAATATTTTGTCATTAGCTAACAAATTTCACATAACATACCCTTTACGTATATAAACTTAAAAGTCAATTAATGTGACTATCAAAATTCACATTTCTTTTTTCTCGAAAACCTAGGTTACTTTTTCTAGCGAGTCTTACCGCGTTAGTTTTTTTTTTTTTTCTTTTTGTTTTAGCTTTATACGAAATAAACATTATTTCGTTGCCGAAGGTTGGCAACAGTATTGGTATATTTTATAAACCGCCGTAGCGAGCAGAATAACAGCTTATAATAAAAACAGTATACGACACTCTGACTGGTGCGAAGTAGCTGTGATCGCTACTCGCGCTACAACGATCACGTTCGTACCAAAATCACCTACTTTACGCACTCGTATTTTTAAATAACTATTTTCTCGTAACAAAACCGCACTCTCGAGTGTACCCGCAGTACATCCTTTCAAATCAAACTGACTCATTAACGCACGCTTAAAACAACCAGTTCCCTACGTCCATTAGCTTAGGTAAGGTACATTATCTTCGTCAAAAAAGAAAGCGAACTTATCCTCAGCAATGAATATCTATGCTTTAAATCACCACTTTCTGCGGCCACGTCCTGCAAAACCAATGACCCATCTAAGTGCCCTACCCCTCTCAACCATCCAACACGAGTAACGAAACGCAGTGGCTCTTTTTATTTCTTTTTTTTTTTTTTTTCTTTTCAGTCGACCAACGTCGCAATCTTAATCGTTTTTCGATAAAACAAACACATATTTTTGAAACGAGTCAAACCGCAAAGAAGAGGACAACCTGATGACTAACTATCCAACTATAATTAGTAACGCAATCTCCACGAAAACCACATCCGACCGTACATTTCTCGTTCGTGGTAACGGGAGGTTCAATTTTTCGTAATTTTTTACGTCCATCTTTCCGGCTTATGGCGGTGAGAAGGGTTGATAAAATATATTTGGAGAAAAAAAGAAAAAGAAAAAAAGGCATCGACGATAAACGTCGTCGTATAATCTGTACGCGTAAGCGAATAGGCTATATTATATTCCGACTGTACATAGGTATATAATGTATAGGTAATCCACGTATACGTAGGTACGTGAAACTCGTTATAGGATGGAAAATGATCCAACGTACGAAATAACTGGACGTGATAGTCATCAAATGGGCAGCCTAAGATCCTGAGCAGATGCGAGAGGAGAGATGAAAAATTACCATAATTATTAGACTAAAGGTAAGAAGGCGTAACACCGAGGCATTTTACAAATCACAGGTTAAGGTAGAGGATGTATGGGTATACGAGATGAAACGCTAATGGTGTCATAATGACAGCGTTTCAATACAATGTTAGTTGGACTAATCTAATCACAAAAGAAATCAGTAAAAAAAAAAAAAAAAAAAAAAAAAAAAAAAACAAGAATATAAGTTGGCTTTTTATCGATTTAAAATTGTTATTTATACCGTCTTTAGATACACCCTGCGTAAAGTTTCTAAAATGCTGAAACTACTACCAATAATATATTTTCCACTAATCTTTTTTTATTTTATTTTTTATTTTTTATTTTTTTTACTTTTTTTTTTTTTTTAGTCATATTTTACACGAACGAAGTAGATAGGTCCTTAGGTACCTAATAAGTGACGGAATTACGTGACTTCATCGATCATCGTAGGGTAGATTACCTTCGCCTTAGTAATGGATTATAATTTTTATAATACCTTCTATTTGGGGATGAATCGTTTTTCGAGAATACCTTTCTCTGAAAGTGAGGTGTGTTTTTTTTTTTTTTATCGGATGTGGGAGTTTGAAGTTTGAACAAGTTTAGACGTCATAGAGATGACTTCACTAACCACGACTTTATGTGTACCACCAACTACGCATACCTATGTGCGTTTCATTCAGATGGGATATAATACGTGTAACCACTGCGCGTGAAGCAAGTAGAATATACTGTCACACTCAGACGAGTATCTCGAATCCATTCGGCAATCCCTCAATAGAACCACTAGTCCCCCCCGTTCTGATGTCTTATTGGTGGAACCAGATAGTAGAGCTCATCTTGCTTTCTTCGCCGAAAGTACGTACCTATTATATCAGCATTTTGAAGGTTGAAAATTCGCCCTATCTCTACATACCTATTATAAACTACTATGGACTAAAACCTGTTGGAAACACTATTATTCCAGCATCGTTGGACGTATTTGTATGAAATTTTGCAAAACAAAACGTGTTGTTCCTGGAAACGTTCGTAGCCATCGTGGAAGTCCGTAGCTTCCTGCGGGAAAATTTACGAATTTTTATTATTTGTGAAAATAGAAAATGGACAAAACATTTCTCGAAATTAACGAAAACGTGTAAAAGCGAATTGAAAAAAATGTCGTCACTCTTTTTTTCGTATATTCTACTGTTTAGTGTGACGGATATAATTTTCTTTGTTTGTTTCATTTTTTTTCTTATAAAGTTTCATTAAAGTCTACAAAAAAAGGATTAAGATAATATTTTTGTCTATTATTCAGTGATACATCACTGGGTATATTTTTCTTTCCGTTTCAATTAAAAATTGAAATAATTTTTGAAACATACAGGCCGCAAAAAGATTGTAAAAATAAGGGAAGATGAAAGACACAGATAAATAGACACGATGAAAGTGAGGCTGCGGGTAACAGTTCGTTAAAAATAAAAAGTAGCAGATAATTACATCCTCTAACATAAAACTTGCCTGTACTATCATCTTATATTGGAGAAAACAACAGTAATAAACAAGGATATTAGATTACTCAAGTTTGGTAAACTCCAAACAATAATGTGTAAAACTGCTAAATCAACTCTCTAGTAGGTAGTACCACATCTCAAGGATGTGATGATTATGAATATTTTAGATATAGTTATTGATAATGAGGCTAACTGGTAACTGTCAATAAAATTGTTTCTCTTAGGTCTACTTTCTCAATTTCCAGTTAAAAAATTCATCTTTTAGGTAACACTATTGAGCAATTCAGTCATATCTGATTGTTAACATTATCTGTCAAATAACTATCTGCCAGTTTAATTGGAGGCTGAGAAAATAGCCTTTAATGATAGTTATCGATATCTATAATTGTACGTTTTTGTCTACTCGTATCAAGTTTAGGAATTCTCCTTATAGATAATTATTGATAAGTGCCAGCACATGGTTATCGATGAGCCAAATATCTGATGTTTCCAATCCCTGCTACATTTAACAGTTGAGGAATTTTCAGAACCAATTTTTTATATTCCTGGGCATATTATCCACAAATACAACCGTGTAGTATAACTACACTGATAAACAAATTCTTGATCAACAAAACTCAGATGATGGTATCGAGTAGACGAATATAATTTGTGGAATACTTTATGTAGGTTTCCTGCCAGCCTAGGGACTTGAACTGTCAACCAACAGGCAACCTACATCCATCACCACCATTATCAAAATATGGCAACCATATACACTCGGCCACGGCACCAAGTGATGGTGACAAGAGTATTCCACCAATATGTGTTGCCACACTACTCCCCTCAGTATAGCAGTGCGTAGTACAATTCAATGGATGCAAAGCTACTAATGGAAGGGTAGGAGCATGTAAAAGAGTGGTGGATGCCTCCTTCCAATACATCCCCTCATCGCACCAGGACACATTACTACTTCAGCGCTAGTGCGCTCAACGCCATCACATAGTGAGATGGAGAGAAGGTGAATTAGCGGCTGACATGGTCTTCCAAGAGATGGCGCTGTTCACCATCTCCCAGATCATGTTGGTGTCACCAATGTAGGTTTCTTGCCAGCCCATAGACTCGAACCATCGCCACCATCACCAAAATATGGCAACCGTATACACTTGGCCACAGTGCCAGGTGATGGTGATGAGAGTATTCCGTCAACATGTGTCGCCACACCTTACATTATGGAAAGAATTCCACTATAAAAAGTAGTCTCCAGTTTTGCATGTTCACCAGTTTCATACACAAGTATGGGAGAAAAAACACTAGCTACTGTCTATTGTTTGTTGGCGCCTTTCATACTTGGCTCTGGGCACACACACACACTTATTTAAACACAGTACATTTGTCTATGTATTGGTGACTAATTGCGTTGTTATTTGTAGATAACAAAGTAAAACAAATGCACTTGTCAACATGATGTAATTGGTGATAAGCCAGTTTGTCATGGTCCGGCAATTATGAATTACATTACAGAATGTCAAAAGTAATTTGTGCTAGTAAAGCGTATTCAACGTGCAGTGCACAAAAATGGCCAATCTTTTGGCGACAATTGTCATGGAGGAGTCTGAGCCCCTAATACCTCACACCGGTACGATCCCCGCATGATTTAAGGTACACCTAATTAAAACTGACGTGTTCATTTGGATGAGGTGAGATGACAACGATGACATGTGTGAAATATAGTTTTCTCCAGAAAATGACTGAAAGATGAGAGTTGCCTATTGTATGTACCAGTTCAAATAATTCGTATTCTAGAAATAGATATACATATTACGTATATTGTGTGAGTGAGACAAAGAATGGTACCGACTGAATGAGGTGGAGAATATATTACGACAATAAATTCGTGTAAGTGGTACAGGTTTGTACTTGTTAAATGTATACTTGAATATGTCATTATATTATTTTTACAAGGTGGATGATTGTAATTATATGGAGGGTAACGATATATTATGAATATGAATGTTAATAAGAAGAAATATATGGTTACAACACCCTCGCTCACAATTAATGCTGCCCTTTTTTCGCGTCTTCCAGGTGCAGAAAACGATAAAAGCTCAGACTGCTCGAAGCGAGAACAAATTTTAAGTTTTTTTTAATTTATTTATTTATTTTGTTTTTTTTCGATATCTGTTCTTTAAGAACAGATCTTTGGCGAGCTGCCCATCGCTAATGATTGTTAATGAACTAGTAGCCGAGGAAAATATAAGTAGTGTGTCTAATCGCACGCTTGGGCCTATATATTTTTACCAATGAATTTTGCGAAATAAAATTCTCATACTAAATACCTTCTTGGATAGTTTTTTTTTTTTTTTTTTTTGTATTAATCTAGTTAATTCTGACTGTTCACTTCTCTCCATATATTTCTTTCATTCTTTCTTTCTTTTTTTATTTATTTTTTTTCTATTCGCCTATTTACCATAACCGGGTTCATATTCAGCCACCGCAGTTATAAACTGTGATGTGTGGTGTGTTTGGCTAACGATACGACCGAATTCGCATTTACAAACCAACTAATGCCTATAGAAATCCTATTAGCGGCTATAATATACCAAAACCGATTGGCGTGTATAGACGTTTCCAATCTTTTTAACTTCCTACTCGTTATAAACCGTCCGTTTTACTAATTAGGCAAACAATAAAAAAAAAAAAAATTTTTTTTGCTTGAGAAATAGACCTGAAACGTGCAATTTCTCATCAATAATTTTTGTGCTAATGATGATGATTCGCATCACTCGCACTTCACCGCAAAATCTGGTTTCGAAGTTTCTGGCCCGTAGTCGGTTCCCAAACAAATGTGCGGGCACTCTCTTCGGAATTTCGTGGTAATCGACGACTTGTGTAGATAGAACTTAATATAGGTACTCTACCGAGTAAATATTGATTTTAAGAACTAGTTTTTCGCTTTTCAAGCCTTTTTCTCCCCCTCCCTCTCTCACTCTCTAATTCCTTCTCTTTGGCTCCATCATTATACCTAAACAACAAAAAAACGCCATTTTAGTAATTATACTCGGTATCGAGCCGTGAGATTCATCACTCGTTTACTATATTTATGTATATTCTGCTGTATACATGTATGTACATATAATTATACGTGCACCATAACCCAAAGTCGATAATAACAGCCATCATTGGTGGACGAAAAACGGAAAACCGCTAATTACACGCCCGTTAAACGGTATACACGCTGCTAAAAATTTAGATTCGATAAAAATTAGAACACAAATTTAAAATTTGAATTTTATTATACTCGCAAGTGATCATTAAAAATCGTTTATCTCATTCCCTCCAAGTGGGTACGACATGTTTTGCGATTTAATAACGTGTTTTGGAGGCTCCACGCAGATAAAACGCCAGCTTGTAAAATTTGGTAAAGAATACTATATAGGAACTACATTTCATCGTCGAACCCAAAAAATTCGAAAAGTTTGATTCTCCGCCATTTTACCAACCTTAGCCCATGAAAATTGGGCACAGAATGAGGGTAAATAGGTTTAGGTTAAAAACGAGTTTTTAAAAGATATGTAAAATTTTATTTTTACCAAGTTTGCTTGCAAACGGGTTATTAAAATTGACCTCGAGCAAGGGTTAGTGGAGGGGATGATGAAAATTATCCGTTTCATGGGAAAATAAAACAATTGATACCATTTTTTCATTTAGACCTGATTCCAAAATTTCGTGTTTACGGGATCTGAGAAAACTATCAGGTAGATAGGGGTGAAATTTTTACGAAAGATAGTTCTCACGTGGGAACAGATTGGAAAGAAGTTTTTTGTTAGTTAGTTTTTGAGAAAACTGGAAAACTAAATATTCCTGGAAAAGTTGTTTTTTCAGGATTCTAAGAAAATGACGAAACGGAGCGAGTTGAAATTTTTACGATAGTCTTTTCTTATGTTGATGCAAGTTTTTTAGAAGTTTGATACCAATTAATTCAGTAGTTTCCGAGAAAACTGGAGAAGAAATATTTCTGAAAAAAATTTTGCGTAAACAGTTTTGAAAAAACTACCGAACAGATAGGGCTGAAATTTTTACAAAAGATAACTATTGTATGGGAACAGACTGGAAAGAATCTTGGTGCTCTTTGGCTTAGTAGTTCTCGAGAAAACTGGAAACAAAAAATCTCTAGAAAATCAGTGTTTAGTGATAAAACATCGATCGATCGATATTTTTGTTAAAAATATTGATAATTATTGCAGATAGTTTTTTGTAATTTCTTAACCTGAAACTGTTGAGACCACCAATCCTTCTCCCCTCTCACTCCTGCAAACACTCGACTATATTTATAATGCACATTTATATTATTGCTTGCGGCTACACTGTAACACATCTCCGCTGTTCACTCGTTCATCTCCGTATATCATCGTTTATATCACTCAAACTGTACTCACTCTCATCATACATGATTGATGTTAAATACACACGCTTCTGGAATGTTACTTTGTGTAATCCTTTATTTCACATTACGAAACTTATTCTTCCTCGATTCACAACCTCCATAGAAACTAGGAATGAAATATCGACATATTGATAACTATCGATATAAATATCAAACAAACTAGGTTTTCTAGCAAAGCATTGTTGCGATAGTTTTTTTTTTTTTTTGTCTTCCTACGAAATAAACATTATTTCGTTGCTAAAGGTTGGCTGCAGTATTGGTATATTTTAAAATGGCAGTAGTGAGTAGAATAAAAGCTTATAAAAAGCTTATAAAAAGGAATTAAGTTTCTATATAAAATGTTTTATTATTGGAATGAGTTCGAGGTATTTTCCTAAGTATGAGCTTAAATTTCTGTATACTCACCCCTCTTTCTTCCCCTGCAAAGAACCAAAATGTATGACTGTTTTCAGTTCTTTTTATTTTTCTCGAAGCCGAGTAAGGAAAGGAAGAGAGAACAGTTGAGTAGTAAAATATTTTTAGTACAGTTTTCTACCAAAAAGCTTTTTAGCAAAACTGAGTTCAGTGTTTCAGTTGAAGTGCTATGGGCCTGCAAAAAATTACGAAATAGAGATTGTTAATCAAAACAAAAATATAAAATATCTGATAATACAAGAAGGCTACTGTGTAACAGAGCACACCTAACTTTTGTGGGCCTGTAAAACCTTAACGATGATACCAAAGTAAATTTTTGTAGAAATTTTCCTAACAAAATTTTATAATAAATTTTTTTTTACCGAATTGTTCTCCACGTAACTCGGCAAGGTTTCGAGCAAACTGAAAAAACCTAAACACAGTCACACATTTTGCGCCTTCCCTCCAAGTGAGAGAAAGAGGCGGGGTTGGGCTTGGGAAATTTTACCATATGCGTGAGGGACATCCCCAACACGTTCCAGTAATAAAACAATTTATAGAAAGTAATCCGTTTTTAGATCGATAAATCTCCGAGCTTTCTGTACGGAGAAATATACAAATAGATGTATTGCGCATTGCAGAATTCCACGTACGAAGGCGCAGAACGAATTTATTGGTTGCGTCAATGGGCTCGTTGATGCGAATTCCAGCCAAGTTTATTGTATTTCTGATATATCTATGATGTGATTCAATCATATCAGGATACGATAAAATATTCGAAATTTGTGCACCATTTCTAAGCTGCCAAAGGGTAAGAATAAAAAATTTGGCTGCTGATTTGGAAATTTTTCGAATTCGAGTTTCATTTTTATTAAAAAACATAAATTCTGCAGATTTCTAATTGCAAAGTTGAATGATTTTATATTTGAAAAAAAAAAAAATCGTAGCTACGCTCACCTCATGCTGTGAGGGGGACGAAACTCCCCTAAAACGTTCAAAAATTACATTAGCCTGACTATATAATAAACACACGTTCTCTATACTAAATAACTTTAATTGGATATTTGAAAGGCTTGAAGGCTTCCTTACGAACAAACGCATATTGTAGCACTTTTAGTGACTACAAAAAAATTCAAAATCCTTGTTACTGTTGTAACTTAGCTTGATAACGAGTTGTAAGATAATATGTTTGAAAATTGTATGTAGATAAAACTGTATCTAATAAAAAAAACCGGCAGTGACAATGGAAAAAAACAGTGTTTTTACTCGAATTATACGTTGAGCCACTTTTAGTTGCCGAAATTGTACCAAAAATTTTGGAGGTACTGACGAAAATCCACAATTTTTCCAATTTTTTTACTAAAAATTACATGTTTGAACGGCATTTATCTGAAATTTCCAGTTAAACTTACGAAAAAAACAACTTAAATGTCGGACGATCTTACGAATTAAGGAAAATTGTACTATTCTCTTTCTCATCACTGCGATAGCATTAAACGGCATCTATTCGATCAGGCTTCAACAAAAATTTCTGAAATTTTGGTAGATTTTCATACACTTATACTACAATTTAGATTATGACGGTATGAGAAAATATAGTAATCCTTAAGTTGCTCAAAAACGTCTCGCGCCAGCCTTGCCAAAATATTATTGGTTTATTTGTCATGGTCTTATATCTTCAATAATCGACCTTTTTTTTTTTTTTTATGTGTAAACATCTTAGAACTTGGTCTAAGGTAGAGATTAAACGAGAATTACGATTGCCTGTTTCGTGTAATTGTAACTCTTATAATCATAACTCTCATTTGTGTGTGTTACATAATGTGTAGGTGTGTAGTTATGGGCAATCAGTATTTCACGAGTAGAGCTCATACTCAACGTCAAATTTTTTTTTTTTGTGCGTAATATTGAATGTTTACTTCTACTATCAAAGGTACATGTAAAGATACCAAAATTTAACAATTATCCCACAAAAAAACTCCATAAAAAAATGCGGCAGGTGTGGGGGTTTGAATACGGCGCATCCAGTCACTAGCTTTGCCTTATACTATTATGTTACACTGCGAGCAATTTCACAAATTTTCAGTTATTAACACACTTTAACACACAGTTGTAAGAAACATATAGTATAATATCTATAATATTATAATGTTATTTTGGTAAAGCTGACACCAGACACTTGTAGGTGCTCGGCTTTACAGTTGAAAGGTTTTGAGTTCGAGATGGGTCACTGTTAACATTCCTGACCAAAAATGGCGGTTTACCTTTTCGATACAGTTCCATCGGTGCTCCAATGTGTGATTGAAAAATTTGTTGCTTGGTAGACTAACATCAAAATATATCCTCCAGCCACTGTAGCTTGTATATTCAAAACAAAAATTAGATTAACTGAAAAAGTGGTTTTGAAGAAACAACAAAATGGATCGGGCTGAAAATGTCACGAAAGATTATCTTTACATAAGTGCAATTCTTATAGAAGCTTAGTGTCTATTATTCCAGTAATTTCCGAGAAAACTGGAAAAGAAAATTACTGGAAAAATTTTGTATTCAATGTTTTGAAAAAACTACAAAAGGGATAGGGCTGAAATTTTTATGAAAGGTATTCCTTACATGGAAAAAGGTCTGATAGGATTTTGATGTTTATTGGTTCAGCAGTTTCTGAGAAAACTAGAAAAGAAAAATTTGCTGGAGTGAATTTTCTGTTTACAGTTCAAAGAAATATACTTATCGGATGAGGCTGAAATTTAAGAAAAAGACAATCATCATACAGGAACAAGTCTGAAAGAAGTTTAGTGCCTATTGGTTTGGCAGTTTTAGATAAAACTGGGAAAACAAAAACTTCCTGGAAAAATGGTTTTTCCAGGATTTTGAGAAAACTACGAAAAGGATGAAGTTAAAATTTTCAAAATACATTTTTATTATGTATTTACAAGTTTCATAGGAGTGTAGTTTCTGAGAAAAATGTAAAAAAAAAAATTTCTTGAAAAAAGCAAATCGCCGGTGTTGCGTGAAGTATCTTTTCCGTATTTACGGCGCCAGGGATCATTTCATTCTACTTATTTTATTAAAAACTGTAACAATTAAATTTCGAAAGATCTATTAGGCTGTTAGATATCGATAACTATCGATAGTTTTTTGCAATTTTTTCAGATATTTAGAAGTCAGTATTGTTTGTTGAGTAATATTGTAAATGTACCTAAATTGGTAAACGAGATTTTATAGTGAATTATTGGTGCGTTGGAATTTTTTTTTTTTTGCTATAAATTTGATGTCGGTTACGTTCTTTTTGGTCTGATTTATTATATATCGTTTACTTATTGCGAAAAAAAATTAAAAAAAAAACAGAAGTAGTCATACATCTGTGCCCCCCATCCCGTCAAAGCACAGGATATTACGGAGGAGCATTTTAATAGCTCATTCAAGAGTCCACCTTAATTATATTTCAGGAATACAACTTTTTTGTATTAACTTATAATTTCTTTTTAAACTTTTATATTACTTCCAAAGATATTAAAAAAATGAAATAAAAGCTTTGAAAATCGATGTACACTATACATCTATTTAATAACGCCTATTTGAAGTCATTTACTAGTCCTTTTTCCAAATTGACTCAGAATCGTGTCCACTATGTTTTTGTTTTTTTTTGCAATGTAGACTAAATTTGTAACCAACTTCAAAAAGCAGGATGAATTTATCAATTCGATCCGTATAGGTATATGTTTTTGTTTTTTTTTTTTTATGTTTGATCCAGCATAATTTCTCAACCTGGCCATCGATTTTTATAAACTTATGTTTCCGTGGTGGTCCCATTAACTTTTTTTTAGAATCGATGAAATAGTTTGTGAGTTATCTTTAAATAAACAACTGTTAGTTTCAAAGTAATATTGCCGCTAGCGCTAAAAATGTGAAATCATTGAAAAAAGTTTTTCATAAAAAAATCTAACCTCGAACAACAAAATACGATTACAAATGTTCTAAATAGAGAAAACTAACTCTTTTGAAATTTCTTCAGTAAAATCTACTGCATGGAATTAAAATAAGTCTAAAAAGCATTATGGTAAGAATTATTAATTTTTGTTTTTTAAAACAGAACCAACTTCAAAAAAACAATAAAATTTACACGATCTGCACTTCTTGCACTATCGAGGATACATTGGAAATGATTTTTGTATTTAATTTTCGTTTTGTTAAACAAACATTATCCATACTTGAAAGCATTTTGTAACTATGATTTTTTCGTGAACTTTATTTACTTTTTGTTAGGCCTTCTATCCTATGTGATGAGGGCTTAAAAATGGATTACCCAGTTTTTCTATTTTGTAGGTACCTAGTAGCCTGTTTCAAAAATCTCTTGGATTTGGCGTGTTTGATTTAGAATATTTGTATGGATACCTATAGAATTTTTTTGTGGGGTTTCTGACATTTTTATCACTTTCTATTGCAAACTTAGTTTTTTTCACTTTTTATTGCTAACTACGTTTTCACTTTTTGTTGCAAACTTTGTTTTTTTCATTTTTTGTTGCTTATGGCGTGATCTTTTTACCATGTACCTCAGGTTGAACATTTTCTATGTTAAAAAATGTGCTAAAACAAGAAAATTAATCCTTTTAAAATTTTTCCAGCAAAATGTAGGTCTAGAGACTAAAATTATTGAAGTCGGTGCTAATTAAAAAATATATTGTCCTAAAATTTGATGGAAATGACGTGTGGGGACATCACTCGTATGAGGTAATAGGGGCTCGCACCCCTCAACGACAGTTTCCGCCCAAAGGCTGGCAGTAATCGTCTCTATGACGTTAAAACATAAACACACTCGTGCGTTTGTATGTTCGTACCTGTACATACATACAGGTAAGATACATTGCACGGGCTGTGATCAATTACCTGATAACAATCTCGGTGATGTCACAGCACGGTACCAAACGCGCTACGTTGTTTCTTATCACCTCAACGGAGGCAAGAAACAACGTAACGTATGACATAATTACGTAAATATACGTATGTATATGTGTCTGTGTGCGTGTGCCAAATCCCCTATATAAACTCACAAAACAGGCTGCAAAATCGCCAGTATTTGCCGAGGATTTGGCTCTCCCGTACTTTACAGTACAAAGTAGCAGAATACGCAAACTCTGTTGAAGAGCTTCTTGTGCAAATATCTCTCATAACAAGGTTTTCCACATGACGTATAAAGCCTGCATGGTGAAAATAAAAAAAATCACCGACTTCAATTAATTTCAGTCCCTAGACCTACATTTAGCTGGAGAAATTTTAAAATGATTATTTTTCTCGTTTTAAATTTTTTATTATTTTTTTGAAGTCCATTCTATATTTTGAAAAACGTTATAAGCTTCGTACTATAAGTTCATGCTTTTTCATTTCATTTTAATTCCAGCAGATTTTTTAAATGGATAATCGACTAGAAATTTATGGTTGAAATTCATTGTTAATGTATTGGAGAAAAAAGTGCATTTAAATAAAGAAAGTTCATTTGTTTCCATGTTTTCAATTTTTAGTCAGAATTTCTGAGACCTTTTTTTCCTGAAATAAAAATAATGTATTTTTCAACCAAACTGTAAAATTCAGTTTTATCCTGACATAAAAAAAAAAAAAATTACTAATGATTTTTAGCAAATTTTTTAATATTACGATTTTATTATTAACAATTTATTTTTTCGAACGTAGTATCTTCCACAACATAGTACGCATAACTAGGCAGAAGATGATTAAAATTCGTAATCATTCCGTCGAAAATGCCGTCCATAAAGTTTATCTCAGTAATTTAGTAGAAATAAAAAATATTTACTACTTATTCAAAATTTCTCACTTTAATAAAGAATGAATGTGAGTGGTCCATATATTGATAGTATCTGTTTGAAATTGAAAATTTAAATTTCGGCTGGTTCTCCCTCAAGTCTCCAGGTACTTATGGTACCTAATTTCCCACAGAATGTACACTTTTTTTTTAATTACTGAAATAAAATCGAAAGTAGCGGTGCCTTCTGTCATTTACCTGCTCCAACTTGTTCCTTTTCGTACCAACGGGTAATTGCGACATTGAGGAAAGGTTGTATTTTTATTTTTTTCGTTAACCTCTTCATATTCTAATTAAATTTTACGAAATGTCAATGCGAAGGTGGAAGATTAAACGAATAATAAGGCTCATAAAAATTCTATAAAATTTTTTTCGCGTTACAAACGCGGGCACGTAAGTACTTGAAAATTGTAGAATTTTTATTACTTCGGCCTTGGTAAAAATAGAACAAATTAAAAAAATAAAAAACAATTTTTTGTTCTTTACAATCGTACGTCACACGTGAACGAATTCGAATCTATAAAAATTGAAGGAAGAAAGAAAATTAACAATCAGCCCTTGGTTTTGCGCCTAAAAAAAGAAAGAAAGAAAGAAAGAAAGAAATTAATGGAAAACGCTGCAACCACTCCATCACGAAGTGTAGATTTTCAAAAACCAACCAATTACAACCAAAATTGGCTGCAAGTCTGTGTGGATCATAATGACTGCGCTAAATTTTGTAGATGCTGATTGAAGACGATCACCCATTTTAGAGTCCAAAATCATAATTTTGTCGGACATATCGGAAGTATCGACCAGTTGATGCTCGCCATAGTTAATTGCTAAGATTTTAGAATAGATTATAGTAAATGTTGGTACCGAATTTTACAGCCATTAGACAAAAATTAGGCATTTTAGAGCTATAAAGTCTCCAAAATGGGAACAAAAAAATGACTGTAGCGGAAGCACCGTCCGGTCGATTTGCACCGAAATCAAGAAGTGTGGTTTTTGGCTCAGCACTAATATCGGTATACCGCATTTCCTTACTATCGGAACCAAACTGCGACCTATACCTCGGTAAAGAGGAAGTAAAATACATACATTTACAAGGTGTTCACATTGTAAACGCACCATAGAGAAATATACACAAATTTGCTTTTTGCCAAATAATCTACATATAATTATGTATATTATGAAACATTTATTAAGCCGACTGAAATTTTGTTGTAGGTATATCCGCACCTGATCTTATCATATATCATAGGTTTATTATTTTTCACTTTATTAATTACCGGACTACTATGTTCTTAGACTGCAGCTAACGCCTAGTTCCGTACTTCTCTTACAACTTTATAGCCTGGCTCTATATTCTTCACTATATCCTATGACTAATAATTTTACATGCTATATTATAATGAATACACACGGAAATTGACTGAACGTAATTACCTGAGACTATAGGCTACCCATAGTTACGGGCATATGAACGTTTTCTTAAGGTAATTAATACAATTTTTTTCTTTACCAAATGAATTTATTGGATACTGTCATGGTGGTGAAGTTGAACCGTTAGACTTAGGTAGATACCTTCTGCGTTTAAAGAGACGGTAACAAATATAACGCCAATACGTCTATCTTTTGGGAGACGATCATCATAAGATTAAGCATACAACACATTTAAAGACTGTAACTGTCTGGCTCCCACTCTATTCGTATTAATGCTACTAAAAATATCGGATTTTTTTTACGTTCTCTCTCTCTCTCTCTCTCTCACTTTAGTTATTTGCATTTCTTTTTCGATTCAACTTGGCTGACCTTCTCACGCTGATGTAACAATTATAATTCATTCGTAAAAAATGTCATAGTCACGAGCGACGACTGGCGAGGCGATAAAAAATTTGACTTTTTTTTTTTTGTTTGTTTGCATAAAGACTGGCTCTTGTGTGCTCGAGTACGAGTGGCCCAAACGATTATAAGTATACGGATTCGCGAATGCATACACGTGTCACTTTTTGCGAATATTTAAACAGGTAAGAAACTGAGACACAAGTGAGAAGGAGATAGAGTACGGGATACAGAGAGAGTGAGAGGGATAACGGTAGGTACTGAAAAACTGACAAAATTACCATAAACGTAAATCTTTGAGATGCAATCAGTACCTAGGTATTTACATGAAAATATATGCACGGAGTGAGAAGCCCTCATTTCCTAGTGTGTACAAAAGCGAAACCATAGGTTACATCTGGTGACATTTCTTGTAGAGATCATAAGTTTTTTTTTTGTTATTTTTAGTTTTTTTTTTGTTTTTTTTTAGTTTTTTTTTTTGTGTTTTTTTGTTTTTTTTTTTTTGAAAGGTTGCTGAGGAAGCAGCTGCAAACCAATGTAGAATCGGAAGATGGCCGAAAAATAAATTTGTACTATGAGTCAAAATAAAAAAAACTCGCAAGGCAGCAATACTTCACTAGGAAAACCAGATTTGCTAATTTTCATCTATGATTCACAAAAAAAAAAAAATCCAAATATTTGAAAGGATTGCAAAATGATATCGATATTTCATTGTTGGTTTCAAGTACAAAAATTACGAAAAACTATCGATAGTTATCGATATATTGAATAAAACACGTTTTGTTGCTAAAAACCAATTTTTCGGGAATTTTTTGTTTTCCAGTATTCTTGAAAACTACCGAACCAGTAGGCAACAAACTGCCAACAGACCTGGTGCTATATATATATATATATATAAGGAACATTTTTTGTTAAAATTTTAGCACATCTCTTCTGTAGTTTCTTAAAAACCGTGAACATAAAATTGTTTCCAGCAATTTTTCTTCTCCAGTTTTGTCATACACTACTTAATTAATAGGCACCAAACTTCTATCAGACTTGCATCCTGATGAGGATAATCTATAGTGAGAATTTCATTCTAATCCCTTTCATCATTTCATCTAAATTCTGAAAAAAAGATTTTGGGGATCATACTGGTATGAGATATATGGGGCTCAGTCCCCAAGATGACAGTCACCACTGCAAAGTTGGCTAATTTTATGTACTGCACATTAAACAAAATAATGCTTGGTTGTTTATAATTACTTGCAAAATCTTGCAAGTAAGTTGCAACATCCTTCAAGAATTCACACTCCAAGTGACATCACAAACCAATTTGGTGTACGCGCCATATTTATTGGTTGTTGCAGCAACTATAAATACGACGCAATTAGTCATCACATACACCCACCTATATGTATTTTCTTCATATGTGTGTCTATGTGTGTGTAAGGATACAGCATTTAAAGCCACAAAAATCTTGGCTAAATTGACAGTGTTTGCTGAGGTCTTGACTTCCCCATATTTTGTGTATGAAGTGATGAACAGGCAAAGTTCAGCCTACCTTCAATAGTGGAATATGCTTTCACGTCAATATTCAAGAACAGCTTTTACTGGAATTTTTAGTTTTCCTGTTTTTTCAGAAACTACTGAATCGATAGGCACCAAACTTCTTTCAGACTTGCACCTATATAATAAGTAATAACTATCACTTGGAAAAATTTCAGCTCTACTAGTTTTGTAGTTTTTTAAAAATTGCAAACACAACATTTTAGGTAATACATACATACATATATACATACATACATACATACATAATTATATACATAATATACCCTCCCACATAAAAAAAACATCAGGTCAAAATGGGAAAATAGTACCAATTGTTTTATTTTATCATGAAACAGATAATTTTCATCATCCTAACTCCTAACCCTTTTGTGAGGTCAATTTTAATACACCGTTTGCATGCAAATTAGGTAAAAAGTTCTTATCCATACAATGAAGCCTTTTTTCTCAATCAATGCTAATCTGAATATAAAACGGTAAAGACATAATTAGCTCCATGGTAAGGAAAGTGGGCTCTACATCTTCCTCATCCTAGTCCCATCCCTACCACAGTGCCATAATCACAGTAAAAACAAACAGTTTTGAAATGCCGAACTTTATTTCATCTAGAGAAGGTCTAGACTCCCAGAAACAACATGAATGTTCTGTTATGTACGTACCACATTTACCCTCCATTTTTTGCCATTATAAAACATTTTCATACGTATTTTTAGACCACTAACAATTTCCCATATGTTATCGCTGCTCTTGCACATACCTTTAGGCACCTGCCACCTTTTACACCTCTGAATTAATCTCACCTGAATATACGGTAAAACAAGAATAATAAAATCTACATTTTACAACCATGTCAAGGTTAACACTTTAGACAAACTATAGTTTTTCCTATATTCTCTTAATAATACAAATATAGGTAAACACAAAAACACAGTACATAAAAAACTTAGTTAAGATTCGATCAGTCGAATATCGAGTACATTCCTTATGGAATCTATTGTAGTCCAAGATGCAGAATTACATATATTACAAATATCCACTGGTGTTCTGTGTATTCCAGCAACTTGATATTCTCTCCAATGCCAAAATTTGTGAAAACCTTTCTATTAAATTAAGAGTTTTGACAGCCTCCTTTACTCCCCTATGGAAAGCTTCTACTTTGCTTGCCAAAATCCCTAAATATGAATCAACGAGCTAAATCAATTTTCAGTGGAAAACATTTACAATCTGGCTGCTCTTGAAGTAACATCTCTTTAGTTAAACTTATAATTTTGCTGTCTCAAGTTAACTTAGTCTCTGGTTCAGGACTTATATAATTTTTCTCACCATGAAGAAAGTCAATTTTAATATCTTATTCTTTTATTTTTGCCTATTATAATTCATTTAGAGTTTAAAGTCGAATATTTTCTCGTTTAAATTGTGAATTTTAATATAATTAAAATTCCTCATTTTGAGACAAATAAAATTTCATTTCATTTGCCATCAAAATCATCTCTGTTTGAGTCTCCTCAAAACAGAACAAACCTCATTGCTTTTGCCCCATAACAGCTTGTATGTAATAACAAGTAAGTTGCTTGTGTTGATTATAGAGGGTCAGAGGGTCTGCTTCCATCTCATGGATACATTTTACTCTCTCTAGTTAACCTATTCCCTGGTTTGAGAACCACTGTTAAATTATTATTGTTTTCAAATGGTCACCCAATAAGTAATGCTGCTATAAAAAACTTGTTAAGTAGACTTAAGCGATTTTCTTTAATAGATTTTTTGTGCACCCTACAAATTTTGACTTATCATCAGAATTCTTTTGATATTACAATTAGTCTGCGTTGCATAGTGCAGTCTTTTCAATACTACAGATTAAATACGATGATGTTTGGAGGGATGAAAAAAAATTCCTCCAGATAAATCAGAGATAACTCAACTTTTACATGGAGAAGTGTGGATCCAAGAATGCCGGAAAGACAAACAAACTGAGGATAACAAAACCTCCATTCCCCTTAGACCCATGTAATCTCAATACACCCATATAAGTAATTAGTGTAAAATTAAAATACGTGAGTCACTTATTGAATCATGTTTCGGTAATAGGGTGGCTGTAACTTTACAATTACAATACAGCATCGATTCCCCTGTCCTCGTGTGAAATACTTTTTGTTGTGGCAGAGACACTACTGTTGGGGCACTTATATAATAATGTGTGTTTAACACCCATAGAACTACAAAATATACGTCATCACACACCTATCTTGCTTACTAAGTACAACAACAACAACTGACGGCAACCTTCTCAGCTCAGTCGCTTATCTACCTACATTGCTTTAACGAATGTCCTGTTCGCCCCCCAGGTACGCAGGAGATCGTGGATGTGCCCACGATACTTTTCACCATACTTTTCATCTTGAGATCTGCGAGTGACTGGTCTTATATTTGGGACTTTATTTTCCCCCTTCCAGCTAGGTATATGTTGGTGTTTTCAGATACCTTGGCTTATCGCTAGCCATATCTAATTTCTTAAGAGCGAAAATTGACGAATCGTTGGAATGAAGGAGAAAAATTTTTTTATCCATCCACTTTGTCTGGCTCTCTTTTATAACTCGCTGCTAATTAGACGCCCTCACAACACTTTTATCTGTCGTGTCTGTCACGAACTTCGTTTTATACGACGTATATATCCAGGCACTGTATACGTATAGGCACATTTTTTTTTCTCCCCTATTTCACTTATTTGTGTGTGCGCGCGGAATTTATTGTCGATTTCTATTGGTACGGAGAACACCTATAGGCTACAGCCTATACGGTTACAGATTAAGTATCATTAAATGATTCGTATCATTCAATTTGTACGTGATAAGATGATCGGAGACAAAATTTTCCCACAGTAGACGTTTAACGTGCGTGCCTAATCGGCTCACGTGTCTGGCCATATGTCAAGGCAAGCCCGCAGATCTAGCAGATCGTTTTTTGGCTATCGTCTCCCATCACGTAATTTTAATACATTTTTTTTATTTTTTATTTTATTTTTTATTTATTAACTACGCCGCCGCCATCGTTGACGTCGACCACCGAATACAAGAAGCGTATGGAGAAAAAAAAGAAGAAGAAGAAGAAGAAGAAGAAAAAAGTAATCAAAGTGTGCCTTAACACGTACTCACTCATGACGGTATTTCGTCACAATCGTTAAAAGGATTTATCAAGAGAAGCGTAACCACTATATGGGATACCACAGTCTTAACTACCTATGCACCGTATAAGTGTCTAAGTCGTGCATACTCGAGAAAAAGAATAAGAAGCAGCTAAGAAAAAAAAAAAAGAAAAAAAAAGAACTGTCAACGTTAACGCTTGATTGGTGTCGACTACTGAGTGTAGTTAGTCCTGATAAATTATTGCAGATCCGTTTTGAAGCAGTTTAAAGCTGGCTACTGTTTCTCAGAATGGCTCCAAGTCTCTACATGTATGAACAGACACCTTTTTTAGTCGCACCTCCGCCCTTCCTCAAATCAAATAATAAAATCTATAATTATTTTCTACCTCCTAAAAATGTTTCTAACAAATGATTTGTCATTTTTATAGGCTATTCTGTGATTTTAGAACATCCTAAATGGTGTAAACTATAGCTTGAATGTCGAAAGGCCATCTGATTGGATATGATAAACAAAGTTGAAACTAAGGCCAAGACCTTCGTAGTTTTGGTCTTGCATCAGTACCGTTCTCTCTTAGTTACTCTTGGTCTTGGTCTTTCATTCATACTCTTATCTTTTACTCTTCACCTTGGTCTTGGTCTTAGTTTTGGTCTTAGTCTTGGATTTAGTCTTAGTCTTGATTTTAGTTTTGATCTTAGAGTCTTGATCTTGGTCTTGGTTTTGGTCGTTAACAGTATTATTGATGGCTAAATTAGACTTGCCATTCATCCTCCAAAAATATTTAAGAATCTTCTCAACATCAATAGGCTGCCTGTAAATGTTTTAATTGAGAGAAAAAAATATTGAGCCTTAAATATTCCAAAAATTATTCAAGTACATGGTATAGTCAGTTAACTAACAATATTATAATAGTTTATTCACATTTTTTCTTTCAAATTTTGCCTTTGATCTTACTCGTCTTCAGTCGAGTTTGGGTTTTTCATTTGTACAATTGAATCTTGATCTTATCTCAGTTTCAAATCGGTATGTAGCTAGCTATATTCTTAGTCATCACTATTCGTGGACACTTTTTAAGAGAACATTTGTAGCATACCTAAACCCTGTTATGGGGTCCTGCTCTGTAAGACTTATTTCGTACAATGCCTCATGTCCATTACTGAGAAGAATATGTCCAGTTTTATATGGTTTGGTGGAGCCATAATTAACTATCACAGATACTGATCTAGCAGAATAACGTTGAATTAAGATTAACACAATGAAAATTATATCAGTTCACTGGAAGGAAGACACTGTCAACCAAATTACCAAGAAAAACTGTCAGCTTAATTTTAGGTACAGTTAAAAAAATAGCAACGTCTCCCACTTAATACTGGTTTTTCCAATCTCAGTTAGTTTAACTGGCCAATTGAACTAAGAGTTAGATAGGATTTTAGAGCTGACTGTTAAATTTCTTAACTGGTGATTGAAATTTGAAAAACCAACCCTTAGAAATATATTTTTTGCTGAGTAATCAGTATTATCTAATTCTCAAAGACCCAATCACAAGTTTGTTCAGGTAACTATGTGTAGTGGCAGAGACACTACATTTGTTGGCACTTATAAATAATGTGTGTTTAACGTCCTAAGGACAAGAAAATATACGTCATCACACACCTAACTCACTCACTAGATCTGTAACAATTACGGCGACTCCTTGGCTCAGTCACTCACCTACCTAAATTTCTTCAGTAGGTGAGTTCCCTTTATGCCTGCCAGGTGCACAGGAGATTGTGGGTGTTCCTGCTCACAATACTATGTACTTCAAATCATTACGGAATAGTTATGAAATACAGTGAAATATAGTTTTTCTTCATAGGGACAAGTGTGCAGTAAAGGTGGGGGTATGATAAGGGGTTGATGGATAGCATTGCTTCATGAGAACGGATCTCAGCTTTGAAGGGAGAGGGGATGATTAGGGGTTATGGAAGGCTGTTTGATAGGTAGCAAATAGATATAGGGTTTACTAATTGTGTGAATAATATGATAATTATGAGCTATATTTCACATTATAATGCTATTGAATGTAGGTATTTGCTGAAAAATGGTTATTTTCAAGACTCTCTTTAGAGGAAGGATGGTGTTAGACAAAAAATACATAACACAGTTTTTGTAGAAAATGTTATGGGGCAGAAACAATGGAGGTTGTTCTGTTGTGAGGAGATTCAAACAAAAACAACTTTGACGGTAAATGAAACTAAGTTTTATTTGTCTCAAAATGAGGAATTAAGATAAAATAAAATAATAAGATATCAAAATTGACTTTCTTCACTAGGAGAAAAATGATACAGGTCTTGTGCCAGAGACTAAGTTAACTTGAGACAGCCAAATTATTGCGTGTAACTAAAGAGATGTTACTTTAAGAGCAGCCAGATTGTAAGTGATTTTCCTCTGAAAATTGATTTGGCTCGTTGATTCATATTTAGGGGTTTTGGCAGGTGAAGTGTGCAAACTTCCCATAGGGGAGTAAGGGATACTGTCAAAACCATTAATTAAATAGAATGACTTCCACAAATTTTAGTATTTTGGGGGCAAATATCGAGTAGCTGGAATACACAGGGCAACAGTGCATATTTGTAATACATGTACTTTTGCATCTAGGATTACAATGGATTCCATAAGGAATGTACTCGATATTCAACTGATTGAATCTTAACTAAATTTTTTATGTACTGTTTTTCTGTGTTTACCTATATTTGTATTATTAAGAGAATATAAGAAGAACATGGAAAAACAGTAGGTCTTCTTGTTAGTTCAGTAGTCAAAAGTGTTTGTCTGAAGTGTCAACCTTGACATGGTTGTAAAATGTAGATTTTGTTGCTCTTGTTTTGCCGTATATTCATGTGAGATCGATTTAAAGGTGTAAAAGGTGGCAGGTGCCTATAAGTATGTAGGAGAGTAATGAGAATGTGTGGGAAATGGTTAGTGGTCTAAAAATACATACGAAGACATTTTGTAATTGGCAAAAAAATGGAGGGTAAATGTGGTATTTAGAAATTTTATGTTAAATAATTTTTTATCAAGCTTTTTTTATCACAAAATTGAAATTTGTAGAGGAAAACAGTAAACGAAATTTAGGGGGTTAAAAAAACCCCTCTACAAAATTTTAAGAGTTCTAAAGGGTGTAATTTTTAATATTTTACTCTAAGGGACCCATCCAACAACCGTAGGTATACAAGTAAAGTATGTATTGTTTTTTTCCTTCATTTTGATTCTCATTTGACTGGACTGTTACGAAAATACAGATTTTCAAGACTCATCAAACCCTACAACTGATATAGCACCACTGAGATAACAATGGAATTGCAGAATCAGTTCGAAGATCGGCATGAATTTACATTTTTGATAGATATTACGTACTCGTACTTACTTACGCACCAGTCTTATTTTCTTGAGCTAAATCAAAAATTAATGACAAACACGAAAAAAATAAAAAAAGCGAAAACAACCTCGAAAAACATTCCATAAGAACCTTCTCTTTGATGGATTAAGTATACTTACCTATAGCTATCAAGTTTACAGCTGTCACTATTTTTTCACAACTTGAAAAATGATCCATTAAGTTACCGATCTACCTTTTTCAATAAGGTAATAAAACTGCGGTTCACTTTATTTTTTATTTTTTCCAAAAAAAAAAAATTTATGAGCTGAAAGAAACCAAATATCAAATGTTCGATGTGAGTCAGTCGTAATTAAAATTGACATTTACAGAGTTGTTAATTCGTTTTATCTCAATCTAAATCTGAAATTCTATCATTTCAAAGATAATCTTCCTAATTGAAAATTCAGATCATAGTATAGATCGGTGTACAACATCAATAAATTATTTTCTGCGAAAGTAGTATAAGAGATAATAATTTCGAATCTATATCATTAAGAATACAAAAAAAATGTATAATCGGCAATTAGAATATCGGTGGATGTAGAAGATAAGCAAAAAAAAAAAAAAAAAAAACAAGAAGTCGAATATATAATTACGATACAATTAAAACGAAAAAGAAAAGTGCTGTCATAAGTTATCTTGGCTGGTAACCTAGCCTGTAAGAAAGAATATAGAAAAAAAAATAAAAAAAATATTGAATATCAGAAATATTATCTTGAAAAATTTTTTTTTCTCCAAATCTCTCTTCTTTCACTGGTATGCGCCATTTGAAATTTAATTCACCGTCGAATAAATGTCTTAAACGTCGAATTAAAATGGTTTAGTATACAAGGTGTTCAACTTGAACCCTTATTTATTTTTTTTAAACATTTATTTTCAAATAATAAGGGTAATTAACATAGTTATCAGTAATATACGGTAGCTGGCACGTTTTATAAGTTATTTGTCTGAAAATTCGATCAGACTTTCAGCAATCAAATTGAGACAGTGAAACTTTTTGTAAAAGCTTCGAATTTTCTAATAAAAAATTGAAACGAATTGTATAAATCGTTTCCTTCATAAGATGCTGGAGGGTATGTCAAAATTCATGCGTAAACTCCCTTAACAAAAGTTAAAATTAAAACTCTAGCGAAGCACGCCACGATAGAAAATGTAATTTTTATTTTCGGTACAAAAAAAAAAAATAGTAAATAAACAAATAAAATATAAATACAATGAAAAAAATAAATAAAAAGTAATTGGTGGAATTCTGAGTAAAAATTACGTTTAAAATAAAGTATCTTCGCAGTTCATAGAGAATTGTATTGTGAATATATAAAATACGTATAGGTACAGGTTATGAAAAAATGGTTGCTTAGTAAATAAAATAACAGCAGGGGTGTTTTCGGCACAGTTTCTTTGGTTTATCTGCAATATTTATCTTCTGTTCTTGGCAATAATTTAAGATTTTTTAAATTAATTTTCACGCATGAACCGTCAATCCGATTAAAACAAAATTTTCCAAAATATTCATAAATATAGGGAAAATTTCAGACAACCATAAGGTTCGTACGGCACGTTGGCGCGGGTAAAGGGTACAGTGATGACTATGATGAGCAAGGTTAAGACCAGAGCCAAAATCTTGGTCCCTGTGCTCGCATAATTAGTCCAATTTTTCGTCTTCCACAGCCTATCTTGGTCTGGGTGTTGGTCTTAATTTCGATTTTGTTTACAGGATTTCGTTATTATTAATGGCCCAACCAATTGTGACGTTGGAAAACGTCATCAAAAACCACAAGAAAAAAACCAATAGAAAAACCAAAAGAAAATACAGCTACCTGCATAGCTCAAGTGAAGGAAAAGACGAAAATAGGAGGGAAGGATGGAAACACCTCTACCAACACAACACCGAAGAACGGCAAACCCAACCACCCCACTCCCACCATATGCCTCAGGGTTTAGGCTAATATTTTTGATTTAAGATTCCCAAGCAAGCAACAAATAACACGGGTAAATAGGTGATTAAATTTTGTATTACCTACTGATATTTGTCTACATGTGATACAGCGGCCTTGAAGTGATGTGACTCTCCAATGTGGCAGTTTGACACCAATCCCAAGTTGATCCGATGAAGGAAGCCCTGCTGACTGCAATAAAACGGCTTAAATTTTAGGATGTGGAAATATTCAACTCACACTGCAATTTGAAGCTCCTGCTTATTTGGCTCCGCCTAGTGGGTCATTGTGGATTATAGCAAACATAATTTTACCCTATGGAACTGAATTCAGTTCGAATTTTTAAAGAAAAATCAACACTTTTGATCGTTAATTTCAGATCTGATCATGTGAAAACACTAACTTCAACTATACAAAAACTTTAGGGAATCAATACCAACAATTGAATTAATAGGCGATGTATATAAATGGCGTCACAAAGTATGCACTTTGAGAGAAAAGACAGTTTTACACATACAATTCAGTATTTTGATTTTGATTTCTTTAAACATCGCGATTAATTACGATGTGAACGAATAAGATGGGGTGAGAAATTACAAGACACTGAAAGAGTGAATTCAGGATAAAAACCACCACACAGCACGATTCGAATATCAAACAACTAACTAGCCTAACAAAAGTAGGCAACTGAAAAATGGCGCGGATTATTATCGATACACCACCAGATCAAATCACATCGCTTCTCATATCGGATAATCAATTACAGTCAGAAACCTGTGAAAAATTAAGAAGACAATTGGCCGCTGAAAGATACAAAGCATAGGAAGTTAGGCTAAGCAGCAAATCATATTAAGGCAGTGAATTCAAAATGGTTGAGCACAGTTAACAAAATTAAGTGAATTTATATTACGAAAATGGTGGAGCAACAAGCATAAACAGACAAAGCAAAAGCCAATGGATAACCACAGCATTAAACCAAATAGAGGTGACCTATGAGAGGTGACCTATGAGAGATGACGAGTATGAAAGATAGTCAACAAATAAAAATAGAAAATTTAAAATTACAGGTCAGGCATCTCACAATCTTACCATTCATTCTATGCACAAGAATCATAACTCATCGCACATGGTAATAAAATTATCAGATAAGGGGGATGGATGAAAATTGATTGCTATAAATATTTCAATAATTATTCAGTCACCTTTCTGTACTCTGTTCACACTAAGAAGTGTGTGATTTCATAAACCATATTCACACATATCTGCTTGAAATACGATGTTTGTTTACTCCACAAAATGATGCTTTTTGTTGTATGGGAATGTGCATCGATACCTTTTCCTCTCTTCTTAACCAACCACAACATCTGTTGTGACACTGACATTACGCACTTCTTGGTGTGAATAGAGTATAAGTAGCTTGATAGGATTGCAAACATTTGACGTAGGACTCGGGCATTTTCTGAAGTTTTCCTTTTGGTGTTGGTCTTACATCATCAAGTCTTTGAAAGTTTTTGCAAAGAACTCTACCAAAGTCCTCATAAGTTATGGAAGTTTTTCTGGTGTGGATCCTCGAAACCCTTTCTAGACCCTTTATCATGGAACAGAGATGGTAAATATCGAAAAATTTCGATGTCGATATCGATAATTTCGATAGTGTCCCATCTTCATCATTTTCGCTTAAAAAACACAAAAAAGAAAACTAAAAACAAGTCATTTTGTATGTTTTAGAAGCAGAAAAAAAAAAAAAAAAAGCTAAAGGGTTGGCAGATTAGGTTAAATTATCATGTAAACTATCAAAATAAAAAATTCGATACCGATAGTTATCGATATCGAAAATTATATCGATAGTATCGATAGTTTTCGATACTGTGCCACCTTTACTGTGGAAGCCTGGTTAATTTTCGCAGATAAGATTCCACGTATGTGTAAAAAACTAACTTGTAACGTGTGGCACTCGAATGATACTCGATGAAATTTCTGCGTCGAGAAACACCCTGTATAAACGAAAACGAGTACAGAACATTTGTCGCATGGAATACGAACCGATATTGGTGAAACGTGGAAGAGGGATTAAAGTCGATATTTTATATCCCAGTCACAGGTCAGTAGTCGTCGGAAGAGAGGACACCATAATGAGAGACACAGTGATAGGAAGAGAGGAAGAGGGGAAAGAAAAATATCCAGAGACAAGTGTGGTCAGATCGCGTGTCGACCGTGGGAGCTAAAACTGGTATTCAGCTATGAAAGCCCAAAAATGGTAAGCATACCGGACGCGACAATCGTTTGGTCAAACATCTATCGGTGTTTAATTCCTCATAGACTTTTTTAGTGGATTTTTTTTTTTTCTAATGATATATATATATATATATATATAAGGAAATATAATAAACCAAAGTAGAAGCATCGCCGACAGACGAAATTGCGGAGACAATTATTTCCAACTGATGTGCTGCTGCTGCTGCTGGTGGTGCTTCGAGGCAGAAAACTTGTTCATATTTTAATTGCAGAAGAGAAAGAGGACGTTTGTATTAGACCTAAACTTTTTCTTTTTTTCTTTTTTTTTTCTTTTTTTTTCTTCCTTTTTCTTCTCTACTTGGTCATATAAATTAAACATATATTATTTTTTATTTCCATTTTTAAAGGCTACTTTAAAAAAAAAAGTATAACGTAGAATATTTAATGAAATAGATATTTCGTTTCAACCGAATGTATAATATGTTTTTACCTTTTCTCTGTTCCGTCTTATTGGTCTGGAGCTTGAAATCGGTGGGTGACATTTAACAGCAACACGTTTACACAACTTTTTGTAAAAAAAAAATACCCCAGTATTTAAGGTATATGCCCAAGTGTCATAAAAATTAGAAAAATAATTATTTTTATACGTTATAAGACGAATAAAAATCTTTTCAACTATACGAGTGCTAGATTCGGATCGTATCCTTTATTCGTGTTGGTACATAGGATGAACAAAAAAAAAGAGAAAAAAACCATTACATTATTATTTATTTTATAGTGGCAAGTAGCCAAATTATGAAGTAATACCAATATAATTTGTCTAAGAAATTAACTTGTGAATTAAATTTGGTGGAAGCTGTTCTACAAACAAGTTTATTCTGTTTTGTGTTTTTTTTATTTTTTTTCCTCAAACGGTGTTTATTACATTAAAATAATGACGAAGAAGAAGAAAATTGGCGAATAAAGGACCGAAAATGTTATAGAATACGAACAGGTCGTTGTGTGAAAATTTCAGTCCAATATGGACAGAAATGTATAGTGGAAATTTTCTCAAAATGGTGAGGAAGTTTCTTTTCCATTACAAATAAGTAAGACGAGTCCACACTTCGTCTGTTTGCCAAATTCCATTTCGCTGTTGGACTCGCCAAATGATCATTACACTGATACACACATGCAGCAAATTTACAGGCATGGCAGGCACAAATATTTTGTTTTCTTTGACTCGGGAAAATTTACCGGCAAAAGTTGGGAACACCGAGCCTGTATTTGGCAATGCTCTTCAAATACACGAGCATACCCAGAAAAGCCTACCACATATTCGGTAGTGATAGGAATAATCAAAAAATATATCGATAATTATCGATGATTTGCGAAATTAGCTACCAACTGGAATGAGAAAGATCGCACGAAAAAAATGACTCAAATCACGAAACCTTTTCAATTTTTAAAGAAGTGATTCGAATCCGGGTCACGTATCATCTGTGAAAAAATAGGATCCATTCAGATCATTTGCATGGATCCAGAGGACGATTTGAAAACAAAAGTTTTTTCATCAGTTTTGAAAAAATAAACAAATAATTCTCAAATACTTTTTTTTTCCACTTTTTTTTTTTTTTTTGGAAAATTTGAAAAAATGGATCCTGAGAAATGGATTGTAACTATAAGAAAAGCCAAAAATGATAATAAAAAGCACACTGGTAAAATAACAACTCACGAATATAATGAAATTTGTATTCTAAATTAACATTACAAGTTTATAATTCGTTTACTACAACTTGAGTAAACCTTAATATCAAAGTACAACTGCTTTCGAATAAAAAGTTATAATAAGTCATATTGAATAAACCTTTCAAATTTCGTAGCTATTGGTTAAAAACTGAAAATTTTATACCCAAAACAAACCCGAAAATTGCCATACCAGAAGTACCGAACGGTCGATCCTCTCAATAAAATCAATAGTTCAGGTTCTTGGCTTAGTATTAATGATCCTTTCAAATTTCGTGACTAATGAATAAAAATTGCAACCTATACCGTAGTAACAAGAAATTGGCTTTTATATATATATAAATTTGAGTTAGTGCCAAAATTTTGCTTCAGTTTTGAAACGAAAAAGGTACTCACCCTCAGTACCAGTAAAAGTGGGCAGGATTCGTGAAAAAAACGGGATTTAAATTCTTTTAAGGGGCTAAAAAGGATTTGTGATTCGTGATTTGAATTACTTTTGAAAAAGCAATATGATTCGTGATTCGAATCCTATTAGGAAACAGAGGATTCGTGATTCGAATCGTTTATTTAAAAACAGAGGAACAACGAATCACAAATCCTATTCCTCTGGTAATGGTTCAAAAAAAAATTCATAAATTTTATCCTTGTAATATTAAACAGTTTTTTCAGAGAACTTTTATTTTTCACTTTCCCGAATAAAATAATTTTTTTATGAAAAAGTATACTGGAATATTTGGAACTTTTTTCTCATATCAAAGTCAAACAAAATTATTTAACGTCTGAGACTGAGGATTGGTGATTCGTAGAAAAATGATTTGTGCGAATCACTTTTAATCTCTTCACTGAATGTATTCGTGATTCGAATCACTTTGCTATAAGACACCAAGATTAATAAGTTGATTTCAAATAGAAAACCTACTTAAAAATCATTCCCAATATATCTTCGACTATACAAGAAAAGCAGTTCGTGTAAATTTTTACCCATTTCTCACTCGTGCCAAAAAGTAGACTACTTTGTTCCTCTTTTTTGTTTCTTTCTTCGTTCGTCTTTTTTTGGGTGGGTATTTAAAAGAACAATGTGTGATACACGTGCAAAGTAGTTGATTGCTACTTATGTGATTTCCCACACACGCCTTCAGCTCGAGCTGCAGTCATCGATTTTTCGACCTCGTGTACGACAAATAACTATTCTATTTTCAGACAGAATATTGCTGAATGTGCTTCAACTGAAAGTACCAGGATGAAGATCCTCATCGTTGGATTACTCTGAAAAAAAAAGAACCAAGAATTTTACATAGGCCTGCGTTAAATGAAATTCTCTAATTTATTGTCATTTATTTATTTTTATTTTTTGTAAATTTTACAAAAAAATTTGGTAAGACTAAATGAAAATAAGTCAAAACACCAAAATAAGTTATTTTTTTCTTAGATTTTATGAAAATGGATAAGAAACGGCTGAAAATCACCAAAGCATACCTAATTACGAATTTCGAGAAAATGTTTGGATTTATGGATATTTTACTTTCGCAGTATTCATCAGTACGGCGAACATCTTTTAGCTTTAATCATTAATATTTATAGTCTCGAATAATTTATGTCTATAATTAATGTTAATTAAAATGAACTGTCTGCGTATATCTCAACATTAACTTGATTACGTGCCCGTTTTTCAGCATAAATTAGGCTAATTTCGAAATACTTACGTCAAGTTTTTTTTTTTTTTTTTTTTTTTTTTTAATATACATAATTTTTATCACATCTGTGTTTATTGAAATTCTGAAAATTATATGGGCTACATATGCTCTTGTCTCGAATAAACGCTTAATAGCCGAAGCTACAATCAAAGTAAGAAAATATGTCACAGAGTTTTTGAATTTTTGCCCAACTTTATCTCCACACCTACGAACGATAATTTTTTAGCGATTCAATCAATTCTCCCTGCAGATAGGTAATTCACATTCGCTGCATCTCTTCATCTTCTTCTAACATTTGATAATTGCTCGCTTATGAACTGCGTTGGAGATTTGGGCGTAAAATTGGGAGTCAAATAATAAAAATTATCCATAATTCCAACAAAATTTAAACTTGTCGAGAAACATAAACGTTGCCTTATACATGTCTATAGTCCTAGATATTAAATTGGAGAATGCCGAGTTTTCTCAATTTCAATTTACTGGAAGGCAAAAAAAAAAGCCTGGAAAAAGTTTAATGAAAAAAAAAAAAAAAAAAAAAAAAGTTAATCAAAACTGTATCCGAAATTGACAACAGACGCAGCTCGTTGCCAAAACTGGCAACTGCTGGCTACTTGCATCTAGTACAGGCTCCAGTTGTGGAATGTATTTAATAGATAAAAATTTCGGTGCCTTGGAATTAGAACAGTCAATGTCTCAACCCCACCAGAACCACTTAATTTAGCATCTTCAGATATGAATAGAATATTTCAGTGGTAAAAAAACCAATGTTGTACATTGGTTGTGAATTTTAGTACCAATGTCTTATATGAATGGAATATTATAAAGACTAAAACGATCAATGTGTACATTGATTGTTACCGACTGCGTCAGAAAGAGGTATTGTGTTTGACATGTCTTCTGGCAATCTAATGAAATTTTGTGCCACTCTGCAGCATTCAACATTCTTGGTTCAAAAAATTGGTATTTTTACGGTGAGTAACACTGGCCAAAGAAATTCGAAAAATTCCCTATAGATAACCCAAAAATTAAATTCAAAATTTGGGAATTTTTTTCATTAAAAAAGTAAGATGACCAATCACAAGTCCCAATTCCGAATAAAACGGAATAACGCACCCTCAATGGATCACCCAAAAGTGTCTAGGGTATGACATTTCTTGTGATTATATAAATATTTCAGATATTCTCCCAGCATTATATTTTCCTTAGTTATGCACATATAAACATTTCAACAGCAAAATTTTCAGTTTTGCCATTTTACTGTTTGATACATCATCAAGTATGTTCTTTGAGGTGCTGAGCTCGAATTTGGTGTTCATTTTTCCATCTGACCCATTTTTTAACCCCCAAAGGGCCATAAAAGGAGTCAATTTTAAGTTTTCACATTTTATTGTGTGATACATCACCAAATATGTTTTTTGAGGTGCTGAGTCCAAATTTGGTGTTCATTTCTCCATTTCACCCATTCTTCAGTCCCCAGTGGCCCCAAAAATGGTGTTAATTTTGAGTTTTCACATTTTAATGTGTGATACATCACCAAATATGTTTTTTGAGGTTCTGAGTCCGAATTTAGTGTTAATTTCTCCATTTGAGCCATTTTTAATCCCCAATGGGTTCCAAAGGGGGTTAATATCGAGTTTTCATATTTTAATGTATGATACATCACCAAATATGTTTTTTGAGATGCTGAGTCCGAATTTGGGGTTATAATTTTTGCATTCAACCCAAACTTTAACTGGCAGTGCCCCCTAAAAGGAGTTTAATTTTGAGTTTCCACATTTTATTTTGTGATACATTATAGCATATGTTTTTTGATATGCCTTTTTGTTAAATCATTATTACTATTTACTTTTCCTTGCGTCTCATTGGAATTTGCTTGTTGACCTACAAATCAATTTGAATTGCTGTAATTGAAAAAAAACAATAGGCTGAAAATCGAATTCATTTTTGTCCAAATATTAAAATATCAACAATTATCTGTCACCTCCAAAGAGTAAATTATTTTTATTGTGAAAAACTGATAAAGACTTTCATTCTGCACTTCATAAAAAATTATTCAAATAATTAAATTTTTGAAAGAAATGAAACTGACTGCATAGAACTAAAATGTTAAAAACAAGTTTTCCAGGTTTTATAATAATAATTTTTTTACAAATTGGAATGACAACTAACACAGTTGCTGGCAGAAATATCTTTTGACATTAATATGTTGGTTCTCACTAATTAAATTGAGCAGTAAATGATATTTAAATGAATGTTGATTTCATAAGTACACTACTGGCAAAAGCAAGGCGCTTCCGCTACAGAAAACAGGGCGTACAAGGCGTAAATCTAGTCGTATGGAGGCGTTTGCATAACAGCGAGGTGTATTTTGGGGCATAAAATAAGGCATATTTACGCCCAACCAATTGTTTGAGGCATAAATGAGGTTTGAAATGAAGCATATTATGTACACCTAGCATATTACTGGAGCTTGTGTACGTAGTGGAAATGCAGTGGAAATGCAGTGGAAATGCAGTGGAAATGAAGGCATACATTTGCCTGTTGCATCAACCGAAGCATTTCTTAAGTGTATTACAAGGCGTATGTCTGCAGGTGTATTATAAGGCCTATATACACTGTGTATTTTGAGGCATATTTTGGGGCGTATATCAGCATGCGTATTATGAGGCGTATGTACGCTGTGTATTCTGAAGTGTATTATGAGGGGTATGCACACTGTGTATTCTGAAACATTCTGGAGTGTATGTCTGTAAGCTTATTACAAGGCTGATATACACCCCATTTTTTGAGGCATATTCTGGAGCTTATGTCTGAAAGCATATTATTAGGCTGATATACACTGCGTTTTTGAGGTGTATTCTAGAATGCATGTCTGTATGCGTATTTCTAGGCTGATATACACTCCATTTTTTGAGACGTATTATCGGATATATTAACCAACCATCACAGAAGGGTATATCTAACCCCCTTTGGGAGTGTCCCTCATTATGATTACTAACTCCTCTTTTCTACATTTGAAAAATACATTTTTGGAACTTTAAAACAGATGATAAAGGTTGCTTTAGCTATAAGCTTCTGTGCCTCATTTTATTGCGAGAATGAAAATGTACAAATTGTTTTTGAAAAAGAACAATATCTTTTCTTCTAATTAGGCTATATACTCGAATTTGGTATCAAAATGTTTGTAATAACAAAGCGCATCGACCTGGTGAAAAATTATATTCATCCGATGGCCTTGAGGGCCAAAAAACAGAAAAAACCCATTTTATATCATTTTTTGCCCCTAACTGGCCTCCTAATTGGGTTATGATAATGAGCAATGCAGCATTAAAATTAGCTTTTATCATGACTGTGAGTTCTAGACACTAGGGTCAGTTCTGATGTGAAACTAAATTATACTAGCTTCATCAGGAGGGTACTGTTTAATGGTTTCCAATACTTTTATGTCATCAATGAGTAATTGTTCAATACCTACAAAATTCAGTGACATAATTACGAGGGATGATTTAAGAGTTGCACCCTATCTCCCTTGTTTTGATCATCCGTTAAGAATAACACAACCCTCCTGTCAAGAATTATAAAGTAGTTTTCTTTCGATTTAGGCTGAAAAATAGGGTAAAGTATGTTTGTGAGAACGTACTGTAGTGGAGCATATGAAGTCATAGTTGAAATTATTGATATTTTTTCATATCGATATGTCAAATATCAATATTTAAGATAAAATATCATGATATAATTATATCGGGTAGATTGTGAGTTAGTTGTGTCAAATATGGTTGGGACCATTAATCCTCTTCCTCTCACACTCCTGTAAACACTCAGCATTACATACATTATAATATCTTTTTCACATTTATGTTCGCCGCTACACTATTGCCTGTTCCGCCGCTCATTCATTCATCTCTGTACAACTTCGTACTCCAAATACTTTAATACTCCATACATTACATATATGATCTTCTTCAATTACATATTTCTGAAATGTAACTTTTTCAACATCTTTAATATTTTGTACAATAATGGTGAACATCCAATCTACAATTTCTATAAATATCTATTTACTACCATTTTCTTGATATTTCTCAGTATCTGCAAAGTATTGAAATTTTCAGGTCCATTTCTTCGGCCCCCCCATTTCAAATTTTGACCTGAAAATTTTTGGCCAAATTGTGCTCAGTTTGTGCTAATGTGTGCCATCAATTTTAGAATTTGTGCTCACCCCCTTCCTTAGATATAAACAAAAGAGTCTGGGTGGGGCTGGAGAAATGCTAGCCCCACCCATTTCGAATTTTGACTCTAAACTTTGTATGCTAATTGTGCTTCATTTGTGCTAATTTGTGCCGTTAATTTTAGAATTTGTGCTCATTTATTTTCAAATATAGGGGCCTCAGAAATTTATGTGTCAGCCCCCCCATTTGGAATTTTGAGTTGAAACTTTGCATGCTAATTGTGCTTAATTTGTGCTAATTTGTGCTGCAAATTAAAAATTTTATACTCATTCCCTTTCAAAAATATTTGTGGTTTTATGTCTCCCCTCAGCCCCCCCATTTTGAATTTTGACCCAAAATTTTTCATACCAACTGGATTCAAATAGTGCTAAATTTTGCTACCAATTTTGGAATTTGTTATCACCCCCTTCTTAATATATAAAAAAAAGTTTGTGGGTGGGGCTGGGGAAATGCTAGCCCCACCCATTTTGAATTTTGACTCAAAACTTGGCATACTAATTGTGCTCAATTTGTGCCAATTTGTGCCAACCATTTTAAAATTTGTGCTCACTTCCCAACTCAGATAGGGAGGATGAAAGATTTCCCCTCAGCCCCCCCCTTTTTGAATTTTTATACAAAACTTTGCCCACTACTCTTTTTTGATTTGTGCTTAATTGTGCCAACAAGCTTATAATTCCTGTACATTCAAATCTTTAGTTATTTGCAAAACAAATTTGGGTGGGGCTGGGGAAATGCAGCCCCACCCATTTCAAATTTTGACTTGAAATTTTGCAAACTGATTGTGCTCAATTTGTGCTGATTTGTGCCAACAATTTTATAATTTGTGCTCAATTATTAACTAAAATAAGGGGTGAGGAAGGTTTTGTCTTAGCCCCCCCTTTTGGAATTTTGAGCTGAAACTTTTCCCATTATTTTATCTTAAATTGTGCTTATTTGTGCCAACTTTCTTTTTTGAAATTTTAAAGTTGCAATTTCAACCAACTAATAACAATCACCCATTTCTGCTGTAGCCTAAATAATAGTCATTTATAACAAAATTTTCAGTAGGGTCAAGAAAATTCAAGCCTTCCATTTTAAATAGGAGTTAAATTTTATTACAATTTTTATGACAGTTTGTACCAAATTTTTACATTGGTATTTTGAGGGAACTATACTTAACCCATACTTAGCAGTATGTCAGATTTTCTTAATTTTGTATTTTCTGGGTGTTGCTAAAAAACTTTGTAAGTACATGTAAATTTTTCCATTGATCATTCTCTATTGACAGTTTTTTCCATTTAAGTTGCCAAATTAAAAATATTATCATAAAAATCTTCTATGTGAATTGAATAGAAAGAAAAAAACAAATTTTTATGGTCATATGTGTATAAATTATTAAGTAGGTATTTATGCTAATTTTGGTTTTATATACTTAATAATTTAGAAAATACATTTGGTGATGTATCACACAATAAAATGTAAAAACTCAATATTGGCTCCTTTAGGGGCCCGTTTGAGGATGAAGAATAGGTCCAATTGAGAAAAGAACAGCAAATTTGGACTGGGCGCCTCAAAAAACATATTTGGTGATGTATCACACAATAAAAAGTGGAAACTACAGATTAACCCCCTTTTGGAGCCCATTTGGGGATGAAGAATGGGTCAAATAGAGAAATGAACACGAAATTTGGACTTGGCGCCTCAAAAACCCTATTTGGTGATGTATCACACAATTAAAGTGAAAACTCAAAATTGGCCCCCTTTTAGGGCCCATTTAAGGATGAAGAATGGGTCAAATGGAGAAATGAACACCAAATTCTGACTTGGCCCCTCAAAAACCATATTTGGTGATGTATCACACAATAAAAGGTGAAAACTCAAAATTAACCCCTTTTTAGGGCCCATTTGGCGATAAAGAATGGGTGAAATTGAGAAATCAACATAAAATTTGGATTCGGCGCCTCAAAAACCATATTTGGTGATGTATCACACAATAAAAGTGAAAATTCAAAATTGGCCCCCGTTTAGGGCCCATTTAAGGATGAAGAATGGGTCAAATGGAGAAATGAACACCAAATTCTGACTCGGTGCCTCAAAAATCATATTTGGTGATGTATCACACAATAAAAGGTGAAAACTCAAAATTTACCCCTTTTTGGGGCCCATTTGGCAATAAAGAATGGGTCAAATTCAGAAATCAACACAAAATTTGGATTTGGCGCCTCAGAAACCATATTTGGTGATGTATCACACAATAAAATATGAAAACTCAAAATTGGCCCTCTTTTGGGGCACATTTGGGGATGAAGATTGGGTCAAATGGAGAAATGAACACCAAATTTGGACACGGTGCCTCAAAACATCGATATGTTTTGCGATGTATTGATGTTCTTCACCAGATCGATGCAATATTTTCTTTCAATATATCGATATTGAATAAAATACATATTTTGGGAAATTTTTTGAAAACTGTTTGAAATTTTCTTTTCATATTATGCCAGAAACCTTCGCTGGAGTATACTCAACAACTTCCAAAAGTTTCATGGTCATCAGATGAATGGTGTAGTAATGCATAAAAGACAAACAGACCTACATTCTCTTTTATATATATAGATAACACTGGCCAAAGTAATCTTAAAAATTCCCCATAGATAACCCAAAAATATTTTTCAAAATTTGGGAATTTTTTTCATCAAAAAAGTCAGATTATGGAATAACGCATTGTGATTGGATCACCCAAAAGTGTCTAGGATACGGTATTTCTTGTAGTTATATAAATATTTCAGATAACACCATTCTGTCAGTACTATATTAGCCTTCCTTAGAGATGTATGTCTTAATATTCCTCTAGCAAAATTATCGAGTTTTGACATTTTACTGTGTGATACATTAGAAAATAAGTTTTTTGAGGCACCGTGTCCAAATTTGGTGTTCATTTCTCCATTTGACCCAATCTTCATCCCCAAATGTGCCCCAAAAGAGGGCCAATTTTGAGTTTTCATATTTTATTGTGTGATACATCACCAAATATGGTTTCTGAAGCGCCAAATCCAAATTTTGTGTTGATTTCTCAATTTGACCCATTCTTCATTGCCAAATGGGCCCCAAAAAGGGGTAAATTTTGAGTTTTCACCTTTTATTGTGTGATACATCACCAAATATGATTTTTGAGGCACCGAGTCAGAATTTGGTGTTCATTTCTCCATTTGACCCATTCTTCATCCTTAAATGGGCCCTAAACGGGGGCCAATTTTGAATTTTCACTTTTATTGTGTGATACATCACCAAATATGGTTTTTGAGGCGCCGAATCCAAATTTTATGTTGATTTCTCAATTTCACCCATTCTTTATCGCCAAATGGGCCCTAAAAAGGGGTTAATTTGAGTTTTCACCTTTTATTGTGTGATACATCACCAAATATGGTTTTTGAGGGGCCAAGTCAGAATTTGGTGTTCATTTCTCCATTTGACCCATTCTTCATCCTTAAATGGGCCCTAAAAGGGGGCCAATTTTGAGTTTTCACTTTAATTGTGTGATACATCACCAAATAGGGTTTTTGAGGCGCCAAGTCCAAATTTCGTGTTCATTTCTCTATTTGACCCATTCTTCATCCCCAAATGGGCTCCAAAAGGGGGTTAATCTGTAGTTTCCACTTTTTATTGTGTGATACATCACCAAATATGTTTTTTGAGGCGCCCAGACCAAATTTGCTGTTCTTTTCTCAATTGGACCTATTCTTCATCCTCAAACGGGCCCCTAAAGGGGCCAATACTGAGTTTTTACATTTTATTGTGTGATACATCACCAAATGTATTTTCTAAATTATTAAGTATATAAAACCAAAATTAGCATAAATACCTACTTAATAATTTATACACATATGACCATAAAAATTTGTTTTTTTCTTTCTATTCAATTCACATAGAAGATTTTTATGATAATATTTTTAATTTGGCAACTTAAATGGAAAAAACTGTCAATAGAGAATGATCAATGGAAAAATTTACATGTACTTACAAAGTTTTTTAGCAACACCCAGAAAATACAAAATTAAGAAAATCTGACATACTGCTAAGTATGGGTTAAGTATAGTTCCCTCAAAATACCAATGTAAAAATTTGGTACAAACTGTCATAAAAATTGTAATAAAATTTAACTCCTATTTAAAATGGAAGGCTTGAATTTTCTTGACCCTACTGAAAATTTTGTTATAAATGACTATTATTTAGGCTACAGCAGAAATGGGTGATTGTTATTAGTTGGTTGAAATTGCAACTTTAAAATTTCAAAAAAGAAAGTTGGCACAAATAAGCACAATTTAAGATAAAATAATGGGAAAAGTTTCAGCTCAAAATTCCAAAAGGGGGGGCTAAGACAAAACCTTCCTCACCCCTTATTTCAGTTAATAATTGAGCACAAATTATAAAATTGTTGGCACAAATCAGCACAAATTGAGCACAATCAGTTTGCAAAATTTCAAGTCAAAATTTGAAATGGGTGGGGCTGCATTTCCCCAGCCCCACCCAAATTTGTTTTGCAAATAACTAAAGATTTGAATGTACAGGAATTATAAGCTTGTTGGCACAATTAAGCACAAATCAAAAAAGAGTAGTGGGCAAAGTTTTGTATAAAAATTCAAAAAGGGGGGGCTGAGGGGAAATCTTTCATCCTTTCTATCTGAGTTGGGAAGTGAGCACAAATTTTAAAATGGTTGGCACAAATTGGCACAAATTGAGCACAATTAGTATGCCAAGTTTTGAGTCAAAATTCAAAATGGGTGGGGCTAGCATTTCCCCAGCCCCACCCACAAACTTTTTTTTATATATTAAGAAGGGGGTGATAACAAATTCCAAAATTGGTAGCAAAATTTAGCACTATTTGAATCCAGTTGGTATGAAAAATTTTGGGTCAAAATTCAAAATGGGGGGGGCTGAGGGGAGACATAAAACCACAAATATTTTTGAAAGGGAATGAGTATAAAATTTTTAATTTGCAGCACAAATTAGCACAAATTAAGCACAATTAGCATGCAAAGTTTCAACTCAAAATTCCAAATGGGGGGGCTGACACATAAATTTCTGAGGCCCCTATATTTGAAAATAAATGAGCACAAATTCTAAAATTAACGGCACAAATTAGCACAAATGAAGCACAATTAGCATACAAAGTTTAGAGTCAAAATTCGAAATGGGTGGGGCTAGCATTTCTCCAGCCCCACCCAGACTCTTTTGTTTATATCTAAGGAAGGGGGTGAGCACAAATTCTAAAATTGATGGCACACATTAGCACAAACTGAGCACAATTTGGCCAAAAATTTTCAGGTCAAAATTTGAAATGTGGGGGGCCGGGGAAATGGACCTGAAATTTTCTACACCTAAAGCATGAAGTTTGCCTTTTTCGCCGTAAATAGGAGAGGAGATACTTCCCGCGTGACAATTATCAGTGCAGCCCATTGCACTGTAATTACACAGACTGAGATACTATCCGCAACACAATAATGTTTGGCACAGATGCGAAGCTCTACGATCTGTATCTACTATTTAATGAAAGAACAAGATTACTGGGGAGACAAATGAACGAACTTTCAAAAATATTTTAAAATTCGTTGGAAACCAAAAAAAAAAAACCTTGAATTTTCAAATTCTGTGCTTATTAACAAAATGAGAGTAAATCTGGACCCTTCGCACAGTCAAAAACTTCCACACAAAATAGAACGTTGATTTTCTGATGAAAAATATTTTGAACTTCGGAAATTCACGATTTTCGAATAAAATACTACAGGTAACAAAAATGTGTTTAGGTATTAATTCAGTTTAACTTTTGAAAAAATTTTTTTTTAAGTGAAATCAAAACATTGAAACTTTCACGATAAGTTGAAATGGGAAATAAAACAAGATTTTCGTGAAGCTGAACTTTGATACTATTGGTTCGACGATTCTTCGAACTTGGAGAAGCTGAATGTCGAACTGATTTTGAATTCTACGATTCTTCGAACTTAGGTAAAACTGAGCATCGATTTCTGGTATTATTGGTTCTACGATTGATCGAATTTGAGGCAATATGAACAATTGGTACAGAAGAAAAAGACTGATAATTTGGAGGTCAATTTTTTAAACACTCTTTTACTCACTAAATAAGATTTCAATCACGTCATTAATAATACCTGTCATAAGTACTGGTTGAAAGAATCTCTGAAATTTCTGTTTGGACTGTTAAAGGGAAAAAAGAATTGTAGTTATGGTTTTGGTGTTTTTAAAACGTCATTCCTTAAACTTTAAATAAGTGTGTTTTAGTAATCCAGTACTGTCCGAGTCCAAGAAGTGCAGGGGAAAGTATGGTTCACAGAGGTTTTCGCTTTTCTTTGTCCAAAAAGGTACACTGGTCAACGCGTTTACGTTATCATAGTTGATTTTCGTTACGATAGGGGAGAAGGAAGATATGGGTATAAAGTACTGAAAGAGGAATGACTTAGAATCAAAATTTGGTTCCTTCCATTTGGAAATCCTGGATCCACCATTGTGCGCGTTTACTAAGAAGAATTTCGTGAAATCTGTCTCGACTTTCTCATCCAAACAGCGGACTGTATGGTCTAAGTATAACTGTGCAGAAATATACTCAAGATAGACAAACCCATACGAATTACTTACCCATCGTTTTTCACAAGTACGTAACTAGTCGTAAAAGTCTTTAATAATTTTCCCAGAAAGCATCTTTCTTATATTAGGCCGAGTAAATAAATATACGTTATGTAGCATGCTGAAAATTACTGAAAATTTGAAAACATCCCTCAAACATTCTATCCTTGACTGATTCAGAATCGACCAATAATACTGCAAGATATTTGAATGGAAAAGATAATCTATGTTTTCACTGTCGTCGGACTAATTCTGCTGATCGTTTTTAGAAAAATAGATTCGATTTGCATTTCTTGCATAGTCGAGGATTGATTGGAAATAACTTTTAAGTAGGTTTTTTATTTAAAATCCACTTATTAATCTCAGTGTCATGGAACAAATTGGGGGCAAGGGTGGGCATATCTCTTAAAAAAAAAAAGATTCGAATCACGAATCACAAATGCTTTATTGCAAAGTGATTCGAATCACAAATACATTCAGTACAGAGAATAAGAGTGATTCGCACGAATCATTTTTCTACGAATCACCAATCCTCAGGCCCATATTCACAAACGTCACTTTAACCTCCCTTCACTTAAATTTCACTTTAAAAAATTTTTTTGCACAATTTCGTACTTAAAAATGTGGGAACGTTGTATCTCTTATGAGAGTTCCAATGTAAAAATAAAATGTTACCACATTCTGAAGTACAAAATTGTGTCAAAAGCTATTTTTAAGTGAAGTTTACTTAAGTAAAGGGAGGTTAAAGTGACGTTTGTGAATATGGGCCTCAGTCTCAAACGTTAAATAATTCTGTTTGACTTTGAAATGAGAAAAAAGTTTCGAACATTCCAGTACTTTTTGATAAAAAACTATTTTATTTAAGAAAGTGAAAACTTAAAGTTCTCTGAGAAAAATGTTTAAATTTACACAGGATGAAATTAATAATTTTTTTTTTTTGAAACAGTTACTAAATTTACAGGAGTTTATCGGGAATTTCCTGACTAAAGGAATAGGATTTGTGATTAGTTGTTCTGCTGTTTGTAAATAAATGATTCGAATCACGAATCCTCTGTTTCCAAATGTGATTCGAATCACGAATTACAAATCCTTTCCAACCACTTGAAAGAATTTGGATCCCGTTTTGTCACGAATCCTAACAACTCTTACTGGTGGTGGGAGTGAGTACGTTTTCCATTTCAAAATTCAAGCAAAATTTTGGCATTAACAACTCAAATTCATATTTATGTATAAAAGACAATTTCTTGTTACCACGATACAAGTTACAATTTCTATCGATAGTCACGAAATTTAAAACAAACATCAGTATGAGCCAAAAATCTAACCTATTGATTTTATTGAGAGGATTGACAGTACGATACTTCCGGTATGGCTATTTTCGTTTTTGTTTTAGGTATAAAATTTTCAATTTTTGACCAATAGCTACGAAATTTGAAACATACATTCAATATGACTTATTATAACTTGTTGCAAATTTTGGTGTGGATTGGCCGCACGGTACTTACGATATGGCTATATCCGTTTTTCTTTTAGCTATAAAATTTTCAATTGTCAACCAATAGCGACGAGATTTAGATAAAATATTTATTACAATTTGTTATAACTTTCAATGAATTTTGATGTGGATCGAGCGTACGGTGCTTTCGGTAAGTATGGCTATTATTGTTTTTGTTTCGGCTATAAAATTTTCAGTTTTCAATCAATAGCTACGAAATTTGAAACAAAATATAAATTATGATCTACTATAACTTTCTATAAATTTTAGTACGGATAGGTCGTAGTACATCCGGTAACACAATTTTTATTTTTATTTTAGCTTTACAATGTCTAATTTTGAACCAATAAGAACCTAATTCAGAACAAATATTTATTATGATTTATTAATAACTTTTTAGTGACAACCTAATTTTATAATTTTCAAAAACCCAAGGATGAAATTTATGAATTTTTTTTCCAACAATTAACAAATTTACAAGAATTTCTCGGGAATTTCCTGACTAAAGGAATAGGATTTGTGAATCGTTGTTCTTCTGTTTGTAAATAAACAATTCGAATCACGAATCCTTTGTTTCCTAATGTGATTCGAATCACAAATTCTTTTTAGCCCCTTAAAAGAATTTGAATCTCGTTTTTCTCACGAATCCTGCCCACTTTACTGGTAGTGGAGGTGAGTACGTTTTTCGTTTCAAAACTGAAGCAAAATTTTGGCGCTAACAACTCATTTTCAAATGTATATATATGTAAAAAAAAACACTCTTCTTTTTCGAATGACTACAATTTCGTATTTTACTCTCGTCCTTTCATGAATTTGTAATGTTTATTTTTGTTTGACCCACATTAAGAAATCGACAAAATTCGACTATCTAATATTTACCATTTCCAATCCTGTTATCTTTAAGTTACGTCATTTCATGTATTCTCGACTCGACCATCTTATTGTTAAATGACATCATTTTTGACCATACTCAACATGACTATTTTCTTTTGTATCGAATGTCGATTTCATTTATCAAACTCATTCATTCATTCATTCGTTCGCTAATTGTCGTTTCAGAAAGACAGATAAAACTTAGTCGTATCTTCGTTCGTTTCTTTGTGTATAATAATCTTGAATTTTCTAATTTCACTACCATTTTTAATCATGTCAATAAACTCTGCTTTTGATTACGAGTTCACAAAACTTTATTTACGTGCAAATTAAATTGAGTAGAATACCAGGAAACAAACTTACAAATTAGAAAATTATTTTTAAAATCCAAAATAATTATTTTTTTGCGATGGCTTTGACCAAAATACAATTGTTAATGATGGCTGAGGGTATTGATAAAACAACTACAGTGAATCTAAAAAAAATACGACCATTTTAAAATGGAATTTGGTTCGCCTTTCCTGAAGTACTACAAAAGGCCACACTCCATAAAGAGTTTATGGCCTTGGCTCCTCCGAAGAGTGCTGCATCAGTCTTGCATTCAAGAGGGTAGTACAGGACAATAAATATCTCCATCCCTCCTGATGTGGCTAAACTATACCTCAACAGCGATGAGAACTTCGTATTTAAGAACTACCTGCTCCCAGAATTTTCACCCTCCGACCAAGCCAAACTGAAAGAGGACGCCGATCAATCCATAACCACCTCGAAGAAAGATAAGGATGAGTCAGTGACCAGGATTATGAAGCACTTTCTCATAAAAAAATTTTCACCCAAAAACAAAAACGTCATCTCTTGGTGCGACACCTTCGAAAGAGAGTCACAGCGGTTCAAGTTAGATGGCCAAAAACAAATCGAAGTCTTCAAAAGCTGCTTAGAAACATCGATGGCAGATTGGTTCACCATCAATCAGAAGAAACTCGGACTAAGCACTGCATGGTCTGACTGGAGAGCAGATCTAATAGGCACTTTCTCTGACTCTTCCTGGAAGCCAATACGGTACGCCTACAACTATAGATACATGAGCAGTTCGTATATAGAATTTTTTTGTTAAAAAAGAAAAACTTTTATTAGAATTAGATAGGAATTTGCCTAACCTTGTGATACTAGATTTAATTATTTTGGGACTTCCTGTCCATATTCAAAATTCTTTAAAAAAAAATGTCGTCACGTCTCTCCGTATTTTGCATGACAAACTAAAAAAATTTGAGACGGAAGACAAAACTAATGACCTAAATAATAAAAACATAACTTTTTCAAATAAAAATAAAACTTCTAATACAAATAATTTTGAAATCATAAATAAAAAAAAATAATAATAACCAACATGAGAGAAAGTCAGGTGGTGCAGAAAAGTAACCTTGTACTAATTGTGAAAAAAGAGGCTTTTCTGAAAGGTACCATCTGGAAGCTCTTTGTTGGTTCAAAGATAAGCCAAATAATAAAAAAAAAATTAATAAATTAGAAATTGAAAACTCTGTATCCGATGACAAAACAAAAAACTAAATCACCCCCCGCTGATTAAAATAAATTTATGCCTTAACGATAACATTTTTTGTAAAGGAATTTATGATTCAGGTTTCAATATTTCTATAATCAATAGAAACCTGATCAATTCCATGAAAGTTAAGGCTTTTAAATTCGTTAATAAGTCTTTTCGGATGATCAGCGGGTATGGTAAAGTTTTAGGAATAGCTAAAATAAAAGTAAAAATTTTTTCACAAAACAAAGAAGTTTATGTTTTCGTTCTTGATGAAAAGGAATTTAATTACGATTTTTTAATAGGCTTAAACCTAATTCGAGAATTTAGCCTTTGCCAAGACAAAAACTTGAAAAATTTTCAGAAACAAAAAGAGAATACTAAAAATTTTTTTGAAAAAAATAATAATTTAGAAAATTGTAACGTAAAAATTTCCAAGACAGAGTTAAATCTAGAACATTTAGACGATGAAAAGAAAAAGAAATTAAGAAAGGTCATTCAAGATTATGATTATGTTTTTGCAAAGAGTAAATACGACGTCGGTAAAGTCACGGACTATTGCGCTGTAATTAAGCTAACCGAACATAAATATGTTTTTTGCAAACCATATCAATGTAACATCATCGACCAAAAAGAGATAAAGAACCAAATTTCAAAGCTTCTTGCAGCTGACATGATTGAGGAGTCGACCTCACCCTTCGCTACTCCTGTGACTTTGGCTTACAAAAAAAACACCGAAGGTGTGAATGTAAAAAATAGAATGTGCGTCGACTACTCAGCCTTAAATAAAATAATTGTTCCCGAGAGTCAACCATTTCCCCATATTGAGGATCTAATTGTGAAAGCTAGAGATTGTAAATGGTTCTCAGTTCTTGATATTAATAGTGTCTTCTGGTCCATACCCATAAGAAAGAAAGATAGATACAAGACAGCCTTCGTAACACAGACTGGACATTACAATTGGAAAAACATGCCTTTTAGATTAAAAACTAGCCATACAATTTTTCAAAGAATTTTAAGAAACATATTAAAGAGAAAAGACCTAGATGATTTTTGCGTGAATTATATAGATGATATTTTAATTTTTTCAAAAACATTCGAGGAACACATAGAACAATTAAAAAGACTTTTTACATCTATATGTGAAGAAGGGTTCAGACCTAAACTGACCAAATGTGACCTCGCACACATTAAAGTAAAATATCTAGGTTATTACATTCAAAATAATGCCATTCACCCCATTTTTGATAATGTGTTACCAGTTCGGGACTTCCCAACCCCAAAAAATCAAAAAAACGTAAGACAATTCCTCGGTAAAGTAAATTTTTATCATTCCTACATACCAAATTCATCAATAATTTTAGCCCCTTTACACAATTTATTATGTTCCAAACCGTGCCTTGCAATATTTAATCCAAATAGGGAAACAATTGTACAAACTGATGCCAGTCTGGAAGGAATAGGTGCAATTTTGAAACAGAAAAAAGATGACGGCTCTTTCAAACCAACTGCTTTCTTTTCAAAAAACTTAATGAGCTGCTTTCTTTTCAAAAAACTTAATGAGCTGCTTTCTTTTCAAAAAACTTAACGAGGGCCCAGAAAAGAAAAAAGCAGTTTTTCTAGAATGTTTGGCCATAAAAGAAGCCCTAATGTATTGGAGACATAGATTATTGGGACTGAAGTTCAAAGTTTATTCTGATCATAAACCCTTAGAAAATTTAAAAATTAACACAAAATTCGATGATGAACTTAGAGAATTAATGCTTCAATTGTCCCAATTCAATTTTGAAATAGAATATGTGCCGGGAGAAACAAATAATGAAGCGGATTGTTTGTCTCGCAATCCTGTTTTGGATCATTTTGAGGCCTCTTCCAAACTCAGAGTCGTCAATCTTGTAGAAATAAAAGAAATAATAGAAGATCAAAAAACGGCACTTAATGATTTTAAAAAACTTAAAAATAATAATTAAAAATAACGTAATGTTTCCAAAACATAAAAAAATCAAAAAATAAAATTATAATTTCGGACAATTTTGCCAAAGAAATAATAAAAAAAAAACCATTTACAATTTGGACACATAGGGTCCAATCAAATTCGACTAACTTTATTTCCCCTTTTTTATAATGAAAATTTTAATAAATTAATAACAAATTTCTGCCAAAATTGCACTGTCTGTATCAAGAACAAAAGCCAAATGTGTATGAAATTTGGACATCTTTCTCACCTTGGACCAGCTAAGGAACCTTTCGAATATATGTCCATAGATACAATAGGAGGTTTTGCTAAAAATAATTCAGAAGAAGGATATTGTCACTTATTAGTCGATCACTTTACTCGTTTTGCCTTTACATTGACCTCCAAAACTCAAAATTCTAAAGATTTTATAACTTTATTAGAAATAGCTCTCAAAAGAGGAAACAAAATCTCAAATCTACTAGCCGATCAATATGGAGGTCTGAACTCTAAAGAATTTAAAGATTTTACTAAACAAAATAAAATTAATTTGATATTTACGGCAGTAGATTGTCCATCTTCCAATGGACTTAATGAGAGACTTAATCAGATCTTAGTTAATAGGCTGAGATGTAAAGTAAATGAGAATATCAAAAATAAAAAGAAATCTTGTTCCCTTTTATTAAAAGAATGCGTAAATGAATATAACAACACTATACACTCTGTCACTAAATACTCTCCGAATTACTTAATGAACAATGTAAAAATTAAAGTAATTTCCAAATTCGGAGATAACGTAACTGATTTAGCAAAAGACAGAGAAATCGCATTCAATAATTCATGTAAAAACCACAATATGAACAAGAAAAGATTTGACAAAAATAAAATAAAAAGTAATTTCAAAGTAGGGCACCTCGTATTTGTTTTACATGGAAATTCTCTAAATAAAAATAAATTGGATGAAATCAGAACTGGACCTTATAGACTTGTAAAACAAATCTCTAGCTCAATTTTTCAGGTTGACTCCGGCTACCAGAAGCAAGAATCGAATTTTTACCATGTTTCGAAGCTGTATCCGTCCGTTATTTATTAATGTCTTTTGTTTACAGGGTGTGGGGATGTAAAAAGAACACTCTTCTTTTTCTAATGACTACAATTTCATATTTTACTCTCGTCCTTTCATGAATTTGTAATGTTTATTTTTGTTTGACCCACATTAAGAAATCGACACAATTCGACTATCTAATATTTACCGTTTCCAATCCTGTTATCTTTAAGTTACGTCATTTCATGTATTCTCGACTCGACCATCTTATTGTTAAATGAGCCTCTTATTTCCAAAACCTGCTAAACGCCAAAACCAAAAAAATGAGATTTGTTTGTGACTAACTATTTTTGGACCTTACGAATTCAATGATGATATTATTTTGTGCCAAAACCTGCTCTATCGCCCTTAAAAATAGCCTTCAATATTGTGTTTTGTTTCATAACCTGCTGAACGCCACAATTTTTATCGATATAATAATATTAATTAAGTTTTCAGGAAAAAATAATCAATGAAGCATTAAAATAATATTACAAAATTTCAAAATAAGTCCTCGTTATGTAAATCAATGTTGTCTGTATCATTGTTCTTTTCACAAGGTTTTTCATTATTCAGGCTATTATAAAATTCTTGTAGAACAGGTTTTTGTCCACGGCAATTTTGTTTCATCAAAGAGCATTTTTGCAGCATTTTCAGCCTTAGTCCGTCCAATTGATAAGATAGATAGGAATGATTCTTTACATACTCGAGTTCTTGTTTCATTTGTTTGGATGAAATAGTCGATAACGTAGTCACAATTTCCTCTAGTATGTTCTTCAGCCACTACTCTTCTTCTTTTGATGGTTTTTATGGTCATGCATTTCTGCAGAAAATCTCTTTCCTGTACAGCTGTTTTCAACTTCCAGAAACGTTTGTGAAAATTATACAGAACTCCAATATTGATAGACCGGACTTGACAAAAGTGCGTACCTGAATGGTCACAGGGAGGACTTATAACCAAAACATTTTTGGGGTTATTGGTTACTGGGAATCAATAAAAATCTCTATTGGTTTCTGGTTACTGGTTATTGGTTAACAGGGTAATTATTTGGTTACTAGTTATTGTTTTGGTTAACCAAAACAACTTTTCTGAGTATTGATTGTGGTTACTGGTTATTGGTTAAGACAAAATTTGGGATAAAATATACAAAAAAAAATTTCTTGAGGTCAAATTATCTATAATTAATAATTTTTCAGGAAATAATTAGTAATTTTTGAAAATAATCAATAATATTGATATTTCATGAAATTCAATAAAAACCAATTCTTTCTGCCAATTGTTCTGGTTAAAGGTTTCAGAATTTTATGGGAATTGGTTATTGATTATTGGTTAGGTGAAAGTTTTTGTTTTGGTTGTCAGTTCCCAAATCAATGTTGTCAATTTGTTCCAGTTTTTAGTGGTTATTGTTCTGGTTATGGTTGTGGTTACAAGCTCTAATCACAGGCGATAGCACAACTTGGTTTCGTTTGTCTCGCTTCTTCTTCTTTTTTACATTCTTCCTCCATTTTTCAGGGTTTGTTCGATGTTTTCGGGGATTTTCAAGTGACAATTCTGGTATCAAGGAGAATTCTTCATCATCTTCATTTTCCATCATGATAGTTTAGGAATTAATTACTTATTTAAACAAAAATAGCATTGAAAATACCTTTAATAAAAACCATCTTCTGTTCATTCAATGGAAAACATCGAGAAGAATGATAAGGTATTTTTGGTTTCAAAAGCTACTATATCCCACTACTTTGGTTTTAAAACCTGCTAAAGACCATGTTTGGTGCCAAAACCTGCTAACATAAAGTTGGAAGCCAAATAAAATTGTTTTCACAGTTAAAAAGGGTAAGAATTTTTAGAAAATATTCATATCAGTGTTATAATCTGTAAAATAAAAAAATAATTACCTCTCTAGCTATAATAGAAGTCAAATGGCAGTTTTTTTGCGTTTTTCTCAAATAAACAGTTCATGGATTTAGCATGTTATGAAAATAAGCGGCTCAAATGACATCATTTTTGACCATACTCAACATGACTATTTTCTTTTGTATCGAATGTCGATTTCATTTATCAAACTCATTCATTCATTCATTCGTTTGCTAATCGTCGTTTCAGAAAGACAGATAAAACTCAGTCGTATCTTCGTTCGTTTCTTTGTGTATAATAATCTTGAATTTTCTTGTTACTACGGTACAGATTGTAATTTTTATTCGTTAGTTACGAAATTTGAAACAGACATTAGTACTAAGCCAAGAACCTGAACTATTGATTTTATTGAGAGGATCGACTGTTTGGTACTTCTGGTATGGCTATTTTCGTTTTTGTTTTGGTTATAAAATTTTCAATTTTTGAACAATAGCTACGAAATTTGAAACATATATTCACTGACTTATTATAACTTTCTATAAATTTTGGCATGGATCGGCCTTTTTCAACCAATAGCTACGAAATTTGGAACAAATATTTACTACAATTAATGATAACTTGTAATAAATTATGATATGGATCAAGTAAATCATGCTTCCTGCTAGTTACGGCTATTTTCGTTTTTGTTTTGGCCATAAAATTTTTAATTTTCGATCAATAGCTACAAAATTTAAAACAAATATTAATTATGATCTACTATAACTTACTATAAGTTTTAGTGCGGATAGATCGTACAGTACATCCGGTAATACAATTTTTATTTTTATTTCAGCTTTGAAATGTCTAAATTTGGACCAATAAGAACGTAATTCAGAACACATATTTATTATAATTTATTAATAACTTTTTAGTGACTACCTAATTTTATAATTTTTGAAAACCTACTTTTTCCAATGGAGCTGCTGCTGCATTAGAGTTTTTTGTGTTTAATTTTCATATTACTAATTAAAGTACCCATTTCATTTTTCACACCACCGTAACCCTTCTAAATTCGTAATTTCTCATAATAGGGTAACACTGCTAAATTCGTTGAGTGGTTGGAAACAATAAATTTGGTTTTGTATTAGTGTGCGTGTGTTGAATCATGAATACGAACAAATACACACGCATACTAACGAAACAATATTACGATTTTTTAGTTTGTTTACATTTTTCATTTTTCGTTGCACATGACGTCATCATTTTGCTATATGTACCTCAGGTTAAACATTTCCAGGGTTAAAATAGTTGGGCCAAATATAAGTTAACCAGTCTGCGAGTGAATATGATCGTATTTACGTATCTATAGAGTTTGTCCGGTCGAAACCACAAGTAGTGGGTGGGCGTTAATAATGCAGGCTTACAATTAAAAGCGAGAGCAAAGAGTTCTCCCGCATACGCTACATGAATAACAATAAAACCTTATTAACGCAATAACGCAGGCTACTATAGTCGGTATTGTGTACGCCCGATAAAGGAGCAATCTTTTCCAATCGATCCGTTATAGTCAAAAGCGTTGCTGGAATCGATTGGTCATTGTCGGAGGCGATTCCCACAGTAGGCGGTAAATCGTAACCGGTTCGTCATGCCATACATGCGTAAAGCTCGCCAAAAAAAATGGATTCACCTTGCGTTATTAAACCATGAAAATTACCTGCTATCATCGAACACAAATTTATATAAAGTGCATCCGCCACCGCATTAAAACATCGTCAAACCAGATTTTGAATAGAAATATGGGAGTACTTACCTACGTAAGGTGAAGGAGGCGAAGATGACGCACCTTTTGAGTAATTGAAATAGGTTTTGATAGGAGAGCTGAAAAGAGACCATATTTGGCACCTATGTACCTACTTCAAGGGCTTATGCATTTTTTGTTATTATTCAATCAAACGTTTATTCAAAAATAACCGAGCAATAAAAGATTTACACGATTTGCATTTGTTGCATAGTCGAGGGTACATTCGAAATGATGTTTGTATTTAATTTTATTAAATAAACGAACACATTTCACTTTTAAGTAGGTTTTCTATTGAAAATCTATTTATTGATCTTTGTGTCATGGAACGATCCGGAGGTGCGGGTGGGTACATTTTTAATTTCATAACTTGAGGAAAATTTTGGCACTAATAACTCAAATTTATATTATATATAACCCAATTTCTTGTAACCAGTGTGCAGGTTGCAATTTTTAGATAGTCATAAAATTTGGAGCCAACATTAGCACCAAGCCAAGAAACTGACCCATTAATTTTATTATGGACCAGCTATATGGTAGGTACTTCCAGTATGACTATTTTAATTTTTGTTTTGGTTATAAAATTTTCAATTTTTGACCGAAAGCTACGAAATTTGAAACATGTATTCACTATAAATTATAATGATTTTTCATGAATTTTGGCATAGATCGGCTGTACGGTATTATTATGGTATGATTATATTCTTTTTTGTTTTGGCTAAAAAATTCTAGTTTTCCAACAATGGCTACAAAATTTGAAAAAAATATTCACTATAATTTATTTACTATAAATTTTGGTGTGGATCGGAGGTATGGTATATCAGGTAACACTATTTTCGTTTTTATTTTGGCTATAAAATGCTTAATTTTGGACTAATGAGAACGTAATTCTGAACGAATATTTAAGGTAATATATTGATAACTTTTTAATGACTACCTAATTTTATAATTTTTGAAAATCTACTTTTTCTAATGAAGCTGCTGCTGCGTTACAAGTTTTTACATTAGAATAACACTGCTAAATTCGTTGAGACCAGGAAAACAACGAATTTGGTTTCATGTAGTGTGCATGTGTTGAATCATGAATACAATCAAGTACATAAGCACACTAACAAAACAATCAATATTTTTTGGTTTTGTTTACATTTTTCACTTTTCTTTGCACATGATGTCATGTTTTTACCATGTACCTAAGATTAAACATTTCCAGTGTTAATAAATCAAATTTTGGCCATTTTACCCGATTGGGTGGGTAAGATGCAGCTAAGATGGCTAACAGAAATTTGCAGGTATTTCAAAAAAAAAAAGTCAAATATCAAATTGTTAAAATTTCTAGAATAAATCTATTAAAATTAAAAAATTATATAGGATTATTTTTCTTGGCTTTTGAAAATAGAAACAAATTAGTTTAAATTATTTTCTAAAAATATTCTTTCGTCCTTAAAATTGAAATATGTTTTTTCAATGTATTTCCCTAAAATTTGCCTAGAAATAGAAAAGATGTGTTGTAAGGTGGTACCTGTAACGTATATTTTTGTCTATTTTCAGAAATGACGAACATATTCGTCTACACATCTTCGAATACCAAAAACGTTGGTATTCATCAACAATTATATATCCTATAACTCTTTATAAACAACCACTAATTTACCCGTATTTGATTTTATAAATATAGATATAATGTCTATACACTCATGACCTAATTGTGCCTGTCCCTCGAGTATATCGCGAGTCAGCATAACCCTATAATAACAACACCCTACCTCACTTAACCAATCCGACACGTACACATGCATATCCCGAACGAGTATATAAACCCTCGATTTGAAAGAATAAGACAGTTCCTCGACGGTTACTTCTAAGTACCTAGAACTTCTCTAGTAGAAGTCTCTAGTGAACAGACAGTCTTGTCTAAAGCATTGTGATACCATATGTATAAGTATTAACGTATTAATTGATGTACTATATCGTAATTATTTTATTAAATGTGTTAATTCAATTGTGTGTTTAAAAATATTATTGAGTCTCTCAAACAAATTAAGGTCCACGATAGTTTGTGGATTATAAATCAAATATTTAAACTACTTTAGAGGTATTAATGCTTATCTAGTACTTAGTATCTCGTGTATGGTGTAACACTGAAAGTGGTCTTAAATAGGTACTTTACTATCTCTTTTGGCCGTTACAGTCCCTATTTTAATTATTCCTTAACTTTAATCAATTAAATATCCTTCTGCAACGAGTAATTTCAATATTTGTGTGGCATCTTAGCTGCTATAAATGTTGACCATATTAACCAATTGAAATTTTTTATTATTTCACATTTTTTAAATCAAATAATGAGTCAAATCAGCGGAATTAAATACTACCACAATCCCCATATAATTTGGTAATTATTTCATATATTATCGAAGGAAATAGGACAATTCACTACCACAATAAGCACCATTAAAATTCAAGTTAATTATTTTTAAGCTTATCATCAAACACAAAATTCACTTTAAAATAAAATGTAAAAAGGTACCAAGTGTTCTTGTCACAGAAACTTGAACAGGTCTGTTGACTAGCTTGCCCATACCAGTGATGTCATTTTCCCCTCAACAGTGCACCCAACATGCCTTTGTGAAAGTGCGGCATTTTACCTCCTTTACTTTATTGCTTAAAGCGGTAGGTACCTTCTTATTAGTCATCTATAGGGACCCAATATTGGCATGAGAAACGTTTTTTGAAAGAATATTTCATTCATTAATAATTTTTGTTAAATAATTAAGCTAACTTCAAAAAACGGAAACAATAAAAAATGCCATAAGAAGAGAGAAATAATCCTTTTAAATTTCTCCAGCAAGATGTAGATCGAGGGACTGGAATTATTGAAGTCAGCGCTTTTTTTTTCTTACCATATAGGCTTTATACATCAATTCCGTCAAATTTTAGGACAGAACTTTTAAATTAGCGTCGACTTCAGTAATTCGAATCCTTTGACCTACATCTTGTTGAAGAAGTTATAGGCCAATAAATGCAGAAGCTGCATGTTTAAGGTAATTTTCGAAAGTACGAATAGAAATTTAAAACGTTATTTCAGTTAGATGAGATTTCATTCAAGTCTTACAAACAATATTGCCTAATGACAACAGTAAAGCTCCCATCAAGGGGGTAGATAACTCCGTCGTAAGAGGGGGGGTCCACATATTCTCAGTTGTCTCTTATGACCTCTCCCTCCAAACCAAAAGTTACCAAAAACGAAAATGAACAGAATTTTTAGAGTTCGAGCCTTTGTTTTCTTTTCTGAGATCACCCAGACCCCCAGAACCTGCCTTATATACTCCCCTTGCACCCATGAATTCATGCAAGTTATGATGCATCCTAAACGTGATCATAAAATCATCAGTCAAGCAAATGACGTATACAGACTAATGAAAATAATCAACTATCTATAGGTAATATAGTTATTCCGTATAAACTTGGCGTCTATAAATCGGTCATCAACATCGCTACCTATTCGATTAACATTATATGCATTAAAGGTGGCAAAAATAAAAGCTTTTTTTTTTTTTATATTATTTTGTTGGTCAAAATAGGTTATTCAAATAAGATTAGGTCTCTAATTTCAACCAAATATAGCTCCCCAGCGGGAGCCAAAGTAAAACATTCACGTCGGTGACATTCGAGTCTTCCACAGTAGGTCGATAAACAGGTACGTTTTCTTGTCAACGTAAATTCGAATTTATGGAGAGAAAAAAAAAAGAAAGAAAAACAATACCTAAGTACTTACGCTGCGTAAGATAACATATTTACGACCAAAAGATTGGCGTTTTATTTGTATTTTCAGTCAACGCATTAGGTTACTTTTCTTTTTATTTTTTTCTCTCGTCTGTGGCCCATGTATTATAATACCATTTCCTGTAATTCGTGGTATTAGAACAACACTCGAGGCACACCTATAGCATCGAAGAAGAAAGGAAAGCAACCGACACGCCGACATCGGTTAGTTATTTACCAATTCCATCGAGTCGAATGTACGAATCAAGTAAGGCGCCAAATAAGCACCTGATAATCGCTTGTTTGTAAATAAGCTGCGAAACGTACCTACATTCGTGTAATAATTTATGTAGCCTACCTATAGGATACCTATTCGTACGAATTTCTCTGCTTTGGGTATGGTTCCGATGACGTTAAAGCCATCACTCCGCGTACATACTAATTAGACCCACAACTACGAACGAATTACAAAATATGGGTACCTACCTTTTTTTAGTGACTGGCTGGTTGACACGTTTGCTGGCTATGAAATTGGCCTACAGCTAAACCCTAAAACAATAACCGATTGTAGGGTGCTGCGATAGACGCATGCGCACAACCATAACGACCTCGTTGTGTGCGTGTGTGTGTGTGTGTGTGTGCGTGTGTATGTGTGTGTATGAACCTAGCCCAGTATCAAAAATTAGACAACGCATACTGAGATACGTAACCCAGTTGAACCAAAAGTGTATTTTCCCTACTATATGTAGGGACCAACCATACAACTTGCCAGAGAGTGTATAAATACACCCATCACCACTGGTGAGAAGTTACCGCAGTATCTATTGTGCAAATGAAACAAAATTAATTAAAAGTTTCAAATTTTCTCATCAATCTTTTGTATGTTCCTTTCCATAACCAAGGACACCGTATGTGCGTAGACACGTAATATGATGCGTAGACTATAAATATATGAATGGTAAATATCAATATGCTAATTTCTTCGGTCATTTTTGCGTTTATACTCATTTTCAACTTCACAGCAAGAAAATAATACGGATCGAGTATTTGGAGTTTGAAGAGAAAAAAAAAATACTCTTCTTTACCACCCCCTGTATCTCGCCTTAATTATAGTTATAAAAAAAAATGTGTGGAAACAATTTTTTTTTTTTTTTGATTTTACATACATTAATTTCATATCGAAGTACTTTTATTTTAGGTCGATTAATTTTTAAGGAAAATTGAAAAAACTGAAAATAGTTATACGTTGAAGCTCCCCTCTCCAGTGGAACCACATGGTATGAGAGCAGAACATATTTCCCATTTATTGAGGAACCCACATCCAACAGTTTTCTGCCATAAAACATTTTGTAATAACTATTAATTCCATTTCAATTCTCCGATTTTACTGGGGTGATTATCATGATAATATACATATTGTGATGTATTTGTGCTATGTCAACATATTTTACAAATTCAGAAGTTCAACCAAATATTCAACTATTCTTAAAATACACGTTTCAACACTTATTCTAACACCTTCAAACAATATTCTCACTATTCCTAAATTCTTAGAATACACACTCCTGTCTAGAAAACGCAACCATACCTACTCCTATGAATAAATACCTATATTTATTCTACAACACCAATTTCCTTAAAACACGTTTTTGGACAAGTTTTCACGAATTATGTGTAAAATTGCATATTCATCATATCTTTATTCCCTGAATATCATTTGTCTCCTTTCCCTTCAACACAAAACACCCATAACTCTATGCCTAATATAATGATTTTGGTGGTTGTACTTCAATCTCATTTTGTACTTTATTCGGTTACACATACGTTTTACAGTTTGTAGGTACGTATCTCATGTGCTGTAGTTACTTGCGTTATATTAAACAAAGTTACACTTTTGTGCTGAATACCTTTTATTTGTACGATATACCAAAACTACCGTTACAACAATTCACCTATGAGTGAACATAATATTATAATAGAATGAGGTTATTCGTTAAGTGGTCCAAACTTTTTGCAACAGAAAGCCTAAACAGCCAGGGATTGCACTTAAAATTTTTGTTCCTTCAATTCAATTGAAGATAGAGGGGGCAAGTAACTATGAGTTTATTGAGCATTCTTTCATATTTTGGAGTATTATGGAAGAGAAATAAGTGAAACAATATTGTCGCACAAGGGTGAAATAAGTCCCATTGAAAGGAGATGGTCCACATATTCTTTGTTGTCTTTACGTATACTCCCCCTCTCCATTAGACCACCACCACCACGGCTACCACCACCGACCAAAACATACTATTGTTTGATTACATCTTTTATTTTAATGAGCTAAAGAATGAGTTTTACACCTTTAGAATCCCCTTATCTACACCCTTATTACGAACTTAATTCATAAAAAGTTCATAGTTGTTAAAAAAACAAAGTTTGGAAATTCTCAAAAGTTATACCTAATAAGTATGTTAAAAAAGTAGATATCCTTATGATAAAACGATTTACAAAAACCAAATATTTTTCAATAAAATTATAATTTTCATCATCGGATAGGTATTTTGACTTTACCCCCTGGGAGGGGGAGAAGGAATTGGAATTTGACTAGTGACAAAATTTTTTGAACAATCTTAAATAGGTAGAACTATGAACATGATAGTGAACTAACTTTCTGAAATTCAATTGTATTAACGTTCCCATTTCGCATTTTTAGGTCAATCACAAAAGACAATGTCTCGTTTTCAAACTCTAAACGATGTTCCTTGAACAGACACAAAAAATTAAGTAGCCTAACCGTTGATCCCCAAGAAACGAATGAAGCCATACTGGATGCGAAGTAAGACTTTAATTTATACGAAATTAAATCTCCTCGCGATCAACAACTCGAACTGGGCGATTAAGTATTCGCAATTTAATAAAAATTTAATAGTTACACGTTTTCGCAGGCCCTTAAAACCTGGCCCAACATAAAAATTCTGTATTAAACGCCAAAGTAGTGCAAATATAAAAGCTCTCGAGGCGAGAATTTTATAACTACAGATGGACAGATAAAAAAAAAAAAAAGTTGATTGTAGAACGCCTCCGATCGTTGCATTAATTTATAATGTCTCTCTTTTTTCTTCCTTTTTTTTTTTTTTTTTTTTTTTTTTTTTTTTGATTTATAATCTGACTTTCGTTATAATTTTTAACGATTTACTTCGCATCCGAGGCACACTTCTCATTGCAAAAACGTTCTTCAACCATTGCCAATCCTCTGTATTAATAAATTACTCGACGTTAGCGATTAATTTAGAATTAGATTCTAGGCGAAGTTATCGTGCGGTTTATGGGTGCAGATTTTCAACGCATTAGAAATTCTATAATTTGATTTTGGCAAACAAGAAAATTTCTTAAAATTCCAGGAAATGAAGCCTATGGATGTGATATCTTCCACGTTTAAACCATTGTGGTAGTTTCGATTATACGTTTCTTCAAGCTAAGCCTACTTTATTCGCGGCCGATATAATTTCGATAGAAATATCGAAGTGAAATAAGGCTATTCCACGTAATTTAGTTCTTCAAAAATATACATCTTATGAAAATAAACAAGTTTGCAAATTAATTTTGAAATAACATGATATATTGTATATTCGGGTTAGGTTTTACAGCTAGAATACAGTCTTCGTGTCTGCTGTGGACTCCATGGATAAAAATGAATTTTTGACTAAATTCGTTTGCATACCGCTTACGTAGGTTGTTTTTAGAAAACTGTAATATTTTATGTGCCAATATAATACTGCTATTAAGAACGAAAACACATTAATTTAAAATTAAATTATTTTATTTTATTAAATGATGATGGTCTGATAGGGTTATTGGTCTCATCTTTGAAAATATGAAATAGGATGGGTAGATACCCATACTTAACTTTATGATCCACTAAAACTATAGTGGTTTTTGAAAATTTAAGTATTAATCTAAAAGATAGATCCACTATAAACATACTTACATAAAAACGAATGGCTATTAGCTGCTATAATGACATTACCCACTTAGGTAAGTTGTTGAGAGTGAAATTAGGAGAAGGGAATGTATCTATGACCTCAATATTGAAAATTTCAGTTTTAAAAAGAAGTTTTAAATTTTCTTTATATGTTTTTGTTTTTTTGTATTTTTTTATGTAAAGGAAACATGAAACTACAAACTATTTACTCTTATTGGACTTTCAAAATATAATATGTTATTGTAACTCATTTTTATGCATAGGTAAGGAGTCTGTCAGACTAAAGAAATTTATTCATAAATTGTTTTTCAATGAAAAACTAATTTTACTTCATTCCAAATGTTCCAATGCCTAATAATCATAGAACTGCAGAGATATGATGTATCAAATTTCATTTCAAATCATAAAAATGCAACTTATATTACAAAGACTGCAGCGTGCACTTTACGTAAAAACGTCATAGTTAGGTAATTTTTGTTTGTAATGCGTAGAAAAGTCGATAATAAATGAAAATGCTTAACATTGTGCGAGGATTTATTCCCCTCGTAGGAAATAAAGCTCGGCCCTTTTCAATAGACCTTCTGTTGTCTCATTTCCAAGGGCACATAATTAGTGCATTTCACTTTACACGAACCTTCTAAACACAGAGTGACAACAAAAATTGTTCTCTATTCAGTACAGACAAAATACATATACAAATAACATGATTAATATTACAGTATTTTTGTAGGAGATTGAGCCAAAGTATGCTAGGGCTCTTGGTACTCGCCAGGGTTGTGTATGATTCGAATTAGTATTTGTGATTTGGAGAATCCATTCGAATCCACTTTGATAAATTGGATCTTATCAATGATTCGAATCCAAAAAAGATACTGAATTCGCGAACTTTATTCGAATCCGTTTGCAAGGTAAATTTTTGAATGATTTTTCATGAATCAAGGATTCATTTTGGTTTTTGCTTCAAAGAATCAGAATTGAAAATCATTTCTACTTGAAACTTTTTGAAAAAACGAAATGTGTACCTATTCAATTTTGAATGTGAGATCAATGAAATTTGAGTTTTTCTTACAGTAGTTTCTATTTTAGATCATTGCAATAAAAAAAATAGGTAACCAATGAGCTGAGCAATCGGATTTGTGGATTTGAATCAGGATTTGAATCCACAAATCCACCTGCTTTACGAATCTGATTCAAATCTAAAAAAAAGTGATAATGAATCGAATCAAATTTGAATCCCCCAAAAAATGTGAATTCGCCGGTTCGTATTCAAATCCATTTTTAGTGTATTCGTACCCCCTTGTACTCGCTGATGGTGCATTGGTGGGCTAAATAATATAGGTCCAATAAGAAAAGTGCGCATCTTTAAAAATTATCAAAATTGAATTATTGAGGCTCCTGGTGAATTTTTTTGTAACGAATCTTCTGGCAAGTATCCTTGGAAAATGAATGTACCGACTGTGGGGGCCATGTTCCTCCATTCCTCTCGGGGCTTGGCCCCAGATGACAGACATTGGATTTGGTCCATCACTGAAAACCACTTCTTTATTAGTCTACGGACTTTAAAAACACACAATTGGTAGTATAGAGGCTAAACAGATGAACTACGAAATTTGTTCTCTGTTTATCCAAAATATACTAAGAAAACGCCCAATACCGATTCGTCTACATATACGTAGGTACATATGACGATCAGTGTTAGCCTAAATGCGTTTACTTTGAATAACAATACTAATTGCATGTACAGCCAATTATATACACCAGCGAAGTCTACCATTAGTTGCCAGTGAATTGAGTTGTAAAAGGTTGGCTGCCTAAACCAAAACAGAAATATTAAATACCAGTGGGTTATGAGGCTCAACCCACACTGACTTTTTGTTATTTCAAAATTAGAAAAATTTTTATCTCCATACAGTTATTATTAGTTGAAATTTTACGTATCTCCAAAATTTAAGAAAGAAATGTGCATAATCTCTTAGCTATCTCCCAAATTGAAAAAGGAAATAGGAATGCTAACTCTAAGTTAATAACATATTAAGCAAAATACCAAAATTCAAACCATTTATTGATATTGAATAGTGGAAACTTGTGTATATCCATTCATCATCTTATTCTACCCGGATTTATTTTGAAAAAGTGCTACAGTAAATAAATTCAAATTTGGAAAAGTGCTTTGTACTTTCTACGCTTCGAATTCGATATTTGTTTGTTTTAGCTTGGTTCTTCAATTTTTATTGCAATTGTCCTGTTTTTTGCCTCATTATAAAGCATCATGTTGTGATGTGAACATTCTCAGATGTCGTGAAATATTATACTCCCCCTTATTACCATATTAAAGAGAATGGAAAAAATACTGAAACTTCCAGTTTTATTAGGGTAGAAAGGGTAACTTATAGGACTTTCCTGGTCAAGAATGTAAGGCTAAGAGAGGTACATAGTTCAGAAATTTCACTGCATAACATCAATAATATGAGTGTAACAATATTCACTCATACTTTCTTGGTCCAGGTTATGGTTTTTCAGTCTCAATATTGGTCTTTGTTCTGTCGTTGATCTTGATTATATGCATTCATGCTGTCTTGGTTTTGGTTTTGCTTGCTCAATTTTGATATTGATCTTAGTCCAACTTGTTCGGTCTTGGTCTTAGTATCGAGACCACTTTGGCTAATCACTACTGCGAAGTCCAACAGAAATGGTTCATTATTATACAAATATTGTTAGTATTTGGGAATGATAAAACATCTTCATGAAATGGCATCAGTTTTGAAATTATAGTCCCCACTTCTTCATTACCAAATTCAAATTTTATTGGCTCAACTTCAGGACTAGTACCAATAATCAGAATTTTTTTTTTCAAATAACCGAATTTAATGAATAAATTAATATAATTATTAATTTAGATTTCACAACAAACCAGAATTAGGTAGATAAAAATTGGATTGAAAATTATTATACGATTCTGTAGGAGTATGGCTGATTTGATCATGAAAATGATATCATGTTTCCTTTCATGTGCATACAACTCTATCTATATATGAATTTCGGGAAAGTTTTCTTTCTGTGGTACTAAGTTAGAGAGAACGGCTGGATAAATTTTTACGATTGAGGAATTACAGAAGGTCTTACTATGTAGATGTGCCATCAGAAGAGAAAAAAAGTCCATAGCTTCCCGGAGAAAAAAGTTGTGGATTTTGACCCACTCGCTGCTACATACATTTTATTTGACATTTTTTCCACTCGCAAGTCCAAAAAATTTCAAACTTCTGTGTCACCCCCTTTTTGAGATATGGAGCCCCAAAAAGCAACAAAACTGAAGTGTAGGTACATTACACTGAATACATGCCTCAGTCAAATAAATGGTTTGAAAATGAAATGAGGGAAAAGGAAAAAAACAGAGAGTGAGGGAAGGAAGAATGCCATTTTATGTGAATGAGTTGATTACTCTTAGCAAGTGAGTTGTCCCAAAGGAAGATTTCAAGCCTTTGTGGAAGTCCGTAGCTTCCCTGAATGCTAATTTTTTGATTTTCCTTCAGGTGTATCCTTACTTCTTTTTTGTTTGTAAACTGAAAAACAAAAGAAGAAAAACATATAAAAACAAAAGCAACTCTATCTCTTGTTCTCTTTATAGCTTTCCCTTTATCACTAGGGTCTTCTCTAAGAAGACTACGAAGTGTCAAATAAAACTGCTACGCAGAAGCAGAGCCTGCGGGTGACAACTAGTTATAGATATTTAATTCTCTGTGAAAAAACCATGTCCCATGTCCTTAGAAGTGGTACACATTCCAGTTGTACATCGCACCTTATTTGTGTTTTTTTTTTTGTTTTTATAAAACCAAAACTGAAATAAAAAAAAAAAAAAAAAAAACCTTTTTTATGATTTAACACTTCTCTGCAGACGCGTGTAAAGCATAAATTTCTATCTCTTCGCAGACAAATCCTTAATTTTCTCGGCGTCGTTCATCATTCCCTGCCACGAACTCTAATTGAGTCTACAAAAACATTACCTTTGTATATCGACAAAAGGCTTTGTAAAGGTCGTACAGTACGCTGAAATAGTGGGTCACTAGGCTATTGTTCCATCAACACGAGAAGAGAGACCTATAGCTGGAAAAATCTAAAAAAAAAAAAAATTCTCTTCCAGATTTTCTGTTGGACGGGTGCTATACAATGGTTTAAGAAATTGTATTTTTCGCCTTCGTAATAAAAAGATTCGAAGATAAGGAACCGATTTGAAATCTTATCAAGAGATACGATCGGCAGATTAAATCCGCAGATAGAGGACCTTTTCTTTTTCCTTTCCTTCCACCGTTGCCTAGGTATACAGTATATGTGTATACTTACCTACCTTTAAAAACCATGAAAACGCATTGCTTTTGTATGGAGCCGCGCACCACGTAGGAATTCGAGCGAGCAGCTGTTTTGCCAATAAACGTATATAAACATAGATTTTCGAAAATAATAGGTAAATGGGAAATATTATAAATTATAACATCATTTTAAGTGTGTTCTTTTCTCTCATTCTGTTTCACTGAACTTTTTTTTTTTTTTTTTTTTTTTGTTATTTTATGAATACCAATGGTGAACCAGAGAAGGAAGAAGGATGGTTGTGTGTATGTGATTGAAATGTGGTCTTTTGCCTCGTGTATAACGTATACTCTGTCACACTTGACATGAGGCAAATTGTGGCCATGGTATGGTGAATTTGAAATAAGAACTTCGAGAGTTGGACAAAAAAATAAATAAATCTGAGCAGATTTTCTTTGAAAACGTACTTAAAAAAAGACGAAGACGTTGAAGGATTTGACATGGAAATTTGCAAAGTTTATATTTGAAACCGCTTTTTTTGGTGAATGGATAGGTATTCAACGTATCTTAACTAAAACATTTGACTCTGAATTTTCGCATTGCTCTTATTGAACTGTCTACAAACTTTTTTTTTTTTCAACCAAACTGCGGCACTGAAGTTATCTGTTCTTTAAATGGGTGTCTACCACATAACGTACTAAAATGGTCAACCCCTCTCCTACTTCATCTATAATTGCAATAAATGGGAATAAAAACATAAAAAGTTTTCTCAAAAAAATTGCGACAATCAGCCACAAAAGAATAGATTCTCTAAGTGAAAACAAATATAAGTGAACTGAAAGGTTAAAAACAAGTTTCTTGTTGCTTTATGAAGGCTAAATAAATGATGTATAAAATTATTTTCGCAATCAACTACTACGTTAATTCTATATATATATATATATATATATATAGACTAAATTACTACCATACACAACTAGTTCCTATAATATACTGACAGACTTATTTTTATTGACCTAGTTTTCCAATAGAATCAGTTTATTTCCCACAAAGAGCAACCCCAAAGTGACACTGTCCACACCAATTTACAAACTGCGCATTTTATTTGCCATGGTGTTATGTTGGTGTTTCCTGTTGTATTTGCATAAAAATGTTACAGGTGTTTCCACAGGATGACACCATTCTGCCCTTACTCTAAAGGTGATGTGAGCTAGCGTCAGGTTGGTGTTATCATGTTTACTATCTGAATTAGGTGGTTTATTTACCAGAATTCAAACAATTTAATAGAAAGTGGAAGTGGAATAAAATTTGAGGTGGAAGCAAAAGTAGAAACAGAATTAAAAGCTGTTATGAACAATAGCAAAATGCGAGTTAAAAGAAAAATAATTTTCAATATGGTAACAAAAGTGGAATTGAAAGTGGAATCATTTTGGCTTCCAGATATCTGCCACGAAGACTGTCAAGCAGGACTGTAAAACTGAAAGTGAAAGCAGTGTACAGAACCAATATTGACCAGAAATTGAACAGTTTAATAGGAAGTTGAAATGAAGTAAAATTGGAAGTGGAAGCCAAAGAGGACATGGAACTGAAATCTTTTGGAAACAGAAACAAAAACCATAATTATAAGGGGAATCATTTGGGTTTCACAGCCCTGGAATTAGGCTTTCCAAAAGTAAATAAACAGTAAATATCACCGTGCGTTCCATTTGGCAAGTTTATTTTTGAACTTTTACCAACACTGAGGCTGACACCAGATCAATTTTGAGACACGAAAACTAACTTAGTTGGCATTTGGTGTTGATGACAAATAAAACAAACCTAACGAGAGTAGGGGAGACTGGGGTAGCATAAAACAAGTTTACCATGAATAAAAATGACTTTCCTTTAATTTTTGACAAACTGGTCCCATAGCATTATGAATCATACATCAAGTAAAACTTCATTTGCCTACTATTTTAATCCAGTTTGTTGTTCAAAAGTCATTGCAATATTGATCAAAACTTTACCAAAAGTAAAATTTTGGTAACTCACAAAAAGTGTGGGCAATGGAAGAGAAGTTGATCATTCAAATTTGCGAATGTGTTTCAAAGATGTTTAATGGTCAGAAATTAATTACTCAGAGTTACCAACACTCAAAAACTCTTAGATTAAATGTAATGTTAATTTCTGGAAGGAAGATGAACATAGTGACCCATGGTGTAAATTTTGTGGTGTACCATGGAACATACTAAAAATACCTTTTAATTTTTTACAGATAATTTCAATAATTAAAACTGCTAAAAAACATGAAACATTGGTTCTTGAGAAAGTTGAGGATAATGGAAAAAATGTCTCATATTACAAAATTCATTAGAAAAGTGACACAATTAAAAAAAAAATCAGCTTTTCTAATAATAATTGTATTATTACAATTCAGATAGTAGATATCATATTTTTACTAAATATAATTACTTTTAGATGCAGCTTGCACTTCATATTGTATTGGATAGAATGAATTTAATTTTCCGAATTAAAAATATGTTTTTCTTATGGAATTTAATATGTACCATGGTACACCATCCTCAGTTTCATGGTATACTGAGGGTGGTGTACCGTGAAACAAAAAAGGTTAAGCTTACCCATTTTAAGATAGAATTCAAAAAAAGAAAACTATGAAATTTTAATTAAGTATTTCTTTTGGTTTTGTTTTGTAGATGAAGGTTCCAAATTTATTGGACCAAAATTTTAAACTCAATTCTAGCTTGCACCAGAGACAAAAAGGAAAAACGTGTACCATGGTATCCCGATCTACCCCTACGTTTACAAAACTTCGTCTCATTTTGACTCCAGCAGCTATAACTTCCTGCAAGTTCTATAAATTGCAGTCAAAAGGTTCAGCTCCGCAAGCAGAAAATTATTTTATTAATTTTATTCTTCGATACAGCCACCCCAATGAATGGTTCCTACGATCAGCTAATCGTTTAGATTCCTTTCACCTCGAACACGAATCGTTTTAGAGTGAAAAATTATTTTTGCTTTGTAACGCACTTCGTCAATCCTCAGCATTTTAAAAGGCATTCGCTATTCTGGCGTAAAAAGGATGAAAAAAAAAATATTCAAAAAAAAAAATATATATATATATAAATGTTTCTTAAATTGGAATATTTTTTTTCGTTTAGTCCAAAATCGAAGGGAAATTAAGAAAAATTACTAGAATGATATAACAGCGAGAATGATTAGACAAGTTTCTTTGTTACACACTAATGGAGTAGGTGGAGTTGCACAGTTATGATTTTCTTATTTTTTCGACACAAAGGCCACGTAAAAGACAGGGAGGCGTGCCAAAGTGCGAGAAAAAGAATTTAAACTTGTTTTTTTGATGGACAAGTTATCACGTGTAAAAATGAGTAAGACGAGAGAAGACGCAGAGCGAAGAAAGTGAGGTGGAAAAAACTTCACTGGTAATACCGTTTTTTTTTTTTTTTTTCTTTCAGTAAAACGATTTATTAAAGGGTGTACGGCGTTGAATTTTAATTATCGGCGTTAAAAATTTGAAAATTAAATTATAATAACGGGGTTGGGGACGACAGCTAACCCCACTTCTTCGTTGAAATGTAATGAGAAAAAAACGTATAGAAAATTTAATAATTAATTTAAATTCGAGACGCGTTGAGTACTTAAAATCAAATTTACCTATTAGCAGCAGGTGATATGACCAAATCTCATCGAATATTATTTTTCAAGTTTTTTTATTTTGAAATTGCTCTAATTAGCTTTGATAAAATGTTTTCAATGTTTTAAAAGACACAGAAACGATTTCTGAAAAGACAAATTATAAGACCGCAGTCGACTGTTTTAAAGAACAAAAACAAAGTCACCTAAGCCCACATGTAAACGTTGAATATGAATTGGAAGGACATATTCATACTTTTTTACTTTTTTTTTTTGCCATTACCATTGCCATTGCCATCTGCCATAGGCAGCTACTAATGCTGAGGTCACAGAACAATGTATTACGATCAGAAATTTTACATTTTGTACTTTATGGTTATATTAATGCGAGGGGGCAGAAGAAACCACTCAACTCCATTCTTGTCCGACCAAAATACACAATAGACTGCGTTTCAGGACTTGATCATCTCTGCTATGTAGTCTGATGGAATGTCAGCGGACCATGTAGCCTATAAAGGAAGGAAGTATCTGCCGTTAAATGTTACATATTATGAACCGGATGATTGTCAGTGTTGGGAATGACGAATCGGTTATCTTCCCACTCTCCTCAATATTTAGTCAGATGGAGTATCCAAGTGCAAATTTACCAGGAGGCCATTGAGGCCACAGCCTACAGCCGCAAAGGCAAAAGGGCGTAAAATTAATATATTTTTTGTATGTTTTGAATCGGCAACGTTGTATTATTTTTTAATGATCTTTTATATTGTTTTAGTTGGAAAGCCTGAATTGAGACGCAAAATTTACCCGACCTGTAAGCACCGAATTTATAAATCCACCTCTGGAAGTATCTGTAAAATGTGTAGCCTGTTTGTAATTATGTCTAATATCCACTGGTATTTGTTTTCACCCTTAACTGTTTTTATTTGCACCATATGTAGTTACTATGAAGGGTAATTAGGGCAACTCCCCCCATGGTAGGAAACTTTGGTTCTTTCTGCAATGGTTCTTTTAACAGATAGCCTGTTTCTGCTCTTAAAATGTACTTTTAAACAATCTAAAATGCAGGGGTCTTTGTGATACAATTCTGAACTCATAGCTGGCAATCCTACATTGTCTCTTGAACCTAAAATGGACTGTTGTCAATTATTTCATCGTCATGCTGCATATCTAGTTTATTGGTAAGTTGGAGTTTACGAGTTTTTATGTCGTCAATTGAATTTGGTTGTGGTGGCCTATGACGACCCCATTTGGCATACTGTAACATATATATTCATCTAAAATAAATATAGACGAACATATTCGAACATGAAAATATTTCCTGTATTATAAGACAATTATCTTTGTAAATATTTTACAGTTACTTTGTCCTTAAAATTCTAAAAACATGTAAACGTTATAATGGTATATTTGGTGACCTCATTTCACTAGTCCCTCGAATATACTCGAACGATAAATTCCTTCTAATTAATTAGTCCCTCCTTCACACACACAATAAAACACAATGAAAACATATATCCTTTGAAAGTGTATATAAACTCATGTTTTCAACAAAATAATTGTACTTTGTTTTAGTCTTTGGTAGAATATTATTCTTTAGTAGAGCTCTTTCATTTTACCATTGAGACAGTATTTTACTGTTCTCTAAATATTTACATGTACCGTTGTATGTACAAAATATTATTTTATTATATTGTGATTTATTAATTGTGTTTAATTATTTTATTTAAAGATTGAATCCAGAAGCTAAAGTCCACCATCAGAGTTGTGGATAGTAAATTATTTAATTATTTTAATACTTCAGAGATATTGATAGGTACTCATTTTTGGTATTGATATTTCATGTATGGTGTAACATGTAAAGTGGTCTTATCTAGTACTAAAAGATCTCTCTTATGCCATTACACATACCACATTATTCCACAGCACAATTAAAAATTTCCCACCCGAGGACTAGGAAATGCGCCACCACCACTATGGCTAAAATTTGGATTTACATTTGGAGGAGGGGGTAAGAAATTTATGAAATTTTTGGCCTTGTTTTGTATTATAGAACATGTATTCTAGTACCTACTCTAGTAATGGCTTATTGATCATAATATATAGCATTCTTTTTGGATTTTTTTTAACCCTGAGAAGGTTTTCCCCCTTCTTGTAAATAAGACCTTGGTACTTCCCCAATGTGTCTGTTGTCAGTTAGAAAAAATCATTTGTATATTTTAAAAATAAATCATTATTAATAATTTTGTCGCCCCACAAATCTGACACTTTGGGTCAAGTACCCCTTGTCCCATTTGTATTTAAATCTATCTTCTCAGTCGCTTCCTTCACAACAGAAACTATGACATAATCATTCAAGTTTTTAGGTTATCTTCTAAAATAATTTTTCTATTCGCTGGAGTGCACTCGTTACGCTTTCCATGCTGGCTGTGCTGACAGGTCCGATTAAATTCAGCCTCAATAAACAGTTCAGTTTGTGGAAGCTATCTACCCAACTCTCATCGAGAATAAGTTCGATATAACGGAATGGGTCCTGCTGCTGATTGCGGAACAGTCGTCCGCACATTATTTCGAATTTTCATTCAATAATTTTTTACAAAACATCCGAAATTCGAAAAGTCTTTTTGGCAAAAAAAAAAAAAAAAAAAAAAAAAAAGCCAAGGTGTGTAATTTTGCCGAGCCGATACCCGTTAGATTCGCGGCTAAATCATTATACCAGGTATAGGCGACAAAAATGAGGAGTGATTCGGTGACTTTATTCGTAATTATCGACACTAATAATACACGAATCCTACGCAAATACGTCTATCCGCGAGCTGTTCATTAGCCGAGAATTAATTTCGAATCATTTTTTCAATAATGTAGATAGGTAATCGAAATGCCGAGCCTACAAATCGCGTACGTGACAATCGATGAACGCCTAACGGGCATATTAATACGCCTATCATTTCTTCATCATTTCGACATAATATTACAGGACCGTCGTTCGACAGCAAGACACGAAGAACACGAAATTTGCATTAATTTCGTCGTTTAGGTATGCCTACGATATGTCACAAAGTGAACGAATAAATGGTGGCGGCTCGTGCGGCGACGTGGAACAAGATATCACCCAGAAGCAGTGCACCGCGTCTCATCAGGCACCATGTTTTGGTTTAGTGGAGCAAAAAAAGGCATAACAAAAAAAAACAAAAAAACAAAAAAAAACAGAAAAAAAACTCTAACGCAGCTACACTCCGTTAGAAAAAGTAGGTCTTCAAAGATAACAATTCAAATACGTAATTAAAGCGTTATTACTGATTACTATTTGAAATTCTTTAAAATTTTTTAATGACAACTGCGTATTAGAGAATTGAACTTCGTAACGAGCAAATTCGAATGACGCTCGTTGTAATGGAATTGAAAAAAAAAAAAAAAAAAAAACTGTGGGCCAGTTGGTTAAACTCAAAGATAGAAATCTGGTAATTCAAAGGTATCGGGTTTGAATCTATTAAAAAATTGGAATGTCAAGGAGGATGAAAATAGACTTTTTGAAGTAATGTCAAAGCAGTCAACAATGATATTAGCCCATTGTAACGGTATAGTTGTTACCAACAAACACAATAATAGTTTAAAAGTATATTATTATAAAAAGGTGAACAGATTATTACAAGAGTATGAACAACGTAAGTGTAAAAGTGACTAAATAATTATATTAAAGTGAATGAATAATTGTACAGAACATTAGACTATATATAAGGGTGAAGTTCGAGTGATTTGAATTGGGTATTGTGGGAGATATGAATATGATTGGATGTTTGAGGAAAATGTAATTTGGATAAAACCAATGAAATTAAAAAGAAATGACATAAAGTAGGAGTGTTTAAGAAATTAATAAGAAATGGAATTATTGCAAGGTATTGAAATATATTCGTAGAAAAGATGACATCATGGAATGTAGATGAGAACAGTTTATGGTGTACTGGAAGACAAGTCAAGACTTGAAAGACAAGTTTGAACTAATCTTAAATGACGTGAAAGAAAGGAGGAATAATTAGACGGAAATATGAAGAATGAAATAGGAAAATACAAATTTATAATGTACGAGAGTATTTGAAATAATATGTATGAAAATATCATTACACCCATATACCTGTAACGTAGTCGAGATTTGTCTGTCACTATATTCTAATACAAATGTGAAAAAGATGCACTAGATACCTGGTACAGTATAATATATTCACATCAAAACGAATGTCGTACAATTAATGCAGTGTACGTTGTAATGTAGACTAGAGAAGCTTCAAAACATAATCATTAATTACTAGTCGCAAAATAATTACATTTATGTGAAAAATAAAATTAAAATAAAGTTACAAATGAAAATATGCCAGAATAGAATGTAAATTACGAACGAGCATAATCATTGCTCGCAAACTAAACTCACAGCGCTTGGCATATTTGAATTGTGTTCTCCATGGTCAATACAGAACTGACTCAAATGCGCTAAGAGGTTATTTAAAAAAACTTTTTGTTGTTTGTAGGAAAGAGCAATGATAATTTCAATATGATTGCTACGTCTTCCCTGTAAATTATAATCCGAAGAATATAATGACCTTTTCTATTCATAAAACATATTTCAAAACATAGGACATCACAAACTGAACTGCACAAAGAAACAAATTTTAACAATGCCAGTTCTGATCACATTGAAATTCTTTGACATAATCAAAACAACCTGTGAGCCAGTTGGTTAAACTCAAAAACAAAATTCTGGTAATTCAGGGGTATAGGTGTGGGGACCATGTACTCCCTTCTTTCGGGGCTTGGCCCCAGTCAACAGACCACAAACTTGGTCCATCACCAAGTCCGTGCAATTAAGTCTACAGATGTTAAAAACAAACACGCGTTCGTAAGCACACAGGCTAAAACGGACGATCAACAAAATTTGTTCTCCGTTTAGTCTACATACTACAAATGCAGTCTAACGTGAACGTGCATACAAAAACGCACGTGCCGTGGTTGAGATGCTAGGCTAAACACGAAACACGCGCCTATCTTCCGATACTTGCGGATGACGTGCGTGTTTAGCCTAACATATATACCGGCGATGCCCTTCGTTAGTTGCCAGTTTAGGATGTTGTAAAAAGTTGGCTGCCTTACCAAAATGGTAACATTCGAACACGCAATTCCTCATTCATTTGCCTGTGGGTTTTAGAGGTGAACCCACAATAGGGTTCGAATCTGCAAAACAACTGGGGGAGTGGAGGGATGAAATTGACTTTTTAAGGTAATTCTGCTTTTCTGAGGCTAAAAAGGAAATTTTTCCATTTCACTCTTGAAAAATGGATGTTTTAGTCTATAGAGTAAAATAGAGAAAATCACACTGAATGACTTATAAATTGGGAATAAACTGACCAATTGAGACCAAAATTGGTAGGGATTGCCCTTATGTCAAGTGTGCTGTTTTTACCGAATTTTGTGACTATTGGATAAGAATTTCAAGTTTTAGTAGTCAACATCGAAAAGTAGCACCTCCAACAGCCGAGGGAATGAACCATGAAACCAATCACAACTAAACTTGAAAGGGTATTAGAATAAGTTTGAATCAATATATGCACCAAATTTTTTGACTATTGTTTCGAAATTACATTTTTTAGAGCCATAAAACTACCAAAACTGTAACCTAATCACCCATCCCTGATGTACTGCAAAACCAATTTTCCCCAAATTCAAACGGTCTCATCCTCGACTTAAGACAAATATTTGGTGTAAATTTGGTGACCATCGAACAAAAATTACATCTTGTATCGTGTTAACAAGAATTGTGGACATACATACATACTTAGGGGAAAGGAGGGCAAGTTGGCGAGGAGTGTAAGTTGGCAAACTGCAGTTTTCTCTGGAACTACAGTAGAAAGCGCCAACAAATTTCAGTATGTGAAAGATCTGTCATGTTAGTGAACCATGACTGAGTGAGTTTTTGTAAAAAGCCATTTAAAAATAATAATTGCTGAAAGTTTTTTTTTTATGAGATGCTATCATAATATTTTGTATTGGTGGGGTAAGGAATTAAAAATTTAGATTTGTAATTTCTCAATGTTTGATGGTATTATTCTAAAGAGGTAAGTATTCTCTATAATTTAATGCAATTACCAGATTGCTACATGCAAACTTAAATTCTTAATGGCTTATTCAAAATAATTTCCACTAGGAGGGAAAGTTGGCGAATTGTTATCAGTAAAATTTAAACTTTTATTTAAACTAGATTTTTCCAAAAAATCGAAATTATGCATAAAGAAAAGCCAAAAAAGATGTACAGTCGGGATCAACTGAAGGATGCTTTAGAAGAGCGACGATGAGCAGGAGCTTCTATTAACAGTATAGCAATTAAATATGCAATACCTGAAACCACTCTCAGAAGATTCAAAGATATATCAGTGGAAGTAAGCTAAAATTTAATTAAGGTTGATATTTATTAATGTAGAAAAGCGTTATTTGAATAAAGAAAATGTGAAATCTTTGCATTTTGTACGTATTTTAATAGAAAAATTTCCATTCGTCAACTTGCCCTCAGGCATTCGCCAACTTACCCGACATGTCGCGTAAGTTGGCAAATTTCACCTACTCTAGAAATTGTCAAAAATCTCTCATTAATTATCAACATAAAAATCCAATTCTAGGCCAAAATGTAGTCAAAACTTCAAACTAACTTTTGCTGCAAAACGCAGCGCTCTAACTATGTTACAGCCTGTGTTAAAAAATGTTGAGGCTTACGTTCGTCAACTTGCCCTCCTTTCCCCTATGTACGTACTTACATATATACATATATACATATATACATACATACATACATACATACGTACGTACGTACGTACATATTATAAATGCATATGAATTTTAAAAAATGGTGCCAAAATGTTCGTTGGGTCATGAAACGAAAAACGTACTTATTCCCACACCTTGGTCCTTCCGTGAGTAAAATATTAATGAGTAGATTTTCGTAGAAACCTACTCAAAAATGAAAAAACAAAAAGTGAGAACGCATAAAACGCTTCGGATAGGGTTGAATAACACGACTCATCCTTTACTTTTCTCTCGGTTTAGTTATTAAGATAAAAATGCGGATATGAGCATGGTTAACCATTTGTATACACAGATCGGTGGCCTGGCCTCTACGTGTGGTAATTGCTGAGGTCAGGACGAACGTCGTATTAGGTAAGTATTCGATAATTACTGTTTGTAATTGCGTGGCTTGAAACTGTATTACGACGGTTTTGCTTTAAAAAATGTGGATATCTGGTCGAAAAGTGAATTATTTAGTTCACCGAAACACGAACGAGTATTGGCTATACGCTACGATAACGTCGATGGTGTGGCGTACCTAGTGAAAAATTCCCGACTGGCAACGAAGATGGCACCTCTTCTTCGCCGTCGAGGTCGTACAAATATAAAGAAATTCAGCTTTTGGCTTCGTTAGCGAGTGGCACGTTTCGGTTTGTTGCAGCTGGGTTTCATTAAGGCGCAAATAATTAATTGGAGCGGAGGCTCCACAGACTCCTAAAAAGTGCCAAAATGAGGAAAAAGTGGAAATATAACCCGATTTTAGTCGAAACTAATTTTGACCAATCAATACTATTTATTCCTAACCTATTTTGCCGACACTAGTTTTGACTTGTCCAAAACAAGTGTCGACCAACGCAAAAATGTTTCTTCGGTTAAAACTATTAATGACCAAACAAAAATTTTACCCAAGTTTTGACTAAGCAAAACTAGTGTTGCCTTAATGAAAAAAATATCAGAATTATACAAAAATATCAATTTATCGTTGACTCTTATCTCATATGGCCCTATTTTTGTTATTTTTAGAAAAATTTCTAATTTAAAAATAATAATTTCTGACGTATGCCTATGTTTTTATTATTCAGTTGGTAGTTTAGTGCGGTATCAAAATCGCCAATGTGTAGAATGAATGATGGGAAGCTTCGTCCTCTAAACCTTCTTTTTTCCAATTTTTTTTTACCTACTTTTTTTTTTAAATAACTCACTTTAACTAATGACACTATATGACAGAAGCATGGACATATATCAAAAATTATTTTAAAAATATTAAAATTATTATTTCGTATAACTCTATTTTTGTTGTGATTTTCTTAATTTTTTTATTCTTTTGAAATAATTTTGGACATACGGCTGCTTTTATTACATAGTCGGTGGTTAGATGAGACGAATTTTTTTTTTTTTCGTATGCCTTTATCTTATTGAGAGTGTAAAGGTGATGTGATTTAAAAAATTTGATAAATTTTAAAAAGGGGGTTTGGAGGTGAAGCCCACATCACTTCTACAGATTCGTATAATGAATGAGAACAGGTTTAATAATTTTCAGTCGATGCAAGTTTTGACCAGTCAAGACTGATATTGCCCAGTTCATATTTCGGTCAATTCTGGTATTGAATGAGAATGTAATAAAATATCAGTCAATATTAGTTTGACTAGTCAAAAATAATATTGCCAAAGGGCTTTCAGAATAACTATTATTGACTGGTCAAAACCGGTATTGACTCATTTTGAATACTGACGATAACATATATATATATATATATATATGCTGGGTACAGAAGTGTTTGACTGACCTATATATTCGTGATCTAGGACTCGGGATCGGCGCTTTTACACAGGTCCTGCCCCCTGGTCTCGCCATTACACTAAATGCTACAGTTGTATTTTCTTTTGAAAAATACACTAAAACAAATGAAGGATTTAACTTAAAAAGACTGAAGAAAATCTTAGCATTTTCCCTCCCCCAAATTATACGGGCGATTTTTTTTTTCCTTTATTTATTAAGAATGAATTTACCATCTTTGTTTCAGTTTTCGTAGCTATTGGTTGAAAATTGAAAATTTTATAGCTAAAACAAAAACGAAAATAGCCATACTTGAAGTACTATACCGCTGATCAGCAACAAAATTTATAGCAATTTATAATAAATTATTGAAAAAATTTGTTTCGAATTTCGTAGCTATTGGTCGAAAATTAAAAATTTTGTAGTCAATACAAAACGAAAATTGCCATAAATAGGTATATAATTATATATGAATTTGAGTTATTAGTGCCAAAATTTTCCTAGAGTTATGAAACGAAAAACGTATTCACCCCCACCAACAGGTCATTCCATGACACCAAGATTAATAAGTAGATTTTCAATAGAAAACCTACTTAAAAACTAGTGTACCACGCCACACTATAAAATATGTGTTTATTCTTAAACCAAATAAATAAATAAATAAATAAGTAAATAAATAAATAAATTAAATAAATAAATAAATAAATTATTATGTAAACAAATGAACACAAAAAAATCCATCGAAGCAAGCTACGTCAGAAAAGCAGGTTTTCAAAAATCATCAAACATCAAACATCATTTAATTATTTTTTCTTTATTTAAAAAAAATTTTCAAACGATAAAGAAAATGGAATGAGAAAAACTTAGCCCCTGTATTTCACAAATAAAAATTTGTCCGATTTCACGAAACCTTCAAGAAAATTATTAATAAACGGTATTGTCAAGTTGCAAAATTAGAATCCGTACTCGAATACAAAGAAATGAAAAAATACAGGTTAGTAAGTTATAGTGTTCAAAAAATAAAAGAACAGCATGCTTGTTTTTGAGGCAACTTCTCTGTTTCGTCTGGAATTTCTTATTTCTGGAACTCATTTTGAGCCCCACGCCTCAACCTTTCGACCGATTAACACCAAAAGCAATCCCACCAGAGATTTCGCCGAAAGCTACCTACTTAAGTTACCAAATTTCAGCCCTATTGAAACAAAATTGTGAACTGTATTGTGTTTACAAAAAAATGTTGCACATAGATAACATAAATATACGTAAGCTTACACGCATTCCATATAAACACATACGATAATATAGAAATATATAAATAAAGATAGATGAACAAGATTTGCCTTGAAATGAAAAACTATCATGGTTCCAGCCCTAACTTCGTCATCTTGGTTTCTGACCTTTGAGTACAATATAGATGTAGAAACGAAAATGAAGTGCATGGAGCAATAGCAGAAAAACGAAGCCGTGGCAAAAAAAGGGCGCTTGTTTGAATCCAGAATCAAAATATCCACGTTATTAATGTTGTTGTTTTTTTTTTTGAATTTCCAAAAAACGATGATGAAAGAATATGGCACGTTTCACAGTCCACTGCAGCAAATAGTCAATTCTATTAAATACTTCGATATTTTGAAGCATTTAAGAGAGAAAATTTGAAAAGAAAAGGCCTAATTTGTGAAATGAGAACTCTTACGATTCTGCAGCCCTGCTTTGAATTTGTCCGTAGTTTTTAATAAAAATGGTGACAAAAGTTCTTGATCACCATCTCTACCCATTCAAACTCGCTCCTTGTGACTTTTTTTTGGTTTTTCCAAAAGTGACAATTGGAAGGAACTGAAAAAAGTAAAAGGGCCTAATCGTTGATCTTAAGGGCAATTACGAAAGGTCACTGCAGAGGCTGCTGTTAGAGCTTGAAAAAGCAAATGATCAAGTGTTTTAGTGAAGATGGGGATTGCTTTGAATTTATATATTTTTTTTTAACGTGTCTGTTTGAGAAATACGAAGTTTTCGAACTTTATTGTTACATACACTACTCTGACAAAAAACCCTCGTCTATAAAGTGTGTGCGGTCACTATAGAAAAACTAACCAATATTTTGTCCACGACACGAACATGATTTTCTATTAAAAATATTTTGCTAGTTTTGTCATCCGTTTCCGGACTGTAAGGTCTTTTAGTATGGACCCACTTGTCCATTAATTCAAAAATTTTGTAATAAATGCAACCACACAACAGACCAATAAACGATAAATGTATTCTTCCAAAGAAATAAGTACTTACGAAAAAATCTTCAAACCTATGTATATATATATATATATACAGACTTGGCCTATTCGTATAAATATACCAACACTTAAGGTAGTATTCGCATCGATCATGCACTTTCATCTTTTCTACTTCTTCAAAACATCTTTTTTTTTGTGTCTATGTATTCCCTCCATTTCGAAATGTTCTCCATGCATATTATACAGTATATGTGTATACTGTACAAGCGATAGGTAACCAGTGATTTTTCTACAAAACAACTATATAGCCTTATAAAACACTGTTTCTTGGTGCTTCAATAAAATGGTTTATTATATATTATATTATGCGAAACCGAAAGGTGGCCAATACGATGGTCTCTTTGATTTTTTTTTATTCTTCTTCTTCGATAAAGGTGGAAGGGATGAAGAAGGTTATAGACGATTGCAAAAGAACGCAGAACTGTTGCTTTTTATTGTTGCACAAGATGCAGGAAGGCTTGCGAAGGCGTTAGCAAAAAAAAAAAAAAAAAAAAAAACAAGCTAGACGTACACACAAAGTGAGAAAGAGAGATGCAAACGATTTTAGGCACAAAAAAAAAAAAAAAAGGAAAGGAAAGGCCAAATTACGTACGCGTGGCTGAACAAAAACGTCGTCCAAAATCTACGTAAATTTACGCATGATCGAACATTTTTATTCGTGTATATTTTGTACATAAAAATTCGACGAAGAAGCTTTGAAATTCGAAAAGATTATTTGTATATTCTTTTTCTTCTTTTTTTTTTTTTGGCTTTTTTTTTTCTTGACAATATTGTACACATATACCAACACAGGTTACGCGGTAGAAGATCTTTTTGTAATAATAAATCTATCCGCTTATATTTAGAAAATCTTTAGGTGATCTCTATTGCCAAAGCTTTACTCTTTCGCACGATTCTGGCTCCTTGTTTCTCTCTCTCTCTCTTTCTCATTTTCTGACGTCACTACATTGGAAACTGGTTTGGGTAAATTCGCGTATATAATACCCGTATAATGCGTTAGTAAAATAACAACCACCAGTCTGAGTATAGGACGTATAGGTATAAACTGTATTATGGCTTATCTTTAGTAGTTCTTTTGATTAAGTATTTTTTGTAGAGCTTCGGTTATTTGAGGAGAGGATAAAGTTTGCTGGAATTTGGTAAAATCAAACGAGTTTAGAAATCGTTTAGCCTAGCTTTCCTTTTTAGTCTTGAATTTTATTCGAGTTTTTTGCAGCGGGTACCCATACTATTGGTATTTCAACAGAATTTGATTCCAGTGGTGCGAAATATCGATATATTTTCCTATCGATACAAATAGATACTTTTGTAGAGATCACCAATCCTTTTTCCCACTCACTCCTACGAACACTCGACTATATTCAAAATACACTTTTATATTATTGCTCGTGGCTACACGGTAATACATTTCCGTCACTCACTCGTCCATCTCCGTATATCATCGTTAATCTCTCTCAAACTGTACTCACTCTTATCATATTTGATTGATGTTAAATGCACACGCTTGCTTCTGAGACGTTACTTTGTGTAATTCTTTATTTCACGTTACAAAACTTGTTCTTCTTCAATTCACAACTGTTGGGTATACCAATCCTTTTCTCTCCACACTGATGAACAACACTTAATCTTTTCTTAAACTCTCTCATTCATGGTAACACTTTCTTTCCCACTCATTCAACTTTATTCAATTGAAACCTAATCGGGAACCTTCGTCTAACTCTGTATCGCTTGTTAAACTATCATACAGATTGTTATACTCATTTTACATGAAATATAGTGTACTTCTACAGCTTGACTGAGTTTAAACGTATTTTTATTCGTCATCCGAGGTCCTTGACTCATCATGGTAGCATCGCTCGGTAACAATCTTTAAACCTATGTAACAAAAATTTTTTTAATAACCAAAAGTTTAATCGTTTGTGATAAACAAAAATCTGCTGCAAAGCTCAATGCATTTTTTTTGTCATTTTTGTAAATTCTTATGTTGGCTAACTTAGCTCCAACTTGTGCTTTTGTAAAATTTTGGATCAAAATATTAATGACCAAAATTGTTTGTTAATTCACTGATTATCTCGTAGTCAACGACGTCAATTGCTTAAAAAATTTGCACCCTGCTTGTGTGTCAAATTTGGTTGTGTTTTCGAATTTCCATGGTTGTCGTCGATTGCTGAACTGTTTGGAAGCCCTGCCTGTGTTGTCCAGAAGTCAGTAAATGTCGTTAATTATCTCCCTGCTTGTGTGAAATTAACTCGCCAAAACTATTATTGGATCATATCGTCACAAACCACTGCAAGTTGAATGATCGCCTACAGTGAAACAGCTGAAATTAATCGTCATAACTCGTCATTAATTCAAACTGCCAAGTTACCAATGTAGAAATTATCTAGTCAAAATTCAAATTGTTAAAATCAACCAAGTTCCAGTCAGAGTTCGTTGAAATACAGTATTCATCTGTATAAAATTTGTCAAAGTCCAAATAAAGAGTCATTAGCTGGTTCATCACATCGAGAATGATCAAATTCAACAGTCATTTTGTCAGAGAAGTCAAAAAAATTGGTGTTCAGTCATAAAAAATTGTAATTTGCTGTAAAAGTTAGTAATACTAATATCAGGTATTTAACTTTGATTCATAACATTTTCGTAATTTTGTGCATATTATTTATTGTCAGATCAAAATTTTATTTGTATATCCAAAATGCCTGTTATTTTTGGATATTTTTGGCCGAAAAAATAATTGAAAACGAACAATTTTCAGTAATTTGTTTGCAGCATTTGGCAAACACTTTTGTCCGAGAATGTACCTTTCATCACATAAGCATGGCTCGTTTCGTTCTTTTGTTCAAACTTGTATACTTTACCTATTGTTTGGTGCAACAAACTCTCGCCTCCTTATCTTAAACTATTCATATTTTCGTTAGCGCCATTTTCTCTATTCAAATCTACATTTTGCATGAACCTGTAATACTAGGAATACTGCACAACTTTGTCTCGAACATTGTTGAATTTTATTTTATGTGATTTAGCTTATCTGAACAAAGACTTGACTGTTTTTATTTAAATTTTTATTCTACTTTGAAATTATGTTCACACAAATTCTTGAATTTTATTTTATTTTATTTTTTTGAAATTCTTTACTAGAATTATTCAATTTTGAGTGGATTTTCCCCATTTAATTTTTTTTCTTCAAATCAAAATTATATCCTCTCAAATTTTTTTTATTAAATCTTTTTATTATTTGGAAATTTTTTTAATTTATGCTTTTCACGATTCTACAATCAAATATTCCCTTAAAGAAACAAAATTATCCCACTATTGTATTTCATTTCAATTGTATGTTGTGCATTTGTTATTTGATTTATTTCAAGATAAACACTTACTTAATTACTTATATTTTTTGTATAATTTACCAACTTAGTTACCATAATTTCACCAATATAATAATTATTAACAATGTAGCATGTGATTGTTACCAATTTTTAGTTTTTAATGAACACAATCCACTTGCCTTTTTATTTTTTTTATATATTACGAATATTTCAAGTGTAATTGTATTTCCAAATATTTTTATCAATTTTTGTGCAAATCTGAATAAATAATTTCGTGCTCCGTTCAAAGGATTGTGGAGGGGTGTTGGGTATACCAATCCTTTTCTCTCCACACTGATGAACAACACTTAATCTTTTCTTAAACTCTCTCATTCATGGTAACACTTTCTTTCCCACTCATTCAACTTTATTCAATCGAAACCTAATCGGGAACCTTCGTCTAACTCTGTATCGCTTGTTAAACTATCATACAGATTGTTATACTCATTTTACATGAAATATAGTGTACTTCTACAGCTTGACTGAGTTTAAACGTATTTTTATTCGTCATCCGAGGTCCTTGACTCATCAACAACCTCTACAACTTTGATAAAAATATCGATACAAATCAATAAGTATCGATATTTTCCCCACATACCGAATTTTCCATTAATAAATGATTGATACGATGAGAATTCAGCTACGTATCTGCTGTTAAATAATAAAATCTGTAAGATCCGTAGAAATAAAACTTACAGATGCTGGAGAAATTGTGTTGGAATATTTCAATCTCACTTTAACCTTAAAATTTTGGCGGTAAAACGTGAGAAAAATATAAATAAAACGTATCGATGCGCGTTGACACGTATCGATATTTGTTTCATCACTGTTGGGTACCTACATTACAGACATCGAGTTGTGAGTGTGGCAAAAACTTTGCTATTACAATCGTACCAGCAGGAATAAAATATAGATTAATAGAATCGAAGTATTTTAGTCGTCATCGTTGTCCTCAGCAAGAAGAGCTTAGCTTAAGATTAACTCGAGAAAAACGTAAACTACCTATTATATAGAGTTGGTCGTGGCTTTTGGTCTAGCATAGCACATTCAATTCTTAAACTTGGTTTCGGTTTTGCTTACCTACAAGATTTTTTGTTATTATTCGCGTCGAAATCAAGCGTAGGCTACCATTAATATGCTTTCAAAATATACCTACAAGCATATCTTATCAGTTACCACAAACAACAGAAAACGAGCAATAGATATAAATCTTAATAGACATATACAACAAAATGGTGAGCTTTTTCTCGAGTTTCTCGTTTGATCATAATCTTGTAGAACGAGTTAAACCATTACCCGCACAAACTTTGCATATCATCGTCGCGTCTATTAGGCCGGTCAAATAACATAGAAAAATTGGGTTGAAAATGACAAAAATTCTAACGAAAAGTTTGTTCGCTGGAATTTATGTTCAGAACAATCCTCTAAGTATGCGGTGAAATGCCACCGTCCGGACCCCTCTTACTTCCACCTCGGTAGATCAATAAAATCCTCATGATATTTTGTTATCATTGGATTTTTGAACTATGCTCGCGAACAGCTTTTACCAATCTCAAACAGAATGCTTTGATTTTTGACACCTAAACACCTTAGCACTCGGTCTACGGTAGGGGCTAAATCGTCAGATTTGCATAACTCTAACTTCTCAACCGTAACTCTCGAAATGAGATTATTACGTTCGATTATTTTTATGTTTGCCAATCCTTCATGAGTATAGCCCCAGCGAAACTCGCGCCATTTTTTTTTTTTTTTTGGTCGATATTTTTCAATAAATTTGGGGGTTAAACTGGAAACCGGTACGTGGAGCTCAACTGACCCGGACACCCGGACTAGTACCTCAAACTGGGACAATTCCAGTCGAAACCCGGATGGATGGTAAGCCTATACGTATAGCTTACGTGTAGGTATGACTCGTTGAACCACCCTCAGATATCGAATAATCAACGAAGTAGGCCTATTTGAATTGCATAAAACGTCGACAACTTTACACATTTTCACGCAATAACGTCGACGTTTTTTATGGATTCGTAGAAAATGTCCTAAGCTTCCTATCGTATAAGTACACTTTTCAACGATTTATCAACTGGTAGATCACTGAAAATATGGTAGACAGGTAAAACGAAAGAAAAAAAGCAACAAAAAAAAAAAAAAACTAAGTAAGTAGGTACACAACGATGCATTACATGCCACTGAATTTTTAACACCATAAAAAGGTAACACGCACTACCTCAATATGAAGATTAATAGCGCATTTCGAAGTTTTAATTTACTGTATATTAATTAAAGGAAGGCACAAAGTAACCTATCTACATAACCTGTTATTATTTGCGCTTAATATGTTTTATCGATCGAATCGATCGGAGGCACATTTTAAAGAGATTATATCGAGAATAACATCGTTTTCATTCGGCTTTTATGTATTTGATGTTATGGGGGAAAAGGGAGAGAGAGAGAGAGAGAGAGAGAGAGAGAGAGAGAGAGAGAGAGAGAGAGAAGAGTGAGAGAGTGAGAGTGAGTGAGAGAGAGTGAGAGAGAGAGAAAGAGTGAGAGAGTGAGAGTGAGTGAGAGAGAGTGAGAGAGAGAGAAAGAGTGAGAGAGAGTGAGAGAGAGAGTGAGAGAGAGTGAGAGAGAGTGAGCGAGAGAGTAAAGAAAAACATTTTACAAAATGTGTATACACGCGTGAACAAAATAAACAGGTAGTTTATCGATTATTTATTCAGAAAACCACCACCAGAAAGGTGAACTAAACAGCAATTTTATCAAAATTATTCATTCGGAAGTATGTCGGTATAAGACGTAGGTCTCTGTATGAATGTGCATTGAACACTCCAGAATTTATCACCTCTTTCGGATTTCGGAAGTGAAATATTATTTCGTTGGTATTTTAATGGTGGGTAGGGTGAATTACGTAATTTTTCTACGGTAAAATTGCGTTGGATTCTTTATGGCGGAAAATTGCGGGTTCTGTTAACACTCGAACAATTATTAATAAGTATACTTTTGTGGCTTATGACGATGAAATCACCAAAGAAAAATACAAAATTTACTCGCTTTTTATGGAAATTGTAAAAACTTGCGAGCTAATTTGAGCTGTTTTTCAAACAAAAAGAATCTGATATGACGGATCTAGGTGTAAGTAATGGCAGAGCTACAGGTGGACCAAAATGGGCCTCTACCGGCCCAAAAAAATTCCTGGACATCCTAAATATTTGACAGAAAATAAAAAAACAAATGTACATTGAGCCATTTTTTTAGCTTTAACCGACTGTTTGTAAATACAGTTGACGTCGGCTTCTTTGTATGCCTACTTGTACTTCATTTTGGTGAAAAGTGAGTCTGATAACAAACCCCGCCCAAAAAAAATAAAAAAAATTTACAGTTACCTGCTATTTTTCATTGACTCACCCGCAGCTCACTTTTTAAAAACGGTTAGCTTCGCAACTGGATCTGATAGATTTTTATCTTGTAATATTCTGCATGTTTGATAAATTTCATTACTCAATTAGGAATACAGAATGAAAGAGGACCGTTAACTAATGTAAGCAATAAGGTAGTATTCTGAGGGGGCTGGCACATGCCACCAAAAACAATCCTCTCTACAAGACAAAATCTTATCACTCGCCAACTTACCTTTCTCGGTAATGTTGATTTCAAACTTACAATAACCAAACCAGAGTCTTATTTGGTGTATAGTAAAATTCCAGAATAGTATGAAGTCTTCAAAATCATACAGGTTGTAGTGGTAGAAGTTTAAGTTATTCGTTTAACGTCACAAGGACAATAAAAGATTATAGTTGTCACACACCTCAGCATGCACCTCTGGTGGAACAACAACTGTCTACATTGCCTCAACCCAGTGTTTACCAGTCATGGCAAGTCCTTCGCGCATTGCCAGTGTGCACGGGACTCGAGGGTGGAGCTATGACACAGGTTGGTCAGGTCCTTAGGCAAAAATTGGTTTTGTGTTGTGTGACGTCATTGATTCCAGTTGTATTGGCCAATCGCAGTGCGATGTCAAACACATTAACTACTTGCCCATCTCTGAAAATACCAAAAATTTTTCTACATTTAGTCTAATTTAAATTGGTGGATCCAACAACCAATAGAGAATGAGACAGAGGCAATGGAACTATTGACGACGTTGTTTGTCTTCTAGATTGTAATTATTTTGTTTATGTCAAACTTGGCAGACCTACAGAGATTTTAATGACTTTAACACTCTCGCTGCCAGACAGAGTTTCACCAAAATCAGTGTAAAAAATTTTTTGAGCTAAAGTTTGAATCTCATTTAGAAGGGTCTAGATAACATATATTTATCATTTTTTCAACGTACCATCCTGTGTAAGGGAGATTTTCACCCGTGTGCAATATAGCACACATGGCCTGAAGAGCTAAAAACATACTTCCACCCATGAGTAATCTAGCTGATAAATACAATATTAAGAAACTGATAAGACCTTTGGGAATGTCTCAACAATTGAGAAACAATCAATGTACTAAAGTGAAAAGGTACTTTTCATATGCTACTCTATGGCATTCTTAAAACACCCATCTTTTGTTACAATGTTGCCAAATTTCTCTGCTGTTCCAGAGTTAGATGTATTCAAGCCAGTAGAAACCGAAAATCACATTTATTTTAATGTAAACTGTGTTCTCTACAGCACACAATCAAAAATATGTTGGTATGATCCGTGTGCAATACAGCACACAAGGTGTGAATGGCAATCAGATTTGTGTGCACAGGTGCACACATGGCAGCGAGAGTGTTAAGGATTGCCAGCCTATAATTTGGAAGTATTCATTAGAATTCTCATTACTTTGCACAGTGAAAATTACATCCTCAAAGTAGTTTTCATCATCTAATTACTCACCAATGCCGGAGTGATGAGGAAAGGGATGATTTCTCTCGGGCCCGGACTTTCTGTAAGGTCCCAGTCAAAACTCATTGAAAAAATTCAATCATTATTTTCTCAAATACTATTAGGTGCATGCAGGAGTGTTCCAAACCAAGGCATTGTACTCCCAAGAAATTCTGAAAAACAAAAAAATTGTTGCAAATATGAATGTTGTAAAACACAAAAAAGAAACTGAAAAATAGTTTTTGCTCGCGAAATTGTTTTATCAGTACTTTTACACAAAATAAAGTTCCTACTCAAAATTTTTTTGGAACCCTAGTGCTTACTTAACCCCTTGGCCCGGATTTTCTCTCTCCATTTGTGTTCCTCACATAAGCCACATCTTATTTACCCTTAAGCCAGTCAAGACCCACCATACCTGTCATGCATTTGCCAGTAAAGATGATTGAATAGATATCATATCAAAGTGGATGAAGATAGACATGTATTACATGAATATGACAAAACATAAGTAGCAATATGAAATTGATGACCAAAAAACGACGTTTTATTTAATCCACCAGAACTTTTGGTAAAAATATCTTCTTCAATGTAAGATCCCAGACGGATACAAACAAACTACTCATTTTACAATAATACTACCTACATTACTATATGAAGTCAAAATGAGAAATAATTTCTCTCGTTGCTTAAGAACATAAGGAATGTCCTGAAAATCTCAATGAGAGGATAAAATTTTCTGTCATTTAGAACTGACCATCTTTGTTTTTGGAATAATGAAAAAGGCCTATTCTAAAGGTCTTTAGAAATTCAATGAAATCAGAAAAACCTGACTGAAGCCAAATATTACCAGTAATTCAAATTCCAAATTAATTAAAGTTTTTCTTCTGAATTTTTATAAATTTTCAAAATGAACGCTTGCACAGGTAAACTGAGTTATTTTCTTGGTTATATTATATGTGAGAACACTTCCTAACATTTTAGTTTTGGAACAGAATCATCAGAAAACTTGGTCCACATTTTTGGAAATAGAATAGCCGGTTATCAAAAACTGCTGAAAGTATCTTTCTTTTTTCCATGAAGAACATAGCAGCGTTAAAGTTTCGAAAGTGAAAAATGAAAAAATTATAATATGTCATTTCTTATTAGCATTCTCCATATAATAATTTTTTTATTTGTTCATTCATTCGAGCATTCAATTAAAATGCAAATTACTTTGCTACCTTAGTCATACCAACCTAGGAAGACTAGGCACTAGGTAAATCCATTTTCAGCGAAAACCGAATATTATAAAATATGTAAAGTTCGTGCTCTCTTATCACTCTCTTTTGATAACCACGTGTCATTTTGTCGGCTCATGCTCGGCGTTTCTCTTGTTACAACAGTATACTCGAGACACGATGCTGTGTTATAATTAATTCTAATTTCTTAAATCTTTAATTACTTTGGATTCGTTGTTCAACCATCTTATTATTTATTTGTATTAATTTTCTAGAACATGATCAAGACCATGACCAACCATGCAAGAACAAGATCAATACCGAAACCAAGACTCAACTCTACATGAACAAACTGTAAAATGTTTGCAATTTTTCTACTTGGATAATTTGCATCAAGAATTTAATGTTGAATTTTTTTCTCTTTCAAATTTTTGAAAAATATGAATGATAAGTATTACGTTTAATTCTACTATTAATAATAGTAGAGGTGGTAACGATCATTTGCTTTTTTTTTTTTTTTTAAATTCTCAAGCATTTGAGCATTTGCTTAGCAAATTCTGGAAAAATAAATGCTTGACATTTAAAAGCATATAAAATGTTCAATAATCAAATGCTCGAGAACCTATGAGCATTTTCAATAGTTCTGGTTTTTGGCCTAAACAGATGAATAATAAGTTTACAAAAAATCAATTCTGAAAATACACATTTATTATAGTAATAGTAAAACACTGTATGAAATTCAGCGCACTCAAACGACCATTTCCTATATTACATTTTGTTTACGAGTTGGTACGCTAGGTATCTAATGAGCATCCATAAAGTCAAAATTTTATATTCACCTAACAACCCACGGAACATCCGGCTGAGTAAGCATATAATTATTGCAACTTGCAAGTTTGTAAGTTGCAACTGATTACATATTTTTTCAAAAGTAAATATTAAAAATGCTCAAGCATGCTGAGCAAATGCTGAGCAAAGATGGCGATGTACAATTGAATTCTACATCTACACGCATATTCTACGCGTCGAATATGTAAAGTAGAATATCCAATTTCATGTAGAATAGGTAGAAAATATTATTGATAAGGTGACATAGCACTGATAACATTGATAAGAGTTATAAATTTGTTTATATTCTACTGATTTTCTACATATTCTACATCACAAATCTAGAATATCTAATTCTGCTCGTAGAATACCATCCCTGATACTGAGCATGCTTGAGCCAATACTAAATGCTTGAGCATTTTAACCGTGAGCACGTGCTGAGAAAATTCCTGAACGTACTCAGCATTTGCTCATTAATAATAAATGCTCGTAAAATCAGGTTAGAAAAATTGAGACTAAACTTAGATCTAGAATAGATGTGCGAGACTAAATCCGAGACCAAGACCAAGAGTATTGATACCAGACTAAAACCAAGAATACTATTGTTTTACCATAAATGTGGTTTTGTGGAAGGGCGACTTGGGAGGTTCTTCAAAACTTCAAATAAATCAGCTTTTAAGTCATTCTCTTGACATCTATTCTTGTTCTTTTAGTTTAGATGGCACAATATAGTGATCGAGATAACTATAGGTAGGTATTCTCATCTTATTCCACTGAATAACAAAAAGTTGTCGTTCACCATTGAGGCACCCAAAAAACTGCAGTCATTGTGTGACTCATTAAAACAAAACAAAAAAAAAATTTGCTTTTTGTCGAACGAAAATTATAAATGCTACTACAACATAAAACGTTTATTTCTTTTCTACTCTTTCTACTGTATCGTACGCCAATATATTTTATTCATTCAAATAAATACGGTATTTAGAGGATACCGGCAAATGAAAACGAATAACAGTTTTAGACAATTTAAAATTCTTCTTTTTCTATGGAAGATGTAACTTACGTAGAGATACTTAACATTTTTAGAGTAGGTAATACTTACATAAAATACGGTGTTAGCTGAATATGGCTGGTGCAATTATTTCGAACGTTACAGGTTGCAATCCATTTTAGGTTATATTAAATTTAATAATAACAACAAGAAAAACAACTACTATAATTGCATTGCAAACCATTAAAACATTTTCACAAAACACGATGCGAATAAATTCTTGTTTATATCAAAAATTTAGGTGTGAATAAAAGACGAAAAAAAAAGTACGGACAATAATCTCGAAAAATGATAGCTTATTTTTCGACAACCATGGAAAAAAAAAAAAAAAAAAAAAAGAAGAAAATAAATAAATATAAATTTAATCAAGGAACAAGCCATATTATAATACTGACTATGGCTTTTTGTATTGCACATTGCCAGTGACGAGATAACTCGAGATTATAGAAGGGGTTTACAACACACTAAAATACCAAACTATACTTATTGTGGAATACCTTGTCCTGAGAGATATTCTCACCAGAAGGAAATTCTACAGAATTTAAGCGTGTTCAGCCACTTCGTACACAAGTACGGGTAAGCCAAAACCAAGGCAAACACTGGCAATTTTAGAGCCGGTTCGGGTGGTTTATATATGGCTTATTTACACGCGCACAAACACACGTACGTAGGATAATACGTACGTTGGTGAGAATGGCCAGGTCGCATCATCCCCTATCAAGATAAGAGATGGCTGGCCGGTTTGTGTACGATTCGTGACATCATCTAATTATGTCACGATTCGGTACTCGTACATTACCTGCAAGTACTTACAGGTAATTAGGACCGAATGTATTTTGTGTTGTTTAACGTCGCAAGGACAATTATTTGCCTGCCCTTTGGGGCGGCAACTGTTGTTGAGGGGTCCGAGCCCCTATTCCTCATACAGGAGAGTCCCCACAGCTACTCCCCCAGTTTTTGTGCTGCAAAAATGATCAAACATGCGCAAAGACTGGGGGGACATGCGGGTTTAATGCTGTTTCTGATCGGCCTCCTACTTCGCCAGGGCACTGCCTACTGCAGCCCCGACACACTCGTAAGATTCCTTATGAGTGTACATTTGGGCCAGGTAGTTTGCCCGGCTGTCCTCTCCCCTACGCCTCAGTGGTCAGTTTTTGGATTAGGCGTAGGGGTGATGGTGGGAGTGAGGGGCAGTGGACGTCTAAACTGAGGCTGCCTGAGCATCGGGGAGTTTGAATTCCCCCATGTCAAGGCAGCCATCTTTGCCTTTTTGTTGGCTGCCCTCTCTGCCGTAAACAGGAACTTCATCGGTTCCCTGGTCTCCTTGGCTTCGGCTCAGGCGTTGGGGGTTCCGTCGTTGGAATCTGTTCTGGTGGAGTCCGGGGAGGAGAGATGATGGGTGGAAGAGGAGTCGTCATCTCCTCAAGAACATTCTCCACAGCAGGTGCCGTGTCCATCAGGAGTTCCTCCTCAATTTGATCAAGTTCCGACTTCTGTTCCAGAATTTGCCCAGTGCTCTTGGCGACTTCCAGAACTTTTGGGTTCTTGGTCGTGTTGAGAAAGATTCGGGTTGGTAGCAACATTGGAATAGGTAAGCAAGGAAAACGGAGAGACAAAAATATCGTTTAGAAAACACGTCCAAGTTATTAGACTGTTCTAAGGCAGGTGAATTTATTGCTATTTTCAATTTACCATTATACTTTCGTTTTAGCTTTTTTGCATCTTCTTATCAGCATGTAGAGAGAATAGCACTTAAAATTCTCGGCCGTATGCAAGTTTTCCGGTTAAGTTCTGATCAGTTTAAGCAAAGTTATGCCTGAAATAAACTCAGAAAATATATTACTTGAATTTTTATTACAAAGGACGTCACAACATTGAGATTATCTTTGTGTTTGACAATAAACGCACGTTGCGATGTTTATTTCCGTATCGCACGTGGATTTGTTTATTCCTGTCGTTTTCTTTTTGTTGACATTCCTCGTTTGCTTATCTCCGGAGTTTCTTTTGTCTCACGGAATTCCTATTTTTGTCGCATATTTTTAGCGGGTTTAAACTTACGTAGCGGATATTACTTTTTCTGGAGTAAATTTTATTTTCTTCGCATTAACTTCTCAGACTTGCGAGAAGGATGGAAATTTTTACATTTTTTACTGCCTAGGGGCCTGCCTCTTTTTTGTGGGCATATGGGGGCCTCGGGATCAAATGTTTTGGTAGTAACATCGTCCGAAAACTTTACAGACTTTTTTATTTTTAGTGTTTTCTCTAATTGTGAATTTGTTATTTCACATTTTTCGACGGATTCTTCTGTTTGTTGGTGAATCCGTCTGGATATTTTCTATGTTTTCTCTCTGTAACCTCTTTATTCTTTCATCATCGCTTACCATGTATGCAGGCTTCAATCTGTCGATTGAAATTGTTCGATGTTCGCCTGCAATGAGTATCACAAAGTTTTTCTCATCTTGTGATACTACTTTGTAAGGACCGGCGTATGGTTTCTCCAGCGCAGATCTCATTTTTTTGTCTCTAACAAATACGTGTGAGGTATTGGCCAAGTGTTTCGAGACGTAAATCTTGGGCTGGCCATGGCGAGCTGCCTGTTATAGAAAATTGTTGGCATCATTTCTTATATTTTGTACCATAATTTCGGGGCTAACTTCCTTCGATTTTGTGAAGAAGTCCCCTGGAAGACGTAGCTCTTCGCTGAATGCTAATTGCGCTGCAGAGTGACCTGTATCCGTTAGTAGGGCTGATCGAAGGCCTAAGAGGATGGTTGGAAGTACATCTACCCATCTCTTTGTATCATGTGACATGATAGAGGCTTTGAGAGCTCTATGCCATCTCTCAATTTTGCCATTGGCTTGAAGATGGTAAGCTGTGGTATGACTGTGTTGAACACCAAGCTTATTTGCTAACTCTTTGAAAAGTGAGCTCTCGATTTGGCGACTTTGGTCCGTAATTATGACTTCTGGTATGCCATACCTCCCAATCCAGGTATCGTATAACCTGGCAGCTACAGTTGGAGCTGGCATCTCGTATAGAGGAATTGCTTCTGGCCATCGTGTTGCCCTGTTTATTATCGTTAACAGGTATCTGTGTCCTTGAGATTGTGACAATGGGCCTACCAAGTCCATGTGTACTGTTTTAAACCACTCTGTTTGTTTGAAGGATTTGAGGGGCTTGCGAGTGTGTCTTCCTACTTTGGATTCTTGACAGTTCAGGCAACTGCCAGCCCACTTGTTGCAGTCAGACTTCATTTGTGGCCATACAAACCTTGCCAAAATCATATTAACACTACATTTTGGCCCAGCATGTGACAGATTATGTACACTGTTGAAAGCCAACCTGCGATATTTTACCAGTAGAAATGGCCTATTCTTACCTGTACTGACGTCACATGTTAATAAAACATCAGTACCGGGAATTTTTCGCTGTCTCAATTTGAGAGTAGTATCATCGTTCGATAACAACTCTTGCAATTCTGCATCCCTAAGCTGTGCTTTAGCTATTTCAGCGTAAGGGAATTGGACAGGAGCCAAGATAGCTTTGATTCTACTCAAGGCATCAGCTGGAGTGTTAAGTTCTCCACTTATATACTGAATGTCGGTAGTCAATTGACCAATATAGTCTAATTGTCGTGCTCTTCTCGGCGATGCCGTTTCTGCTTTTTGTGTGAAGGCATATGTTAGGGGTTTATGGTCAGTATACACAGAAAAACATCTACCCTCTAATTGGTGCCTGAAATGCTTCACCACATCAAAAATTACGAGAAATTCCCTATCATATGGGCTATAATTCTTTTCTGTTTTTGAAAGCTTCCTCGAGAAGAAAGCTAGCAGTAACTTCTTGTTGTCTTAGTCAAGTTGGTACAGGGTTGCACCAATAGCAAAATCATAGGCATCGGTACTGACGCATAACGGCAGACTTTCATCTGGATGAGCCAATAGAGTTGCATTTGCCAGTGTATCTCTGATTTTCTCAAAGGCTTATTCGGCTTCTTCATTCCATTCGAGTGGAGTTTTATCTTTCTTTTTACTTGTCTTAATTAGTGCAAACAGCTTACTTTGTTCAGCTGCTGCATTCTTCATGCAACGTCTATAGAAGTTCACCATCCCCAAGAAACGCATGAGTTCAGCGACATTTGAGGGTTTTGGGAAGTTCAATATTGGCTCTACGTAAGTCTTCAAGGGGGAAATGCCTTTGGTCGAGACTTTGTAGCCGAGGAAGTTAATTTTGGTCTGTGCATATAAGCTTTTACCTACATTGATAGTAAGCCCGACAGCGTGTATACGCTGTATGACAGCTCTTACATTCTCCTTGTGCTGTTGCTCACCGCCTTCAGAGCAAATGCAAATATCATCCAAGTATGCATATGCAAACAGCAATCTCCTAAACAGTCCATTGATAAATCTCTGGAAAGTTTGTGCTGAGTTGCAAAGTCCAAATGGCATTCAAAGGTATTCGAATAGTCCAAAGGGGGTTATAACCGCATGTCCTGGTCAGCCATAGGAATTTGGTGGAATGCCCAGTTGATGACTATTTTGGTGAACATCGTTTTACCCTTCATATTCGCGTTGAAGTCCATTACATTGGGGACTGGGTAGTGATCAGGAACAGTTTTGGCATTTAAGGCTCTGTAGTCTCCAACAATTCGCCACTCTCCACTTGCTTTTTTGGTCATGTGGATAGGGGAGCTCCATGAGCTTTTTGAGGGGGGACATACACCCTCCTCGATGATGCGATGGAAGTACTCCCGTGCAGCTTTGAGTTTGTCAGGCAGTAACCTTCGTGCTCTAGCATGGTAAGGCAGTCCTTTAGTCTCTATGTAATGAACAGTGTCATGTTTATAGGTAGGGTGCCTGCGGATTGATGGTTGGATGACTCCAGGATAGTTAGACAGGATCCGTAAGAGTTGTCCGTCGACTTTAGTACAGCTGGATATGTTTGTGTCCAGTCTGTAAGCAAGCGTTTTGCCATCCACACAATGTTTAGATTCACTATCGATCAATTTGCCATTTTTTAGGTCAATGATCAGGCCAAAATGTGCAAGGAAATCTGCACCCAGGATCGGGTTTGGAACATCTGCAACCGTGAAGCACCACGTCATGATTTTCTTGAGTCTGATGTTAACTTTACTGGTTTCAAGTCCGTAAGCTGGAAGGTTTTGACCATTCACAGTACGGAGATAGTATTTCATAGGGAGTACTTTTTGGATTTTGTTAACTGGCAATATGCTCAGGTCTGCTCCCAAGTCGATTAAGTACCTTCTCCTGTTCGTCTTGTCCTTAATGAACAGGCGGCATGAGTATTTTTCCAAGGTGTCTTAGGCCGCATAGATGGCCCCTTGTTCTAGTTTGACGCCTCTTTGGTATAGGATTTGCCCCACCATTTGCATCTGTTGTTGCATTTGGTGGCCTCTGCGCCCAAACCTGTTATGGAAAAAACAACATTTATCATCCCAATTTCGAGACTGGTTTTTGGGAGATGATGTTCTCGGGGGAGTTGAACTCTGACCCCTATTGTTTAAAACTAGATCTGCGGTCTCTGGACTGGGACAGTCATCCTTTGCTATTGCTACTATTATTGTTGTTGTTTCTACTTTTAGATCTTTGGGTTTTGTGGAGCTTTGGCCTTTGTTCCTCTTTACTTCATCGGTCAACTGAGCTATTTGAGCTCGAAGCTGAGCGATCTCTCCAGTCTCTGCAGATACTGCACTTACCACAGGCTTTGACCTGGTATATTCTAGCGCGTTATCTACTGATTTCACAAGGAATTCCAAGTCTGCGGATGTGTTTATCACGGTCGAACCAACGGCAGCTAGGCATTGCACAACACTGGGGGAGTTGCTTGCAAAATTGGTTGCCTATGACAGAAGGGGCTACGATATTATCCGCCTTCTGCCTTAATTTTGCCATGAAGATTGAGTGTTTATCATCCCCCATCTTCATACCACCCATCACATCATCAATGATTTGGTTTTTAGTTTTTCCAAACACATTCTTTATCTTTTTGATGAACCAGGCATATTTATCATCTTCTGTCGAAGGGCATTCCATGATGTCTGGAATGTGGCGGATTATCTGTGGGGGCATGCCTCCACAGATGTGGAGATACCGCTGGTTCAGTGTAATGTTTTCTGTCTTGAACCTGCCTTCCAATAGTGTCAACCACAAATGTACCTCATTGGGCAGAAATTCTGGGATCTCTATCCTCCGTCTATAGAAGTTGGGGTTCTGCCCTGACTGTAACTGCAAAATCTGCATTATTTGTGCCAGGACTTCAGGCGTCAGTTGTGGCTGAGCACTACCTTCCTGCGATGGTTGTGGGTTTTCATTTCCATTTGGTGGTGGGACCATTGCTGTGTCTTTCTGATGACAAGCGTATTCCACAGAATGACTTCCTTCCTTGCTGGTCGAAAACACTGGCTCCTGTGTTTGTAGGACAGGTGTTTTCGAGTCAGAACTTTAGCTTGAACTAGTTGTTCTTTATTTATTGCAGTTCCCAGTTGTGTTAATTCTGGGTGTTGAGGACCTTCTTCCAGATTTGGTAAATTCTTAGAGTGTCGAGTTGAAGTCGGGAGAGTTGGGGGATGAGTCCAACCTTCTTCCTCCAGGTCTGCTGTCTGGTTTCTCTTTGTTTATATATTTTAAAGAGAGGGGTGTAAATTCCCACTTCAATAGACTCTACTTCGACGACCTAAAATGTGTCTTGGTCTGCAAAAAAATATTTTTTATTTGCTGAGCAAGCGAGTTTCTTGCTAGCACACCGCACCAAATTTTTGAAAAAGCACAACGCACCTCAAGACACCTCACAACATAGCCAAAAATCACGTTGAGGTCACCACTGTGGAATACCTTGTCATGAGAGATATTCTCACCTGAAGGAAATTCTACAGAATTTAAGCGTGTACAGCCACTTCGTACACAAGTTCGGGTAAGCCAAAACCAAGGCGAACACTGGCGATTTTAGAGCCGGTTTGGGTGGTTTATATATGGCTTATTTACACGCACACAAACACTTGTACGTAAGATAATACGTACGTTGGTGAGAATGGCCAGGTCGCATCATCCCCTATCGAGATAAGAGATGGCTGGCCAGTTTGTGTACAATTTGTGACATCATCTAATTATGTCACAATTCGGTACTCGTACATTACCTGCAAGTACATACAGGTAATTACGACCGAACGTATTTTGTGTTGTTTAACTTCGCAAGGACGATTATTTGCCTGCCCTTTGGGGCAGCGACTGTTGTCAAGGGGTCCGAGCCCCTATACCTCATATGGGAGAGTCCCCACACTTATATTAACCTAATTTATTAATTCGACTAGAGGTATTTAGGCTAAGTAGGTACACGTTAATACACTTTTTTGGGAGACTCGGGGAGGGGTTTGTTCACCCATGGACCTATACAAATACGTCACTGCATGGCGTACATAGTATAATTATATGAATGGACCAGAAGTGAACAAGGAAAAATTTCTTACAGAACAGTAGACTATGTTAAGGTTAATGAGAAACTATATAATTATGTACGCTACATTTTACCCCTTCAAATGATTGGAGCTTGAAACAGTAGGCCCAAGTGAAATAATTATTTAAATTTAAAAAAAGAATCTTTAATATTGTGATGTCTGAAAACTATATACATCCCAAGTATTGGGGTTTGAAATCACGAGGTGAATTATATCAAGGAGTCTCGAGAAATTGTAGAGTCGAAACCACAAGTCATCTCAAACAGTTAGGCCACCAACCTACCAGCAAAAGCTGCCAAAGCCTACGTAATATTTCGGGCAATTTCATATAGGCAAGTTAAATAAGTAGGCTAACCCATCAGTACAATTCACGTTTAATATAGTAAAAGTTATTTACAGTCGAATAACATGTATATCTAGTTGTGCAGTTGTTAAAATTTGTATTGCAACATGCTCTTTCAATGTCCGACGAACCAACGGATTTCAACTAAGTATACCTAAATATACTCGTTGTTGGAATCAAAAATGGTGTCTGGTTGAACAAGAAATGGTTCGGCTAACAATGTTCAATTTTCAAATTAATTTCAGTAAAAACAGTTTACAAAAAGGACTTGAATGTCAAAATCAAAAGCTGTAGAATGTCGTGAATATATGAAGTATTCACGACAAATGAAAAACATTGACATCTGTAGAATCGAATTTGTGAACAGTTAAGGAGATAAAGTGTTGGTTCATCGGTGATCAAATTATAATTTACACGTCACCACAAAAATATATAAAAGTCATCATTAACTTGTCGATATTTCGTAGAAAGGGAATTTTATCTTGAGTGGAATTCGATGTATTTGTGTGTGGTTTTAATAATAGTACAACCTTATAACTCGTGAGCCATTCCCCATAGTAAATATACGTTCAATGTTTGAATTTAGAAGTGACATGAAGGGAAGGTCGTGGGATTTCAGATGTCTCAATATATGTACTACGTTTTTAAAACGGACTAAAAAATATGAAAAATAACTTATCCTAACCCCATACAGATTTATAATCCCATGAAGATTCCCAACCCCATACTAATTATTCTGAAAATTTGTAATTGTTAATTTAAATAGTAGCTATGAAAATACTTGTAAGATTTAAAATTAAAAATGTTGGGCCCATGCAATCGATAATTGATATATGTTGATACATGAATGGTTCACCTAAGTCATTAACAATTTTATTGCACTGCAAATGATATGATATGAACTGTTGTGTGAGTTTTCTCAGCAACAACCGCACTCCACATTCCTTACTATTATCAATTGCCTGCACCAGACACTTTTCCTTTTAAATCTTCCAAATATTTTCATAGCTACTATCGAAATTCACAATCACAAATTTTCAAGATAATCTGTATGAGGTTATAAATCCGTATGGGGGTTGGATAAATTATTTTTTATACTTTTTAGTCCGTTTCAAAAACGTAGTATACTAAAAAATGTTTTTTATTTAAATGATTATTTTCTAATTTTTGTTCTTGTTTTAGTGAAATTTTGCAATCGATTGTATATATCTTGATAAAATTATAATAGAGACATGTGACAAATGTCAGGATTTTTGAAGTTTAAGTCTCTAGTTCATTGGGAAGTTACTTTAAAATCGATTTCAAAATTTGTACTCGACAGACAGACAGACAACAAACCAAGTTAATGATAAATTTAGGTTAAAAAAGAACTTTTAAAAGATGAGCTTTTATTTTTTATTTTTTTGGCTTTAACTTGACGCGAAATAAACATTATTTTGTTGCCGAAAGTTGGCTGCGGTATTGGTATATTTTAAAATCGCAGTAGTCAGTTGAATAAAAGCCTATAAAAACGAGGTAATAATTATAAAAAAATTTTAAATAGTAGCATCACTTGGAATCATAAATTTAACCCCAGTGTAGGCTAAATAAAATTTCTTCAAAAAGTAATTTTGGAAAACATTTTAAACAAAAACTCTAACCACCTGCAAAAACAAAAAACTAAATAAAAATTCTCTAAAAAGCGAAAAATAATTCTTTTAAAATTTCTCCAGTAAAATCTACTGAAATTAAAATGAAACGAAAAAACATTATGGTACCTACTTGAGATAATAGTTTTTTTCAAAAAATAAAACCAACTCCAAAAAAAAATAAAAAATTTTTTAAAAATGGAAAAATAATCCTTTTTAAACTGTTCCAGCAAGATGTAGGTCTAGAGACCTGGAATTAATGAAGTTAGCCTTTTTTTTATTTTTACTAGGTAGACTTTAAACGTCAGTTCTGTCGAATATTTGGACAAAACATTTCAATTAACGCCGATTTAAATAATTCCAGTCACTAGACCAACATCATACTGGACAAATTTTAAAACGATTATTTTTTTATTTTTAGCGCATATTTTATTGCTTATTTAAAGTCCGTTCTTTTTTTTCTTTTTTTTTAAATTATAACTAAGGTAAATACCATAATGCTTTTTAGTTTCATTTTAATTTCAGTAGATTTTACTGGAGAAGTTTTAAAAGAATTATTTTTTGCTTGTTAGAGCATTTTTATTCGTTTTTTGTTTTTTGAGGGTAGTCAGATTTTTCGATGAAAAATTTTTTTTCAATGATTTTTTGTTTCTACGGTTATAGCATTGATCATTTCAAAAATATTTCATCAAAATCGGTGAACATGGTTGAGAAGTTATGCTAAAGCAAACATAAATAATGAGAAAAAAAATCACAAATACGAATCAAATTGATAACCAATCTATACTCTTTTTTTTGAAGTCGGTTACAAACATAATTAACGTACGAGTAAACTTTAAAAAAAAAATGATTAAAATTATATCCATTAATTATTGATAAGAATTATCAAATAAATCCTGCCTCAAATTTTAACCAATGTCTGAATGCCCTGTGTACTGGAATAGATACCTACCCACAACTTAAAAGAACCACCCGTCAACATCGTAAAGCATTGCGCCGTAAGTACGATAAGATATACTTCAAGCAACACAAGGGCCGTGTTTCAACCCCTTGCATCATGACTCAGCAAAAGTCTATCGATATTGCTGAGGGATTTTTTTGCCTTTCTTTGTTTTATTTTAAATTTTTTTCAAAAACTACTATTCAATAGGCATCAAACTCCTTTTCCAATATGAAGACAATATCTCATAAATATTTCAGTCTCATCTCATTTACAGTGTTTTTAACATCGCGAATACAAAATTTTCATCAGCAACGTTTTGTTTGGTATTTTTCTCGAAAATTATCAACTGAATCAATAAACACCACACACCTATCAGACTTATATTCACCCGAATAATATCTCCCATAGAAATTTCAACCGTATCGATTTCGTAGTTTTTTTCAGGATCATAGAAAAATCGATTTTCCGATAATTTATTTTTCAACATTTTTCTCATAAACTAACCACTAACTATGAGCCGATAGGCTTCAAACTCTTTTCGGAGTTGCTCGTACATGAAAAATACATTTCGTTAGTGTTTCCTGCCCCTTCCCTCGGGTAGTTTTCTCAAAATCGTGACCACAAAATTTGATGATCCATACATCGACGTACATACTTCCACGTATTTATATCAAAGACAGTAAGTTCGTGAAAAAAACATTAAGTCAAAATCTAAACATCGTGTCAATCCTCAGTCGTTTTCTTTCGTTGTTAAATCGATAATATTCATCATCGTTTTCACATCTTAGTACGCATATATACCATTAGAAGTGCTAAAATCAACACTGTTTTCGATATATTGTGACTGTTACAACCATACCTGGTCTCCCCTACCTAAACACCAAAACTAATGAGTAGATCCCCTCATTATTGAGCTCTATACTCCCTTCGGAAGTTATGTTTGAAAAAAAAAACCTTTCACCCCGAACTGTTATGTAGCCGAAGAAACATCCGCGCCGAACTGCAAAGCAGTAAAAACGTCAAGTTTTTTACTACTTTGGGCGGAACTGCGCTACAGCCCATAAGTCAAAACGTGAAATTCCTTAAATCAGTTATTGACTTTCTCACCTGTAGGCCACTATTTTTCGAAAACTAAACTTTTTTTGACCGTAGAGTTTTGATCAGAACGTTCTAAATAATTGGGGGGTCATTTAGCCAGCTATGGTCATCTCACTCCAATGTTCGTGAGAACAGTTACAAAAATACGAGAAATCACCATTATTTTTCCATATTTTATGCTCGATGAAATCACGTACCCGTATAATACCTGTAAGCACTTTCAATGGTAAGCCACTCGACCAAAACCACACAATTCATAAGAAAATTCGCCAACCACCATAAATTCCAGTCTACGGTCTACCCAAAGTGGATCCATTCGATCGAGAAAACACAATATGCTCCTTCGCTGAAGCATAAAACACAAAATACCATAGGACCACTTTCGCACGTTCCAAATTTTGTGATAGTCTCACATCTCAGTCACGATTTCATTTTCGCTTTCTCAAAAAAAAAAATAAAAAATAAAAAAAACAAAAAAAAAAAAACAAAAAAAAAGCACCTACGATTTCCGTGAAAATCTTTCTTTTCCTCCATCTCACACGTCGGATTACCGCAATTTTTTCCAATATGCGATGACGACGAAATCGTGACCACACGCAGACATTAAAAACCTTAAAAACCATCCATATAGTGGGGGTATAACTTAGGTCTATAATATACAATAATCGTCTGTCATCTCATCACAGCCTCGACCAGATAGAGGTACGCGTTGCGTTTGGTCATCGCGTTCAAAGAGCGACGTAAAATCGTCAAGAAATCCCAAAGATAATGGAGACGTATACTACATGGACCTCCCTCTCACACACCCAGCGACACATTTTCGTCACTTTTTATAACTACCAAAATGGTATAATTGTAATCTGGCGAGAAAAATCATTCGTTCGGCGTAACCATCAGCATTTGTAGGTACGTCGGTACTGCGTACGACACGAACAATCGTCAGTCAATTACACAAAAATTAAGATCATTTTCTCGTACAATGAGCACATAATATTAACAATCATATTTTACACTCACTGCGGGTGAGTGTACGTATCCATACGAATTTGTAGCGCTGATCATGGTGTTATGCACTGAAAACAGGATAGCCGGAAATTTTTGTCCTAAGAAAAACGTTTGAAAAAAAAAAAAAAAAAAAGAAGTGTTTGAAAACTGCGACATTGTGGCTTCGATTGACGATTCGACGCGCATTTTTATTATTAGTGTTACTATTAATATGATTTTTTCGATTTTTTTTTTTTTTTTTTTTTTTTTTTACTAGGATTTAATAATCGAAAATGTCGAACAAGTACGTGGGTAATCGTTTAATGCCATCATCAACTTATCATACGATGATCGTAGCTGCTACAGTTATGCGTCGATAACGTCGATAGAAATCTCTTTATTCGTTTAAACGATTTTATTACGACGAGCTCATAGAATTTTTTTTTCAGGTACCTATTCTATTTCCCTTAGGCACGTACAATTTAATTTAACGAAAGAAAATATCTGTTTTTTTTTTTTTTTTGTTTTTTTTTTTCACAGATATTATAGGTTGAAAGCTGTATGTATAAGGACCTATCTCTAATCTTTTTCTTGGCAGAACAGGGCTGTATAACCAGCCTCTTGTATCAGAGGGGGCGAATTAAATTCCAACAAGGGCGGGAGTTTAGATGTTTTGGTGTTTTTCGGCCAGGTAAAAGTCTGGTGGGATAAATTTTTAGGGTTTTTTCTAGTCGATGCGAATGACGACGACGGCCGGGAACTACCCTCATTTGTCCCCTATTCATTACCAACCTATGGCAGAAACCATAAATAAGGTGAGGAGTAATTAAAAGTAAAAATTTTTTTGGAATACCATTATCACGTGACTCGGAAAAATATGAACAAACTCCGAGACATTTACAAGCACGTTTTTTGAATAGAAATTACGAACGTTTGAGAGACTATTAATTCTTTTATTTTTTGGAAGGTTATGAAAGGAGAGTTTAAAAAACATTGTTAGCAAAACTGAAATGAACACCCATACTTGATTATACAGGACCGGTATCAAGCCCAAGAGTTAAACCCTGTATGCAAACCAAGGTGGCGACACGTCACACAGAAGAAGAAACCCAGTTGGCTACACTATTATTTTTACAAATCGCCACTTTCAAACAACTCGCAGCTTTTAAAAAATTCCATGGTTCTACAACAACAGGTCAGAAAAACATAAGATGGAAAACTAACACCGGGATAAAGCCAAAAGTCTGGTGTGATTGGATAGCTAGTCCAAAGTTCATTTTTTATGAACCTCTGAAACTTGAAATTTTAAAAATGAAACTCATCAAAACAGCTGGGTTGAATTTTGGAAACGTACCAAAAGGGAACATCCTACATATTGGAAAACATTGCCACCCCTCCTGTTAGCCCATGAAAGAATGAAATCAGCACATCACGTCATTAAAAACAAAAGACTCAAATACCTGGACCTTTATTACCATAAATGGACAGAACAGCAAGGAATCTTCAAAATCAAAACATAATAAACAATTATTAAAACCAAATGAAAAATGGCTAAGTAATATTTAAATTTTTGAAAAAAAAAATGAAACCTACTGCGTGTAGGGACATAAAACACAATTGAACTAAAATGTTGAAAACAATTTTTAGGTTTTGTAATAGTAATTTTTTTACAAAGTGGAATTACAACCAACGCAGTCGCTGGTAGAAATGCATTCCAAGTCACATGTTATAAATATATTATGCAAGATTTTTGAATGAAGCAATGTAGATCTCTTCATATTTAATATTTCCCTGATGCAATTTTCGGTAAATTTAACATGGATTTGACAACCTTGAAATACATAGCATTATTACATCTAATCAAAACTTTAGAGGGTTTTATTTCTTAAGAATGTTTAAATTCCTTAGATGTGCAGTTGAAAACTCTCCACTTTCCATTTGATTTCAATCAATTTCATATTAAGCTTAATAATAGGTACCATTTATGAAATTAAAATTCATTTAAATATCATTTATTATACAATTTAATTAGTGAGAACCAAACAGTATTGATTTTCATATTAATATCAAAAAGTATTTCTGCCAGCGATTACGTTAGTTGTAATTCCACTTTGTAAAAAAATTATTATTATAAAGCCTAGAAAACTTGTTTTCAACATTTTGGTTCTATTATGTTTTATGTCCCTACACGCAGTCAGTTTTATTTTTTTCAAAAATTTAATTATTGGAATAATTTTTTTTGATGTGCAAAAAGAAAGTCTAGCAGTTTTTCACCGTAAGAAGAATTTACTCTAGAGGTGACAAATAATTGTTGATATTGTTATATTAGAACAAAACTGAATTCGCTCTTCAACCTATTGTTTTTTCCCAATTATGGTAATTCAAATTTATTTATTGGTCAACAACTAAATTCCAATCAGAAGTAAGGAAAACAAATTCAAAGTTTAAAATTGATTTTAAATACTCTTAGATCTGTTATATTGGACTATATTAATAGTAATAGAAGTAATGGTTTAACCAAAAGGCGTATCAAAAAACATATGCTATGATGAATCACACAATAAAATGTGGAAACTCAAAATTAACCCCATTTTAGGGGCCACTGGCAGTTAAACAATGAGTTGAATGCAAAAATAAACGCCAAATTCGGACTCAGCACCTCAAACAACATATGTGGTGATGTATCATACATTAAAATATGAAAGCTCAAAATTGACCCACTGGGGGTTGAAGAATGCGTCAAATAGAATAATGAATGCTAAATTTGGACTCAGTAGGTACCTCAAAAACCTTTTTGGATATGTATCATATATTAAAATGAGAAAATTCAAAATTAATCCCATTTTGGGGCTCACTGGGGTTGAAAAATTCGTAAAATGAAGATATGAACAAAAAATTTGGACTCAGTACCTACCTCAAGAAACATACTTGGTTATGTATTAAACAGTAAAATGTTAAAACTCAAAATTTTGCTGGCAGAATGTTTATATGTGCATAAACTAAGGAAGGCTAATATAATACTGAGAGAACGGTATTATCTGAAATATTTATGTAACCCCAAGAAATATCATATCCAGACACTTTTGGGTAATTCAATTTAGGATGCGTTATTCAGTTTTATTTGGAATTGGGGCTTGTGATTGGTCATCTTAATTTTTTGATGAAAAAAGTTCCCAAATTTTGAGTCTAATGTTTGGGTTATTTATTAGGAATTTTTTGGATTTCTTTGGCCTGTGTTACTCACCGTAAAAATACCAATTTTTTGAACCATCTTTGTATTTTTACGATGAATATTGAATGCTGCAGAGTGGCATAAAATTTCATTAGACTGCCAAGAAACAGGTCAAACACAATACCTCTTTCTGACGATGTTGGTAAAAATCTAGTGAAAGGCCTGAACGGATGAGAATATCGAACAAAATTGAACCATGTTAGTACTGAAGTCAAACAGCGAGTGATTTCCCGTATTGCCCACAATGGCGGACAATTTGCTATTGCAGAAGATAAACCCTGATCAAGATGAAAACCTCCTTCTTTCAAGTACACGTATGCATTTGAAGGAGAGATATTTTTATTAGTATTTTTGGGACCTGCATTACCTGTAAAAATTCAGACCTTAAATCTTGACAATGAAAGCTACGAATTTTGTAGAAATACCTGAATATGTAACACCAAAACCAGTACTTGATTGAACAGGTCTAAAACCAACTACATGATTTGACTCTGTTAGACGAAAACCAACTACAAGATCTGACCACATAACATCAAGGCATGCACCAAAATCAACTACTAAATCTAACTATGTGGGAACAATACCAAAACCAAGACTTGAATATGCAGGAACAAAACCAACTGCATGAGTTGACATTACACATACAGGACCAAGTGATGCAGCACCAAGACCAAATGTAAAAAAACTAACTACACAAGATCAAGAACAAGACCAATACCAAGAATTGATGACTACACAGGACCAAGACCGATGGCAAGATTTGACTCCATAGAGCAAAGACTAACTGCATGAATAGACTCTGCATAGGATCAAGGCCAACTGCAACATTTGATTATCCAAAGACAAGACTTGGCTATGCTGGACCTAAACCAAATGGCAGAACCGACTACACAAAACACCAATTTCAGCACCAAAACTTGACTATAAAACGCCAAGACCAACTACCAAACATGACTGTGTAGGACCCAGACCAACACCAAGACCTGACCGCGCTAAACCAAGACCAAGACCAAAACCAAAACCAATACCATGTCTTGACTATCTAAGACCAATACTAATACCAAGATGAGACTTTTGACATATTTAGGACTAAGCCAGCACCAAAACTTGACTATCAAGACCAAAACCAACTACAAGATTCGATCATGCAGAACCAAGACCAAGACCATAGTGATCAAAACTATACTACCACTGTATTGGTCATGCTTTTACCGATGACACTAACCATTACTAAACTATAAGGTTGCCATTCTGTAAACTTTGGTAGGTAGTAGGCTATTGATTAGCGATGAGAAAAATCTATAATATAACGAAGACCATGATAGTCTTGATATCGAACTTGGACTCACATCGATAGTCAGTCTTGGTCTTGCATAAGTAAAATATTTTACTCGATACTGCGAAAAATGATTGATCGTCGAGTAAACATATGAAATGCAAACGGAGTTTTCCCCATACAACTTAGCAATGAGCATAAAATTACGTATGGTTTATTGCAAAATAATGCCGTAACTTACTTAAGAATTACAGAAAATTTACAGATTTTTTAGACTCATTCTGAATGTTCAATAATATTACTGTCAAAATTTCGATAGTACCTATGTCCGTGATTAAATTATTATTTTTATAGTTTTAGGCAACGAAGTTTGATATTTTTTATAATATTCTGCCGATATAGATCTACACTCAATTCGAGTTTAAAACCCTCAAATTTCATTGGTTAATTTTCGATAAAAATGAGCCTAAATGTCAAAATACACAATTTTCAGCAAAGCACAACGAAGAAGAAAAAAACAGAAACTAATTTTTTTAAATGTTGAATAATTCCAAATAACTTGAATTTTTTTTTATTACAAATTTTACTGTCAGAATGTTTTTTTATCGTTACCACGCTACATTCTAAAACCATTTAAGAAAACATTAAGTACCAAAGAATAAAAATACAATAATGTATTCTTTTCGGAACGGTTTTTTCAAGTTTTTACATCAAACAATTTTCACTCATTTTCAAATCCAACTTGTTTACGTATGCGACAGACTAACGCTTAATAGCAATAATAATTAACCCTCAAAATTAATTGACCAGATTTTTCGATTAGATTTTCCTATCGTTTGTGGAGAAAAAAAGAGAAAACTCGTAAAAACTTGTCGTTATGTGGTAAAATAGAGATTATTTTAAAAGATTTGGCCACGTGTTTTTCGTTTTTTTTTTTGTTTTTTTTTTCACCTTCAATATACCTATATATTTAAAAAGTTTCGTACTGGTACTAACGCACGAGTCGTTGAATTTGATGTTTTTTTTTTGTTTTTTTTTTTTAGCCATAAAGCTGAGACGAAATTAAATCAAATTTAAATATGACGGACCAATTGTAGAAAGAACATAGGCTGTAGGTACGTTTTTTTTTTTCTTCTCATCTCAAAATCATCTAACTGAATTATTTTCAAATTCTAAATGACATTTTCATTGCTGTGCGGCAAAGAAAAAACAGTCTCAAGAAAGAACTAAAAAACAAACAAAACAAAACGAAACAAAGACGAAGATGGAGATGGAGAAAAAAATAACTCAAATTAAGAAATAATGAGAAAAGTAAACATCGGATGATCTAATCGTAGGCGTAATGGCGTCCATAATGGCATAGGTACCTACAGTAATGTGCTTCATCATTAGAACGATTAACAACCGAATAAATAGCTATCGTGTTTGGCTTAAAGAGTTTTTAAATGTATCGATTTAAAAAACGTTTTTGAAAATTAATTTCCGCCGTATCGTGTAAATTTTCCTTTTCATTTTTGTACGCCCTATCTTTTGATTTTTAGCAAAATGAATTTTCGGTGTAACATCGGTGTACATAAATAGGTAAGAGTAGAATACGAGCTAATGTTCAGGTTATACGTGCTGTTATATATTATGGTAATATGTTTAGTCAGTTGACTTTCAAGAACTTCGCCCACTACTTAGCCCAATTGTTTATGTTGCAAGGATCGAAACTGATGTAAACTTAATGGATTTTTAAAGGGACATTATTATTTTATTCCTTACCTCGAAATTAAATTACACGAATTCAACACAATTCCAGTGTAGGTATAAAGAAAAGGGCAATTGCTCAAATATGAGAGACTATGGGTGTGTGAATGGTATAAGAGGAGTTAAAAGGCAGAAATACTCCACCCGTCCTTCTACAGTATCTAAATGACAAAATATCGTTCAATTCTATGAGGATATTGAATAGATCCACCATGAAGATGAAATAAATTGAATTTAGCGCAAGTTTACAAACCCTCTAAATTAAATAGCTGTGGGGATGTGAACATATATAGGCGCGCGCACATACACACACACACACACGCACACACATACACACGAGTATCTATCAGTGGTAGAATGGCCGTGTGGATATTGTCGCTGCTTTTGATCTTGTTGATTGGTGGTTCAATCCACAGTCCAGGTAGACCTACAAAATGGTGACCTCAACCTGATACAAATTTGTAAAATTGCTCTTTTTCTTGTTCACAAACCCCCTCCACAGAGAGGCGTACAACCCATGATGGTGTAAGCCTGTGTAGTTTGGTAGGTTCCCCACATGATCAGCAGCCTAACTCCACCCTTTACTGTGTTGTCATGCTGCACTGTAGCTACAGCACTGGCGGGAGTGGTTGTGGGGATGTGAACATATATAGGCATACACGCATGAGTATCTATCAGTGATGGCGTTGCCATGCAGATATCGTCACTGCTTTTGAACTTGTAGGTTGCTGGTTTGATCCCCAGTCCAGGCAGACCTACAATAGCTCATGAAAACTAGATGGAAAATGAGTTATAAAGGAATAGTTAATTTTAATGAAAGGTTTTATTGCTGGAATGTGATGGAGTTGTTCCCAGAATTAAGGGGTAAAAAGTCCCTAACCCAACACAGATTGCTTCCCTACAGTCTGAGAAAAATATGACTGTTTTTGGTTTTTTTCAATTTGCTCTGAACCGAGTGGAGCAATGAAGAAAATGGTACAGTAAAAAGTATTTTCCATAAAATTTTCTGCAAAAAAGGGTATCAATAAAATTTTCCTCGGTGTCACAAGAGCAATAGGTCTACAACAAATTGTATTTGTTCTATTAGTGTTTAAGTATAACAAAAAATGCAAAATTTGAGAATACAAATAACTTCCCCAGCTTTCAGGAATATGACAAAAAACAGTCACACATTATGCCCCCTGTGAAATACACAAATGGGGTTTTGCTCGGGACTTTTTACCAAATACATATTTTGGGCCTTCATTTACATCGTCGATGTTGTAGCTGGGTGGGTCGTCATCTATTTTTCTAACATGTGGGTTGCCAGTTCAAATCCTCAAGCCAACAGCACACAGAACTGGTGACACCCGATGTGAGACATACATGCAACTACCTTCACATCCTCCCTCCTTAAAGTGGAATCGAGCCATGATGGCCTAAGTTTGTGTTCATACACAGCAGCCTAGCTCCACCCTCTATTGTTATGCTTGTATTGCAGCACTGAGGAGAGTGGTTGCGAGGATGCGGCTATATGTGCAATCGTACCTCGTTTACAACGTCAGTGTCATAGTCATGTGATGCATTATCCATTTTTATAATCTGTGGGTCACCAGTTCAATTCCCAAAGCCAATAGGCCACAGTCCATAACATTGAATCAGGCACTATCTCAGTGCTGTAAAAAATTTTTTTGGGGTGAGCCATTGAAGAGGCCATATAAGATCATGAAAATTTTTGGGGAAACAGGAGCAACCAAGATAAAGTAAGATTAGGATTGTTTTGGCTTATGCTGGAAATTTTTCATCTAATTTATAGTTTAAATTTTTATGGTCAATTTTTTTGGGAGTTAAGAGAGGGTCAAATTTTTTTTAGTGCCATGGCCCCCTGAGGCTGCCCGTAACAAGGCTACGGCACTATCCACAATATGGAGGGAACCACAAACTGCTCATATCACCTCCATCAGATGAGTAGGTATTTTATATTCAAAGGTTCTGCTCTATTGGAGTTTCACTATGATGAGGGTGTTCGTATGTAAAGGAACACTCCAAAAATAATAAACGAAGAGATAAGTAAATTTCGAACACAAATTGTGAGCTAAGAACAGGTGATATGATAGAGTAATTTGGTATATACGTACATATGGTATTTGAAAGGGCAGACTTGCGACAGAATATCGAAAAATTGAAGAACGATTTTTATAATTCATGTTCCTTTTTTTGCCCAAGGTCTCGTCCTTATTTCAAGAATAATGTTATTTTGTTTCAATTAGATCATTGTCCCCAGTATTACCATATATGACCGTTAATAAAATAAGTAGCTCAAATTTAAACATCAGATTATGGATGACACATGTAAATTCCACTAAATATTAAAGTAGGTACCAAATGATCAGTGTTACGACTAAATGAAGTTGAACGTATAAAAATGAAATTTTACTCTCGTTATCGAGATCTGGAATTGAAAGAAAAACACAAATAACTTTTAGCCCGTTTAGGTATTTAACTACCTCTTTTTGGATGTTTTCTGAACTCTATCGAGAAAAATGATCAATGTTTGAAACATCCTTGTATCCTTAACCTACATCTTCCAAGGTGTCTGTCTGAAGCAACTGCTTTAGCTGGTTGATAAGGTGTAAGAAGGAGGCTGTCGTTTTTCCTCGCTATAATTTTTTTTTGGTGGGTAGAAAGGTAGATTTCCATAAATCGTTGAACTAATCAAGTGCGAACTAATTATACACACAGGAATGCAATCACTAATTGAAGATACGAGGCAAGACTGCCCTGTAAGGGCTGTAACCCACTTCAAACAATAATTGGTCAATTTTCTCCTTCGGACGCGTCAGGTTTAAACAAAGTTATTGGAATATTGTATCCTTATGTTTTGAAAATAAAATACAAAGAAAAACGGTAGAGATAATTGAAAGGGTTGAACACTATTAAAATAGAAATCCTAAATTTATTAGCAATGATTAATCGCGGGTGCCTCTCATTCTTTTTAACATTTCGAACTCCAAACCATTAATTTTTAACTTACTCAAGTGAGCCATCCACCGTTGCATAGCAGGCTTGAAATAACAAAGGAGCACAAAGCATCGCTTCGTCTTATTCTATTCTACGTACCGAGTACTATTAATATTTTCTAATTTTCAAAAAACACCCTATATCGATGATTTGGAAGCAGTCGAACGAAGAGAGTGTGATACGAACGATAACTATTAATTATACCATTTTACATGTTCAACAATGCTCGAAATATACTTCCCAGTAAGAAGTTAATTTTGTGGGTCGCAATTTCAAAGAAAGAATTTAATTTATTTAGTGTTTTGTTTTTCATCTGTGAAAATAAAATTTTTCATTATTTCGTCATTACGTCATCATCTGTGACAATATTTTTTATTTTTTTATTTGTTATCCATTCGATTTTGGTGCGATGTAACATATCCACAGATCGAATCACACCATCAAATAAAGCAAACACCTTGTTGCCACGTCGTGTCACGATGTAGCTTGCTGGTGTATGAGTTGAGAAAAGATTTCATTTTAATACAGTAAAACCTCGTTACATTCTCCCGTAAGACGGTTCTTCCCACAGTACTCTGGTTTTTGTAGTCACTTGATTTACAATAGGTACTAAATCTATGTAAAAGTTCTCAGGTAAGACATTGCTGGATGAGAGAGGTTTTCTCGCATATTGCATTTTTTAAGGAAAGTCTGGCCAGGTTTATTATTGGAAATTTAGAACTTTTTGAGAAACAAAGTTTGTTTTTTAGTTCTGCCCCAGGAAATTAAAGTGCTTCTTCAATAAATTAGTGCGGCACTTTTCCAAATTCAACGTCTAGTTAATAAAATATGCCGAAAGTTCTACACTTTTGGCTGTATGAAATAGAGCTAATTATCAATTACATTTGAATTTTCGTCCCTTTCAAATTTTTTCTCATAAAACATTTCAATCAAGAAAAAAGTATTTAGTTTTTTTAACTTAAATTCAGAGTTTTTCTATTTTCCGTACGTTACATTTTCCTTCATGATACGTTTTTTCATTGTGGTCCCTTAAAAAATGTATTAACAAAGTTTCGCTATACGTATTAATTTTTATTTAAAAAAAAAAAAACAAAAAACGAAGTATCAAATTTATGTTTCTTAAGCAGAATTTTTAATAATTAATGAGTGACCAACATTAGGCCACTAGTGCCAAATCTTAATTCTCGAACATTTTCTGTATCTCGAATTTTTCCAAAATGGTCGCCAGAAAATTTAATGTAAATATGTCATAATATAGTCCAAAGATAGCATTTCATATTCATCCCCCATGACCATTATAGGGGTGAAATAGCCTCTCAAAAAAACGATCAACAACTGGCACTTTGCCTTATTTGCCGAGTAAAGTTTCCAATACTTATTATTTGTGCTTACTCCTTTCATTTAACTTCTCCTTCTTCTTCCAAAATTAACAAATCTTTCTACGAAAAATATTGTGAGAAATATTGACTTACGAATTCAGCAAAAATCTCTTCTCCCTCGTCAGTAATTCTTATTGTAGTGGCTAATCAGATAAATGTACTACACATTCGCCTAAATTCAACATGTAAAAATATGCTCGCATGTTTTACTTTTCTTATGAAAATCTACTCAATTTTCTAGGCTCGAAACGATATGCAGCCATATAGTCGAAACACCTTTGGTAGTCGGCTAAAAATACGAATTTACTGTTGCACACCGAACAAAAACAAAACAAAAGAATACCAAACAAAAGTTATACCTCTTTCAAAAACCAAAAGATCCTTTGTAGATCGTCGTACTGGTAATTTGGTAGTGAAAAGAAAGGTAACGCCTACCAAGTATAGGATTAAATAGAACTTCTAATTCTCTTTTCACAAAATTAATTACTACCGCTCATTTTTCTTCTCTTTCTGTAGATACATTTTTCTTTCTTTCTTCTCCATTTATTATCATTTCGTTTGCTGGTACCAAAATTTATTGTTGAACAGAGGCAGACTAATTTTCCTTCTGTGTTATTAAATTTTATACGTATATGTATCTGGGATAAGTAAGTATAAGATATCTAAGTTATAAAATGCCAGGCGTAATTTAATTTTATCACTGTCGTCTATATATAGATCCAAAAAATTTTCTTTTACGAGTTTGAATTTTGTTAGGTATTGCATTTGTGTGCTTTTTTTCCCCACTGCTACCTACTACCCCTAAAAATGAACGGTTAAAACCGATTTTCAGTATTGATTTGATGCTTCCTTTTGTGGCTGGATACTAACTCTACTTAAGCAAGTATACCCATCGTAAAAGACAAAACAAAAAAACAAAAATAAAACTAAAAACGAAAATGGCTTAAAAAACGTATTTAAAAACGAACGTAAAATGCGACAAAAAAACGTTTACGATTTTTGAGGGTTTACAAATTTGTAGTCTTCGATCGTAAAAGCATGTTATGGCGTTAGGGGGTGGATTTAACGAATCTCGAATTCCATTTTACTGCACTGTTCTTTCATGTTTAATGTATTATCGTCGAGGATAAATTAAAGGTAGGTACTCAGTATGGTTTAACCATCTCATATAGGCTGTAAAACACGATGATAATAAAAATGGTCAAGTTTTCGACAAGGGAGACGGAAGGTTCTTTGCGTAGCCTACAGGCCTAACGGAACCGAAATCGAATACTAATGAATCAAAGCTATCCTTTTTAAGGATGAAAAATGTAGGTACCAGGTGTCTCGAAAGTTACGTACTATTCTTCTTTTATGGATTTTATTTGGTTGAGTGATATAGCGACATCGCATTATAATAGGTGAAAATCTTCAAGCGAGCAACTGGAATTTTATAAAAATATTGGGGACACTACGAGACTGCATATTATGTTCATAAATTAAGAATTTCAAAGAATACAATTATTCATAAAATTCTGTTCTTGAAATTTTTCACTGTGCCAAATAAAATAATAAATCTAAAGGATTCTCCTTTTGTTTAACATTAACAATGCTTCTCCAGTCAGTTTGTAAAAAAGTATCCAATTTTTTTATTAATGTTTTATACCTATGTCAATTGTAAGAGAATGGGTAAATAAGGACGGTAAAAAAGTGGATGGAGGAAATGGTAGTGAAAAATAAAGTGGAGGTGGTAACGTTGTCTCGCTGTTCACAGAGCAAATACGAAAACGAAAGAAAATGAAAAATGAACAACTCTTTATTTTTTTTAATTTTTATTCATTTTTCAGTGCCCTCCTCTCATTCTTGCAGTGTATGAAACCTACGAATTTTTTCATTCGAAGGCTGTTATAATAATGACCAAAGAATTTAGCAAACGTAGGAATATTATGTATATGTCATAGGGACTTCCGGCTTTGGAAAATTCATTATTTTCCAAATACTGGAGTGCTTTCAGAATATAAAATCTGGGTTAAATGTTACCTCCTTGAGAATTCACTTGGTTGCCTTTGAGTATTGTTTGGTTTTTCTACTTTTATTCGAAATGATTTAGGATAACATATTTAAGAACTATGATTTCATTGGATCATGTCGTGATAACAAATTAAAATCCTCCAAATATCTTACTCGAATGTATAAACAACCATTTGAGTAAGAACTGAGGCTGGTAAACATTTACTTATATCATTATGTTGTGCCATGTCATCGAATTTTATTGTACTTTCAAATTCTATTGAAAATTTCACAATTCCAGGTAGCTCCTTTTGACGTGATGGCAGAATACCGACATCAATAATGGAAAAGGCAAGTATTGTATCATCTTATCATTTTCTTGACATGGTATGAAGTTGCGGACCTCATACACTTCGAGACGACACTGACACAATACACAAATATGTACCCACCTTCAACCATCTTGTGAATGGTGTTGCAAAAGTTGTATCTGAGTGAAAGAGGTGTGTTTATTCTTAATAAGGTGAGTGCTTCATGCGAGTAAATAACCATCTTATTCTGAGTGGTTATAGGTTTGTACATCGTTGTTCTTACACATACTTGCTGTTTCTTTCTATATTGCTCGAGAATATGGAAATTTTGCATTATATAAGATCGTATGGATAGATTAGCAGTCTACCTGCGACAATTAATACATTTCAGACAGATTATGACATCGCTCTTGACACCCATATTCACAAACGCTTTAACCTCCCTTTACTTAAACCTCACTTTAAAAATGACTTACTACACAATTTTGAATTGAACAAGGCGGTAACATTGTATTTTTATGCCAAAACCTCATAAGAAAATACAGTGTTACCACATTCTTGAATACAGAATTGTACAGGAAGTCGTTTTAAAGTGAGGTTTGAGTGAAGGGAGGTTAAAGTGACGTTCGTGAATATGGATGTGAAATTTTTGATTTTCTCCTTTTCTTGATTGCTGAGTCATTTCAAAATGACGTAGACCGATCCCTGAGACCGGTTGAAAAAAGACGGATTTTCCAAACCGCCTACCTGGGACATAGGTACATACTGCTACCAATAACGAATTCAGTCAGATTTTAAAGATTAGTAAGTTGGTACCTACATCAGCTATGGAACACCTTGTTTAATTTTCGTATCGTGCATTTAAAACTTCGTGCACACACGTCAGCGTTGAGTGACCCAAATTTTCCACAAATAAGACGGTATTATAATTTTAGGGTTCGTATGTAATCTAACAAAAAAAAAAAAAAAAAAAATCAACCCCACGTTTTCCTACGAATACGGTGGTAAAATTTGTAATAGTTATTCAAACGATCGTCGAGAGAGTGGTGGCATGTGATTTTAGAAAACGCACGTCTTCGAAAAGGCAAATAGACACACTTTTTCAAAATAAAATAAACCTTCAGGCTTAAAACTTTAAAAGGAAAGGTGAAACTTTTTTTTTTCTGAGTTAGCATGAGCACGAGCAGATATCGACTGTAGGTATGGAAAAACAAAACGTTTCTAATCAAACCGAACGTTGTGGAGACTTCGAATATTTCGTGCCTGCTAATTGCTATATGTATGCATCGGATAGCTCCAGGCCATAGAATTATGGAGACTACCCATTTATTTTGGGTATTGTTGATGAATGAGGGCTTCCGAAATTGATGCATAGTCTTTCACATATACGAGTTGTCTGTGTATTTGAATGAGAATTTAGTGTGCTGGCTGATCGTATACATTCAAATCGAGTGTAATTTGAATTGATTTCTTATAAAGAAAATCACTACTGGGTATACGGCAGCGTAGAATCGTAGACTGCGGTGTTATAAAATCACGAAAGACGTAGGATCAATATCGATCATTTGCTTCCTAATTATTCAAGCTGGTTAATTTTTAACTGTACGTATTGTCAGATGATTGCACAATGTGTTACCTGTGACGATCTCTTAGGTCAGTTTTATTTTTGAATATTTTTTCGTTACAGAATACTAAATACGAAGTGAGAATGGATATTTTGTTATAAAAGACATCAGAAAAATACTGCTACTATGCAGTCACACAAAATATAGCCTATTGTTCGTTCTGTTTTCCATTGGATGGAACAACTTCACAACTGGTAGGAAAAGTTGTCAGAAAAATTATTAACCTACCGTAATGGTTTTTCGTTTCATGTTAATTCCAGTAAATTTTACCTGAGAAATTTTAAAATAATTATTTTTCTCTTATTAAAGCATTTTTATTGGTTAAAATTTGTTAAATGATTTTCAGTTTCTAGCGTTGGCGGTAATATTACTTTAAAACTAACAGTTTTTATTTGAATATAACTCATAAATTATCGCATCGATTCTAAAAAGACTTTAATAGGACTTTCATAGGACCATCCTCTATCATTTAAAAAAAAAAAATGTTACCAAAATCGGTCCCCAAGTCGAGAAATTATGGTGGAACAAACATGTAAAAAAAAAGAAAGAAACATGTATAAGGATAGAATTGATAACCTCCTCTTCTTTTTTTGAAGTCTGTTAAAAATTGTAAAATTTCTTTCAAAAAAATAAAACCGACTTGAAAAACGATAAGTCTACATATTAAATAAGTTTGGGTTAGAAACGAATTTTTAAAAGATAAGCTTTTATTTTATTTTATTTTTTTTTTTTGGTTTTAGTTTCATGCGAAATAAACTTTATTTTGTTTCGGAAGGTTGGCTGCAGTATTGGTATAATATTTTAAAATCGCAGTAATAAGTAGAATAAAAGCTTATAAAAAATGACTAGAAAGGAGAAAATTATTTCTGAGGATGTTACAACACCACCTTCTTTTAATCGAAGAGGTCGTATGACACCATCCATTATTTTTTTAAACAAAACCTTTAAGTTGGGGCCAAATTTTAAGCAGTTAAATAAGAAGGTAAGTTTATTTTTTGCTTGAAATGTGGCACCGACCTGAGAAGTTTTGTTCAAAAAAGAAAAAAATAGTATCATAACATTCTCGATCAAAATGAGATGATGTAACATCTATACAAATTATTTTTTCCTTTTCAGTCACTTTTTTTTTTTTTTTTTTTTTTTTTTTGCAATAAATACTATCTCGCTGCAAGTTATTGGTTCGAATCTCAACCATTGGAATGCTGTTATTTTCTCCCCTTACGCGCTGGATTTTAGCTTAGTTGTAAGAATGATGGTGAGTCAATGAAGTAACCAGTTTTTTATCTAAGATGGGCAGTAAAAAAAATTTTTGAACACACTAATGCAATTTGTTTGTTGACTGATATAGCAATCACACTCCATGCCTAACCAATAATATATTATACCGGACATTCAATGGGAAAATACTCATTGACAACTTGTGGGACAATAATGAAATAGTAAAAACTTTTTATCTATCATAATTTATCGGGTCAACAAGATCTGGTTACGGGGATGAGACTGAACTTAGTCAATAAAAGAATCCATTGACTATTTCCGTTCACGATATTCAAGAGGATAGGATACTTCTTCGGCGTAAACTGCTTAAGGATAAACAAAATTTTTGCTATAGGTACGTATACTTTGGCTTATAATTTTATGAACGAGTATCTAATACAAAACTAATAATGTACCTACGGTATAATTGTCTGCCTATCATTGATGACCAATTACAAGGTCCTCACATGATTGAAAAACTGAATTGGCTAATGAATGTATTTTAAGTTACCTACAGAATTAATACTCGGAAGAGTTAGGTTTTGATAATATATGCTAAGGTTTGTGAGAGGTCCAGTTGTTCAATAAAGGGTGTCCCAGTTTCTCTTTATGATAAAACTCGTTCAGACGGAAAGAAAAAGTTCTATTCACATAATTATTCTCTAGCTTTGAAATTGAACGAGTTATAAACTAATGAAAAAATATGAAAGTCAAATTTTTAAAAAATTTAAAAAAAAAAACGCAGAAAACCAGCTGATTCGCCTTGATCGAGACAAAATTGCTCTCAATCTTTTGAAAAAGAGTAAAAAAAGGATGTGTGTAAGACAAATTGCGCATAGCGCACGTTGAAAAGCAGTCCCACAAAAACGTGGTAATACAAGAAAATTAAGATTCTGTAATTTTATTCACAGTATATAGACTGACATGTAAAGTGAAATTATCCCCCTTACCGCATTTCAGCACCATCTTCCCAACTGATATAGACTACAAACCCATATTCTGTATCTTATACAAAATCCTTTGACTATATGTATAGTACTGAACCAGTAAAGCTCCATAAGACCAATGTACTTCTTAATGTCAAGACATGCCGCCAAAAAAATATGAAACACTGGCATACATTCTGCGTATTTTCGACATCTGTTTGAATTCACCTACTTAGAATACTTCAGTTAAAGACATCACTTGAATTCACAAGGATAACGTATATATAAACACAAAGCAAAATAAGTCAAAAGATACGCTTTGGTTGCCTATTTAGCGCCGGCATGTCTAACCGGAAATCATCTTTCTTTACTGGTCCAAAATCTAATGAAAAATTAGTTGTGAGGGTGATGCTGAAATGAGGTAACGGGAGAATTTCACCTGGCATAATGGTCTATACACTTTGAATAAAATTAATGGTGAATTGAACTCATGCAGTATTTGGTGTATATGTATTACACTGCATGTGTTTACTTTGTTAAACAGACATTATCAGAAAATTAGGTATTTTCAATGGTAATTTAGGCAAAAACTATGCACTTATCATACAAAATAATGCAATATCTTTTATAGATACTTCAGTTTTCTTTTAATTTTGTTTGAATAGTTTTTCGCTCAAATAAAATTTAAGCGATATAAACATGAAAAATGACTTTGCTCCACCATTTTAACCCCATGGGAGAAGCCAATGTCCTTTGGATTTAGATAGAAGGTTATTAAGGATGATTAAGCCGACATATGTACCAAAATTCAGCTTTATTACAATTATTTGCTTTTTGTGACAATTTTTAAGCTAATCTGCCTGGACTATGGACTATGCAATTTGTTTTACACACATGCTATTGAGCGTAATTTTAATTTGATCCAGGTGAATAAGCAGAACTTTTGAAAGTTTTTTTTTTTTTTTTTAATTTGCCCTTTCATCTAATTTCTCTGGCCTATAACTCAAAAATGAAATTAAGACTGAATTTTCACCATAGAGTTTATAGTATTGACTCTTAAACCATGAGCAAAAATTTTTTCAGGTTTCACCGAGAAGTAATTCAGTTTTTTGAAAATTGACAGTTTTTTGATTCTATTTGGTAACGATTAATCGCAGATTATTCACTTTTGTGGAATACCTTGTCATGAAAAAATATTCACTCAAGAAGGTAATCAACTGATTATTTGCATGTTCTGCCACTTCATATGTAAACATATGGGTAAGTCAAAACCTGAGTAAACACTGGCGATTTTCAATCCGGTTCAGACGGTTTATATAGGGGCTTATTTACACGCACGCATACACACATACGTAGCAATTACGTATGTCCGTGTATAAGGATGTTTCATCATTTCTTGTAGAGATAAGAAATGGCAGACCGGTTTGTGTACCAAATTGTGACCACTCATTCCTATTTCTTCCATATTCAAGAATGACTCCTTAATAGGCTTCACTAATTGTCAAAGGTAGGTATAACAACATTTTTTATTTGGTGTTTACAATTTCAAAAGCTCAAAAATTAATTTGCAAATGGAGTGAAACCAAAAATGGTGAGGAAGTGAGAGGATTACATATTGTAACAGATATTTCAATTCCCGGTAATTCATTACAATCAATTATCATCCATTATGTATAATTAACACTTTCCTGTGAATACAATATTTTTGATGCCATTCAGGAATGATACATCATTCATATCATTCACACGCTATCATTATCATTGTCACACACATTTCTTAGCATGCACCTACGCATACCAAGGCCCCGTATGCAAGAACAATACTTAAGTATTAACAGTGAATTAAGAATTAGGTACCTATCTTAACAAAGTTACACGAATATATTATGTTTATGCAGGTATAGATATACAGTGTTCGCCACTTAATCCGTTTCAATCAGGTTGGAACGAATTAACCAAAAAACGTAAATTTGAGTTTGTTTCCGTGGTAATGCTATGGAAAATATTAGATTTCCTATTTGTTCTATTTTTTAATCTAAAATTTAACCAAATATAATAAATTATATCGGCTGTTTTTTGATTTTTTTTCTCGATTAAATTGCTCAATTACCAATAAAAGTGCAAAAATCAACATCATTCGCCCTTATATCTTTCTCCTTTTTTTTTTCATCGGATTAAACAAAAAATATTTCCAGATTATCCGGTGAAAAACGGATAGGAAAGGCCCCTTAAGTTCTGTTCTTGGAAATTTTACCGCATTATCCGAAGATTTAAGCGGCGCCTACTGTAATTGATTATAAAAAAAATGTTAGAATTACTTAACTTAGGTAGTATTGTTCCTGCATCTGGCCCTATAACACAAGTATATATTCAAATATGCCCAAATATGATCATAATTAAAACTGCGCATATTTCTTTCCATAATTTTATAGAACAACTATTTATCAGAAATCATACTAATGCCATTAGGTCCCACCACTCCAAATTCCTTAATTGTATTCATCAACTTGCAAATTCGTTGTTAATTTTGTTGATCCAAAAAATTTCCTGGATGATCACTTCTGTAACAAGCTAATGTTGTGGGTGTCAACCTTACATGAGACCGCAGTATAAATGAATTTGTAATAATCAACTGTTAGCCTAACTGAAGCCCATTAAAAGTGTTCGGTAATTTTGTCAAGTTGAGTTTTTAATCAATCAATTTATGTCTAAAATTGCCATCACACGCATATTGTCTGTAATATTTATTAAATTAATTAATTTTTTTTTTTTCATAAGATAATTATACACACTTAAATTACCTTTTTCTTTACCCAAATACCTATATACATGTGTTATACATGGGTATATTATTTTTTTGGGGGTTACTATACTTCTGCAGTTTTAGCGCATCCTTTCATCGTGTGTTCGGCAATTCGATACTATTTCGCAGATGTTTGCAAAAATGAAAAATTTAATTTACTAAAAGAATAAAAAAAGTGAAGAAATAATTAAAAAAAAAAAAAAATAATAATGGTTAACCAGTTCGAAAAATTTAAGGGAAAATTAATTAGAGAGGAAGACGCAAGAAACACCGAATAAGAGGAGTAAAAAAAAAAAAAAATATTTCAATTAACCAACCACCTAAATAAAGTCTTGTTATACGAGTTCTGCTGTTGTTTTTTTTTTCGTTTTTTTTTTCACCTTCCCTTTTACCTTCCCTTCTTCACAAGTAAAAAAGCGAATTTTCACGATAAATTAATTCTTAGTCACGAATATTTTGAGAGTATTATAAAAAGGATAGAAGTTAAGAAAAAAAAAAAAAGGTAGAAAAAATCGTTACGCGTGCGTTGAAGTATATTTTTTTAAAAGAAATCTGACCCCTAATCGTGAGGATAAGGTGTGGCGTGCCATATTGTTTTATGAGCCGGTTTATGAAGAAACAAAAATAAAAGAATTAAGAAAAAGAAAAAAGAAATAAAAAACAAAATCCCAAAGCAGGTGTGCGCATCCTGCACAGGTTTTTAGGAACACTTAGATTTTATGTTGGTGTATTTTTTATTTTTTTTCTTATTTTTCTCCCATTTAGTACAATTTTGGTTCACGTTTTTTTCATATCTTATCACGTATTCGCATCAACCGACTAGTGGCAAGTATAATGAAGAAAATATGACTTTTTTTTCTTTTTTTTTTTGAAAATTCAATTTGAAAATAAAAATAAAATAAAAATATTTCCATACATATTATTATAATAATTATTACGACTTCAAGACGACGTACTTGATATTTGTTTTTGCTTTTTCTTTTTTTATTTGTGAAAAATTTATCGGTTTAGATAACACGTTGGTAATGAAGTTGTTTTGGGGAGCAGAAAAAAAAAAGGAAAAAGAAAAACGTGAGAAGGTGAAAATGATATAAACAAAGAAAAAAAGAAAAGAAGATAAATCATTATCGTATACCGACAAAGATCCTTCATTACAATAAATTTTCAAACCTTGAGCAGGTACTGACGTTAGTGATAAGCTGATGTACGTCGGTATGTCACAAAATGAGGTAAAAAAAAAAATAGAAAATTTACTGAAACAAAGTCTAAAATGTTTGCCATTTTCTGGGAAATCGAGTCGTCAGAAAGTGACGACAAGCGCGAAAAATAAGAAAGAAAAAAGTTATATTACCCGTTTTATTGAAAAAATAGAACTTATGACAGCTGAACCATAAAGTCTTCGCTCTTGCTTCGCAAATTTATGTAAGATTGAACCCAAAAATGGGAACCAAATTAAAATCCATATTTCTTTGCTCTGCTCGCCTTGAGGAATGAGCTACCTGTTGCTGGAAATGGAGCAATTTTTTTGTAATTAATTTAGTTTAATGCGTGCGTCTATTTGGTTGATATAGAATATTAAATAGTTACAATAATTCTGTTTACCGGAAATATATCATTTGTTCTTTCGATAAATGACAAAACGCTTCGCAAATTCAAACCCTGTGCTTCCACAATGATGGCTGCAATGTGCGACTATTTTTACTTTTTTCAATTTTCCCTGATAGTTAAGCGACATAAAATAGGTATAAGTACTTCTGGACAAAAATAATTAGCGTAAAATTTGATACATACGAGTTTCAACACATTGTTTCCATAACAATCATAGAAACTGAATCACAATGTGATAAGAAAGTACCTACTGTGCGATACGACATTTTAGCCTACAGTTAGGTGTTATCTCATCCCTTCGCGAATGATATCGAAGAAATGATTCAATTTAAGAGATAACGACTTTGCGCATTTCGAATCGCGACTCTTCCAATGCATAAATGTGAAAATAATTTATTCAATAATTTTGATGCCGACATATCCGTTAAAACATCGATATTTGATTTTTTAAATAATAGGGGCTTCGCCACCAAATTACCCCTTTGTGTCTTTTTCATATATCCTAACACACTCTACCTCACCAACCACTAAAATATTATATAATATAATACATACTTATATATTAACTACGCATCGATATTCGAACATATCGATCTAGGTACCAGCATATCAATGCTTTGAATAACATAGCATCTGCAATATCTGCATGCAGCTACTGTGCATTAATGAATGAAAATAGGATGCAAATAGATTGTGTGAGTGTCGGCGCAGTTTTGTAAGACCCGGACTACCAAATTCGAGGTTGCGGGTTGTCGAATCCTAGTAGATGCAAAGAAAATTTATTGGCATCTAAAAAAGTGAGAGCAGAATGATGCTAGAGAGTGAGTGCAGGAGCTAAATCGTGGGAGTGAGGCAAGAGCGCGAGTGAGAGTGAGAGCATCAGTGGTAAAAGACAGTGGGTGAGAGAAAGGAGAGTTGATAAAAAATTTTTCAATTTGAATCATTTCTCCGATATTATTCGCGAAGGGATGAGATAACATCCAATTGTAGGATAAAACATAATATCGTACCCACTGCAGGTGAGCATATTATGTTTTTCAAAATCGTGATAATCTGCATTATTTTCTTATTAGGGAGCTGAAATTAAACGCTCAATTTTTTTCACTTTTTTCTGATGGTATATTTTCCTGGGGACACCATGTATGCACAGATACAAAATATGTTGAATAGAAATACGGACTAGACGTTGATGAGAAATATTACTATGCCAATTTATTTGGTCATTATGTCTTATATTTTCATGTTCAACTTCTTGGTAAGAAAATAATACAGATTATTCGGATTAAAAAAAAAAAAATCCTTCTTTACCACAATGTATGCCAGTCCCTGTAATAGTAACAAAAAAATTGTGTGGAAACTGTTTCCTTCAAATTTTCTTTACATCGACTTTATGCTGACGAAGCTCTATTTACAAAAAAGACGCCAAAACGCTGTATTTTAACAGTGTTTTGGCGCAAATTCAGAAAAAATCCGCCATGCTGTTAAAATGTTGAATGACTACTGTCAGTTACTACTGAAAAGGGCAAATTGGTCAAGTGGAAACTAATAAAATCTGCGGTTGCCTTTATTTTTCAAAAGCAACTAAATATTTTCAGAATAAATTCGCCTCTGTCGGACCGTAACAGTGGAATTTGTGAAAATAGGCCATAATTACATCAGCTTATAATACGTCTCAAAAAATTTTAATAATTTTCTAATAAGCCAAAACAAGTTTATACCAGTTGGAAATTAAAAAATTACAGCCTAATTCAGCCTATTGATACTAACTTATAGGCTCATTGTAATAAGGCCAAACCTAGTTAGGCTAGCTAAAAAATTGTTCCAATCAATCTAAAATCACCACACATACACACACAAAATTTTTTTGGAAAATTTCTTATTTATTGGTTCAAAATTGAGCATTTTATAGCCAAAATAAAATCCAAAATAGTTACACTGTCAGTACTGTCCGGCCGAACAACGCCAAAATTAGAAAAATGTCAGAATATATCATAATAAATTTTTGTTTTAAATTACGTTTCTATTAATCCAAAATTAGGCATTTTATGACCAAAATAAAAACAAAAATAATGCTACCAGAAGTACCTTTCGGTCGATCTGCACAAAAGTTCGTAGTAGATTATAACGATTATGATAAATATTTTTTTTAAATTTCGTCGCAATTGGTCGAAAATTAAAAATGTTATGGCTAAAACAAAAAGTAATTGTTTTAATTAGCCTGACAATTTTAAGTATTCTACAATGAGCCCATACCGTTACAGGCTATTTAGAAAATCAAACATTTTTGGCTCATTTAGCCTAGCATTAATTAAGCCTAATGCAATTAATGTAATCAGCCCAAACCCAGTTAGCCTAATTAGAAATCGTTCCAATTAGCCTTAAATCATCAGACTCCTTTTGTAAAATGATATTCCTTTTAAAACACATAAGCTTTTTTTTGTGAAAGAAAAAATAACCTTTTTTGATTCATTCGTTTTCTAAATAGCCTGAATTTCATTAAGCTAATTATAAAACGCCGGCATTTTGTTTTTTTTTTAAAAAAAAAAAATTGTTTCATTAGGCTGATGATTTTAGGCCAATTGGAACGATTTTTAAATAACCTAAATGGGCTTGGGCTCATTACATTAAGCCTATAGTTAGTGTTAGGCTAATTGAGCCAAAAATGTTTAGTTTTCCAAATATAGCCTAAAACAGTATGGGCTCATTATAAAATGCCTAAAATTGTTAGCCTAACTGAAACAATTTTTTTTTCATTTTCTGAATTTTTGACTCTTTTCTAAAATGTCTGCAACTGTCTGGAAAATAACTCATTTTCCAAAGTACCGACGACATCCATATATATATGTAAAAGACGAAATCGTCTTTCCTCAAATAGCACCAAATATTGCTCATACTTGCGAGATTTTGACATATTTCATGTTTATTTATGTATGACCTAGGCTAAGATGTTGCGAGGTAATAATTTACTGAATGAGAACTATTTATCAACTATTACGTAATTCCATTTATTCACATCATTCATTCTATTATCCGATGACAACATTTTCGACTAATTTTGACTTGAACGTTTTTCTTTGTTATCGTCATCGACTTCGTATCTCGCTTCCGATAATATTTCATTGATAGTTTATTTCATTTACTCGTGCGGTCATTCAACGTTGACCCAGATATACAGATTATTTATTCGTTTGTTTCGTGTATATAAACTTGAATTTTCTAATTTCACTACGATTATTTAATTACTTGTGAATAAACACTTAAAATCTAAACTATCTCACACTTTATTTCGGTTGAAGTGCAAATTAGATTCAGTCACAAATGAACTTACATATATGTATATATATATATATATATACACATATATGAATTTAAGTTTTTAGTACCAAAATTTTCTTTCAGTTATGAAACAAAAAACGTAACCACTCTCACCATAGGTTGCTCTATGACACCAGAATTAGTAAGTAGATTTTTAGTCGAACACCTACTTACAAGAGTAAAATTTCACAGATCCCTCTCGTTGACAATAGTGGCTCTGATACATAAGTCGCGATTCAGAAATGCAATTGATTGGTTGTTTGAGATCGCCAGAAATGACAAAAAAATGCTAAAAGTAAAAAATTATGCCAACAACAATAATTCATCGAAAAACGACGAAGCAAATTCGCAGGCCGAGTACCGACACCCGGATGCGCAGAAACGTCGTAATTTTTTTCTGCTAACGCAGAGCGTTTTCAAACAGCAACCACAACCAGAAAACACACACCGCGAATAAAAAGTCCGCGGTAGTATCAGTTTTGTGGCTGCGAATTCTCCATGCCATTTTTTAATTAGGTTTTCTTTGAAAATCTACTCATTAATCTTGTGCTCATGGAAGGACCCAGGGGTGGGAGTGAGTACGTTTTTGTTTCATGACCCAAGGAATATTTTGGCACCATTTTTGAAAATTCATATGTATCTATATATGTATGTATATACGTATGTATGTACGTATGTATGTCCAATTCTTGTTAACACAATACAGGACGTAATGTTTGTTCGATGGTCACGAAATTTGGACCAAATATTCATATTAAGTCGAGGATGAGATCATTTGAATTTGGGAAAAATTGATTTTGCGGTACCCTAGGGATGGGCGATTATGTTGGAGTTTTGGCAGTTTTATGGCTCTAAAAAACGTAATTTCGAAGCAATAGTCACGAAATTTGGTACCGACATTGATTTAAACCTATTTTAATAGCTACCCTTTCAAGTTCGGTTGCAATTGTTTCATGGATCATGGCCCTGGGTCTGTTGGAGGGGCTAATTTTCGATGTTGATTCACTAAAACTTACAATTCTTATCCAATAGTCATAAAATTCGGTACAAACAGCACATTTGATATAAGGGTAAGCCCTATCAATTTTGCTTTCAATTGGTCTGTTTGTTCCCAAGTTATAAGTCATTCAGTGTGATTTTCTCTATTTTACTATTCAGTTAACCGCCTTAAAAAATCCATTTTTCAAGCTTGAGACGAAAAAAATTTTTTTAGCCTCAGAAAAGCAGAATTACTTCAAAAAGTCAATTTTGTTTTCGTCCCTCCACCCACCTCAGTTGTTTTGCAGATTCGAACCCTACACACCTGAATTACCAGAATTCTGTCTTTGAGTTTAACCAACTGGGCCACAGATCGTTTTGATTATGTTTGAGAGTTTCAACTTGATTAAAATTGACATTGTTCAAATTTGTTTCGTTGTGAAATTCAGTTTGTGGTATCCTAGGTTCTGATACAGTGTCTTTCTACTCTTTGGACAAAATTCATAATTCTTTCTCTCGAAAACCTACTTTTTCAAGAGAGGCTTGCTGCGCTAAAGTTTTTTTTTTTAATTTTGCCAATAGGGTGATACCTACTTTTATTACAGATCGTTTTACTATTGAAGAAAATGGAAAACACTAAAGGTAATTTCACCACAGAATTCACAGGATTTCAATGCTGGTGATCTATTTCAGGAGCTTTAAAGACTCAGAGCCAGTTCCTGCATTAATTATTCAAGTCTATCTATATACAGACACAATCTTTAGACGCCCAACTTGCGTAAAATTCTCTATAAATCAACCACGTATGCTCGACCAAACACAGAATATCATTTTTTTCACCTTACCTGTAAGTCACCACCGCGTTTATGTTTTCTCTCCTGACTTTAATGTCACCGAAAACATTTCAATAATTTATGAGAAGGTCGATTTCCCAAAATGAAATCATATTAGGAGATAACGATCCGGTAGGGTAGGGAGAAGAGAAGAATAAAAAAAGGTTTTTAGGTGGATAAGTAGTGCGGTTGGTAAAAATACGTATTATGTATAGTATATAGTTGTTCAACAGTACCAAGGACATTAATCAAGACAGGTACTTTTTTTATTAAATACTTAGTGGATATTAATTTTTGATAACTTCAAACGGAGACGTCGTCGTCGTTAAGGAATATAGAAAATATGGGAAATCTTGAAAGGGTAAAAAAACGACGCATGCATTCTTTAAGGGAGGGATGGATGATGGAGGTGTGCGCGCACGGGTAGTAATAATTAAAAACGTATTTTTCATATGATATATATATATAATATATAAATATATAAATATATATAGGTATTATATATATTATGTACAGTCACACGATGACCGTATCGAGAGGCTTGATAATATTATGAATTATGTATTTTCTATGAGGGCAGGTTGTTCTAATCTTTTTAGCCTCTTTCACCCTCTTTACGAATGCTCAGCAGGTATATCAAATATAAAAATATAATATGTGCGCATAAAAACCTATGAATGATGAAAAAGCAACGAAAAAAAAAATAAAAAACACTCTAGCGCAGCAATGCTTTGCTAGAAAACCAAGCTTGCTGATGGAGATGGAGTGAGAGAGAGAAAGAGAATTCTAATAGACAAAAAACTTCCTTCAGATCTACTTCAATACGAGAACTATTTTTCGTGAATATTTCAGCCCTATCTGTTTGGTAGTTTTCTCAAAACCGTGAACACAAAATTTTTTCCAGCAATTTTGCTTCTCCAGTTTTCTCGAAAACTACTGACATAATAGGCGCCAAACTTCTAAGAGACAATTGTACCGTCATAATAAAAATCTTTCGTGAAAATTTCAGCCCGCTCCCTTTTGTTACTTTCTCAGAATCCCGGAAAAACGACTTTTCCACAAATTTTTTATCTTCCAGTTTTCTCAGAAATAAATCAACCGATAGGCAAAAAACTTCTTTCAGACCTGCTCCAGTAGAAGAACTATCTCTCGTGAAAATTTCATCTTTATCCACTCAGTAGTTTTCTCAAAACCGTGAACCCAAAATTTTGGGTGATACATACATACATACATACATACATGTACATATACATATACATTTACGTATACATATACGTATACATATATACATACCTATACATACATCCAAAAAAAATTAGGTCAAAATGAGAAAATGGTACGAATTGTTTTCTCATGAAATGTATAATTTTCATGACCCTCACCCTTAACCCCACAATGATGTCAATTTTAGTACCCGGCTCCCAAGCAAACTGGGTAAAAACAGGCTCTGAGATGGGCAAATAAACGCTTTTAACGTTCATTGAGAGATTATATATGGTATAGTTACCTACTGTGTTTAGGTGTAGATGGTAGATGTATACTGAAAAAGAAGTAACTTAAATGTAATTTAATACACGGGTAATTTAGAAAGTGACATTCCAGAGATAAATAAAGACCAAATTACGTATGAGAAAAGGTTTTTCGGCATTTTATAAAGTGTATTTTTCTGCTTCTTTTGCTACGCTTCGAAAGCAGTGAATGAGCAGATTGAAATCGAAAATATTGGAAGCAAATTTACTACTGCCGAGACTTTACGTAATCACGTCGAATATTTTCGAAATCATTTTCTTAGTCTTGGAGAAGACTTTTTTTATACTTGCACAAAATTTCTATTTCCAAACCAGTCTCATTAATATCTGATTTGGACGATTTCGGGTCATTTTTCCAAATATTTCCTCCCCCATGAATAGTTCTTTTCTCAAATGGAAAATTTTCATAAAATTTTTTTCTCCAAATAATTATTGTTATGTGCAACACTACCCTTCCCACAGATATGTATAAGTATGGATTTTAGACCCCCAAAGGTTTCCTCTCACGCATATCTTTATAGCACCTGCAATTCACCTAAAATTCCACTTATTGAGACCAATAAAATGGACACTTTATGACCTATCAGAATTGACACTTTTAGATGATGAACACTTTTAACTACTGGACTAATCAGGAATCCAACTGTTTTTTGGTGTTTTTACTATATTCTTTTAATAATACAATTATAAGTAAATACTGAAAAGCAGTGCATAAAAAATTATTTTAGCTTCAATCGGATCGAATATCGAGTACATTCTTCGTTGAATTTTTGTAATCTAAACAGAAGTACATGTATCCTCAGGCGCCCCGTGAGACCTAATCATTCGATATTCACCCCAATGTACCAAAATTTATGGAAATACTTCTATTACATTAGGGTTTTGACAGCCTTGCTTACTCTCCTGTGGGAAGCTACCTCATCTCATCTCAGCAAAAACCCCAAATATTAGCTGAAATTACTTTTGCCTTGCTCCTGGACCAAGAATAATTATCATCCAGCTTCTACTTCTTTCGAATTAATGGTTAATTTTTATGAACCTAAAAAAGTGCTCATATTTGGTTATCTTTAAGTAACCAAGTTAAAGGTCAAGTTTATTTATTGCTGCATATTTCTTGTGTACAGAATTGTGAATTTTAACAATAAAAATCCTCATTTCGAGATAATCAAAATTGTTCATTTAAATTATCGTCAAAATCCTCTTCAGCTGAAATCTATTCTTGAAGGACAACAACTGTTCCGTCATCCAATAAGATTATTTTCCCACATGGACATTATTTTCACAAAAGAATGAATTTTGTTGTTTCGCGGGGTGAATATCGAATGGCTGAAACACACAGGGCACCAGTGGATATATATACTTCTATATTTTAGATTACAATAGATTCCATAAAGAATGTACTCGATATTTGACTGATTGAATCTTAAGTAGTTTTTTATGTGCTTTTTTTCTGCGTTCACCTACATTTGTATTATTAGAAGACTATAGGAAAAACAGAAAAAGAGTAGGTGTTCTGATTAGTCCAATAGTTAAAAGTATTCGCTTTGAAGTGTCAACCTTGACGTGTTGTAAAGTGTACATTTTATTGCTCTTAATTTGCTGTTTATAAGCTGAAATCAATTTAAGGGTGTAAAAAATGGCAGGTGTAACGGCCAAAAGAGGTGGTAATGTACCTAATTAAGACCACTTTCGGGAGTACACCATACACGAAATATCACGTACTTAAAAAGCAGTAATACTTCTAAAATACCTTTAAATTTATCATCCACACACTATCGTGGACCTTAACATTAATTAGAGACTCAATAATATTTCAAACACATGAGTGAGTTTACACATTTAATAAAATAGTAATTTGTACATCACAGTACATCAATCTACATTAATATTTATACATATACAATTACTATTCAACAAGCGAGACTATCTGTTCACCAGAGACTTCTACTAGAGAGGTTCCAGGTACTTAGAAGTAGCTGTCGAAGAACTGTACAAGAACTGAACAACTGAACAATTATACTACTGAATCGAGGGATTATATACTCGTTCAGGGTATGAAAACGTACGTGTCGGATAGGTAAAGTGAGGTAGGGTGTTGTTATTATAGGGTTGTGCTGACTCGTCGAGTACTCAAGGGACAGGTACAACTAGGTCATAAATATACAGAAGGTATATCTGTATATATAAAATTAAATACGGGTAATTTAGTGGTTGTTTACAAAGAGTTATAGGATGATAATTGTTGATAAATATCTACGTTTTTGGTATTCGAAAATGAGTGAACGAATATGTTCGTCATTTCTAAAAATAGACGAAAATATACGTTACAGCAGGTACCTATAGGTATGTTTGAGAGTAACAAGAATGCATTTGGAAACAGTTAGTGATCAGAAGTACGTACAAAGAACTTTTTAAAATGGTGGGTAAAGTGAGGGTAAATGTGGTACATAACAGATAATTGAATCACTATTTTTGCTGCTTATACGCACTATATTTTATCTAATGTTATGAAATTTCTGCACATCCAGATTTTTTGTTGCCATTTCAATTGAACACAACATTTCAGTTTTGAAACAAACCTCTTTTATTTGACTTAAAGATTCCTCAACCTCCATTTAAGCTAGAGAACTGAGGTTGATATTGCTAGAAATAGGATAAAATTTATAGAATCTCCATTTCATTTTTTCATTATCTTTAGCTGTTTGAAAATAAATAAACGAAAAACACGTCTAAGAATATAATATTGGCCGGTTTTTGGAATCCAGAAACCTCTACTCGTTCACTCAATGATTCCGTAGCCACAATTTAAGCTAGTGAGCTTTTTAATTCCATTTAAACTTTATGATCAGTTCCACATTTTTTTTCATAACGAACATATTATTATGGTTCATGTTGAACGCTATATCTGCGGACTTTTTATTTGAATGAAACATACTTCTATATAGTTTATATTATGCAACCACACTTACAACGAAGTATAAGAATCAACCATCAAACAACAATGTAGGTATAGCCTACCCAAAGAGATATTTCAATGTGTTGGACTCGATGTAAAATAGTTTCAAATAAAAATGTGCTCGCCATTAATCACAGCAGAAAAGAAGGGTTAAAAAGAAAAAAAATTAATGTTCATCTAACATAAAACGGTCATTATAAAAGGCTGTTAGCGTATTCATTAATAAAACTATATCGTTGACAAATGACGCGTACCCATACAGGATTAAAGAGAAAACTATACCTATCGGTACCTGTATAAATATGACTTTTGCATTTCATTATACATTTAGGTGGAGAGGAAAAGAAGGAAAGGTGAAAAAAAAAAAACCAAAAAAAACTTCGTTCGTCTCATAAGGTAATTCGAAAGGACCAACATCATTAAGAGGAGAAAAAAAAAATGCCTGTCCGCATTTTACTAAAATCGAAATGCTTACAAAATCATGCACACTGAAAAGGCCAAAAGTAAAAAATAACCCTTTCGATTTTTTTTTTTTTTTTTTATTCAAAAGTATTTTGTACCGCTGGTGCACGTGTATATTTTTTTCTTTCATTTAAAAAAAAAAGAAAAAAATGGAAAAGAAAAAAATGATTGGAAAATGAGTCGACAAAAATTTACACACGTAAAACGCATCAAGAGTTTATACGCAACGGCCTATGAATGCTGCATCCACAAATGGATCGTTTTACCCATTTCATAAATCGAATTCTTCTTCTAATCTGCTGTAATTTCGACGAGAGAAAGAGCGAGGAAGAAAAAGAGAGTGAGGGGTAAAATACGTTTTCTATTACGCGAATATAATTCAATTTTCTGGAAAGAGATCTTATTACAATCGAATGTTACCGCTTTCAGTCGCACACAGCCAAAAACAACTTTATACCGAATATCGAGATTAAATGTCGAACAATGAAAAGGATTAAATCAAAATTTCTGTTCCTAAATGCACAGAACGGATTCAAATTTCACGAGTAGACCGACTGGATTTCCAAGAAAGAAAAAGAGCGAAAGAACGAGAGAAAGAGAGGGAGACAGAGAGATAGGTGAATTAATTCGAGCAGAAAAGTACCTGTAAATTGTTCTATAGTGAGCTGTAAGTAGTGGAAAATAAGATGTCTACCGAATTTCTCGGTTGATTCGTTCGAAACTTTGGTCACATTTTGGAAACCGACGACAGACACGTTTAATTTTGTGAAGGCTGTGACAGGTTAATTCGAATAAGACGTATACAGTGCCAAAGAAAATGTATCGATAGTCTGAGCTCCTCTTCTCGAATTTTCCTTTAGAGCCTTTTTTTTTTTTTTTTTTTTTGATGTCTAATCATTCTAATCACACAATGAAGGTCTGTTGCCAAAACTTTAGCTGTGCTGTAAATTGTCGTACCTATACTATGTTCACGCTAAGAAATGCGTGACGTCAAAATCACCTATTGGCGTGGCAGTTGATTGGGGAGACAGGAAAAGGTATCGCACTGTTATACAATGATAAGCCTCATTTTGCAAAATAAACGTACATCGTGTTTCGAGTAAACAAGTGTGAATTTGGTTTATGACGTCACGCTTTTCTTAGCGTGAACAGAGTACAGTGCATATCAAAAAATATATTCTAGGTCTTGTTGATAGTATACAGGCAAATTACGATAACAACGTGACTTCGGTTTAAACTGTTGGTAATGGTCCCAGATCCAATACACTTAAAATCGCATCCCTCACCCTTTGTGTTGAATTTTCTAGAGGGCTAACATCACCCACAAAAATTGGCATAAATGAGTTATACGTAGCCTACATTTATCAAGGAGAATTTCTCGTAGGGATCTTTTCAAACAGAATCTAGGAATGTTCCTATTAATTCAATATAAAAAATTACTCATAATTTTTGCTATTGAAGCAAATTACTTCGGATCTTGTACATGTTTTATCCTCCCTGGTGTTTGCAGATGTGCCAGATTTAAAGACTCAAGTAGGTGTTTAAAAAAATATATATATTTAAAAAAATTTTAACATATTTCACAGAAGGGTGAATCTGAATTAATTTCTGGTTTTAATATTGAGTTGAGTTCATTTTATTTTATTTATTTAATTTTAATTGAATATATAGAAATAATTTATTTTATGTTATTAACTAATATTATTTTTTTTTTTAGTATATTTTATGATTTTTTGTTTTATTTTTTTTTATTTTTTTTATTATTTTTGCTTATTTGATTTCGAATTTATTTAGTTCGTTAATAAAATTTATTTTATTATACATATAACATTTTTCATTCATTTTTTTTTATTTTTTTTTTAAGTATTAATATATTATGATGAAAATTTATTTTAATTTATTTTTTGTGGGGTAGTTGTAGAATAAAAAAGCATAAATTTGACTTTGTTACTAATTTTTGGTAGAACTACATGACCCTTGAGTTTGAAATTTGACAGTTATATAGGTTAGTGTAAGAAACTGATGAAGAAATAAAGTCGGGTTTCTATAATTACCTCTGGCACTAGGATGCTGTTTTACATGAATAGTAAATGAAAGTGAGAAAAAAATTCACAGGTTTCACACTTTGTAAGAATAAGGGGATGAATCAAAAAATAGTAATAAATAAAGTGTTGTTCGTTTTTCATTTTCTTTCATTTTCATATTCACTCTGTAAACAACAAAACAACGTTACCACCTCCACTTTATTTTTCATTAACATTTTCTCCTTGTACTTTTTTACCATCATTATCTACCCATTCTCTTACTCTTCACACATACAACATTAGTAAAAATTGGTTGGTCGATACTTTTTCACAAATTGACTGGAATAGTATATTACACACCAAGGTTCAAAAGTGAGTGTTTGCATGTGAGGGAAGTTCGCAAAACAAGCATAGCGAGTAAGAAATTCCAGAGTCATGTAAACTCACTTTTGAACCTTGTTGAGGAAGATATTTTATATAATTATTGATCAGAAAGCAATGAAATGTTAAAATACTATCATAATGATGAGTCTTTGTTAAAAATTATAAAAAACTAAACAAAATATCAACCTCCTCATTGTGGCAGATTTAACGTTTCATTCAGAACATGTAACCACTACCTGGATGAAAAATGAATATGCTTCCATATAAAAAGATGTTTCACATTTTTACATAGATGCGCATTAATTCACATCGAGATTACATCTATCAATGAAAGGAGCTACTTTTCTCTCACAAAATACCATCATAAACATTGTCTTTCTGATCATGTATTATATAAAAGCATTTTCAATGTTAAAAATTGCAAAAACCTTCAGGAGCTGTGGGAAATTGAACCTATACCCATATGGGCCTTTCATCTAATAGTAAAATTTCTTACCCATTACAATCCCAATTTTGGCATATTAATCCAAAAATTTTACAACATTCTTAACATTTACATTTTGAAAAAAACTTTCCTTCTGTCACCTTAAAATTCCTTAGCGACCATGGAGACAGAATGTTGAAATTGATGCTATTGAAAAAGGAAGAAAATTTCCTCCAGTTCATCACAAAATTGATTTTCTTATTGCCATTAGTTTTTCAAAAGTAAACCACCAGACAAACGCAAAATAATGGAAAAAGTGTACTTAGTATCCTTTGTTCTTGTATTTTCTTCCGCCATTAATTCATAATTACTTCGTTTTAGTTGAAAACTAATGGTAAAAATTAATTCGTCGTTAAAAAGTACGAGGGATCAACGTTGGAAATTCAAAAACAGCAAATTTTTTTATGGTTTTTTTCTAAAAAACTAATGACTATAAAACAACTTAATATCGGTTTAAAATTTGGTAAAATTTTATCCTCCTTCCGACAGTACCAACCTTACTATTGTAGCTCAAAGTAGGGGCTAAGAAATCGTGATGTGAAAGTGGAGAAATTTTTTTCAAAATTAAAACGTAATAAGTGTTACAACAATCGCGCATTTGAAAATAGGTATCAAAATTCGAATAAAATTTCATCAGATAGATTTGAATATTCACTAACGTTCATTTTCGATTACTTGTTTAGGTTTAAAATGAGATTCTAAGAAATTTGCGCGATGTAATATCGTTACAATAGGCTAAGTGCTAAGGTCGTACGTTTCAAATCTGCTGGCAGTCTGCCATTATAACCCAGTAGAATAAATATTTAAAATGAAATTAATAGTTACAAAATTAATAATGACTCAAGCAAAATTTTAATTACCTAATATTATTAGACGAATGAATTTCATGCATTTTTCAAATTTTGACGGTCAGTACCAAATTTCAATTATATTTACGTAAGGGGGCGCGATATAAATAAGATTATAATATTTATGTTTGGAAGATGACTTTTTAGTTTTTCGGAAGCCTACCCACAGAATTTGACCAAAAATTCATAAATTTTTTGAAAAATGGTCTTCATTTTGAATTCTACCTTGACAAATTAGAACCAACAACCTCTTCACAGACAACTGCAATTTCACTCTTTTCTAAACAAAACAGTAATGCAGATATGGTTCCGCACTTTTCTCTATGTCCAACATATTTACCAGTTTTCTTGAAATTTAGGTGCTGGTAACAACATTGACGTAAATTTGATTGATGTATTTTTTTTATTTTTTTTGAACATTTTCTCTTTTTTCGTTCTCTTTTTTTAATAATAAAATTTTAGAATACGCGATCGATATATTATGCTTACGAAATTTTCACTAATTGTCGTCGTCGATAGTTATCAGTATCAAATTTCATGCAATGGATGCAGACGTAAACCTGCAGGCTACATACATTAATGCATTTATATACCTACATTTGTCGGTAGGTATAGGTTCCTTAATTATTAACTGGTTATATCAATATTATGACAAGTGAAAAATCGTTTCTTGATAGGCGTATAACACCACTATTATGCAAATTACTTAACCTCATCATCATTTGCATAAGTACACAATACCTGGTTTCACCTTAACCCTTTTGGACTGATTTTTTTTTTTTTTGTTTGTATATATTTATGTTCAAACCTGTAGGGTCTCACCACGATAAAATAAAGAAATCCTTTGAAAAAAAAAAAAAAAAAAAACATCGAACTATCCGCACACCTATATATTTTTTTTCACTTCCTTTAATTCACCGATAAATACAAATATATGCTGATGGCCTTTATGATTTATGAATCGAAGCAGCGCGGACGCGCAATAATAATTTTCGGTAGTTTAAAACTCTGTCGTTAATTATTCTAAAATGTAAATAAAATAAATTCCATTCCAAAATCTACAATGCATTTATCAAAATGTACCTACGTAACCGATGCGTGACTTTAAGATGTAGAAATGAGGTGGAGAAAAAAAAGGCAAAAGGGGTCAGGAAGTGTAGAAGCAAAAAGGGGGTAAAAGCTCGTTAATATTGACAGATTTCATTTATATGCTAATCAACGTCGAGGTATTTATACGGAATTTATTTTTTTCGTTTTAGAATCAATAAAGACCAAACGACGTTTTCCATTTCGTTACATAGATACTTACCACACATATTATTACAGCTTATGACCGGAGGAGTGTACAGAAAAATAAGGAAGAAGAAAAAAAGTTCAAAACTATCATTTTTGAATACCTTGTATTCTTTTTATTTTGTCAGTTTTGTTGTTGTTGTTGTTGTTTTCGTTTCTCAGTTAAATTATGAAATGTAAATACTGATTTGCTACGGGGCAATAGGCAGTTGGAAAATAATTAATTTTGATAGCCGGAGTCGGTAACTGGCATTACATTTTTTTTTTTTTTTTTTTTTTTTTGTATAAACGCCGAGACTATTTAAATATTTGTGAAAATTGAGATATTTAAATCAACGATGGCACGAAATGTTAAAAAAGTGTTCAGACTATCGGTTTTCTATACACCTTAGGATATGCCTACAAATTATTACAGGCCTATAATTATCGCTTTGTTTGATTCCAGGAAAATGCTGATAGGGATGAAGATAGAAAAATCCTACACTTTCCATACGTGATGCTGCGATAAAGTGGCATAGTCCAGATCGACCAATTAGAGGGGGGAGGGGTTGTAGATGAAAATATTTTTACGACCCAAAAATTTCGCACATATTTTCCTCTCGACCATTTTTTATAAAGCTTTAGCGAGGGAGTTAGGGACGAAGTTAGGGGATACGTTTTATCGAGAAGTGGAATAATTTTAATTGAGATACTTTTTGGTCACATCGAATACGCCTGTAACATGGGTAGTCGTGTTATTTATGGTAAACAAGCGAATCTTTTAACACTTTTCGATAACGAGCTGTTTCATTTTGACAAGTGCGAACATAAATCTCTGAAATGACTATTCCACAAAATTTGTGTTAAACTGAGTTCTTACTCTCAAAATAACCGAGTGAAGCACTTTTTTTGCTATAAAGAATGTAATTATCCTTCAGATAGGTCAAACGTAGCTACCTACCGCTTCATATTATTCAATAGCAGGCAGTGTATTAAATTAACTGTGCTGGACTCCCTCTAAAACATAGACTTTTGAAGTTGAACTTTTTTACCTTATCGAACGCAGCTACTATTATTCTCAAAATTTAATTGAAATTATGTTTTGTTGGCTCATATTTTCGTCTTTCATAATGTCTATTTGATATGGAAAAAAGGCAAAATTTTTAGCACTTTTTAACAACAATTGTTATTCAATTTAGAAATGAGCAAAACTGATTCTCTAGAAAAGCTATTCAATTTTCCTGGGCAGAAAATAGAAAAAAAAAAAAACAAAAAACAAACGGACTAAATAATTTAAAGTGGTACACATACCTACCTTTGCTGGCTGCTAATACTGTATGATTCGTTGTTTCCATCGAAAGTCCGGAACAACAAAATTTGTTTTTTTTGCTAGTATGTGTGTGTTGAATGCAATCAAATACACATGCACACTAACAAATTTTTCTCCTATATTCTCTCTTCCATTTTATTGTTGTGCCAAAATTTGCATCGAAAGTTGCACCAAAATTTGTGGCACTCACCTTCACCTTTCAGTTTTTGCACTCATAGTGAAAATAAAAATGGCTACCCCATTAAAAAATTTTTATCAAAATGTCCCAAATTTTCAGACACAACTAGGAACATTTTGATAAGAAACTGATTTTGTTTAAAAATTATTAAAATTAGTTGGTTACAGTAAATATTTTAAAGCCTTCGGGTTGAGCTGAGTTCTGACTCCTTGCAAAGTTGTAGAACTTGTCATGAACCTAAAACTTAGGCGCAGCTACTTTTTACTGGAAATAACAAAGCTAATAAAACTGATTTAAATTTTGTTTGGTACATTTGTTGGTTTATTATTGGCCTTTTCAATAGTATAGGAAAGGAGAAGATCTGAGTGGCAACCCCTCTAAATTTTTTTTGTTACCTCACGTCACCTCTAAACATAATACCTGTACAACTAGGCTGTTGTATAAACACATTTTGTCAAACACCCCTACTGAAAAAAAAATACTCTGGCTGCATCATTGGGCCTTTTACTATAAAGCAAACTGAAAGTTTTATTTCGGTGGGTGTCTAAAACTCACGAAGAACATAGTGAATATTCAAATTTTTGATCATAATTATCTTAAAACAAGTAATAGCTACTTCTTCGACATAAATAAAATTTTAGAGGAGACTTCAACGAATAAATAAACTAAATATCAAGAAACTTGAGCCCTTAGAAGCCGAAAGAATCTAAAAATAACATGAAATAGTGCCTCAAATTGTTGTTTTTAAACGGTATTATTAGTTGTCTGCAGGGTTAAGTACACTGATAACATCAAATTAGATCATTTTCTCAACTTCTAAAAACTCAAATTTCTCGTTCTTTAGCTTATTTTATTCCTTGAAGCTTCATTTATAATATCATTTATGTCGAACAAGTAGTTATCTCTTGTTTTAAGACAATTAGGATCAAAAATTCCTATATTTCCATGCTTTTCAATTCTTTTCAAGAATATTTATCCACCCAGTGAGATTACTGATGAAAATTGTGACGTAAATGACATTGCCTTATTCTTTTGAACTTTTTCTATAATTTACAAACTTTCTCAGTTCTCACTTCATAAAGTTTACTATACTAATTGTTACTAGGTCCAACATAATTCTGTTCAATACGATATAATTATTCATTATGATTCACTGTGTTTTTTAAATGTTTCTTCAACCCACCAAAAAACTTTATCATCGCGAAACATTTCATTTTAAACATCACAAGAACTTACTTTTAAATACACCTATGTAATGATATGTATATTTCTACTCATTAACACTCATATTCATAATTATATCATCCAGCTTGTAGAATATCGTGATATATTCATGTAGGTATACATTTAACAAGTACAATCCTGTTCCATTTGCACGAATCGTCGTACTGCATATTCTCCATCTCTCTCTATCTGTCTCAGAGCCAGTTTTAAGTACTTGTCTCCCTCGGGCTTTAACATTTCTGGCACCTTTTTGTTCCCACCTCCTCACAACTAGTAACTGTCGTTTTTCGTATTTTTTGGCCGCAAACTTTGCCACCCCAAGTTCAAGCCCGTATGTAGACCCGGGGGTAAAATCTGTCCTGATTTCACTCATATAATACATATTTTTATAGCTATATTTTTCCACTCTATGTATTCGAATTAATAATATATTAAATAATTATCATCTTTTAATCATTTTCGAAAAAGAATTATTTTCCGGGTGTCACTTCACTTCATCCAAATGTCAGTTTTAATTACGTATACCTTAGATTTGTATTCATCCGCTCAATATTCTAAATCGATTTCATATGACTCCAAATACCTATTGGGAGATCACTTCTCCAATACTTAACCATTACCTATAAATTGAGGAGCTGGCAATATGTATTATTATTGATTTGAATTATTCAAATTGTTACCAGAAGTCAAATATAACGATTGTACAATAATTTTAGCTAAGTTTCTTTTGAATTCAATCAATCTATTTCAAGCCAAAGTTGCCATCGCAATCTAGATCAACTAAATTACTTTTCCAATACATTTAAGGACAGAATTCGTATATTTTTTTTCATGGGTGTGGAGGGAAATTGAACTTGATCATTATCGTGGTCCACTGATTGTTAGAGCAAAAATAGCGCAGTTTTCTGATATTATATAGGATATATAGAAAAATTATTTTTTATTAGCACCGAACATATCACACCAAATATAGCTTTTTGAATTTATTATGCTGTTCTGCCGTTTCAATTTCAACTTGGCTGATAGCCATGCGAGATTCTAATGATATTCTTATGAGACTATCCGCCAAGTTAAAGTCGATTTTAAATGGCTAAAACGGCCGATAGACTCTAACTGTCAACGAAATAGTACCCCAAGTAGCCCGCTAGTAGCTCGAAAACTAGCCAAATGTGAACAAGCTTTATTTCTCAAGTCGAGGATGGTTTATACTCGTTCATGTATTCTTTATGATCTGATACCTAAAAAGTTTACTGAAGTGAAACACTGAGCTATGATTTATACTGTTTCGTTTGATTTATTCTCAAAACGTTGAAATTTCTCATCTTTACAAAATACAGATTGGAGATTTGAGAATAGAGATGCGAGTTTAAACCCTGCTTCGTTTCGTATTTACTTCCAAAGAGAGAATTTTGTCTCCACACGCACGCATGGTTACCAACCATAATTCCTCGACATTAAAACCAATCTATTATGACTGTTGGATTAGAAATTTACAATGAAATTCTTTCCCCTTTCCTCAATTTACGCACATATAGTCTGCAACAATTTTCAGATTTGGAGTGGTATGTTAACGATTTTGAACGTTTAGAATTCAGCATAACGCCGAATATTAGGCGCGTCAATGATATTATGCGATAAAGTCGATTAACAAAATGCAAATTATGTACTTATACCTATATGTGATGGTTTTCACCCACGTTAATGCCTACAGCTACCCACCATTGAATAGGTATACGTACCCAAACAGGAAGCCATCGAACTTAGCGTAAAAAATTTTTCAAGTTTTAGGTAGGTATATTTAAAACTGTAGGCGTATCCGTATAGACTATACATATGTGTACGATATGCATTATATATGCATTGTGCAGTTTGTACAGTTCGTAGACTTTGCAACGAAGAATGATGTTACTGCAATACAGCCCGCGGACCTATAACTACGAGATTCAGCAACAAGGAGTTAAATTTTGCGTAGAAAATGTGGTGAACGTGGAACGAGCGACTTGTGTGGGCTACCATAGGCTATATTATGTATATTAATATGCAGTCTGCTGTGATTTCTATACTTAGTATATTATGATTTTTTAGGCTTGATGGAAGTTTGTCTCGAATTTTAATGAATTACTTAGCGAGTGCATCTTTCTTAATTTGAATAAAATGAATACGCTTTGCAAAAACCTCCCACTAGCTAGTTCTCTGTGTCAGTAGTTCTCAAACTAGGAGGCCTAAGTGCACTTCAAGGGGGGTGAGACACTACGAAAAAAAAAGCAGGCCACCCAACTAAAACAAAAAAAAAGGGAGAAATTCTAAAAAAAAACTAATATTAAGAATATTAAGAATGTTCTATAACAAAACAATCACCTAAAAAAAGTTGTTTTATACTACCTAAATTTGTAGAACTCCTACCGAAGGTGAATCCTACGTACAGCTCTGAAAACAAACAATAATAACGCTATCTATCAACCAAAGTGGTGTAGAAGTGTTATCATCAGGCTAAGGGGGCATGACCCGAAAATGTTTGAGAACCACTGGTCTAGGAAAAATGAATGTGTTATGAAATATCCAGACAGTAGAGAACCAGTTGTCGTCAACGATGAAATAACTTTAACTCCCAGAGTTGAAGCCTAATTTAGCACCAACATTTCATTAAGTCTAGCATGAAGTTAGACAACCGTTAGTGTAGGGCTGTAGGTAACTAAAAATTGACTTCAAAGTTTGGTACATGTAGTATTGGAGCTAAATTTTGTTTTTCTCTTTGTTTGCAGATGTCAGGCTCAAATGATAACGTTTATCATTTGCATATTCAAGACGATCACTAGACTTAATATGCAGAACCAACAATGGTCTGATACAGTTGACTTCTTATCGAGAACCAAAAGCATTCAGCACTCTGTTTTAACTTGTGATACTTACGAATACGGGCTTGAAAAGTTTACAGATTTCGTATCAAATGCAAGGATTGTAATCAATTAAAAATTATTGAGAAAACTATCAGAGATTTTTGAATAAGCTCCTTTACCTACAAGAAGCTCCGTCAATTCGACTTCGCTGTGTAATGCGGGAAGTACATTTCCACATATTTAAGGCGCAGGAATGCTTCCTAGTATCTTGTACTATACTGTGTACTGCTGGAAGTATTATTCTGTGTATTTACGGCGCACAGGCTACAATTTAGTCAGCTTTGAGTCTCGAATTCTAAATATAAAGTCGTATTTTTAAAATTATTATACTGAAAATTTTTGTTAAAATTCATTTCAAATTCTCTTTCTAATTTAAATTTGAATCGAAATAGTGTAGAAAATTCGTACTACTATTCCTCAAATTACTTTTCGATAATTTGTGGAGGAGACCCGGGTACCATGGAACACGTATATACCTTGGATAATACTGACGTCCCTTTAATTTTTAGACAAAATGGTCACATAACATTATATATTATAATAAACCTCGTAGATAACGCTACATTTGACGGACATTGTCATCCAGTTTGTTATTCAAAAGTTATGTATAATTGAAAAAACCAATTCCAGAATAGAATTTTGTCAGGGAAATAATACATTAGACATTTCGGTATTAGATGGGAAAAAATTAGGGAAAGTGTCTGTAAGAGAAAATTATACTTAGGGAAAACGGATTAGGGAAAATGGGTGGGAACCCTATTTTATTTGGGCTTTGTTTCATTGATGAAGGTTTATTCTTTTCAAATTTATTTGTTCCACTTTTCTACCTTAATTCTAGCTCGCACAAATGACGAAGAAAAAAAGTGTGCCGTGGTGCCACGGTCTAACCTACTGCATATTAGCAACCAAAATTTTCAAAAATTCGTAATAGGTACTCCATCCAATAAAAAATGTATCCATGTACCTAATTCGGCCTGGAAGTACCTATGCGTTGTTAGACGCTTTACAGTCTTGCGCCATTACCAATTTATAATTTTAAGTACAGAAAATTAGATGCCAATCAAGTTGTTTTCAAATAAGAACCTCTTGTAACATTACTCTAGGTACTAGACAGGCTAAAATTCGAGTTAATGTTTGGAGAAGACACTGAAACGTGGTATTGAAAGTACTAATGCTTCACAATGAAGACGTCGGGTATTTGTACATCAATCAGAAACGAAAGATTCTGTATGGATACAAAACAAACTTCCTGTCACAGTTCATCACACTATAAGTTTTTCAGCTCTGCAAATTGTCTCCTCAACTCCTACCACACGAGCTGTTCTAACTCGACATAAAACCTTCAATGGAGTGTTTTAATCTCACGCGGGTACACGACCTACCATACAATTGTATCGTATCCCCAACCACAGATCTACTCTTTGCAATCAAATTGAATAATCGGTGGAATTAAGTAAGGTTGCATAAATTAGCCTAAAATATTTAATACAGGCCTACAAAACATTTTCATTATGGTCTCAGCAGTATACTTAATCTCGCCTAAAATTTTTATCTGTCAATTACAGGCTTGCCATCATATTGGAATACAAATTATTGGTCCACATACAAAGTTCAGGTCGAGCACCACCTAACCAACGGATATCTGCGACAAGTACACTTGGCCAGCAAACATAACACATTGTGTCTTCTTTATTTTTCTGTAGCTATATAAGTATTTTGCTGATATCAATGAAAATTATAATCATGCAAAATTCAATGTAAACCTTCACCCCAGAATTTCGTAATAATCTTCGTGGCAGGTGAAAGACAAATATTAATTGCATAAAATATTAAAGATTTTACAGAGGGGAGAAAATTTCTCGTTAAACCGTTTTAAAAATATTAAAAAACTATTTACCTGCTCAATTACAAGCATTATTATTTTTTTTTTTTTTTTTTTTTTCATTCAACCTGCGAATATTCCTTCATATTGTAATTTAAAAAGACGTAAAGACGTGCTAACGATTAATGAAACCACCATGACTGACGATTACATTGTCATTCAGAATGTTATATGGTGACTTTAATATAAAAAAAAAAAAAAATAAAGGAAGAAAGAAAGAAAAACGAAAGGGTTTAAACTTTAAAAGTGGTGGGTAACACCTAATGCATACAAATAATGCCGGCTTTGATAGCAAATGGTGAAGGGTAGAATAAAAGATTTGAATACAACGAAACAAACTTACTCATTGTTCAGGTGACATAATGTAACAGAAAAAAGAGAGAAAAAAAAAATACAAATTTTCACCGTAGATTAGAACTTTCTTGGAAGACATAATGTTGTTTTGCTGGCAACGATAATCACCAAATACGCATCATGGACGATCATAATATAATTTTTCCAGAAATTGAAAAAAAAAATTAGTTTTCTCAAACATTTATGGTGCTAAACGTTCGTAAACCCAGCCATCATCCGCCACGTGAGTTACATTTTCATCGAGCTTTTCGTTAGGCTGTGGTCTACGAAACACAATTCTATCGTGCAGGCGATTACTTTGTCCTTGCCAAAATTCAATTCGTTTCGGCTCAATGAGGAATCCGCCCCTGGAAACAAATTGAAAACGGGTATAAATCAAAGACGAATTGTGGAAAACGAATCTGCTAATTTGAAAAATCATCGTATAGGTAATATTATACCAGTGCTTAGGTCTGGGCACTGCTTCTGTTTCATATTGTTTCTTCAGCTTATCGAGATCATGGGTCAATACGTTTCGATTAGATATCACGCAACTTTGGCTACTGACGCAGGCACCAATCTGACTTTCTTTGGGACGACTTTGGAAATATTCGGTCGATTTATTTTCGTCGATTTTCGAAACAATTCCTTCTATTCTGATCTGCAAGCATAACGAGTCGATCGAGATTTTTATCGAAAATGTGCGTTATCAAAAGTTTGTATTACGTATTAACCTTTAAGACATACAGGGTTGTGTATGAGTAGTTCGCCAAACCTGAAATGTTGATACAATCTAAGACGACTAGAAAACAAATTCCTCTTTACATATAGCCTATCTTCAAAATTTATTTTCGAAATTTTGATAATTAGAGGGGTAACGAAATTTTAAAATTTAAAATTTTCTAGTTTTTAAATTTGGGAAATCTGGTGTGAAAAGGGAAAATATTATTGAGCTCATCATGTACGCTATGTGTACGATTAGTTAATAAAAAAAAAAAAATTCAAAAAAAATGAAAATTACCAGGTATAACAGAATAGCTTTACTAATTGGAAAACAAATGAAAAGTGGAACAGAAAGGTTAACAACAAGTTTTCATTTGATACCAAAAAATGTATCTCGTAATAAAATATAAAAAGTCAAATAGCCTTATTTTGAAGTGGCTCAGGGTCAAAGAATGGGTCGAATGAAAACATGAACGACAAATTCAAATTCAGCACCTTAAAAAACATATGATATAATGTATCTCACAATAAAATGTGAAAAGTCAAAATCTGGCCCAATTATGAAGCCTCTGGGGATCAAGGAATGGGTCAAATGAAGAAATTAACATCAAATTTGAAATTAACCATATCAAAAGACATACCCCGTGATGTATCACAGAAAAAAATATGGAAAGTCAATAATTGGTCCCCTTTTGAAGCACCATGGGGTTGAGGAATGGATGGAATGAAATTTGAACTCAGCACTTCACAAAACATACTGTATGATATCACACAATAAAATATGAAAATTCCAAATTATTCCCTCCTTTGAAGCACCTGAAGGTCAAGGAGTGGGTCAAATGAAATAATCAATGTCAAATTTGAACTCAGCGCCTCAAAATGTACACCCAATGACAAATTACACAAGAATAAAACGAATAATTGTGCGTTTGTGTTGGTACTACCGCTTGAGAATTATTTGTGTTTGTGATAGTGCATTTTTTTCTGTCTGTTGTGATTTGTTGTTGATGTGACAGATTTGGTTCATGACCCATACAACATACCAAATACATATACCTACTCCTTTCTGTTACGGTGGTCGTTAAAAATTGTAAAATAATTTGAAAATTTGACCAATATGACAAAACATTCACATCTAAACTCAATATGATTAGTCCGTTTTGTAAGTGGCAAAGTAATGAGAAAAAAATGTAGGTGAAAACAAAAACAAATCTAAAATTAATCAATAATCAACAATGCAACTCAACTGCCTGCTTTGGAAAAGGTGATAATGATTATCAACTGGATCAGGTTTATTTTACGCTCATCCCTATAAGTCTATTTTTAGCTGTCTAGCAAGTTGAATTATATTGTTTTTGTACTTGTTTGTTTTTGTAGGTGCATATTTTTTTTTAGCCTGTAGTAGTGCTTTGGAAAAAAAGTTGTTCGCGACAGAATTTTTCTGTGACAGATTTGGTTGGAGACACGTAAGACACACCAAACATATTAACTACCTTTTTGTTTGGGCAGTTGGCAATCGTTAAAAATCTGACACGAAATAATTTCTAACCTCTACAGCATAAGAAGTTGCATATGCTTGAAACGAAGGGACTACCAGAAAATCCAGCTTTCTGGCTACTTCGAATTTGAAGATAGACCATAATAGTTTTTTCTTTGTTGTTCTTGGTTATATCCGTATTTCTGGTTTGAGCGAACCACTCGTAAATCATTTTATATGTATTACCGATCGACGTAACGGCTCCCAGTAAAAAACGACAGCTACTTTTGGATTTTCTTCCTATAACAAAGAAAGAAAAAACAAATTGATCAGACAGTTAATGGAATAAGACTGCCTCTGTAAGAAAGTCTGGCTTAATAACTGGTAAGTTTCCACGAAATATATCTACTTTAGAAGAGTTTAATGACACAGAAAATCACAAAAAATATTCTTTCGAATTTTTACTCGTTCAAAACGTTCACAAATAAAAACTAAAGTAGTTAACAAATTCTAGAATTAAATAGTACAGACATTCAGAGCCATTAATAATTTTCTGTAAGTAAAACAATTTTTTAAACTTTCGAAAAGGAAACGTTAAAAAAAATTCTATAAAATTTAACACTTTTCGTATATAGGCTACATCAACAATAAAATTTTTTATGCATAATTTAACTCTAAGTCAGACTCTTGATAAATTCAATTCTCAATAAAACCATCCCCCTTTATGAATAAAATGAATGGAACATTGTCCATTTAATATTTCAAAATGTATTTATTTATGAATAATAACCTAAGTTTTGATTCTAATGTTGATAATACTGCAGGTATAGTGATGACAAAAAGAAATAATTTTTTCAGCATCGGAACATTAACAATTTTGCAGTTTCCACGTAGTATTAAATAAATCATTATAAAAAGCAAGCAATGTGCCATTCTGATAATTAGAACTGAGAAGAGAACAAATGAATTACACAAAAATTATACATCTGGTGTAACAGAGGATTATATCTGTAAGTATGCAAGTTTTCGGAATTGATTAATTTTTTAAAAAATTGATATTTTTCTCTCTTTTTTCTTTTTTCTTTTTTTACCCAAGGTCCTTTTGGCATTGAGCACATATTGCTCATCCTGCAGAGAGAAGATAATCTGGATATATAGAAGCCAATGATTTACCAGATTGAATTTTCCAGTCACATGTGGAAGTATCAAATGGGATGGAATTCTGACAGCAATAGGTCGCAAATATAATAAAATTATGAGTTTCGACCATAAAATTGTGAGACCAACAATCGAAACGTTTGGTTACACAAATTGATTCAGGAATAGATTTTATAACCTGAAATACAGATACCACGAAGTACGACTAAGAAAAAACGTCTTCATAAAACACATTATTGTGATCTATCTTCAAAACTGAGGTCACCAGAAAAGAAGCATTTTTTTAATAGCCCCTTCATTTCATGCATATGCAACTTCTCACACCTAAATGTTTCGAGACGTTTCATGTGAGCTTTTTAGTGCATAAATGAGTGCTACAATTTCCTTCATTCTCCAACCATTTTCCACACAGAAAATTACAAATATTAATTTTTTTCAGTGCCTTTGCTTGTTAAAATTTAGAATATAATCCATGGGTTAAGTGTTAATTTGTTCTTAGTCGTAGATACTCGCCTGTATCCATATTTCCGGTTTTAGAAACTACTCATGAATCACCCACTACAGACAGGGTATTAAAATATTAGAACTGAATTTTTACTGCAAACATCTTCAGACTTCATTGGTTATATGACGGTTGTACGAACCAATTCCTTGCCTTTTCTGCTGTTGTAGTTCGTGAAAAATGTGAATCCCTCTTGATCGAAGTATTTCAAAAGAACGTATCTTGCCGAAGGAATACCATCTCTAAAAAATAAAACAAAAAATGGAAGTCAGAACAAATAAAGGAAACCGATCCTTTCACAAGTTATATCAAAAACTGATTCGAATATCTAATACGATTCTTAAATCTCCGACCCAACGATAAAATATTATAGAAATTTGATAACAAAAAAAATTGAATAATATATTATTTCAAATTGTTTTTTCCTCAGATTTGATTTTTTTTTTTGGAGCTTTCAAAAAATTATATTTTTAAAAATTCTGGAGTCCAAAATAAATTAAAAAACTTGAGTATGCAATTAGAAAATAATATTTTTTAACAAAATATTTCTTTTATAATATTGCTTTAGTGGAGAAGAAAAAGTGGGTTTCGTGAATAAATTTTACAAAAATTATGTTTTCTTTATTGCCGCAAGAAAATTAAAATTGTTCTGGATATACTATTTTACATCGTTTCGGACTAAAAATAATCCCAAAAATTTTGAATAAATAGGTTGGCCATCGATCGAAAAGAATATAATCTATCGTAAAATAAGTAAGTACCTATTTAAATAATATACATATGTTTTGCAACATGTGTACGAAATGCTGTATCTTCGAGACTTGTATGACGTAATGAAAGTGGTAAATTTTCAGAACTCTTACTTTTCTCACTCCTTAACTTTTTTTTCTCACTCCTTAATTTCTTTTTCTCGATCCTCAACTTCTTTTTCTCACTCTTTAATTATTTTCCTCACTCCTTAACTATTTTTCTCACTCCTTAATTTTTTCTTCACACTTTAATTTTTTTCTCAGTTTCCCACACATCTTTAAATGTCTTATTAACTTTCATTTAAATTAATTACAATTTTTTATATCTAACAATTATCCCTGTCATGACTGGGATTTGGCCCAGAAATATGCAGGTCTTCATTATGTCTAAAGTTGCTACTATAAAAAGAAAAAAAAAAATCTCAAGAAGTCAAAATATTTTATTATAAAATGAATTTCAAAAGAAAAAGTAAAAAAAGAAACTATTAAAAACGAAACTAATAAAATTAGTTGTAAAGTAATAAGTAATATAATAATTGCTTACTTGGTAGCCGTGCCCAAACACATGGCATTGGGCTCTTCAATTTGCGAACATTTGCAAGCGTCATCGAACCAAAGTTTGAATAATTTATAGGGATTCTTAATGATGTTACTTTCTAAAAGTGTCTCGGTTGGGGGTCGATAGGCAGCCCGCATATCTACAGAAAAATGCACAAAAGTATGAGTTTATACACAAAAATTGATAGATGAAAAACAAAAAATTCATTTAAGTATAATATACTACACAGTAATTAAGTAGGTACTTAAACTGGTTGCACATACTAAATACTGAAAACTCACAGTTGAACTGCAAAATAAGAATTTATTATCACGAGAACTTGTCAAGAACAAAAGACTGAAGTGCAGAACTTTTTCTTCATATCGAATACATCTAAGTTAATCATTCCTACATAGGATTATGTATAATGCTGCAGGTCAAATCACCTATATTCTCATTGAATTTTTCATCCAAAAATGGTGGAGGGACATTTTTTCGAAAATACGATTTCCAAAAAAATTTAATTCCAAATTTATTTCTTACTTCAAAATAAAATTTACAATATTTTTTTCCACAAAATTTATTTTTATTTCAAATGGTCAGGTTGAAAACTGGTAAAAATTTTTAATTTATAAAATACAAAAACAATAAAATAATATGACGAAGTTTTAGGTTATTGAAATGTAAGTAACATTTTTCAAGTCCAAACAAGCAAATAAAAAATATATATAATTCAATATGTGCAAAGAAGTGGCCTTGAACAAATGTACTCAGATCCAGAAGATTCTACAATAAGAGATGCATTACGTTATGCTTCTGTCCTCAGCTTTTCTACCTTTAGGGAATATAACAAATTTTTTTAGGAAGGAATATTTTATTTATTTTGGAATTATTTTTATTTGTATGAATAAATTTGGAATTAAATGTTTTGGAACAAAATATTTTGGGGAAAAAAAAATTTGGAACTCGTGTTTTGAAAAAAATATACCCCAACCAAATAAACAACTTAAATTAAGTTAAATTTAGGTAAAAATAAAAACAAAAAAAAAAACAAAAAAAACTCAGAATCAAATTGGGTAAGATTATTTTTACACTAGAAAAAAACGAAAATAAAACGTAGGTATTTCGTCGATTTACGTATGATTAATTTTTAAAATTCAAGTCGAATAGGACAGGTATATTAAAGTAAGAACAAAAATTTCGATTTAAATGAAACGATTATTCTCGTTTTAATGATGAGCAGCAGTCAATTTTTCAAAATAAACAAATACTAATAAAAAAATAAAAAAACGCATTATTATATCTTATAGTACACATACTTAGAGCTGTGTAACTTGAGAGTTTTAATTTTCTACTAGTTTTACATATTTCTGAGCTGAGAGTAAAAACACAATAGGTTTCTTAACAGCACCTTCATGAAAACAGCGCATTATATTAATAAGTAGCTACAGCTACAGGCGAAAGTTCATCAAACTTATATTACAGTAATGTATTCGTTGAACATAGGCACCGTATAGTCTACAACAATATAAAAGTCAAATATCTATGTATAAAAGACCGAGACAGAAATATCGTCACAAATAATATATGTTTATAATTAAGATTTTACATTCGCCACTAACCATAATATTTTCGGTACCGACCTACAACGTGACGCAATATTTGTGAGTATAATTACGGTGGTCTAAACTTACACGAAATATCAGCTCTGATTTCAGATAATTTCCCAGTATTTTCGTACGTTGTCGCCATTTCTTTACATTTTTATAAGAAACTGAAAACGAAATATTTAACTCTCATTAAAATTTTAAATGATCAGAACGAACGTGGTACGTTCGTATTGAAAAATTATCACATATACACTGGCTGACTGATAACAATGTAGCGATTTGTAGTGTTCTTTATATTTTATTTTTTTTTTTTTTTTTTTTTTAGAAAAGAAGATAATCAATAATGACGAATTCGTGTACCAGCTGTGTAGTGCGCATGTCATCGAATTGATGTGATGTACAAGGCCGAATATCATATGGTTACCAACTACCAACGTAGTTACTATATATTGTATGGAAGCCAAATATAGAGAAGTCGAAAGGAAACATCCTCTCCTACGTTATATTATTCGTCAATTGGAATTTAGAAAGAATTAAAAACCACTAGTCAGTGCTTGTATTTCCGACCACGTTATTCATTTTATTTTTCGAATCTCTTGTCTACCAAGAATCACCTCAGTAGTCAGCATTGTGAATTCACAGTGGCGGATCCAGGAGAAAATGGGAAAATTTCCCCCCAAATTCCGAAAAAAGAAGAAAAATTAAGTGAAAAAAATGAAAATACGGCCGCAAAATGCAGATAAAAACCGTAAAAACTAATTAATGGGAAAAATAAAATAAAAAAAATAGCTCAACTTGACAAAAAATTTTGTCATTTCCTCTCCCAAAATGACGTTCCAGATCCAACCCTGTTCATAAAACTTTTTCAATAATAGCATAGTTACGTAATATTATGATAACTTTTGTTGGTTTTGAAGATCCATATTATTGAACAGGTATACTATATGTACTATACACCTACTTTCATCTGTCATTGTTGTTGTTGTTGTTTTTTATTATTATTATTATTATTATTATTATTATTCGAACTACGTTACCATAATTTCGCTACCAAGTTCAAAAATCGTATTTCTTATGCGAAAACCTATCCTTATGTACTTATCATTAAAGTTGAGGAAAACAATTCGCACGAGAGAACATTTTTTTGACGAAGAAATCATAAAATCTTTGATTCATGAATAAGTGAAATAGGTACTTTGTGGCCAACGATTTTTCCAGCTGTGAACGCGTGGTTCTTCGAAAAAAAGTCGCCAAGATCAGCGTATATAATATTAATAAAAGTAAAATAAAGGAAAACTATTTTTTTTTTTTTTTATTAATAAAATTATTTTTTGAAACTTTTGTAGGTACGAAATGCCGTATTTTCGAGGCATGTATTGCGTGATGTCCTCGCTCCTTATTTTTTTTTCTCACGACTGATTGATTCCTCAGTTTCCCCCACAAATTAATTACTATGTTTTTCTTAAAAATTTTCTCTAACAGGGATTCGACCCAGCTACCTACAGGTTTTATTGCCCTTGGCTCAAATTCAGCATTGCCTACACTCGTTGCAAAAAATATTATAAGTAAGCAACACAATCGGAATGAGCAATTTCCTTCGTATAGTTGCATAATATACTATTGCTGGGGGACATTTTTTTTTGAAATTCGCCACCAAGAATGCACCGAATATATGGTACAGAACTTTAAAATAGTACATAAATTTGAAAAATAATTTTGAATTAAAATTTATAGAGAAATCATTATCAATTGTCCTTGATGTTATTGTTTGTAACGTTAAAAAGTCTCAAAATAATGATTCCACAAAAGGTGTTTCCAAAATGGGTTACTTCCTTTTCCCAATACGGGTACCTGAAAATTTATGAAAAATATCAAAATTAGAGTTATAAAATTTAATTATTTTTTACAAATGCCGCTTACAACATTCTGATCTGATTATTTGCTGTTTCATAAACATAAATAATTGGTAACTCATATTAAGTTCATCCTCACAATTTTGATGTGATGAAAATAAAAATTCCTAAAATTGAATGAATCAACTTACAGGATTGATAATACTTGGAAATAGAAACCACATGTTCAAATTTTCTGTTAATAAGGATCATATTTCAAAATATCAATTAGTATTTTGTACAAAAGTTATGAAAAAATTTAAGAGGTTGTTGACAAAAATCAAAAAGAGAGGAAGACTCATTTTAGGTGAGTTATTTCGACTTGTTATTGTGGACTGGTACAACAGAATAGGTTTACTAATGATCCTCAATTTTTTTCTAGAAGACTGCGTTAATAGTTTAAGAGAAGCAATGGTACCAATATTTGGTACATACACCATAATCGGTTAATTTACTCTATTGATAGGTAGGTTGTGTGTTAATATAATTATCCTGATATACTATATCGATAGGTATAACCACATAGTACTTATAGAATCTTAAAATTTCAGCAGAACCACTGGCATTGTAGTCCTTGTGCTGTAAATACACCAAATAATACATATGCAGTGAAGCTAGTATATTGCAGAGCACTCCTACACTTTAATTATATGGAAAGATACATCCTACATTACAAGGTGAAGAGAAATTGTTATAGTTGATACCAAAAAGGAGATAGGCATTATGATGTAAAAATGTTGAATGGCCAAATGAGAGACAATGTTGCCGACCAGCCAACTATTGAATTTATCGATATGACAGGCACAATAAATTACTAGTAAATTATTTCTTTGGATAAAATATAATATTTGAAATGACATTGTGGAATACCTTTGTGAGAAGTGTTTACACATAGAAGGTAATTAACAGCTTTATATGTTCTGCCACATCGTACACAAATGTATGGGAGAACCAAATCCAAGGCAAACACTGGCAATCTTGTAGCCAGTTTTGTGAGTTTATATAGTGGATTTGGTACATGCACACAGATACACATACGTATGTATACATAATATGGTATTATGTCATAACATTACTTTGTTTTCTGTCTTTGTAAAGTGATAAGGAACGATGCAGCGTGTTTGGTACCAGGCTCTGACATCACCAAGATCTTTATCAGGTAATTTGTCATGGTCCACATAATATATCTTACTTATACATACATACAGGAAAGAACATACAAACGTACATACATGTAATTGTTTAACATCATAGAGATGAATATAAGCCAGCCTTTTGGCAACAACTATTGTCAAGGGGTATGAGCCTCTGTACCTCATACGAGTATTGTCCCCACAGACATATAGCTATTTATTTTCTTATTTCATGTATAAAGAAGCTCATTCAAAAGTTTTTCATGGTTGACACAAATAATTTTCATCGATCCTTCTATGTGAGGCGAGATCTATAATTTAATTAAATTTTTTTAAATCTGAAATCAATATAAAATACACTGATAAGAGCCTCCGATGTTGACTTACTACAAATAATTTTTGCCACAATTAGTGGCTGTAATTATGGTGCTACATATTTGAACCAAAACTGGCAAAACGTTTTCTGAAAATTCATTAAAGAATAACCACAGGAAATGCTTTGAAAATAAATTATAAGAGAATGTATGAAATTTTCTTTTTTTCGTTCAACTCGTAAAAGGGAAAATACTTCGTTGTTGAACTATTCATTTCCAGTTATGAAATTTCAAAATATTTCATCTAAATACGTTTGCAGGCTCCGTGAGAATACGTACTTATTAAAACGGCGTTTGCCCAATTTTCTTCACACTTCCTACTTGTCCATTATTTTTCCATAAAGTCATCCTATTTTCTCCAAAAAATGAAATGGGAATAAGTTAAGTAGAATCGGTAGATATCAAAAACCTTCTTTTTTTTCCTCGTCGATGTTTTTTCACTTTCTAGCGACCTATTCCTGATTTAAATAACCCGAATTTGCGTCCATCACTGATTTTGTAGAAAAACGTACTTGAAAATTTGAATGTTCACTATTTTTAATAGGTAAAATAAAAAAATTTTCGAACACTTTTTATAAAAAATTAGAAAAATTTCGAAAATCCACGATTTTTCTCTCATAAGTAAATAAATTATATATTTAAGGTCTTTCTTAGTCAATACACTGTTGTTATACTAGCAATCCTTGAAGAAGATACTATCGAAGTATCCATTTTCCATTGCCTTCAACGGGTAACTCGCAATAAAATATAAAATACATAGGTTCCACATTATGATAAAAATTTAATCTATTTCAGGAACACAATCATCGACATATCGATGAGAAAAAGTTACTTAAAAAAAAATTCAAAAATTTTTCTCAGAAACTTTTAGAAAAAATAAATATTAGAAAACAGTGACTAAAAATTTTGAAAACACTGTAAACACAATGAAGTGTCGCTTCAATAATTTCGATTAGTGAAGAGAAATAATTCTACAGTAAGTTGGATGGTTGTTAATATTGCATGCTTTAGATTATTAGGTATTTTAGGTCCAAAAATAAAAATTAAATAGAATTCAGAATAAGAATACAGAACACAGAGAAGATATAGGTAGGCTATTAATTTTTATTTGCTTTTAAGACCCGTGTCTCTGCTAATTTTATCACAGAAACAACACCTATAATCACCACAATAAACCACATAGCGTCGTTTGCACTAGACTTTTTTACAACCGATATACCTAAGCTTGATTTTTTAGAAGTTGCGTGTTACATAAACTTACAAGCGAGATTTCACAATCAAGGAGTTTAATGATTGTCCTACTATTAGATTGTACAATTTCGCTTTTCTTTAAGATGACTCGTAGTTTGTAAACAAGCTACGGTAAGTAAAAACACCTCTAATGACCCCCAATCATGCCAATATTAATTCCTCACATTGTTTAAAAAAAAAAAAAAAAAAAAAAAAAAAAAAAAGAGTTAATAGATAAATAAAATAAAATAGATAAATTTAGTTCTCGACAAATAGGTTTCATTTTCCAAATCAAATACATACACAACATACAATTCAAAAACAAAGCAAAATATTTCATTATATAGGTACGAAATAAAATGAAAATGAAAAAAAAAAAAAATTACAAATATTCTAAATACATAAAAATACTTTCGTATTTACATAAATTATGACCTCGTTTCATTCACTAAATTAATAGCGAACGTTATGAATATTGCACAACAGTACTTAAAACAATGTAGGATGTATTTTAATATTTAATAATATTATTTGATTTAAAAAGAAAAGAAAAAAATAAATAAATAAAATAAAATAAAAAATGAAGAAAACAGAAAAAAAAAATGGAAAAAGTATTCACTAAATTTCTTTTTATTTTTTTATTTTTACTGGAATGAATTCAGTATAATAGTCATTGATGAAATTACTCTACAATTTTTTATTATTAATATTATTATTATTATCATCGAAAATAATTAACACATTGAATAATCGAATTATCACACCGAAAGCAATCATAAATAACAAAAATATGATAATCCATATTTCACAACTTGACTCTTTATTTCATAGAATTTCAACTAAACAACGTCGAAAATTTAGCTGAAATTTTATTACATTAGGATATGTTTTATTTGTTATATTATTAAGGTAACTTCTACGAACAAATAAATAGTTATAGCTTAGGTTTATAACGTCGCTCCATATTTTGAGCAGTGAACATTACGTAATGCGGTAGGATCGTTATTGTATAATAGAACATTTAATAAACGAATAAAAGCTTTTAATATCGAAACAAAATTTCCATTGAATGAAATTTTAATCGAATGATATAATTATGTAAACAGTTGAAGTGAAACACACGTTTTTTCAATTACTATTATTTTTTATGATATCAGAGAATTTAATAGTATGTCGATTCGTTCGTCCAGAATACTTATTTCAATACAAAAATATAAAATAAATCGATGATACAGGTACAGGTACCTATATTGTACATTGCTATTGATACAAAAATGAAAATAAGAGCTACGGAAAAATAGTTGACAATTTTTTTTCCCTCTTCGTTAAAACATGCCTAATAATCAATAAATTGACGAAATATTTTTGGAATACTATCGAATAATTATATTATAAACAAAATTATGGTAGGATCCATTAGAAATCTCATCTTCAATCATGGAATATTGTATATTCTTACTTCGAATAAAAATTAAGTTATTATTCCAACCCGTCTACGTTGAAATGCGAAGTCAATATTTTCTTTTTCACAGTCTTCATCACACATAAAATAATATTGTATAAAAATCAAATAAAAATAAAGGTTATCTTCATTTCTCGCGGCTTTCATACAGACATAAATAGAAAAAAATACATTACATCGATTTAGCAAGGAAAATCATTCGAATTAGCAACAATAAAAATAATTTTTCATGCTCGAAAAAAACAACAACGCACATTCAAATTAAATAACCTGTCTCCAATTGACATCCAACTTTTTGGTTTTTAAATGCAGTTCTGATTCAAGAACCAAAAATTAATGTAATCTGTGTGTTTTTTTTTACTACTTTTCACTTAGCAACGCAGCAAAAATGGAAGGAAAATAGTAACCTAAAAAATTGTACGCAGCACATTCGTCAATCCCTCAGGAACTCTGCGCTGGACAAAGGTCATTGCTGGAGACTCCTGTCATTTCGATAAACTGGCGTCTCGTAAATAGGTTCAGCTTGGGAAAATGCATCGTATCTGGCTGGTAAAATTAATTGTTCGAGTTCGGCGGCTAAATGACGACGTATCATTTGTCGAGATGGTGGTATACCTAAGGCTGTGGCCATTGTATCACCGTTTACTGATGGCTCCAGCACGACAAGTGCACCATGGACTCCGGAATCTGAAATAAAAAATATAATTTTCACAGTTTGAAAATACGTGTGGCTTTGAGCACCGTGGGGTTAAAATGGACTTAATGATTACAAAAGACTTTATGAATACAAAATGTTTGTGGTGGGTTCCTCAATAAATGACAAAAATGCTTCACCCCCATACCTATCCACCTCGTAGACGGGACTATAACGTTCGACTATTTTTGGTCTATTTAATTTTCAATGATGGATAAGCGATTATACAACAGAGATACATAGCTCAGAATAAAGTTGATATAAAATTTGAAACAAAAAATATGCAATAAATTTTTTTTATTACCATCATAGGAGCTGAGTTACAGGTTGGTAAAAAAGTATATTTTTTTCAACATCATACCTAATAAACTGTTTTATTTTTTTGAGATAAAATAACTATACACAAAGTTGGCCAAAGAAATTAGTCTACTGATATCTCCAATCAGTATGCAGTCAATACATCATATTTTAGGCCTGTACATACATGGTGTCCCAATTAATAAAAATAAGTCATCGGAGAAATCATGCGAAAATATTAAATTTTTTCATTATTTTTCAGATGATTCATTTGCATTATTGGGAAAACCATACGCCGGGTGGTAACTTCAATGATGCCCCATAGAAAAAATACACACCTTCTATGTTTTTTTAACGTAACTATGTTCAAACTTTTCAGGCCTAAAATCCAATGAAAAATCGAATGGTGCCTTAGGAAGAATATTTGCGAAAAACCGAACTAAGTTATACATTTTTGAATACCCGGAATGAACTGACTTCGGAGATTTTTGGAATTTTAGTATATTTATCTTAAAACACCTCCAAACAAATCCCCTAAATTAAAAACTGTCCAAACTTTTCCTCCATTAACCATTCGTTAACTGGACTATCAGATACAAACGAAAAGTAAAAAACCTAAAAATAGTTACTGGTTGCAGCCTGTGGCGGAAGCACAGGGTGCTATTGAGATAATGCATTTTTATAGTTAATTAAAGAGCTCATCCCCAGCATATTTAGCCATAAAACCTTTCGTATTTAACTATTAATTCCATTTCAAACCTTTATTTTACCGGACAATTTGGTAAGTAAGAGTTCTAGTGAATGCCCGTTTGACTAATACGATACCTTTTAGATTGTCTGCGTACTCTTCCAAGTGGATGTCTCTAGCCCATTGGATGAAACGTTGATTAGTCCATACAATTGGGTCTGTATCTGAATTCTCACATTGATGTCTCCGAATAGCTAAAGCCTATAAAATTGCAAAGTTGTACATTTTTTTCGTAGATAAATATTACGGTATAGTAAGAATTTTAAATAAATAACTAAAAACAGTGGCAGCTTTCGTACATTTTTTCAGGTGGTGCTCTTCTAAAACTAAACAACCACCCAAATGAAAAATTTTTTCAAGTTATTTATCACCCTTGACCATCTTTCCCTCGTCATATTGGTGGTTTACGTAACAACTAGCCATGATTTTTTTCAAATATCTAATGAATTTTCTCTCTATCTTTCTCTGTCTTAACAATAATAAAAAAATCAGTAATAGAGGCAGTGCTGAAGCACTTTTTCCACTAAAAAAAAAAATTGTTTTAAGCGTAATACACGTTCTGAAATGTGTTTCAATTTTTTGGTAATATTCAAAGTACCTTTAAGGTTTTATTTTCAGGGTATTTTTGGAAATTTTGTTTTAAAAACTCCACCCTAAACATAATTAGTGTAATTAATGTCACATAATTATGAAAAAATCAGTTTCTCTTTGTAAGGTTTCATTTTTTCTTTCAAAGGTTTTGTTTTCAGGGTCTTTTGGGTTTTTAAAAGCTCCACTTTAAAAGCTATAATAAAGTTCAGAAATTACAGTGACGTCATATATGGAAGGATCGATCTTTATCTTTTAAAGTTTCATTTTTAGGGTATTTTGGAAAATTTGGTTCTGTAAGCTCCACCCTGAAACTTGTAATGAAGCTCAACCGTTTCCATAATGTAACATAATAACATAACAATATAAAAGAATCAAAGTTTAACTTCGAAAATTTTCGTTTTCTTTGAAAGATTTCATTTTCAGAATTTTGATATTGATGTATGATAGCTGTAATTAGGCTCAAAAGTTTTGAAGGCGTCACATATGAAGGAATTTGGGATCACTTGGAAAAGTTTTATTTTTGACTTGAAAAGTTTTGTTCTCAGTGTATCAGCTAAGTTTCATTTTTTTTTTTAAGGTTCACTTTCAATGTCTCTTAAGAATTTTAGTTTTGCAAACTCAACCGTGAAAGCTGTAATAAGGTTCAAAAGTTTTGATGACATTACAATAGGTTATATGATAGAATAAAGATATATTTATTCGGGTCTTATGGGAATTTTAGATTTTAATGGTCCATCTTGCATCTTGAAAGCTGTAATTATGGTCAAACGTTTTGATGGCGTCACATATGGAAGAATGAAGTAGTGAATTCAAAAATTTTCTGTTAAATGCTTCGAAAAGTTTCATTTTCGTGGTATTTTGAGACGGTTGGTTTTGAAAAAGCGACGAAGTTGCGAGTTTGCTTCTCGTAATCTATAAAATTCGTGTAAATTCACGTACTTGTCGGTCATATTTCACCATTCTCAGCAAGTGTACTCCATGCGATATCGAAACTTGATGAAATTTTCTCGTAACGTTAAGGTATTTCTCCATCTCTTTTTTACTCAGATGATCTAACATCCTAGCATCTACCATATTTTTCGAAAAACTTTCAGCGTACTGAAAATAAATAGTTGGAAATGAATATTCGCGTGGGTGGTTCGTATCATAACTTGGTTATAGTTAGGCCAACCAGTAAAGCAGCTCATGTAAGTGCCATTTTGTAAGACGATGAAATTACCTGAGCTAAGCCAATGTCTGGTAACCATTCGTTGGAGACCCACGTATGCCCGAGCTGAGCCAAACATGGATACCTGATGAGCGTCGGACATCTTTGTTCTTCGATGGCTAAACGTAACTTCTTACGATGCATAGGGTTGGTGATTCGTAAGACACTTTCGAGCTCGGTATCATTCAATTCTAATAGCACCTATATATTTAAAAGAATTAAAGAATCAAAAAATAGGAACAATAAATCACTGGAAATATGAATTTAATTAAGTATAAAAAAATAATCGATGGTATAGGTGATTTTCTTTGATACTATATGAGAAAATTGTCCCTCTAAATTGAGATAGGCAAACCACTTTCGGAAAATCCACGAAGGAAATTTAAAATATTCGTAATTAATGTTCACATTTTCAAGAAATTGTATCATTATTCTGATTTAGTACCCACTCATTCAGAATAATCTGTTTCACATCGATCATTGTCAAAAAATTCGAGTGTTTGCAGGAATTTATTAGTAAAAATTTTAATTAAAATTATTCCATTCCGTGAAAAGTTGCTTCGGACACAAAAACATAAACCGCCTTATGCAGGGGGTCTAAGATTTAATCATAAAAACTTGATTGGGTGATTAGTTTATTCGCAACCAAGTGCACTTTAATAATTTTTTCGAATTCTCAGCTGTTTTTTAGTAAGAACTATATAGTTTGCCAAATTTAATATTGTTTTGATTTCTTCTGATTATCAAATCTTACTTCAAAAAATTCTTAATAACTCCTAATATATTGATATTAGAGTGAATAGGAAAATATCAATCGAAAGATGATTAAATTTTTTTTTCAGATTAGTGCATTTTCAACTCAAACTGAATCAAAAAAATGATTTTTTAATTGTTTAAAAACCAAAATTAGATTGGTTAATGCTTGAGTGAAAAATTTTGTAGCAAACATTTTTCTAAACCTGTGGCGACTGGTGGTCGATGACAAACGAGTGTGTACTACACACTTGTAAACCACCTTGTGGGCTAGTGGATTATATCCACAAACTACCTTTTTGAGCTCACAGCTGTATATTTTGTCTATACAGCTAAACTTGTATACTGGGCTCGGCCCGCATATTCAATACATCGAACACGCAGCCACCTTCTCATTGGTGTTTGTGTGGTGTCGTGTATACACATATACGCACACCCACAAAACCACTGGTAAGGGCTGGACATAAACATTCTTTACAGAAATAGTGCCTTTAAAAAATGAACTTTTCAAGGGTACTATCATTGTTTACAATCAAGTCTACCGTCATTACCAACGTAACCATCTTGTGGATATAAAGTTGAACATGAAAAAATTTAAATTAAAATCGAACAAACATAAAACTAATTTTATTTCCGCCAACGTAGTTGTAAACGTTTTACATGAAACAAATAGTTACCGAACTCAAATTAGGTGGTACCGACTGCAACTTTTTTATTTTCATTTTAGATAACAGAATTTTGAAAGTTCTGCTCCATTTTTTCCAATTATAATGTTATTTTCTCCGCCAATAATGAAGGGAATCATAAAAAGTACCTAAAAGGTATACCACTAAACAATTTCTTTTTCTAAAACATTTTTTTCTATAGAGGAAGCAAATGTTCAGCACTCCATACAAACGAAAAATTTCAGCTGAAAATTTCTTTAAGAAGCAAATATTACAAAGTTTTTGTTTTTAAACAGAAAAACAATCATCTAAGCATTTCATTTTGGTTTAAAGTATACTAATTTGAAAGAACATTTTTTGATTGAAACAAAAAAAAAATTAAAAATATGAAATTTCTCAAAAACAGCTGAGAATTTAAAATACAAAGATAATTTATTTTTATTTCAAATAATTTTTTCAAACTACCACTTGAAGTTTTGACACTTTTGTATCACGGAAACCCTGTACATCCCTTACCAAGGGAATAAAAAGCTCAATTCCTTCTCCTACCTTCAGTTATCAAATTTTATTCAATGAGAACTAAAAAAAGTTTATCTCACACCTTGAGATAAACCATCAAAAATGAAATCAAAACATAGTCACGCCGGCCTATATGAGCCAAAAATTATTTGGAAATTCAACGTTAATCAAATCCTCTTGAGAAAATGTATTGCAAAGTCAACGCCGATCAGTTAATTTTTAACAGAACTACCAACTTGAAATAATTTTTGTGAAATGCAGGCTGTATTCTTCTTCAGCAATAGTTAATTTTTACGTTGGATTTCTCATAATTTAACAATATTGTGATTGGTGGTGAGGAAAGTGTTTTTACCTTGCCAGATTTGATATTTTCGGAACAACGAGGTCCGTACTGAGGCATACCAAGAGCCACTTCTATCCACGCAAGTACAGTCGGCGCTCTCCAACGTTCTATTGGTATGTGAGCAGCTTCACGTAACAAACGTAATTTTTCGGTATAACCTTCTTCTGTAAGAGGAGAATAACTGCGACTATAGCCTTCGTATTCACCTGTATTTTTTCAAACAGCTACTATACAATGCTAAAAAGAATTAAGCTAATTTTTACACATAAAATAGATACAGGCTAGGTAACTTTTTATTGAAGGTTTTTGTGCTTGATACGAATTAAACTACAAGTGCTTCGACGCATGGTCTACGTATAGTATCGATGTACTATACTTTCCAGTAAGGGTGAAAGAGCAGAGCGAGGACTAAATGGATTACTCGTAATTTTTGCGTTCCCTTCGCTCACATTCCTGGCTAACTTATATCTTATTTTCAGTTTTATTTTACTTTAAATGAAGGGTCAACAGTCTGCGGACTAATAATAGGCCCCCCTTTTAAATTCAGAGCATAAAGCAAAACAAACAACAAAAACACAAAACTAAACAAATGAGTACATCAGAAAATTGTAAATAGTAGCCTAGGTAAAAAATAAAATAAAAAAATTACCCCCCCAAAAAAAAAAATTTGTTGGATTAAAAGACAATTAGGAAATGGTAGAAAGGAAAAAGGAGGAATTGAGAAGAAGATGTTACCACCTAAGAAAAAATGATACGCACTATCTAATCGAAGTGATATAACGTGAGCCCCACAAAAAAAATTCACACCTTGGCACCACCTAAGCCACTAAACACTCGTTCATTACCAAAATGCAAAGAATATGAACAACTAATTTGGTTCAGTCTGTTATTTAAAATATGAATTTTTCTTATCTATCAGAGCAGGATTTATGTGAAAATATACCTTCATCAATATTTGGATTATATAGGTTTTGTCGGCTCGGGGAATCGAACCTGGGACCTACATATTTGCCAGCTAAAAGCGGTGAACTTAACCGCATGGCCATCTCACCGCTTACTATATCTGGCAAATGTATTTTGTATTAGACAAGGTATGGCAGTTCCCATACACTCCCCCCCTAGAGAGACTTAACACGAGTTGAACAACATTAGATGCTGTGGGAGGTTGAGCAGAGTCAGAAACACCTCTTATACCTATACACACAGGCTGACACTACCTATATGGGTTCTATTTCCACTATATAGGGCGCCATCTATCAGCAACTCAAGTTAGGAAGGAGAGTTGTGAGTTCCACCATGCACCACTAGGGTGCGTGTGTGTCCAGCACGCGTCAAGGGTCACTAGATGTAGGTTTTGTTGGCTCGGGGAATCAAACCTGGGACCTACATATTCACCAGCTAAAAGCGGTGAACTTAACCACACGTCCATCTCACAGCCTACTATATCTGGCGAATGTATTTTGTATTAGACAAGGTATGGCGGTTCCCACAGATTATACCTACTTTTCTATTTATTTGTACCAATCCATCATATTATTATTATTCAGAATGTGAAGAAAGACTTGGGTATTACTAAAGCAAAATACATGAAAATTCTCCCTTTCTTATTGTATCTTCAATTTATTTTTATTTTTTGGTTAAAGCACAAACTCGACACCTATCTATAATTACAAGTATTTCAAGACCTTTCAAGTCTGTTTTTATTGTGCATATTATACTGAATATTAAATGTATTATAAAAACATAATTATATTAATAAACTAGGAACTTTTATGCGATAGTCATGAAACTTGGTATAACTATTTGAATTTATACAAAGAAGAACCCTATTGTTTTTAGTCTAGATCGGCCGGATGGTACGTCCGGTACATCCTATTATGTAGCATTTTTGGAGCTTAAATGGTTCTAAAGTGTGTAATTTTTAAGCAGTAATCACAAAATTTGATACAGACATCGAATACATAATATTCTATCATTCTGCAAAATTTAGTTTCAATCAGCTTAATGGTTCATGCGTCAAAATGATTGAAAAAATCTTCAACTATTGCTAAGTAGGTAATTCCAGATAAAACAAATAAGCTGTATGGAAAGCAGGCTTGCTGTCATTTTGTTGGCTAAGCAATCATTTAATAGGCGAAGTCTTTGTGGTTAAAAAGGGCTGTTCTAAAAACTTACAGTGGGGCTATTCCTATCTCACATGACTACATGCACCAATGAAAAGCACATGTGACTTGAACATTAGCAAAATAGCACCATAAAAATCTTTTTAAACAACACTTTTTGCCATAAAGAATAAAGCTAATAACTTGCACACGTATTTTATGCAATATAATTCATTACTTTAAATTTTCTTGACACTTATTGAACGTAATTTTCACTCAGAATGCTGGAAAATACTTCCGATATTTTCATTTATTTTTATTGTATTTATTATTTATTTAGATTTTTTTTTGTTAAGAAAACCTACATTTTCTAGTGTGACTTGCTGTGCTAGAGTTTATTTATTTTGAAAGTAAAACCAATTTTTTTTTATGTGGTGAATGTTTATTTTTTGGTATAGAGCCTTGGTTTCTTGGGCACTCTCTTAAATCAATTAACCATTTTTATGTAAGTATATGTACTTACTGTAAATATGTGGCTAAATGCAACTTTGAGAACAAATTTAATTAAAGTTCAAAATGAATTAATTTATAAAAATTAATTTTTGGAACATTTTCGCAAAAAGTTCCTTTTTCTGTCATTATAAAGTACCAAAACCCTTACCTAGAATCTAACAATAGATATTTTAAAATAGAAAAAAAAATTACAAAAAAAAATAGCAACAAAACACGTTTACTTTTTGGTTATATACAAGGTGTCACATCAAGTTGTACCAATTCCCATCTTGCTCGTAATACTTGCCAAAATAAGAAGTAAACAAAAGATATTAATTGGTTGGCTACGTGGTAATGTAAGACCTACAAGAACAATTTTTGTACATCATGAATCATCACCCAGGTTTACCCATACAGTAATAATTCAACATTTAAGAATAGGTCTGTTTAGTGAGACAAAAGTTAGGGAACTTTTAGCTTTTTGTTCTTTATTAAAAAGATGTTCAATTTAAAAAGGAATGGAACTACTTTACTTGACAGTCAATTTCATTTTCCAAGGTAAAACTGCAGAAAAAAAAATTTCTTAAAAAGTTTTGATTTTCCTAGCCCAACTTGGTGAATAAGTTCTGATAAAATGTTGTCTTTTGAAAATACGATCGTAGATAAATCATACTCCCTTTTTATCAAAATATTATTGCCATGTTCTGTTTAATATACTTTGTTGGTTCAGGGAATTGAACCTGAAACCTACATATTTGCTAACAGCATGGCCATTTCACCGCCAATTACAACTTGCAAATATATTTTGTATTAAACAAGGTATGGCTGTTCCTGCACACTCCCCCCTAAAGAGACTCAACACAAGTTGACTGACATTAGATGCTGTGGGAGGTTGGGTAGAGCCAGAAACGCCTCTCATACCTATACACACAGTCTTATACTACCTATATGGGTTCTATTTCAAATATATAGGGCGCCATCTATTGACGACTCAAGTTAGGAAGGAGAGTTGTGAGTTCCACCATGCACCACTAAGGTGCGTGCATTTCCAGCACACATTGTATGTCACCAACTGTAGGTTTTATCGGTTCAGGGAATTGAACCTGCGACCTACTTATTTGCTAGCTAAAAGCAGTGAACTCAACCACATGGCCATCTCACCGCCGACTATAACTGGCAAATGTATTTTGTATTAAGCAAGGCATGGCAGTTCCCACATACCTATTTATCTTTCTTTTTTTTCCATAACAGATCTTGTTTGGAACAAAAACCACAAGTGCAGCACTGTTTTTCCATCTCTAAAACAGCTAATGAGTTATCTACCGTATAGGCCCACTTTGGTTTTAAACTAAAAACGTCAAATTTCAAATAACTGCATTATTTCGCAATGAATCTCGAACAACGTTATGCTCATTGCTGAGCTCTATGGTAAAATCTAAGTTTCCATTTCATTTTTACAATAAAATATGATACCCCAGTCGTAAACGATTCAGTGTCAAACTTGAGTATTTAAATACCCAAAATCAAACAGATCCGTGGATTAATTGCGTAATTTAAAAGATATTCATCAGCTAATTCTGCATTTAAATTACTTCTTATACGTGTATAGTCGTCCTTACCTACGTATCTTATAAATTATAAACCATTTAGCAATCAGTAGGTAGATAACTTCATTTGTTACGATTGTTGTGTTACGCATACTCGCACATACAAACGTAAGCCGATTCATACGTATAGCAATATTTGACTTCCACCCCGAAGGTAGAAAGTACAAAAAAGTTCGTACAAGTTCCGCATTGGCATTCCTTGCTTATTCTAATACTTCGGTATTAGTGAAGTTGATGAATGATAATCCCTAAGGTGGAACGTTGAAAACGAAAATTAGAAACGATCGATCTTTCAGTGTTTAAAGATAGAAATATAAAACTTGAATATCGGCTAATAAAAACAGTTAGGATCTATGAGTGTTGGGTGTTTGTCATTGCACGAGAGTATTTTTACTGTTTTATCTGTACTCTGTTAATGATATGGGAAAGTGAATTCCGAGATAATATATAATATTCATACCCCAGAAATCGGAAGTAATTAATGTATCCCGGGCTGGAGAAAAGGGAGGAAAAAGAGTTTTCCCAGGACCTTTTTCAAATGCTTTTATCAAAAAAACATTGAAACGTCAGTTATTTGCTAAAATAATTACCTATTTTTACCCCAACCCATTTTTTCACTGTCCGGCTCTGTTTGTATCTACGACCACAACGGGTCCAAATTAGGCGGGAAACCAATCAACGACCCCTCTCACATCCAAAACACTTCATCTACGTCCAATAATATATCTTATAATATATATGTATATAAAAGCCACTTCTGTAACGCTTTCATATGACCAGCTTTGTAGGTATATTTGGCTCTGCGTCGAAATCTTTTGTTTCTTAATAATACCATATCAATGCACATGGTTAATTGTGTGTGAATTATTGCTGCGTTGCAGTATAAGGTACTCCCAAATAATATAATAATTTAAATTCAAGTAACTAATTCTGTTCTATTATGCATTCGTGGGAGGATTTCCATCCTCCCTACTGAAAAAACCCTTTATGGCATTGGTCCTTGGAATGGGTTCTCAAGTAGTTTTTTGGACTACAAGCTTATCTTCTTTAAGAAACTTGGCATAGTACTAAGGATTTTATATGATTTTTTTTTCTCGAGATTTTTGTAAGAAAATCTACAGTCATTTTCAGAATTATTAAACATTAGAAAAAAATTATTCGAAAATTTTTCTCTCACGATATTCAAATTTCTTTTGACTTCGTGTACCACCTAGCTACCACTCACATTCGTACCACAGTTTCAGAACTTCTTGTCTATGGATTAAGGAATACCATTCCAGTTCGAAGAGATGGATAAGGTAGACAACAGATTGTGGTACATATAAGCCTATAGTACCAAAGTGGAAAAATAGTAATCAAACTTGCTAATGATAAATTTACCAAGCTTAATTATACATAAAGTATAGTTCACAGTGCTGCAACCTTGAGTTTTAAAATGTACATAAGTATCTCTATCTCTGCAGGCCGAATGTAAAAACGATACTCGAATAATTTTCACATATTTCCTAATCAATTAAATCTATACATAAACGTAATATTATATAGACATAAATTTGTTAAGATAAGTAATTCTGAAGTCACTGTTGATACTTACGATCCAAATGCAATAATGATACCTAAGTTTCTCTTAAATTTTTTCCACTTATGATTTTATGTATATAACATCGCTTTTCTTTAAAAACCTCGTAAGTCAGACTTTTTGTGATTTTCAGATTTAAAAGACCTCATAAGTTCATCATCATTATTAACGCTCTTGGAAGCAAACTAAAAAATTCAAAAGTACGATCCACAGGTATTTAAAGCAAAATTTGTATTAGCTGCACACTTACGAAGTTTTTATCAAAAAAGAGTCGACTTACATGGTTTTTAATTTAAAAACAACGGAAGTCTTTACATGGATTGAAATTTAGATTAAACACCTTGTAAATTTGAACAATTTTGTATAAAAGAGGGAAAGTGAAAGAAAACAATTCAAGATGTATAATTTTTTGATTTTCCTTCACTTCTACAATATAATGACGTTAATTATTACATTCGGAAAATTTTTCTAATTTTTTAAATCAGGTTTCTGTTGATTCTGTAGATTTTTTGACTTAAGAGGTTTTAAAGAAAAGCGATGATAAACATAAATATAGATATAACTTTGTTAAGATGAGTAATTCGTAAGTCACTGTTGATACTTAAGTATCGTTCTTGCATTCGGTACGTGTTATAAAATACTGAGTGCTAAACATTGTTGGAAATACTATCATTCTAGAATCGCAGATGGACGGATTTGCTTAAGATTTTCCAAAGAAAATTGTATTGTTCCAAAGAAGGTTTATAATTATAAGTATCGCGTGTGTGTGATTGGTAAGGCCATATAATTCTCTCGTGGTTTTCATTTTCTGTTTTCACTGATTTTATTTAGGTCTACAAAAAAAAGATTGAATAATCTTCGCATATTTTATATGATGAAGTGATATATCGTACTAGGGGGCTTCGCCCCGTGGCCGCTTCACAGCCCAAACCCCTCTGGTGTTGCTTTCTCTCGGCGCTTAGCGCCTCGAGATTCAATAAATCAAAAGTAAACTATGAATTTGAAAAATATTTTTTTAATCAACAACAAAAATATGAGAAACAAAGAATCGAAGCACATTTCACCTTCTTAAGGGATGAATTTTAAAATATCTAGAAATTGATTTTTAAGGAATGAATACAACAATATTTTAGTACAAAAATTTCTTCGATATCTGATCCCATTGAAGAAATATTGACAAAAATGTAAAAAAAATTAAAAATATATTTCACCTCATTTCACATCCCTTAAGGGATGAATTTCCAAAAATCCAGAAATTGAGTTTTAAGGAATGAATACAACAATATTTTAGAGCAAGAATTCCTTCGATATCTCATCCTATGAATGAGATATTGACAAAAATGTGAGAAAAAGTCAAAACACATTAATTTCATCCTTGTGGGGATTAGACCAACACTCGTAAGAGGAAATAGGCTCGGCCTATCAACGACAGTCGTCACCTTTGGTGACAATTATTCGTGCCTTGCACGTTAAACCAAAATATAAATTTATGTTCGTTTGTACTTGTCTATTTTTGCAGATAGACAAGTTACAAATCTCGGACCATGACAAATTGATAGATAACGATCTCGGCGATGTCACGGACCGATACGATGATGCATTCTCCGTACTTTACCGTTGCCATAGCAACTGTAAAGTACAAATAAATTATCTACACTATATCTATGTAAATATTACATAGGTGTTTATGTGTGCATGTAGGGAGCCGGGTATATAAGACCAGAAAATCATAGACTAAATCGCCAGTGTTTGCCGAGGTCTTGGCTCCCCTATACCTTTTTGGTATTTTGGCATAAACACGCAAATTGTTCTGTTGAACACCTTCTTTGTTGGTTTTACTTTCCACGATGTAAGGTATTCCACAATCCTCTTAAGGGATGAATTTCAAAAAATTCAGAAATTGATTTTTAAAATACAATATTTTAGTGTAAAAATTTCTTCAATATCTCAATCCATTAAATAGATATTGAAAAAAAATATAAAAACACATTTCACCCCTCTTTGACCCTTTGGGGTGGAATTTCTAAAAATCCTCCCTTAGTGAGCACCTATACTATGATATATACCTCTAAAATTTAAAATAATTCGTGCAGTTATTTTAGCCGGGTGGTGATGAGTAAGTGAGTGAGTGAGTGATTGAGTGAGTGAGTGAGTGCAGTCAGTCAATCAGTCAGTCAGGACTATATTTTATTAATATAGAAGATTATATACTTTTTTGGGCACAAAATCCAAATTTTGGTCCAACTTTGAGTTTGATCAATTATTGGATTAAATGAGGACTACAAAAAAAAGAAATCAAGATAATTTTTTCTCATATAATCGAGTAATGTATAGTATGGTATGTGTTTTTGGGGTGTTGAATTCAAATTTTTTGTTAAATTTTTGATTGCAACAATTATTGTTGAAACATTTAAGGCTCAAAAAAGATGTTAAAATAAAGGAACGAGCCAAACACAAATAAATAGATACTACCCAGGTGAAACTGAGTAACATCTAGTAGGTACGTAGGTAAAAGTATATAATGTAATTATGTAGAATATCAATAGTTATTGTCGAATTATTTTAAGTGAATTAATATTTTAAAGGAGATATAACCGGGGATGTAGGCCCAAAAAGCGTGAGTGCCAGAAAGGCTGGCTCCAAAAAATAAATTTTAATCCCCCAAATCTTTTTAGATTTTTTTTACTCGTCACTTATGAAATTTGGAATATTTTTGCAACAATATTTTGTAATAAAAATGCGTTAAAGGATTCCAGAAATGCCAAAATTCTTAAAAATTTCAAAAATGAAAGCAACAAGAAAGTCAAATTTTTTTTAATCCCGTCCATGGTAAAACCCTATTTGTGCCTATGGTCGGAGAACTTTTTAGAAAACGTTTAGATAAAAAATCTGACCATTGAAACTGAAAACGTGAGCATATTTTGTACGTACGTACATTTTCAAGAAATTCGTGCTTTCAAACCATCAGATTAGGTTGATTTTTTAGGAGTAAATTTGCGTTTAAAGATCCACAGCGAATTGCGTTTCAAAATCTGGTTGAAATTGAGAAAAAATGGAATCAATTTTCGATCTATCCTACTTCTTATTTTAATATCTAATAAGTCTATATCCAACCGCATATTTGGACGTTGGTATGTAACCGTAAATAACACTTTTTGTATATTTCGGCAAGTTCTTCAGGCCAAACTTGATGAGACACCCTATAAAAGTAATAATTTCCTCTAAATAAAAAAAGAAGAAGAAAGAAATAATGACTTGACGAAAATTGTTAAAAATTATTCAACACTGAAGAGAGCGATTTTCTACACAAAATCTGCGGCATCGGTACGACAACACCAAAAACTAAAATGCACACCTCACACAGATTACCTGTGATTTTACACGGTAGAAAATTTACAGTAATCACACGAAACCCGATCTCACAAATTCCTCCCGATATTAGAGAATGGTAATTATACGGTTGCGTAATATTATGAACGAAAAAATTACCATCGTGACTACTTGGGCTGTGAGCTTTTCGATGCCTACTCCTGGAAAATACTCTGGATATGCTTCCCCATGTGCTGGCAACACCACTACGACTGCTAAACGATCTCAGATTTTTATTTCGCCGGATCGGCTCCATATCTGGAGGAGGACCACTTAATTGTTCAACAGATCTGAAATATTTAAAATACGAATAAATTAACAAACTGGACAATTTTTTCAATCGCGGCTGTGTTCGTGCACTAAAACGGTAGGTACCTAAAATATACGTATATATATATATATATATATAAAGTTAATGCATAACTAATTTCATGCACTCAGCAACAAAAACGAATGACAAGAATGGCAAAAGGAAAAACGAAAATGTTTATCGTACCATTTGAACACGTTTTTTGGTAATAAAAATGTCGAACGAACGTAGCCATAAAATCCGTCATTAGTTAATATTTAAAAAAAAAAAAACTGTTTAATATACAGTTATTTTCTGATCAACGTATACGCGTGGAAACGTGTAGCCTACCTACAAAGGTAGCCTAGAGGTCGTACAACCAGTACTTAAATAGTTTTGTGGAATTAAATGAGAATTTACGATAGCAACGAGCGCGATATCGGTAACATTGGCGGCCATTAGACTCCATAGAAGCCATATATAAGGGTGGATCATCTTAAATTGCCTAGCTACACATTCGACAGAATGTGGCTGCATTTTAATCCTATTCGCCTTTTTTTTTCAGACATTCTTTTTTTTTTGTGCAATGTGAATTCAAAGATTTACGTCATATCCTACGCAGTTTCTGATTTCATAGTTCGTCAAAAAAAAAAAAAAAAATTAAAATATTCGTCATTGTAGTCATAACAATCTAAAGACCAGCTGTGATCGTACTCATTTATGGGAACCAAGAAAAAATTGAAAAGTGAGCAAAACGAACGTTAACAAGCGTGTAGGGTCAAACGAAATGTGACAACCAAAGTTTCTAAATTTATTTTAATGCTACAACCTCTGTGAGTTCGGTTGCTCATTATACATAGATATAAATGATATATGTTAAAAAACCACACAATTTTATTTCGTTGTGTTACACTCTGTTGTACTTCCATAAATAAAGGCAGCTACAACGGACTGGACCATCGAATAGAGTAGTATTTTACTGATTGTGGGTGGGTTTTTTTTATGACATTATGTCGTGGTGGGGGAAGGATACACCGATCTTTGTTTTCGATAGTGAAGGAAAATATTGACAATATCTATCAATATTGTTTTCAGAATGTATCAATTCGTATCGATATCTCTTAGATACAGATATTGTTGCGATCACCAGTTTTTAGTATTTTGTAGACTTACTTAGCCAAGGGCGTAACTCTATTTTACCAAATTTTATCCTTCAATATTTTTTCTTGTTAATGAAGGTTTATTTTATAAAATCATTACTTGCATGAAAAATTAAGTTTTACCTACTCACAATTTTTGTAATTCTGCTCACGAATAATAAATCCAGGTAGAATGAGTAATAAGTCGAGGTATCTACGTACTTTTCTAAAAATCAATATCAATCAATGGTTGGACATACACAATTTGCTTAAATTATTATTGCCTTGGAGTTATGCACATTTGCTTCTTAAATTTGAGAGATACGCACATTTCCAACCAATAATAAGTTGATGGAAATAAGCATTTTTCAAATTTTGGAATAACGGAATATTTTTTCTTTTTTTCTTTTTCGAAGGATATAATTACAAAAAAAACTACCTGCAAAAGCATAAATAACTCAATTTTTATCCTTTTCGAAGATTCACACTTTTATAATTAGGTTGATGGTATGTAAACATTTTCACACCAATTCATCAACATTGTGACTACGTCATTGTAGCATAACCTGCCTTTTTTTTTTTTCCATTTTTTACCTCTTAATGAAAATAGAAATGTGTACCACACTGAAAAGGGAGAGTATGCAGTAAAAGCAAAAGGATGAGGCCACTACTAAAATGTGAATGTCCAAAACAAAAATCGAATTCATATTTTCAATTTTTTGTTTTAATTTCCATTATCTGTGATGAAAATGTCGATTAAAAAAGTGCTCACATAGACAAACTTGTTTGTTCTACCTACTGACCTCTAGTTTTTAAATTTCTTGAGAGAGAAGACTTGAAAAAGAATAACAATTTATGAAGAAAATGAAAAATTACGGCAATGCTCAATTACCCTCCTTAACCATCGGACCTTAATATATTATTATTGCCACTTTTTTGTCCCTGAAACTAAAAAAACATTTAAAGGGAATTAGGAATCGTTTTTGAAGAATTGAAAAAATTAAAGATAGGTACTGTGATAGCTGAAAAAAGAATTAATGATTAAATGTAATAAAGTCGAGGGGAATTGCTTAGAAGAGTGTAACTACAGATTTGTCTTTTTTTTAAATGAATAATTTATTTTCGAAGTTCTTTGGTCACAAATTTTATTGTCACACCTCATTATGACGATAGGAAAATAAACACAATAACAGCTGTTATCAAAAGATGCAAACAATGCACAACTTTCTTCTATAAAGAAAAGTAGCGTTATTGGTGACTGACCCAAAGCACCTTCATGATACCTGATCAATTGTGCAAAATAATCAGTTGCATGTACAGTCAGGTCAAAGTCTTTAAAATCTCGATAGGCCATCCAGGTTCAATATAAACAAAAATACAACTCCCAAGTCATCAGTTCTATTGCCTCTATCTCATTCTCTATTGGAGAATGTTGATTCCACCGATATAATTAAACTACATTTAAACGAATTTTCGGTACCTTTAGAGATGAGCACGTAGTTAATGTGTCAAACAGAATCACAACTGATGACGTGCACTAGAGCTTATGTAACCACAACCAAAACCAAAAAAATAATCGCTAAAAATCTAAACAGATTGATAACATTGATTTGGGAACCAATAAACAAAACAAACACATTTCACATAAGCAATAACCAATAACCAATTTCCACAAAATTTTAAAACCATTAACTACTGGGACAATAACCGGAAAGAATTTATTGTTATTGGTTTTTCTAAAAATCGATATTATCGATTATTTTTTCAAAAATTACCAATTATTTCCTAGACAATTATCAATTTTTGATTATTTGTCTTGGGAAAAAATTTTTTTCTCATGTATTTCCAAGAATATTGTCTCAACCAATAATCAGAAGACTCGTTTTGGTTAACCAGAACAATAACAACCAAATAAGTTCGTTTCTAAATGTTAGAATTCCAGCTATATATGATGATCCTCACTAGTCTCCACATATACAAACTTTGAAGTATATATAACGTACTAAGTATTTATTTTGTGCCGTCTTGTACTCATATTATTTCATGTAACATGAACCCATACTTTACTGTTTCCAATTCTGTTCTGTATTTTTGATGGTGAACATCTTAATAAACTTCTCCATTGTTATTAGTGTGTTTAATTACTTAATTCTTACATTAACTAATAACCAGTAACCAGCAACCAGCAATATATCTCTACTGGTTACCAATAACCAATAACCTCAAAAAAGTTTTGATTAGAAGCCCTATGTTACACTACCAAAAACTGATTTGCGCCTCAGAACTTGCCCAATCTGTGTGATTTTAAAGACATTGTAGTCAGATTATCTCTCACCTTCATGGCAAAGAAGTGCAAGTGCGGAAATCAGTTTTTGGTTTTCAACAACTTCTTTAGAGTACGATAACTCACAAAATTACAATATCATTTCTGTTTTTGGCATCTATGCTGCCTCAAAAGAACTACCAATTTAACCTCCATTAATTGTTGGTAACAATTAAATTCCTTCTTCCTTCTGAAAATTGAAATTATCTGCACTACATAACCTCTGAGTGCACGTAAAATCTATTAACTTGATATATTTTTTATCAGCCTTTAAACTATTTATGATGTTCAAAATATTTCGGAAAAAACAACAAAGATATATTCACTCACTTTGATAACAACGTATTATCCAAAGATCTGACAAATGACTGTGAGTTCATAGGCGACAATAAAGGACTGTTGCAATCCCTAGGAGTAACAACGGCTGAAAAAACAAAAAAAAAATTAAAATGTAGGTAAGTACTTACAGAAATTTTTTTCATTAAAAATAAAGAACTATGAATGGTGTGGGTAAGCCTCGATACCCACAGACATTTAATTTGGACTTACGTGTTCGTCTGTTACCATTTTGGTAAGGCAGCCAACCTTTTATAACATCGGAAACTAACTACCAATGATAGGCATCACCAGTGTATAAGTTAGGCTATACACGCACCTTATCTGCAAGTATTGGAAAGATAGGTGTGTGTTCATGTTTAGCCTGGCGTTTAACCGCCATACGTGTATTCATGCTAGGCTATGTTTGTAGCATATAGGCTAAATGGAGAACAAATTTTGTAGCTTGTCCGTCAGTCCACGTGCTACAAACATACATTTATTCTTTCAACATCGGTGGACTTAATTATGTAGACTTGGTAATGGACTAAATCCACAGTCTGTCAACTGAGGCCGAGCCTCGAAAGAAGGGAGGAATATGGTCCCCACAAATGGATAACCTCAATGAAGAAGATGGTTAAGGTTGACAAACAAAATACTAGGTAGGTAAATGCGTAGCTTTGCTTTTATGACAATGACACAGGCAGACAATAACTACCTAGATACCTTATATGCTCAAAATTTTATTTGTATTTTATTTATTTGGTCGTTGTTATTGCTGCTTCTCTTATTGTTGTTGTTTTTTTTTATTCAGAAAAGAAAAGCAAAATAAAAGTTTGACTAAAATTATCATAGGCTATAGAATATTATGAGTTGATTTGTTGGAGTGATTGGAGTGTAAAATATTAATTTATTTATCTTGATCACCTACTTTACTATACCAATATCAATCTCTGTGAACGTAAACCTATTAGTATTTTCTTTGATAAATCTTTTATTTTTATTTTAGAGAAATTACATATTTGCCAAAAAAAATTCAGCATCTATAAAAGACCATAAGCTATAAAATTGTAAATATTAAAATGAGAATAGCTCATCAACGAATATCGTAATTTTGTAAATTGTATTTTAAGGTTTACTGAAGAGGAAAGTAGGCTTAGCAATCATTAAATAGTTTTTTTTTTTTAAAAAAAAACTCTAAATCCTCAGATCAGTTTACATGTAGATTCACGAAACAACATTTACCTACTTATAGGTTGGTGTGTATTTTGGGATAGTGTTCCTTTTTTTCTGAGAAATCTGATCTTCCGAATTTCACTAAAAGGACATCTTTTATAATGGTTACTTATAATAAAAGTTTGAAAAAATCTGATCTCTATATTTTTGCTTCAACAAAACATTTTTATTTCAAAAACTCTAACGCAGCAATACTTCGCTTGAAAACTTAGTTTGCCAATTTTCATAAATAATTCACGAAAAAAAAAAAAAAAAACTGAATTTCAAATATCTGAAAAAAATTACAGAATAATACATCTGAATAGTTATCGACATTCATCTGTATTTCGATAATTGTCGATATCTGACAAATATACGGAAATATCGATATTTTACTGCTAAAAACCAATTTTTTGGGAATTTTTTATTTTCCAGTTTTCTCGGAAACCACAAAACCAATAGGCAACATACTCTTATCAGGTTTGGTCCCATATAAAGAATTCCTTTTGTGAAACTTTCAAACCTATCCATTATGTGGTTTTCGTTTCTCAAAACCTATCACTCCCAAAAATTTCAATTTTCGGTTCTATCTGTTGGGTAATTTTCGCGAAACCGTGAACCCAAATGATTTTCCAGCAATTTTTAAGTAGGTTGTTTTTAGAAAATCTACTTATTACGCTTGGTGCGATATTAGCCCCCAAAGTTGGGGTTGGGTACATTATTCATTTCATAATCTCAGGAAAACTTTGCCACCAATAACTCAAATTCAAATATATATATATATATATATGTTGATAAATAGAGAGATAGATATAGGTAAGTCAATTTCTTGTTCCCACGGTACAAGTCACAATTTTTGTTTGATAATCACAAAATTTGTACAAAGATTTTTACTGAGCCAAGGACAAGACCTATTGATTTTAGTGCATATTGGCCGGACGGTACTTCCGATACCACCATTTTTGTTTTTATTTTGACTATAAAATGCTAAATTTTGCGCCAATAGCCACGAAATTCGGAACAAATATTTATTTTGATTCATTGTAGAACGCTACTAATTTTGGCGCCGATCGACTGGACGGTACTTCCGGTAATACTATTTTTGTTTTTATATTGGTCATAAAATGCGGAATTTTGGAACCAGATGTACGAAATTTGAAACAAATATTCATTATAATTTACTGTAGCATGCTACTAATTTTGGTGCAGATCTAGGGCAATACTTCCGGTGAAGCTTTTTTTTTCCTCTTTTTTTCTAATTTGCATGAACTTTTCTTTTTATAAAAATTAACCAAATTAACCACATGTTCATATTTTAGTTTTTTTATTTCTTAACTTTATTATATTTCTTTAATTGTATTTGAAATTATATGATTTTTTAAAATACTTTATCATCATAACTAATGTTTCATTTCAAGAAATAATGCTTTTAAATTGCACATTTTCTAATATTTTTTCAGCAGCTAACAAATCTTATACAATCATAACATTCCATTAACGCATATTATAAACTTAAAGACAATTAATGTGACTATCAAAATTCACAATTATTTTTCTGGAAAACCTACTTTTTCTAGCAAGGCTTGCTGCACTAGAGTTTTTCTTTTTCAGTTTTCCCAGAAAGTACCTACTGAACTAATAGGCACCAAACTTCTGTCGGACTAGCACCAACATAAGGATAATATATAGTGAAAATCTCAGCCTGATCCTTTTCGTCGTTTCCTCAGAATTCTGGAAAAATGAATTTTCCTGAAATTTCAAGTTTGTTCAATAATCTTTTCATTGGCCTACATAATATTATAATAATTGTTTATAGGCCCCATTTTAAGGCATATTCTTCAGCACGTTGTTAACATTTGTTATCAGTAGCCTAATTGTGACTACTGCGAGAAGACCCTTTCCCAACTCATTCGTTAATTTAACCCTCTTATTGTGAAATTAAATTCAAATTACTTAGTCGTGGTCAGGCCTGACGAGAGGAGGTGGAAGGTGGAAGGAGGGATTTCCCGGGGCTGTGATTCTCGGGGGGCCGATATTCTCGAAAAAAAAAAGAGAAAAGAAGTAGATTATTGTGAAAAATCTGTTATAGAATCTTTGAAAAAATTTGGATTTTCAAAATATTATAAAACCCCCTCCCAAGATAAGTTCTTCATACTGCACCACCACAAGGACGTAATTTTCAATTCTTAAAGAGCCAATAATTTTTTTTTTCTCGGACTCTGATTTCCTTTTTATGGCCCTGGTTGCGGTATACACTCAATTCTGTCAGCTGAATTATACATTATAAACAGTTCACACATTGTGTTGTTCAATACCCACTCATCTATAACTTAAGGGTCACTGATTTTCAAATACTTCGTTAATATTATATTCATCTTCATACCTTCAACCATATCTCATCACTAAAATAGGAGTCAGAGCCGAAAGTGTTATTGTCATTCGTATGAAATGTCCCTAATATATGACAATATCAAATCAGATTCCACGTAATGTTCGGTTATCACTTATCATGGACGTTGGTAATAGCATAAGCTACCGAAGTTAGTGATAATAGCTCTATGTATAGCCTAATGTACTTTAGTTCAAGCTTTTATATGCGAGTATCTAATACAGAAATAATAGTGTAGACTAGATGTATGCAAAACGCTGATTAGGCCAACTAAATAAAATAAGAATAACCTAATCTAAAAGCATAATTGACTAAGGAATGTTTTAGAAGCTTACGCCATTAATCATTTAGTCAAGTATAAAAATAAAATGCTAATTGAAATTTCATTATACTGGTTAGCTTAGCATTAATGACAAAGTTGTTTAGGATTTATCGCGAAATACATACCTATAGGTTATTCAGTTAGGTATTGGAAAATTAATAGGTTTTTTATTCATTTTATTAGATGCTTTTATTAGCCTCCATTTGGAAGCAGAATTTATACTTTGTTTTTATTTCGTATATATGGATAGACCCGAGAATAGCAATTGCTGGTAAGGTTACATGTTTCTGTATGAGTGCAGTAGGGTTTTCTGTAGGTTTCACTTTACACGTTTTACACTTACAAAAGCATAGGGTATTTTCTTTTATGTATACTGGGATTGTATCCTTTGCGCGCCTGATTTTTATGTGACAACGTCAAAAAGGAGAAAAAGAAAGTTGAAATTTTCAGCTGGAACAACATAACTTACCACATCTTATATATATATGTATGTAAGAATATGTATTCACATTCTTAAAATAACCACAGTTTCTGTCTGTGTTTCGCACTCGCTGATATAGTGAGTTGCAGAGATCTCTCATGTATATATTAGATTTGTATTATATTCATCTATTGATGGATTTTAAGTATGGAAAGATGAAAGATGTGTCTACATGATTCTTCATTATTTTCTAAAGAGCTTACATATATATATATATATATGTATTTTAGTGCACAATGGAGTGAATCAACCGCAAGTCGGTAGGACCAATAGTTTTGGAGTTATTGCGAATTTTGAACTGAGTTTTAACAGTTAAAATTCATGTTTTCTGATATCTAGCTCCTAACACCAAGTACAAAAAGTCATATTTTTCAGGCTCATTTTTAGGGTTGGGAAGCTTCAAACACAAAAAGTGAAAAGGACCTTTTTTATTTCAAATATAATTTTAAATAATTTTTGCCTGAGCTATTCTCCAGCTATAGTCAATATTTCCTGAGGAAAATGAAAAAAACTCATTTGGTGGCATCTTTTCCATAATTCCCACTGTAGCCAGAGGGGTAAGGGTTGAAACTTTTAGTAATCCCTAAAGATTAGCGGGAAAAAACAAACTATGGCAATTTTCCAGAATAATATTACTATCTTCTCTGGACTTCAGATATATTTTCAGTGTAGAATTATAACGTTTGTTTGTCACATAAAAATTAGGAGAATGGTGTGCAACTGTCGATGGGGAAAATGTCCTATAGTTTTGAAAATTCATTTTTAGGATTTTTGCGTAAGGTGCAACAAAAACCCCATTAAAATCGCCAAATTTTTTATTTTTCTTCAGTTAGTTCTATTTTTTGTTTTTCATCTGTGAAAATAAAATTTTTCATTATCACATCCTTCCACTATCTCAATCTGTGACCATTTTTTTTTGTTTTCCATTCTTCAATTTTGATGTGATATTTTTTCTGATCGAATCATAATATTAAATAAAACAAAAATTTTGTTGCCACATCGTATCACCATGTAGCTTGTTTTAAGATATTATTATTTCAAGAAATCATTACTGAATATTACTGCATAATGATTTGGGAATCAAAATAGTACCTACTGTGAGCTGTTGGCTTGGGGATTTGAACCAGCAACCCACAGGTTATAAATACAGACGACGGACCACATGGCTATGATGCCAACAGTGATGATAAGGTGCGACAGCACATACGGTTGCATCCTTAAATCTATATTATACAACTGAGAAAAATACAACGGGTGTGGTATTTCTACGAATTAATAAATTTTTTACTCTAACAGAGCGGTGTACAATATTTTTTGCAACATGTGTACAAAATGCTTTATTTTTAAGGCATGTATGGCCATAGGCTGATTTTGTGTAGGTGCAAGGAGTGTAATTCACCCCCATGAATGTGTCTTGTAAACTCTGAAAAAATTTTAAATAAAAAAGTTTCTTATACTTTTTTTTAATCCTCCAAAACAATTCCAAAGCAGTGTGTTTCATAGAGAATGAAATAATTAAACAAATGTTATGTAGGTACCTGACATCCAACAGTACAGGTTTTTTTAAATACAACTGGATGCCACCAAAGTAAGTTATTCCACTACATTTGAATTGTTTCTGCTCTTCAATTGATGCATCCATCTTACAAGAATGGAATAGCATCCATTAGTGTCGACCTGATGTCGACAGTGCGTGGCAAATAAAACAAACCTAGATGAATGATTACCAACTGATTAGCAATTAGTTCTTCTAATAAGTTTCTTATCACTTATAGGGGATAATTTCTTGCTATTCCATATTAATTTTTGACAACCCTAGAGTGAGTTAGTGCGTCGTTTGCTGATAAGAGGCTTGAAAATGGGATGATGAACATTTTTTTTCGATAAATTTTTAAGAATATTTTAGAGAATGATATTTTGGAATAGGAATCATTTTAAAAGTCAGTGTGGATGCTTTTTTACAGTAAATTATGGAAAATAAAATCAATACCAACATTATTTTACTCAAAACTAACTGCAAAAAGCATAAATTGAGTATTTATGTAGCATTGTGTTAAATGGATTCGTGTTCAATATCCTATTTTCAAATCCTAAAAAAATATCCGCTAAATGTCAGCCACTTTTGATGTCAAATACCAATTCATTTTTGAATTTTTTTTTTTTGTCAATTCGAGTTGTTATTAAATAGTATTTTTGAGTTAAATTGTGAGTGGAGTGAGCAAAAAATAATTTTTGCATCACCTGTTGGTAAATTACATTTTTATCTGCATCCTGATGATGTATAAAGCAGGCAATTTTAGAACCATTTAGGATGGATGTATAAAGTATTTACTTTATACATCGGTCTTTACTGTATACATCGTCTTGGGCGCAGGCGTCATTTTATACACTTGTTCTACGTACTCCACACAGCCTTCGTAGTCATTTTATTCAATTTTTTGGATTCAAACCTCTAACAATTATGTTCATGAGCCAGTTCCATAACCACTACACCACGAGGCTTAGTTGAAAATAGGGGAGAGTTTGTGCTTATATGTTTCTCAATTGCAAAAATATTTATTAATCTCAACTATTTTTAAGGGGAGGGGTGTTGCAAAAATAGTTTGTGACACACGTGTATATAGTAGGTGATTGATACTCGTGTGATTTGTATCACTCGCCTTTGGCTCATGCTGCAAACATCACACTCAGATCAAAATTACCTACTTTACACACCTGTATCACAAATAACTAATAAGTATGTATGCATGTATCACCCAGTATTTTGTGTTCATGGTTTTGAGAAAATTACCGAACAGATAGAGCTGAAATTTTCAGAAGAGATAGTTTTTATGCCAGAAAAAGTTTGAAAGTAGTTTGGTGCCTATCGGTTAAGTGGTTTTTGAGAAAACTGGAAAACAAAAAATTCTGGGGAAGTCATTTTTCCAGGATTCTTAGAGAACAACAGAAGAAAAGGAGCTGAAATTTTCAAAATAGATTATCCTTATGTTGGAGCAAGTCTGATAGAAGTTTTGTGTCTATTAGTTTGGTAGTTGCTGAGACAACTGGAGAAGAAAGATTACTGAAAAAAATTTCGTATGTTCATGGTACCTAATTATTACGAAAACTACGAAAGAGATAAGACTGAAATTCGTTTACAAAAGGTACCTATTCTTTATATGGGACCAGGTTTGATAGGAGTTCGGTACTTATTGGTTCAGTAGTTTCCGAAAAAAGTAGGAAACAAAAAATACCTGGAAAATCTGTTCGATGGATCGATATTTTTGTTAAAGACATCGATTACTATCGATAGTTTTTTGAAGTTTTCCTAACTATTTAGAAATTTAAACTTCGTTTTTTGAATTATTGATGACAATTGGTGAACTAAATTTTCTAGCAAAATGGGTACCTACGGCTGCGTTAGAGTTTTTAATGTTATATTTATGAAGATGCAGGTTTTTAGACTCGGAAATGTTCTAAATGGGTATGCAGGTTGAACCCATGTAGCTGACACAGAGCAAATCACATCAACACAGACCGTCAACAAAGAATATCTCGTACTCAGTCCTCTCAGTCTCAACTTATCACAGATAATACCCGAGTATAGATACCTCGAATTTTTCTGACGAGATAATTCTGAATTGTACGCAGGCGTTCAGCATCAGACGCATTACGCTTTACATACTGTTGCGCCCCTTTACAGGCTGAAAAACAGTGTAAATCTCACCAACTGATAAGTCATTCTCATGTTTCACAATAAATAAACCCAGGTACAGTTTAAATGCTGCTCTCACTCGTCCTCTTCACCAAAACATTCTTACCTCAGTCGGTAGTTTTTAGTTAATTCATTCACTGCACCCATAACGATAATCATAACCATCGATTGGATCTGCACAGTTCTCAAATCTCAAACCAGTCACCTATGACCTAATTTCAGCAACCTTTCACGAGAAAAAAAAAAACAAATAACATAATATTATTTCTTTTCCAACGCTTTTTGCCTATAAAACAGTCAAAATCCAATCGACTATATTGCGGTATGGGAACCTAAACATCAATGCAGTGGTAACTACGATAGATATAATTTTTATTTGAGCTTGAATACTTTATAAAAGAATAATTCAGTCGATTGAAGAGACTCCAAATATCTCAGTACACGTCCTAATAATTGGGTAGTTATAAGTATTACGTAAAGACACAGTCTTCTGGTCATTTTTTGTTGGTTAGAACCACTTCCCCAGTGTTTTTTATTAGAGAAAAATAAATTTTATGAGTTGGCACATACCCTGTCGTGGGTGGTAGGTATGCATCTAAAATTAGGTAAAAGTTATAAAAAAACTTACACTGGTATATATGCGGCGCAGCGCTTGAAGAGATTAGCGAAATAGAATCAGCATCAAGATAGCGGTGATGTTGGCGATGCTTGTGCACGTTATCTATGGTGATAGTAGGAGTTCCTACAAACAATATATACGGATTTCTATGCAAGATTACCAATATCAACATACACGCGCGCGCGCACACACACACACACACACGCATACACACACACACACACACGCATATGCGCGAACATGCGATCATTCGTAATTAAAAATAAGCCATCAAAAGCGCAATGAATCAGTACACCTATAGGTCTGTACTGATACTGTATATATGTATACCTATAGGCCTACAAAACTCTACGACGAAACATAATGTTTTAAACGAATATTATTTTTAGTACTGCAGCAGAGTAGGGTAGGCTATATATTATGTGAATATCATCAAAAGAAATACTTAATATCATAATTCCTAATGATTACCTACAATTACAATCTAAATTACAGCAAACGAACCACCAATTAACACGATAAGATGAATGCGAATGAAAAATTTGAATGGCTCTCATAGTAGGGTAGAATGGTATTTTGCTGCATCAAATTTTCACACTTTGAATAGAAAAACATGTCCGAGTCGAGTCAAATGTAAATATTTTTATTTGCCAAGTTCAAAACATAATATTCAACTATTGTACTTCCCTTCCCATGTTCCACCCAAAAATTTTGGGGTCTCAAATAGAAAAATTGATGTTATACAATCACAACAAAAACAGTCTTTGTTATGGTCTACCTAGCCTACCTTTTATACAGAGCAGTGCTACTAGCCTATATAGGTATTTGGGAATGTATATTATAGCCTAATTCAGGTTTAGTTTTCTATTTCTTTGATTTCATGTAGAATCCCAGTCAGAGGAATTGAAAGAAGAAATGTGAAAATTTTCGAGAAAAAACTAAAGTAAAGGATATTCCAAAATATTATTAACAAATTGAAGTCTGAACATGCGAGGCACATAATGACAAGACTAAACACACAAAAGTAAAGTAAAAATTAAATAAAACAAAAACAACTATATAGCAGATTAAAAAAAAATAGAAATAATTAGACCACGTATGAGACAGAGGGATGAATATCAGAGATAATATAAAACTGATTAAAAGTTAGCCCATATTTTAAGTTTTCATCATGTTTTAAGTCACTGAAACTAAATTTACCGTTTATTTATTATTTATTTATTTATTTATTTATTTATAAGAACAAAAAGGGACTAAGCCTATTTTATATCCTTCAGCTCGTCGAAGAATTCATTGATATTTACTTAAATTTCAGAAATTATAAATAGTTTTGTTTGTTTCTTTAATTATATACATGTTTTTCATTGTTTCACTTTGAATCTACTTTCGCCAGACAGATTAAAAGACCAAAGAAACAAGCCTCTTATCATACACAATTTTATGGAAACAGCCTATACAATCCATAAGTTATTGAATGCAACAGCAAGTGAACCATTGTTTGTAGAAAGATGAAATTTTGCTGAAATATCAACATATGTTTACTTAAGATTCTGAGATAATTTTGCTCAAATTGTACCATTGAACCTCAAGATAGGTGTAGCTGAAATTCTGAAAAGGTTATTGTTTCGTCATATTTAGGTATAGACGAACACATTCGCCAACCTAAATATTTCAAAACAAATAACGGCGAATATTTCTAGTAAAATATTCATCGTTACCTCCAAATTATGACCCACATATTGATAACTAACGAATATGCAGACAAACACTAAAGTCAGCATATTTGTCAGCACAATAAAGAAGTACAACAGGTACACTTTTGATTAGGTAAACAATTTAGGCACCAAAACGAAGCGACCTGGAAATTTGGAATAAACCAGGACTTCACTTGCCATTCTAACGGATTGAAGAACAGTTACCACCTGCCTTCATCCGTCAAGTCTAAAAGCCAAAGGTGCAAGAGAAGTTAGGAATCTACCCTAGCAGAGGTAGAATACGAATAGAGAGTATTATTATTATTATAAGAATCTGTATGTATAAGTTTTGTATTATAACGTAACTAAATGTGACTGTGTAAATAAAGAGAAGTAAACAGGATCGAGTTTACTTATTTTGCATCATCTACATTCATCCAAGTTAGAGACGTAACAGTTATGTGATTCAAACTGTCGATACAAAATGGCGTACTGCCATACTTATATTTATAGGACTCTAACCTAGGTAGTGAAAACCTGCATTAGCAACAGGATATTCATTAATGTAAACGATCTAATAAGAATGCCGCCTCCTCGGAATTAATAAAAAGTCAATAAGTCAGTTTCCGAATTTCAAGTTCCGCATCAACTTTTTGGTTTATCCTCTAATAAATTAACAGAGTTGATTCTGAAAACACTGTAGTAAGAGACAATGTAGGTATATACTAGAGACCTACACGAGTACATAAAAAAGTAATCTTGTAGGAATCACTGATTACCTTATAAAACGATGCGAGTACGTAATCGGAAAAATATTACTTGTAGCAGCGTGGCATCATAGGCATTGTAACAATTATACTCATATGTAATCGCCGTGAGTTTCCCCAAAGTTCTGCAACAATAATGCCATGATGCGATGCCGATTACTTACTCGCATTGTTTGCTACACGAGTACGAGTACACATGGGTAATTGTGTTACTCATCTGACGAGTATTTTGTACTTGTATTCACACGATGCTGTATGTACTTGTGCAGGGCTCTAGTATATACCTACATAGTATAGCGTCAGACCAAATCAGAAATCAAAAAAATTCGCGAATTTGAAGGGAAAATACTGTAAAAAAGGCTTGATGTGCCCATTTCATATAATATTTTACAAACTGATTTAAATCACGAATGTAAATTTTTTTAGTGTCTGGTCATTTATCGAATTAACGTTTTTCTGTGAAATTAACAGAGTTAAAATCAATAATCATTTAATATCTATAATACCAAAAATTTACAATAATCTCTAAGTGCAAATATACAAAAAATCCATTCAATTCACTAAATTATATTATTTGACTGAAATTGTAAAAAATTTAAATAAGCTTAATTTTTCTCTTTTTAATAGAAAAGTTGGGGTTGAAAATTTTTTGATGACCTATATTATTGAATTATCTTGACTATGTATATACATATTACTGTAATATGAACTGAGTTTGATACGGGTAGCGGTATATTACGGGTGAAGGCTACATAGTACGTATAATTAGAGGAAGGTTACTGAAAATGTTTCATTTTGGTTAGAATTACGTTATTACTCACTTATTATACGTAGATCTTTTAAGAATGAACGATGTCATAAATCGTTGGTAAAAAGCAAATTCGAAAAGACCTTATTCCTCCAATTATGGTTATTTATAAAAGATATTTCGCCTTCACGTTCTTATTACTATGCTCAGACCATATAATTAAATATAGTCAAAGTTTAATTAATACTGACGCAGCCTAAATATGTATAAGTTATTATGGGAAATGCTAATTTGGCGACACATTTTCCTCATTTTCCACGACACTCAGTGGAAGGGAAGAGGTGGGTCATTTAGCTGGTAACTTCGCAAATTCATTCCCACCCATTCGTGTGAAAATGGAAAATTGATAAAAGTGTAATTTCTTGTTTTCGATCCAATAGAAAGTATAAATGGTAGCAGATAGAATATGGGATCAAAAATCTGTTTTTCACAAGACACCTACCCCATCTAGCAGCTAGACATATCTGGACACTAGATTATTTTACAACAAAAATATCAATATCCCGTCAAGTCAGATTTCTTTCACTTCCCAATTTGTTTAGTTCATAAGTTATTAGTACATACGGATTTCGAGTTGTATTTTTGACTCTACCATCGTATCTATCCTCTGTATTCTATTTTTCAAGAAAAATTTCACAAATCATTTATTCGACTTCACTTTCAAATACCTACGCCATTTTCTATCATGAATTCTACGGATTCGATTAGTTTGTAAACAAAACCATACAACCCTACAAATAGTACGTAAACAAGCAGGGCAAAGCAACATTGATGAACTCTAATCAGTCTATCATTCGATTCAGATTTTAGATGAGCAAATTAATTACAGCAGTTTATTATAGGAATCTAATAGGCCCAGCTTCCCATCACCTGTATAGCAGACAGAATATTTTGACGTACACTCCCTACGTAGGTAGATAACGCAAATGAAAATAAAATTTGAGACGCTATGGCTGTAAAGCATACCATCAGCAGTAGAGTCAGATAAATTACCGCCAGCTGATGTAGCACCGGATTCACGATCAGAACTGCCTCGGACACCGGAGTCAGCACTGCAAGAACCTCGATCACCCACGGTGGCCATCGTGTTACCCGTGCTGGGGGTGATTCGTCCATTAGCAGGTCGCGTACCCAGCGATGCCGAATGAATACTTTCTTGGTCGGATAAATAGCCAGCTGCTGAAAGTTGTCTTCGAGCCTGCAAAAAAAAAATGAAAATTTTAATGACTTTTCTATTAACCATTACTTAGTCCACATGTGCACGTAAATTAATGGAGGGGAAATGTTTTTCAGATTGTACCTAATCGATCTTACAGTGATAGACCACACAGTATTTCTGGGTGGAAGAGATAAAGGACCTTCAGTCAAAATTAAACGGATGATTTTCCTTGAAAACTATATAAAAGTGGGTAGGATTCAAATAGTATTTTAATACAAGCCCAGAGGAGCCTAATCCCTTTTTGTAACCGAGATGAGCAGAACCATGTTACCACATCTCTCTTCTTTGACTATAATCACGGGCTAACATACACGAATATTAAAAGTACTCGCGATTTTTCAATTGTAGTCATAGCGCTATGGCTAAATGCTTGCCTTGCATGCGTAAAGTAGGAAATTCAAATCCCTCAATTGTCGTTGATTTTTGTAAAATTTTCCCCCTTTTTTTACTGTTAATTTCATTTTGTTTTTTTATTTTTTCATTCTAAGATGTAATTTCATAGGTTCTATTTAAAAAAAAAAAAAAAAAAAAATCCAAAAACAAAATTAACATTTAACATATACGATTTTCATATTCACGCTCAAATGCACCTGACCACATAAGAGAAATCGCTCATCTCAGTTACAAAAAAAAACATACGCCCCTGAGCCGCAGCTTCGCAGCACTCTAGCTTGTGCCAACCTTGGATTTTTACTGGCATATAAATAACACTGTAGAAATTTCTGTTTTTGAGGAAGCAACAAACAATTTATTTTCGTGTGTGTGTTTGGCTGCGTGGGTAGTGATGCATTTCAATCAGATATGAAAGGAAATATAGGCAAAATGATTTAGTGAATAATTTTGATGAATAAAATTATTTTGGCCAGCTTATACATTTATTATCGTGATTGTAGTTGAGGTGTTCTGTATGCTCTTCAGAAATTACAGTTTTCTTATGCACTTTATATCTATGTTCCATAAATGAACAACGATCAAAAATCAAAATTGTGAATTATTATCATTTAACGAATCATCTTCAATGTAATACCTTCAAGTTATTCTTTCGTCTCTTTAAAACAAGACAATTTAAAATTAAGCTAAAAGGTAACGAGTAATAATAAGCAGAAGCAAGATCAAAACCAAGACCATGGTAGTGCCTTTATTGATCTTAGTTTTACTCTGTAAATCTTAGTCTTGCACAGTCCAGTCTTGATCTTGGGTAGTCTCAATCTTGCACAGTTCAGTTTTAATCCTACACTTGTTCTTACAAGGTCAAGTCTTTGGTCTAGATCTTGGTTTTGAACAGTCTTATCTTGTGGTTTTGGGATAGACCATGCACAGTTCAGTCTTAGCCATGGTGTTGGTCTTTCACAGTCTGCCTTGATCTTGCTTCTGTAGTTATAGAGAACAAAGCGAAACTACAGAGCTTTTTGAGAAAATTTCCTTTGAAAATTTTCTTAAAATGCATACCTATACCTAAGTACGAAGATAAGAAATACATTATGAAATTTTACCGAATATAGGGCTATAATAATGCTGAAAGAAACACCCTTTCATGAATTTTGGAGAAGATAGAATTCCGTCCTACAAAATCTGCAAGGTAAGATACAATTTTTTATGCCCTGCAAAAATCAACTGAAATGGAGTTACCGTTTGTGCCATTATTCGTGATGGAAAAGAAAAGAAAAGGAGCACTTGAACACCTTCACTGCAACCGGTTAATGAGAGTAGTCTATAATATGAATAGATGAATAAAAACCTCGCTTAATTGTTGATCTTTGATATCCAGTTGAGCTGCCAATGCTAAACTTCTTTCGGCTTCATCTCGGGCGTGTCGTAAAAGGCTCCACCTTTCACGTTCACGATCCGCTCTTTCTTGAGCTAGCATTTCTTGATTTTCACGTAACCTCTGAAAAAAACAAAAAAAAGTTACACATTATTACGATTTAATCTCACTTGCACACGCTGTAGAAGAATAAAATGGTTTAGAGGAACTATACATACATGGTCGTAGGTTCTCATGAAATCGTGTAATTGTTTCTCTTTGTGTTCTAGAGCTTCGTACAGGTCTTTCATTTCATTAATCAAATCGAATTTTTCATTTTTTAAACGACTGGATTCCGCTTTTGAAGCTAAAAAGCAAATTGAATGTGTAATTAAAATTAACTGCAATTCAGTATGGAATAGATAGATTTTCTCCCAGGCAAGGAAATACTATCTGCCATTTGATAACTCGATGATCGCATCAACAATATATTTTACATAAGTAATACATATCTGAATGGGGTATCAAATATTCCAAGTATGCTATGGAACCAATTACCTCTCTTATTTTGTTGTCCTTACTTCCCCTTGCTAGCCAACCCTTTAATATGTGAGCCTATTTCTGGTGGTAGGCGTAAGCCTAAATCAGTAATGGTCGCAAGGTTAAATTAAAGTGGGTTGCATAAAACATTTAGTGTGGTATAAAGTACCTGGATTGTTTTTGATGGAAAAGTGAAAAAAGTAGAAGTGTTATTCCAGAAAAATTGTAGTGTGGGCAGCATCCAGTGGGCAGTGTCCACTCTACCCACACTAACAGACACCACTGGCCCAAAGTTAGATTTTTTTTACCCTCACCTTAATGTTATTGTGGGGATATGAACAATAAAGCCCACACCTTCACCTGCTATCTGCGGTGTCGTAGCTGTGTGGTAGCGTAGCTGCTATTTTCAACCTTTAGGTTGCTGGTTTGATTCCCGATGCCAGCAACCTACAGAAATGGTGACCCCAATGTGATGTGAAGCGCATTGCTCATTTGTTCACACACCCCTCTCTGTAGAGTGGCAGTGAGCCATAATGATGTAAGCCTGCATTGAGGATTTGCTGGTTTCCCCACATAGCAGCAGCCTAGCTCCGCCCTCTGTGTGCTGTCATGCTGCAACCACAGACCTAGCACTGAGGGGAATGGTTGTGGGGACATGAACAATAAAGCCCGCACCTTCATCGGCTATCAGTGGCATCCTAACCGTGTGGTGGCATCGCCACTATTTTCAACCTCTAGGTTGGTGGTTCAATTCCCCATACCAACAAACCACAGTTATAATATCCTAAAAATCATGTTTATGGCTTGTGATACCGCAAACACATGACTGGGGTGAATCTTGCAAAACCAGTCTTGGTTACTACTACTAACCTGACAATCATGAAATAATAGATAGTGATGAGATGTGATGCAAATGTAGCGTGGATTTCTTTAGAGACAAAAGTGACTCATTTAAGCTGGTATCACTGTTTAGTAAAATTTTAGCCATAAATATATTACATTATATGACCCAGAAAAACCATAAGTATATGTAACACTGTGGTAGCTTAGACTGAACCTTCTCACATTGATACCCCTTGTAGCCATTACTGTATGCTGAATGTATGAAATGTAGGATCATTGAAAAAAAAAAAAAAAACGTGGACTTATCGAGTTTTGGCATGGCGATTTTGTAAAAAGTTGTCGGATCGATGCAAAAATAATGTTGATTCCGAGTTTTTATTAGTTTACCTAATAACATACAAATAATGGTTCGAATCTCCCCCTCAAAAAAAATAATAAAAATAAATTGATAAAACTATACTACAAAATCCAGAAATACAAACTTTATTTTAATATAATTTAATTGAAAAGATAATAATTTGAAAAAATTAGACTTAATACAAAAATAATAATATATTATAATGCCATACCCTCACCTTCTTCACTCTCCACAATAGTCATAGCTTTTCTCATTCTCTTAATAACCTCCTCTTTTTGTTTTCCAACTCTTGCAAGTACCTGATTAAGGTAAGCAGACTCATTTGTAGTTAGGTCTAAGAATGGTTACAGATTCAACACATCATTTTTTTTTTTGCTTCAGAAATATCTCTGATATTTTTCAATAGTTTGTGTTTATGTCTTGCCAACGCTAGTTTGTTTCTGAATTTTTTTTTAATAATCTCCTTAGAGTGATGATTACCAGAGTATGTATCAGAAACATAGAGTTGAAAGCTATCTTGTTGGAATTCTCAGACACAATTTCCATGGCTCTTGAATGGCAAATTGGATGCAAAATAGTATAGCAGCATTAAGGACTTATCGACTTTTGGAAAAATGAAAACAACACATTTGAATTTCAACTGGGTATTACGCAAAAACGAAGCTAGATAGGATGCTGCCAGTGTTACCGGATGATAAAACCCATACCCAAATAGGTATTACCATCATAATCTCAAAATTTTAAAAATGTACTGATCGAGTTTTGGAAAAACGCTCTTCAATTATGTTCTTTAAAATGTATTAATTTCCTTTTTGAGTCTCTTCAAGTGTAAGTATGTGTGTGAGGTGAATATGCGTGCACTTAGTGCCATTTACGTTGTTCTAGCTGACTTTCGCACCCTACAATATCTTGTCAATTACAATTGGCTAGAAATACGTCACGCTAGGCCTATAGTAAAACATTGCCACATTCGAATCATTTTCACTGACTGGGGTATTATTTGTGATTAGAAAATTCGATTTTATGGCGTTATTATCAATCAGGTGTACTCATCATATCATTTACTGTTAAAACTTATGCTTCAAGAAATATGGAATAACATTATCCCCAAATGCATACTTAGTTATAATTATATGATTTGCAAACACGTAGACCATGTGGTTTTCAACCCTTTTTCCACGTACACAACAGATTTCACGATTAATTAGCTGTTTCGTTGTTAGCGTATGTACGTCCATATTCGTGAGAATATTATATTGTAGTTGACTGAACGCCGAGGCAAAAAATAACAAAATATTATAATCGGATCATCGAGACGGGCGACAGGCGGGCAACGAGGTGAGAAAAATGCCGTTACATAACTCACCGTCTAGAGCGTCTTTGGCGTGAATAATTTCCTTTTCTAATGCTTCCACCCTTTCCACTCCGTCTAAATCTTCGTGTAGTTGCAAAATTACGTCGTTTCGTGACGATTCGGTCGTCGGAATCATATTGTCTTGCATGGAAAGAAGTCGTCGAAGTTCGTACACCTCGTTCTTCAAACGTTCGTTCTCCAATGTGATGCTCATAGGATTACCGTTGAGACCACCTGTTAATCTGCTGGAGCCATCGAGAAGGTCTGCAACCAGAAGCGTGAAGTAATAATTCAAAGTATACCTTCGTTGTGCATAAGTTACTGTATGCTTAGGCGGGTACTCCCTTACATGAAATGGAGAGAGTCAAATAAATAAATAGCATCGGTTGGGTCGGATAAATCACTTTCGTAACTTTTTAACACAAAATTCTGGGAGGAAATTCTCCGATCTTTCAAAACACAATCCCTTGTTTTGGCTTCATCCTGCCAAAGGGACTGCCAGAAAATCAGATTTATGAAAGATAAAATAACTTCGACGAAAAAAATGTTAAAATTAATACTACCTATTTTTTATTATATTAAAGCTTATTACTTTGAATATATTTTGAGAAAATAAAGAGAATTTTTGGGCATTGTTTGAAGAAAACACCCTGTCTTTCGGCAATTTTAGCTGACAGCAATAGGTTTCTAACTACTAACATAAAAGAAAAAAAAAAAAAAAAAAAAAAAAAAACATTCCAAAATATGAATTTTGAGTTGCACAATGAACCTACAAAATTTTATCATAATAGCCAACAAAGTCCAATCGTAATGAAAAAGTAGTCGATGGCCATCAAAGAACTCGTTTTTTATGGAACAAAAAAAAACTTTTATAATTCAGCGGAATCGTAAACTTTATCAGTCATAAATTTTATTCTTAACATATTTTCCAGTTAGGCATTTACTTTAAAAAACATTTTGCGGAAGGAAAAGCATAACTTGGAGTTTTGTCCTCTAAAATTGGATCAAGCTTTTCAATCATCAATTTTTTTCCTTTAAAAACGCATTCACTCTCGCTTATGCAATTCTGACCCAAAATGGCAGTAACATTCATCATATGTGTAGAAACAGGCTATGAAGGGTTTCTGAATTGCTTCTTAGAAAATTCCCCTTCATTTTCCTTATTATTGTAAATTCTATGAGATTGATGTTTTGATGTACTAGCAGTAGCCAATGAATACTTCAAGTTGAGTTATCAACAAGGGTCAGTGATCACAGCCACTGGAAAAAGCCACCGGTTACATTCATTGACCAAAAATGGGAAACCCATACCTCAACCATAAACAGTGACCAGAACAAGCAACCGTAACCAGTATTTATAACCAATAACCACAGAGCCACTGACTATAAATGAAACAAGCTTCAATGCGAATAAACCCTGGTATAACAGTGTAATTGTTACAAAATAATACATTATCTTTTTTATAAGTGTATAATATTGAAATAATTACAAAAATGTGTGCATGTTGTTACAAGTTTAGATGAAATTAATAGAATTAATAGAATGAATTAAACAGAACATTAGATAAATAATTAAGGGTGATAATTCGAGTGATTTGAATTAGGTGTTGTGGGAGATATGAATATGATTGGATATTAAGGAAAAGGCTGAAGCATAGTTCCACACAATCAGGTAAAAAGCACTACAGTTGTGCGCAAAGTGCTTTTTTGCAACCTTAATGTGTTGTAGACAATAGCACTGTTCTGTGCAAAAGGTATGTATATTGAAACGTGACTATTCCGCGTGAATATTTTTTATTTTTTGCATGACAACCTTATAGAAAATTAAAGAAAAATAAATAAATACTGTTACAATTGAATTTATTGTCATTAATAATATGTCCAAAAAAATTAAATTATTTAGCACAATGGTGATGTAATTGTTCATCTAGCCTCAATGCAAACATTTCACCATTTTTATACACCCACAGACAAGTGTCCAAGAAGTCTTTTCATTTGATATCTCTTTTGGACTTGCAAATTTCCTTAGAGATTAGAAGGCTATTCAGAACTGCTTCTGTACTAATTTAGGTATCCTTTACAGGCTCCAGAAATGCAAATAGATTCGGATGGTTGGAATAAAAATTCTTGCTAAAAGCAAAATAGAATACTTTGCAAGCATTAGTTGTCCTCTGTGACTGCTGTAGCTGTGGGCCACTGGTATGATGGAAAAATACTGCTGTCAAAATTATAGTATTCTAACAAGTATTCAGAGAAATTAAAAACATGCAAATCTATTGGCATTGCATGAAAGATATCAAGCACAAAGCAATCAGCTATCTCTTCAGGATTCAGGAAAGGCAGTCCAAAAATTAATCTTAACCATTTACTAATGTCACTCTCTTTCTCTTTGTATTTGGTGCTTAAACCTAAACTCTGGATATAATGATACCATGCCTGAGTGGAGTGAAAACACACAACCAACTATTTTAATACTTGGCCATATTGATTTTGAAGCATTTCAAATAGCAATTTCAAAGTCTATAACAAGAGTTGGAAGCTGAAGCTTCAAATTTTCTACAGTACTGGTGTCAACGAGGTGCCAAAAAAGCTACGCATATGTTACTTCATTTTTTGAAGGCAACAATGCCCACACTAAAAGAACATAGTGAACATTTTTTACTATATGAAGGGTGAACAGTTGACAAAAAAATTTAGTGCAACTATCAAAAGTGCCATCAACAAGAACAGTATCAGCGTAATAGAGGAATTTCAAATTGCTTTTTGGTGCAAAGCACACTATGTTATATGATTTGTCGTTGATAAGCGATGGAGGTTGCTCATTGTGTGAAAGTACATTCATATTATTGAGTGCTGTATGAACTTCAACAATGTCCTGTGGTAGGGTTGGCAAAATTGACCACCTTTTGCGATAAATGCTCAAACAAATGCTGTCAAGATCATTGACATTTATCTCACCAGATGCATTTTGCTTGAAAATTTCATCTTGCATTAGCTTCATTGGTCACATAGAAATGTCTTCCAAGGTCTTCATTTTTACTGCATTTGCAACTTGTTGGTTTGTGACTATGAAAAACTTCTCCCCCTTCAAGAATAATTGACCATTTTTATCTGTATAAATTCGAGCACTACACTTTTTAAAGGTGCATGTCCAAGAAATTCCAACTTTAACATCAAGATCTTTGCAAAATTTAAACCCATTATGTAATTTTAACACTTTTCCTTTCTTACTAAAGATCAAAGAATATTTCATATAGCTCAACATTTACCATGTGTGTGAAAGAACATACTAACATCTATCATGATAAATTATCTCATCCTCTGTGTGGAACTACATAGAAGATAATTTACCCGATGCGCGGAACTGCATAATAGGTTATTTACAAATGGCACGGAACTATCATGTCCAATAATCAGCAGTTTCACACTCGCGTGGAACTGTTGTATTCCGAAGGAAAATGTAGTTTGAATAAAACCAATGAAATATAATAGAAATGACATAAAGTAAGCATGTTTAAGAAATTAGTAGGAATTAGAATAAGTACAAGGTATTGAAATATATTCGGAGAAAAGGTGACATCATAAATATGGATGAGAACAGTTTATAGAGAAAAAATGGTGATGTCATCAGATAAGTCAAGACTTGAACGACAAGTCTTAACTAGACTAAAATGATGTGAGTAAAAGGAACAATAAATGCACGAAAATATGGTGAATGATGTAGGAAAATACGAATTTAGAGTAAATGAATTAATTAGAATTAAATGATATAAAAATATCATTACACACGGTCTTCACATTTCTCCATTAGTGAGGGGCAGTAAATACTGTTGTGTGGCTATCAGTGCTACCAAAAACAGCCTGATTCTCCAACATACTTAACATAGTTATTATGAGCACGGACTTCACATTCCCAGTCCTATTATAGTTAAATACAATATGACCAGCATGAGTGAACAGTGGTGGAAACATAAATAGTAGTCTGTCTGTGGTAGGTACATGCCATGGAATGAGGAAGGATCTTAATTTCTTCAATACTACACTGTTGTTCTTTACAGTCGTTGGTGGCAGAAGATGGTAGGATGACCAGGGTTCTTGTTAATTTTATTTATTACATAGGTGTGCAAAGATATTATGCTCCGTACCATTAAATTTGGCTTTGTTGGGTATAGAACTCAAACCACTACATACTTCCATGACACTATATAACTATACCGAAACACAATACATGGCACATCTTTGTTGTTCTCACATATTGTTTACTATATCCATTTTATCACCACAGGAATGCTGCGAAGAGGTCTAATGTGCAAATTAATTTCAAATACGATACCCTAGCTCACGTGTGCCCTTCATAATAAGTTCAAATTGAGATATGTTCGTTTTTTAAATCATAGATGTTTAAGAACACATTTTCAGAACTTAGTAGGTAACACGTTATGGTTGGTATTTTTACTTCGAAAACCGAAAACTTTTCAAATAACGTCAGAATTATCAAAATCGGCTTAAGTAGGTACCTGCTTTGAAGAAATAAAACGTGTGAATTTACTTTGATAGAAAAACCTCGAGTTTATTTCATAAATATATTTATTTTGTTTTACAAAGAGGAAAATAGGTTGAGCTAGAGCTTGATAGCCGTAGGTACCTGTTTTTAAATATAAATTAATTTATAATAGAAGCAAGTAACCAGTAAATTAGAAAAAAATTTCGAATAATTTTATCAGTCCTTTGAAAATAGTCCAAATCAATAAAACATTTAATGGTTCCTTGACTTTCCCAGCGAAAAACAAAATTTATTAAATAAAATAATAAAGAGGAAAAATCAATAAATTCTTGCTAAATACAACAACATGGTGGCTTCGAGAAAATAGCCTACCATAAAGTATACAAACAAACCAACGTTTGTCAATTGGAATAAAAATACGTCTAATAGTCTGAGTTCAGCAGTCTAACATCCTAGGAAACAAAAGTTACGGGTTTCATATGATAATGCAATCTCGACGAATTATAAAATGCATTAAATCGATCATTGAAAAAAAAAATTAAAAAAAAGCAGGCGACAAATTTGAAATTTTTTCGAATAATTTGAAGTTTTAAGATAATAAATACAGCAGCAATTAAACAATGGGTGCGAATTAAAAGGAGGAAGTAGATTTATAGAAACAGTGAGAAAAAGAACTCTAGCGCAGCTATACCTCGCTGGAAAAAGATGGTTTTCAAAAATAAATATACTTTGAAATAATTAATGCATAGTTACTGATTTTTCAAAATGTTTTACTTAAAACTTAACTTCCGCCAAAACCTTAGAGATTATCCCGGGAGTGTCGCTAAAATTTCTTCAAGAGGAGCCCAAAACAATTTAATAAACTTTTTTTGGGTGGTCGTCACTTTTGAAATTTTGGAAAATTTCAAAAATTTAGCATCTACAAAACTTACTGTCGTCTATCTATTACTAAAACTTTTTTCCAATTTAAGAAGTGACAAGTAAAGAAAAGAAAGGAGGTTACGGGGGAAATCGCCTTATTTGCCACCCTGGCTACGCCCTTGGATTAGCCTCTGCCTCAACCTTAAAAGACAGTCAGAAAAATGTCCTGAATTTTGATGACTAGTTACGAATAGAAATCAAAATCTTTAGGTTTTCTCCTTATATTTGATGTAATGTTCGTACTAAATTTCGTGACTATTGGATAAAAATTGCAAAATTTTAACATCAAAAATTATCTCCTCCAACAGCCCCAGGGCCATAAACTGCAAAACTGATCGAAACCAAATTTTGAAGCATGCTAAAATAGTTTCAAATCAATGTTTTTTCCAAATTTGGCGACTATTGTTACAAAATTACTCATTTTTGAACCATTAAACTGCATAAAATGCAACATAATAGCACCTGCCGGACATATCATAGGACCAATCTACGCAAAGATCAATAGAGGTCTTTCTTGACTCAATACAAATGCCTTTACCAAAATTTGTGACTATCGAACCAAAATTACGACTTGCGATTGTACGTAAGTGCATACGTATTGAACACAGTACATACTTCCCACATATTATAAACATAAATCATAAATGAATTTCCGAAAACAGTGCTAAAATTTTCCTTGGATTATGAAATGAAAAATGCACTTACTCCCACCCTTGGGTCTTCCACAAGCACGAAATTAATAAGTAGATTTTCGTGAAAAACCTACTTAAAAACAAAAACTCGGATTTTAAATTAAGTTAGATATTCGGAATTCGTTCTGTTTTTTGTTTTGTTTTCGTCGACATTAACCTTTTTAATCAGATTATAGGCTGTGTACATTGCTAAAAAAAATAAAAAGCTTTTCGAGTTCACATACCGTACAGGTGGTACGAAGCAACGATTCTTCTAAAATGTTCGCAAAGGCTTCGAGTTTGAGCTAGATATTTCTTGGAAGTTATTTTTCATCAAAATAACGATTTTTATGCGGTAACAGATGAGAGGGGAAAAATGAATGGGAGAAGCAGAAAGTAATTTTTTTTTCTTCTACTCTTTCCCCCCTTTTTTTTTTGCTTTTTTGCTTTTTTGCTTTTTTGCTTTTTTGCTTGCTTAGGTTGGTAATCAATAATACCGTAAGCAATATAAAAGGTCGTATTAATCGTGTCTTGTTCTAAATGACACAGACAATTTGCGAATAAAATAGGGGCTGACTCATACAACGCTTCATCTTTTATGTACAGAAATAACGTCGAGTCTTTCCTTGGAACCAAAAACTGTTTTACATTACGACAATGTCCGTCTCGCGATTCTTCAGTGACTGAGTTGCTGATTTAACATCCATGATTGTGCTAAAGTGATTGTAGATTTGAATGCACTGAAATGGCGAGTCTGTAAATGGCCCTACAGAACAAATTCGATTAATTTTGGATAGGATTTTGGTTCAAAAATTACTTCCAAACTTGACGGCGAAGCGAGGGCGTGTTTTTGTGGAATTTTCCTCACTTTCTACGCTGAAGGGACGGAAAAAAAAAATTTTCCGCTTTCGAAAACAACAACACATTACTTAATGGAATGTATGAAATTATAGCCAACTGCCTCCAATATTTTAAACATATTCATGAACCACGAATATGGTACCTACCTAAATAAAATTTACAATAATTTTATATCGAAATAGCATTCAATTTTTTTTTACAATTCCTGGCACTGGTTTCGCTAGAACAATTCATTGCCAGCCTCACATTTGGCGATACCGTTAGATAGAAACATTGGAGTTTGCACAATATCGAAAAGTATCGGTATTATATCGAGTTTTTTTTACGATAGTTTTTTCTCTATAGTTTACTTGATAGTTTAACCTTCACCAATTTTTGTCCTTGTGAGTGTTTCATGGGCTCAGTGACGGTGGAATAAGCTAGAGCTCTTCCTCCACCGAAAAATTGGGAAAAAAAGGGCAAAAAGAAAGACAAAACGTGCGAACCACAGAAAAATAAAATCAAGTGTTGAGGGGCGACATGCCCATAAATTATTTTCTTATTAAGATGTACGATGTTATTATTTTCAAGTATAAGTTTTCTATGAAAATTACTTAACTATTAATTTCGATCTCACATATGATCTGGAGGAGGGAGTTGGTACATTTTTCCTTTCATAAACCATAACCAAAGGAAAATTTTGGCACCAAAAATTGAAATTCATAATTCATAGGTATACTTGTAATTTGTATCTATAAACCATTTTCTTGTTATCATAGTACAGGTCGAAATTTTTTTTCGATAGTCATGAGATTTGATACGCACATTAGTACTTAGCCAAGGACCTGACTACCCCATCACATTTCTATAGACATTCTCATCATCTACAGAAATGTAGCAGAACAAAATATAGACGACTATTATTCCTAATTCTTGAAATAATAGCCGCCTGTATTCTGCTTGTTCCTACAGGCAAACTCGACCAAATATACGCTGACTAAGTCAAGTCATTATATTTGGCGGATGTTCGTACTGTCACGTCACCTGAAAGATTGTCGGCCATTTTGTGAATAATAAAAGTACAGGCGAATTTGTCCTCTATTGTTGAAGACAAATTCATTCCTGTGTCAACTCTCCAAATGTGAAGAACGAGTATATTTAGTGTTCTCACTAGTGGCTGTGAACTTAACCAGGTTTCATTTAGGTTTTAATAATAGATTTGATAATTAATGGAAATTGATAGCGATGTTTAATTTATGTGATGTAATGCATATTGCCATTTAATAAAAGAAACAAAAAAGATAAAATCTCTTATTTGTTGAGTTTACCTGAACAAGGAAAACTCAGTACACTGACCTACTGATTTTGGTATGGATCAGTCAGATGGTACCTATTAGTTTTTTTTTTTTCTTATATATATACAATGCTTAATTTTAGACTAACAACTACGAAATTTGGAACAATTAATACTCAGTATAATTTCGTGTAATATGCTACGAATTTTGGTGTGGACCAATTGAACGGTACTTCCATAAAGTCTATTTTTTTTTCAATTCTGAAAAAGGTTAATGGTTTTAAACTGTGAAATTTTAAGTCAACAGGTACAAAATTCATTACAATCATAAATTATGATTTATTAAAAACTTTTACCACCAGCTTTTCTACTTTTTGAAAATATAATTTTTCTAATGGAGCTTCTACTGCGTTAGAGTTTTTTTAAACCTATGACGACGGCATGAACTGCAGATGTTCATATTCATACTCAAATTTAAGTTTTCAAAAATTGGTGGGGGTGCCAACAATATTCCTTTGCTGCGGTGAAAACAATTCCTAGTTACATTCATGCGGTGTAAGTATTCAAGCAAAAGTAATAAAGATGGGAAACCATCAAAACTATCAATAGTATCGATAGTTTTTGATTATATTGGTACCGAAACTTTTCTATATTTATAGAGGTTGAGGAAGACAGATTCGATATAATTAACAAAATAATAAAGATGTTTATGAAGTTATATCTCAGAAGTGTGTAATTGCGGCAATGGAAATAAGTAATGTACAGAGTATGAAATGTATGTACATGGCGGAACCAGTATCAGTGTAGCTGCGAGTGTAAAACATAAAAGTGTTTATAAAAAGATGGTTGTGGGTTCGCAGGAGTGTGAAGGAAAGAGGATTGGTGGTCTCAATAATATTTTCCGTCTCTAAAAAACATAAATGAAATATCTAAATAATATAAGTAGGTAAGCTACATTTTAATGAGGACATACATGAAGTTGTTACTCTCAAAAGTGAAAATTGAAATTGTAATTTATGCTTACCCGCACACACAGTTGCCAACTCATTTGAACAGAAATCCAGAAATTGAGAAGAATCAAAATCCCTAGGGCCTATATGACCCCCAAAATACACGTATGCTAAAAGGTTAGTAAAAGCAAGAAAAACACCTGGCAAATAATTCACAGCTAACTGGTAAAAAAATTAAGTCTCCACTGCTAATTTTAGCGGTACTTTAGTATTCTCACAGCTAAAAATCAATGCTAAATTAGCCGTCACTCCTAATTTGGCACACTTTTTACGGCTAATTTAGCAGTAAGACATTGCATAGCTGTGTATCAGCAGTAAAAAGTGTTAATTTAGCATTGGTTTTTAGCTGTGAGAGTACCAAAGTACCGCTAAAATTAGCAGTGGAGTTCACAAATTTTTTTACAAATTATTTGCCGGGAATGGGAAAAAAAAAAAAAAAAAAAAAAACTTTCCCTATTTTTGATGCAAAAAGTCAGTTAGCTTCCCTATACAATATTTAGCACACTTTCATCAAAGGCACTTCTATTTACAAAAGAGATGTTCTAAAACGAAGACCTAGAAATGTAATAAAAATCTCCAAGAAACCTCAATTTTTAAAAGTTATCAAAAATTCATAATCAACGGATAATCCCAGAGGTTGGTACCTAACCTTATCTGTGCTGATGTAAATAAAGAGTAACGCCATTATCCTTGATTCTTGTACCCCTAAAATTTATAACAATTTAAAAAAACAAATTCAAGTGGTACACTTAAATTAATCGTAATGGTTTACCCGGAAAATGTAAGCGAAATTCAGTAGCGTGATGAAATGAAAATTCTGAGGTGTGATTTTCACGTTTCAGTCATTAAATTTGCAAAAGCTCGTTCATTAGCCATGACTGAGGGAAGTAGTTACGAGTTGTTTTTGGCTCTGAGAGGAAGAATTGAACACCCATATCCCCTTTTAGTACGTCGCTGGTAAAATTTCTTCTATTTGAAGTGAGCTGGAAAAGACCCAATATGAAAAAGAACACAAAGGTAAATGGTTCTCGCTTTTTGGAAAAGAATTAAGAAGACAGAAGATAGTAAAAAGCGTATAACTTTCGAATATTCTGGGTAGGAATATAATGTCTGAGAGATACGGTCAATCGGTATAATTTCATAAGTTTGTTCATCATTCCACGTTGAGACGTACCTTTTCGAAAAAATTTCACCAAGAAGAAAAGTTAGCCTTCTCAAAGGCTTTGTATTCAAAATTAAATTTCTGCCTCTATTTTCTCGAATAACGTGCATGAACATGAAACTTTCCCCATTCGAATTATCGTTAAATTTTAATACCGAAAATCTGTTCGCTTAGCTTTGCAAAATTATGCGAACTTTTTAATTTACAAAAACAAAATTCGAGTGTACTTTCTTGTGGGGCAGTTGTAAAATGAACACTCTGTAGGTATATTAGTTACTGCAGCTATACAAACGTAACTATGTTCGACACGGCGAAAAGTTTATGCACTTTAGTTGAAGCAACGCCAAAGTTTAATTTGAGTTCTACATAATTTCTGGGAAGTGACAAAAAATGAAAAAAATCGCTGTCTCCATATAGAACAATAATTAGAAAAACCTTTTCTGATTAAAAAATGCGTGTGATACAAACACGACCACATCTACAGAATAAAACTTTTTATCCAAACGTACTCACGGATTTGAGTTTGAAAGATGAGCTTTTTTTGAGAACCAAAATTCTACAGATAAAACAATCTCTTCATCGACAAAAACAAAATTCAACTGTACTTTCCTGCGGAGTATGGAGCAGTTGTAAAATGAACACCCTGTATACTAGTTACTGCAGGTTTAAAATAATACTAGTTTATTCAATATGGCGAAAAGTTTGCGCACTTAAGTTCAAGGTTTTCAACAAGTCGTTCAGTTTAACCCTAAAATGTATGTTCTGGGTCATTTCTGTGAAGTAACAAAAACTTCAAAAAATTAATACCTCCAAACAGAACAAGTAGAATCACTTTTTTTCGTACAAAAAAAGGCATGTGATACGTACAAGATCATATCATACAGGGTGCTCTCAAAGTGGTCCGCTTCATTGCACCAGTGCATAGTACATTGAAAAGAAGATAAAAATGTGATGTCAACAAATGGTCTGTATTCAAAATTAAAGGGGCTGCGAAGTATAAAAATTATTTTTAAAAATTTTTAAATGCCCCGGAATCTCCTATCAATCGAGGGGGTCATATAGAACTCGTCGAGAACAGCAAAAAACTTCCTCTGCACAATGGCCTATCCTTAAAATTGAAAAAATTATGAAAGTTTGAAAATTTAGAAAATCAGAATAAAAAATTCACTCAAAAACTGCCTTTTTACCGACTGCGTCAGATAGAGGTATTGTGATTGACCCATTTCCTGGTAATCTAATAAAATTTTGTGACACTCTGTAGCATTCAATATTCATCATAAAAATACGAATGATGGTTCAAAAAATTGGTAATTTTACATTGAGTACTGACCAAAGAAATCCGAAAAATTCCCCATAGATGACTCAAAAATTAGATTCAAAATTTGGGAATTTTTTTCATTAAAAAAGTAAGATGACCAATTACAAGCCCCGATTCCAAATAAAATTGAATAACGCATCCTCATTTGATCGCCCAAAAGTGTCTAGGATATGATATTTCTTGTGGTTATATAACTATTTCAGTAATTTTCTCAGCAGTATTTTAGCTTTCCTTAGTTATGCACATTTGAACATTCTGCCAGCAAAATTTTGAGTTTTGACATTTTACTGTTTGATAAATCATCAAGTATGTTTTTTGAGATGCTAAGTCCAAATTAGGTGTTCATTTTTCCACTTGACCCACTTTTCAACCCCTAGTGGGCCCCAAAAGGGAGTTAATTTTGAGTTTCCACATTTTATTGTGTGATACATCACCAAATATATTTTTTGAGTTGCCAAGTCCGAATTTGGTGTTCATTTCTCCATTTGACCGATTCTTCATTCCCCTATGGCCCCCAAAAGCGGGTTAATGTTAAGTTTTCACATTTTAATTTATGATATATCACCAAATATATTTTCTGAGGTGCTGAGTTTGAATTTTGTGTTCATTTTTGCATTCAACCGATTTTTCAACTGCCATTGACCCCTAAAAGGGGCTCAATTTTGAGTTTCCACATTTTATTGTGTGATACATCATAGCATACTTTTTTTTATATGCCTTTTTATTAAATCATTATTACTACTACTATTAATATAGTCCAATATAGTAGATCTAACAGTATTTAAAATCAATTTTCAACTTTGAATTTGTTTTCGTTGCGTCTGATTGGAATTTAGTTGTTGACCAATAAATAAATCTGAATTGCCGTAATTGAGGAAAAAACGATAGGCTGAAAATCTAATTCAGTTGTGTCCAAATATTACAATATCAACAATTATCTGTTACTTCAAGAGTAAATTCTTCTTATTGTAAAAAACTGCTGGAGACTTTCATTTTACACTTTATAAAAAATTATTCAAATAATTAAATTTTTGAAAAAAAAAAAAAAAAAGAAAAAAAAACCAACAGCATGTAAGGACATAAAACATAATAGAACTAAAATATTGAAAAACAAATTTTTCAGATTTTATAATAGTAATTTTTTTACAAATTGGAATTACAACTAACGCAGTGACAGGCAGAAATACCTTTTGATATTAATAGGAAAATCAATACCGTTTAGTTCTCACTAATTAAATTGGGCAATAAATGATATTTAAATGAATGTTGATTTCATAAGTACCTATCATTAAGCCTAATGTGAAATTGATTAAAATCAAATGGAAAGTGGAGAGTTTTCAACCGCACATCTAAGGAATTTAAACATTCTTAATAAATAAAACCCCCTAATGTTTTGAGTAGATGTAATAATGCTTTGTATTTCAAGGTTGTCAAATCCATGTTAAATTTACCAAAAATTGCAACAAGGAAACATTTAATATGAAGGGATCTACATTGCTTCATTTAAAAATCTTGCATTTTAGTATATTTATAACATGTGACTTGGAAGGCATTTCTGCCAGCAAATGCGTTAATTGTAATTCCACTTTGTAAAAAAATTACTATTATAAAATCTGGAAAACTTGTTTTCAACATTTTAGTTTTATTACGTTTTATGTCCCTACACGCAGTCGGTTTCATTTTTGTTTCAAAAATTCAATTATTGGCACCGTATCTTGACTCAACAGATGAAAGGTCAGAGTGATAGAGGTGTTTCTGTAATTTTGCGTCGCAACTCACGGGTATGCAATCACGTATACCCATGAGTGGTTGCGTACTCACATAACTTTTCTGCTTTTCTAAATGTACCATTCACGGACGCAGTATGAAGGTCCACTCAGAGAGCACCCCGTATATACCCATCTACTTATCAAGTCGAATCAGAACGATGTGCCCTTTTTGAGAACTAAAATTCCGCAAATAGAACAGCTTCTTCACCGACAAAATCAAAATTTGCGTGTATTTTCTCACGAGACAGTCGTAAGTTGGTGGATGAGCTATCCGGATAGAGGGTACAAAATCTTCTGACTTACTGAAATCATTTCTGGAGCTGGGACCGGGCGTGGGGGACGGCGGTTCCGTATCGTCGTGAAAATCGAGGTCCGTTCTTCGGCGCGCGTGTTTGCTTTTGGATTTTTTCGATTTTCGTCGATTCACGTAGTTAGTGTCGTCGACGACCAAATTGTTATTGTCTTTGCCGCAGTCGTGGCCTGGACCGCCGCTGTTGCTGCTACTGGAAGAATGGTCTCGCAGGTAAGCGTTAAATTTACGATGGCTGCTCGACGTGATAAATTTATGCGTGTTGATCGGCGACGCGTCGTCGAAATTTTTTGAACTTTTGCTACTCTTGGACGAGCTCGAGTTGTCCGGATTCATGGACGACGACATTGTGCTGGACGAGTTGGTCGTTTTCGACTCCGTATTGATCGGCTTTATGTTCAGGTGCTCCATACGACGATTCGTGTCGTTCAGTTCGTCCCGCAACGACGCCATTTGGTGGTCGTGCGGATTATGGATGTCGTCCTCGATGCGAGAAGACATTTGACGATTCTCTTCGACCATTTTACGTATTTTCGCCTGTATAACAGAGAACAATAACGAGAACGTTCGAATTAAACGATGCGCAATATCACAGGTATTCAGAAGACGCCTACAGTATATAGATAGGTAGGTAGGTGCCTACCTACTTATGGCACCTGTAGGCTATAATTATGTGTATAGTGTACAGTCTTAAGGCGACGATATTATATCATTTTCGAGTACTGGCTTGCGTACAAACGCGGTAAATTAAAATGTCATTCAATAAATTGAAAACGTTTAAACAACGTAAACATTTAAGGTACGAAGACTATGCTCGTCTAACAGATAGGACAGAATGGGAGACAGCTTTCAGCTGACCAACCAACACCAACGCAAACAAGTGAGATATAAACAGCAATTAAAAACAAAAAATGAGAAAAGCGCAGAAAAGTATGCGACTGCTGCTCCATCGTAAACCTTGCGTCTAACTTGAGATCAGGCATTGAGAAATCTAAATCATTTTTTTTTTTTTTTTTTGCACTGGAAAACCGAAATAAACGGAAATTTCAAAATTTTGAAATAGAAATAGCGTTGGAAACAGTATTTTCAAGACCTATACGGAAACATAATGAAAACCAAATAATGAATCGTTTCCATTTCCATTTCTCACTTGAATAATTTTTGATGTGGGATAAAAAAATTTGAAAAAATATCAATATTTTCGAAGAAACGTCAAAACAATATCAATGTTTCTGGGAAAATATACGGATATTTCTGGTAAAATATAGAAAAATATCGATATAAGGTATTTGAACAGGATTTGGTTTAAATACAAGAAAATTTAGAGAAAAAAACATGGAAATGGAAACGGAAACGGAACCGGAACTGGAACACAAAATAAAAACTAAATAAGAAATTTTGGTAAAACCAGGAAATGTGAGGGAAACAGAAACCAAAATGATGTAACAGAAACAAAAAATAACTTATATTACGATAAATTTTAGAAACTCAACTAACATAAACTAAATGAGAAAAAGTAACATTTATCCCTGCTGCGAATTATAGTTGGTAAGATGAGTGTTCACTTTTATTTTTTTCTTGATGCAAAATTGGTCCTTAGACCGGTGCTTCTAAACCAATGTGGAATAGGTATGTAGTATGTCACAAAAAATAGTCAATAAAAGGATACTTTGCTTTAAGAGCACAAAGTGAGCGATCCTTGACGTGTTGCATTTTACAACATAAACCACAAGCGTGTGTTGTAAATTGCACGAGTTAATTCATATTGCACTCAAGTTGCGAAGGCTACTTTTTGCAATACATGCGTACTATGTGAAATTAGGTGTTCTAGGTCATTTCACCAACCGACAATTGACCAATTAGTATATTCACCTAATGACTATTTCTTTGACTACACATTCACTGACAGGTTATTTCATCTATTGCCTTATCTTTTGTCCGTATATTTGACAAAGCATATGTGGAATACCTTGTTGTAAGAGATATTCACATGTAAAAGGTAATCTACAGCTTTTTGTGTTCTGCCACTTCATACACAAATGTAAGGGTGAGCCAAATCCAAGGCAAACACTGGCGATTTTTAGCCGGTTTTGAGAGTTAATATACCGGATTTGACACATTCACACAGATACACATATGTATGTATAAATATAGTATTATGTCATACGTTATATCATTTCCTGCCTCTACAAGGAGATAAGAAATGACACAGTACATTTGGTATCAGTTTGTGACATCACCGAGATCTTTATCAGGTACTTCTTCATGGTCCATATAATGTATCTTACCTGTACATATGTACAGGTATGAACATACAAACATACGTACATGTTTTAGTTTAAGGTCATAGAGACAAACATATGCCAGCCTTTTGATGGCAACTGTCATTGACACGTGTGAGCCCCTGTATCTCATGAGGTTTTTGGATTTCACAAAAAAATTTTTTTGATCAGTCTGCGTTTTTTTCATTAGTTTATTTTCAAATTATTGAAGATGATTAAAAAATTAAACAAAAACTAAATTCAGGTAAATTTTTTCCTCTTTTTAGAGATATCATTTTCAGCTCTTTAGCTTAAATAGTGACTGAGGAATCATTGAGAGAAAAAGAAGAAGTTTTTAGATTCCAAAATATGGCAAATCTCCCAAAATTTGCGTTTTTCTCGTTTATCTGTTGTCAAATAACTAAGGATAATTAGAAAATTATATCGAAATTTTTTAAATTTTATCCACTTTTGATCATCACAAACACCAGCTATCTGACTTAATTAGTGCGTGAGGAATCATTTGAAACTTTTTTTGGAAAATTAAATTGTTGTGTTTGATTGGATTGGCAACTTAACGAATAGTTTTTCACAAAATAACTAAATAATAATATCAAAATGATTATATGTTCGAATATTTTACACCCTTCTGCGCAGAATTAGGATGCGCAAGAGTGTGAAAGTACTTTACACACCCTTGCTCAGGATTTGGATGCGCGAGAGATTTTAAAATTATCATCTACTTCACAGGTCAAAAATTTGTTTGTTCACATTTGCTGTACATGCATGTAAAACTTGTTCTTTTGTGCATGTGTTACAAAAAAATTTTTTATTTCATATTTAATTTATATAGATAACCATTTTCTAGCTAAAAAAAAAAAAGTTAAAAAAATTCTTATCTACTACAGATGCTTTTTTTTATTGTTTCATCAATATGTACTGAATTTTTATGAAAATTGTTGTTAATAATGTGTCGCATGAGGGGAAGCTTTTTAGATATTTTTGTAGTGGAGGAGTTTACTTATATGTTCGTTTTACGTCACAAGGACAAATAAAATATGTTTGTTATCACACACCTTAGCTCGCGCCTTGTTATTAGACAACTGTTAGCATCGCCTCAGCCCAGTATCTCCAGTCATGTCAAGTCCTCTGCGCATTGCTAGTGCGCACAGGACTCGTGGGTGTAGCCATGACACTGGGGGTGGTGTTCCTAGGTGGCCATCGGTGGCCACCTCCGAAGATTCCCCTGAAATCTAGAATAAAGATTAGACATACATGTTCATATATAAGTGTTATTTTATTATGTATTCAATTAGAACAACAAATATAATATAAAAACATGAAAAAATAGTTATTTACAGAAAATTATGAATAAAGTAGGAACAAAGACTTTTCTTCTTTTTTCTGACGTTACGACGTAACGAAGTTCGACAGAAAACAAAACTTTTAACAAAAGTTCGTTTCGATCGCCAGATGCTGCAGCTGAGAGGATGGGACGAGTTATTGGCCATAGATCACAGATTCTATAAAGGAATATTTGGGAATTAGCGATTCGTGTAAACATCAATGATGCTAGTTTAAGTAGTGCACTCTGCCACCTATTACCCGTAACCTTTTATAAAGCACATGACAGTAATAGTGGGTGCCAAAAAATCATAGTTATACCGTTTTTAGGAGTATAATGTCCAATTATGGCGTACCGTAAAGTCAGTAATTTGGTTTGTCAGACCAGTCTATTTTTGTCATAATCAGGGGGTCCATCAGAGGCACGATACTATGTATAAAATTTTTCTACATTTCTATCATCTAACTCCAACGGAGCCAAGAACTTCAGAGGTCTTGTAGATGTTTGCTTGCTTGAGAATTCTATTTTTGCGTGACGGACTTGGCCATCACGAGATTTCTCTAAATCGATGATTTTTGCAAGTTTGTAAATGCCCGGTTTGGATGTGTAGTCCAAAATGTGTACTATATCGTTTACTTTCGGTACAAATGGTACCTTGCGCCCTGGATTTGAGAGCGCAGTTGGTGGTCTATCTCTTAGGTATAAGAGATATTGTCTCTTCCAAGTTAACCAAAGGTTTGTTAGGTAATCTTGGTCGAGTTTCCAAATGTCCATAAGCTGTTTTGCTGTAGGAGTTGGATCTTTATTCGATTCATTAATCGGATTACTTAGGTGGCCTAAGTTGGCTCGCATGAAATGTGCAGGTGTTAATGTCAACTGGTCTAGCTCATCCGGAGATGGGCATAGTGGTCTTCTGTTGACACTTTTTTTGTATAACTTTCAAGCTCGCTTGAAAGGTATGTTTGTATATTGAGTGGTGACCTTGGACTTTATAAAACACTTGTTTTATAATTCCAATTAGTCGTTCATAAACTCCACCATACCATGGTGCTTTAGCTGGGATGAAGTGCCATTTAATGCCTCTTTCATCTAAGCTAGATTTTATTTTTTGTTCTTCAGTGAACGTTTTCCAATATTCTGGTAAGTAGGTTGCAATTAAGTGGAATTGCGCTGCGTTATCGGATAGGATAACTTTGGGCGTGCCTTTATCAGCAAAAAATGTTAAGAACGCTGTCCAGATATCCTCAGTTGTCAAATTTGACACTGATAGTAGGTGTACTGCTCTGGTGGACAGGCACGTAAAGATCAACACCCAATTTTTAATGGGTGGTGTAGTTGGTGTTGCCAACTGTGCTTTCGTTTTTGGCAGGTATTTGTCAAATACCATTAATGGGCCAAATATGTCCACACCTGTGTTGAAAGTCTGGTAGTGCTGAAAAGGTTGGTTGTTTAAACGGTCTTGTTTCAGCTTTTTTACATAGTATGCACGACTTCTTTACAATTTGAGGTAACACTTTTAGTGACTTTGGCACAAAATAGTGTCTTTTAAAGTCGGCTATGGTAAATTTCGTACCAGAGTGTACGTTTTTCAGATGTGTATGCATCAGAATTAATTTTGTTAAGTGAGACTTAGGATGCATCAGGATTGGTGATAGCATGTCACTTGCGTACTCGATATCGGGTAGATAATTTACTGTACGTAATATCCCAGATGGATCAATCAGGATGTGGAATTTTTCGTACAAGACGTACGGAGGGTAATTTTGTTTTTCTAATATTTCGAGTAATTTTCCAAAATATTTCTTTTGGTCAGCTCTGATGAAGCAGAGTAGAGAAAAATGAAAGGTGAAATCTAACGACGCATAAGGTGAAATTAATCTTTTCCTCCTTATTCGTTGTTTACTAAATCGTCGTACGGCTTCTATACATTGTAAAAATGCACGTACGGGTTTAGATAAAGTATTGAATTTTGTGATATCTATGTTGAACGGAGTGTTCAATGATGGATGTATGAAACTTTCAAAAGGTATTTCATCTTTCGGAATATAGCATGATTTGGTGATTGTCAAATCAAGTGGCTGACTTTGGTTTGGTGGATCAGCTATCCACTGTTGAGACAGAACCTCAGGTTCTGGTAGTGTGACTTCACATTGATCTGTGTTTGGACCAATGAAGAAGTGTGGGATGAATCTTTTTGCTGATTTCATCTGCCTTAAATATTTCGCAGGATGACGTTTGTCAAAAACTGATTCATCGTCCATTGTTATTGACACAGACTTTTTAGAAGTTGAGGATGATACCTCTTTCATTGTGTGAAATACAGGCATATCTATTTTGGTTGGTTCGTCTGGTAGGCTTTCGATTATATTCAAATCAGTTTCTGGCCAATATTTTTCATCTAGGAATAGTCAAGTTGGGGCAGACCACCAGAGTGATTCTGAGAGTTTGTGGATAGAGGAACCTCGTGAGCCAATATCAGCTGGGTTGTCCGTTGATGGGACATAACGATATTCGACGGGTTTTATACTTTTTATTTCTTCAACTCTATTTTTTACGAATTGTGGGTGGACTTTTCTTTCTAATAGCCATGTGCGAACACATTTGCTATCAGACCATAAGAATGTTGGTGCGTTCTGTAAACCGAGTGGTTTACATAGGGAACGTAGTCCACGTGCACCTATGAGTGCTGCTATCAATTCGAGTTTAGGAATTGTGATAGGTCGCATAGGTGTTACGCGTGATTTTCCTGTTACAAATCTAACTGCATGGCAATTTGATTTAGTGTTGCTAAATCTGATGTATATTGCCATGGAGTAAGCTATTTGTGATGCGTCTACGAATACATGTAGTTGACAGGTATTTGGGTAATAAGTTCCTAGGTAGAATTGTATAGGTATACAATAGTTGAGGCTGTTGCTGAGATCAGTAATTATCTCAGTAGCTGTTGGTTCGAGATTGTCTGGGATTTTTTGATCCCATTTCAATCCCTTGGACCAGAGTACTTTCATGAACGTTCGTGACCAAACGAATGCTGGTGCAAACCAACCTAAAGGGTCATAGAATGATGATAGTACCCTAAGGAATGTGCGTTTCGTCCATGGAGAAGTAAAAGGTTTTGGTTTGGGCATGTAAAGTACATCATGGTCCATATCCCAATACAGGCCAAGCACTTTGATGATTGGGTTGCTTAACGCGTGTTGTGGGTTGAAATCTTTTCTTAACTGTTTACAATTGGTGCCCCATTGGGCGAGTTCCATGGAGATATCGTTGAATAATTTATTGGATTTTATGTATAATTCTTTTGCTTCTTCGTACGTTGGTACGGAAACGATTAAATTATCAATGTAAAATCATTCTAAGAACTTGTCATGGAACTCCATGTCGACCAATCGGAAGTGATGTAATAGTAATTCTGCGAGTAAGAATGGTGCCGTTATGATTCGAAAGGAACGCGACAGAATCAAAATGTTACTTGTTATTGGTCATGGGATTGTTAGGATTTTTAATCCATAGGAAACATGTGACATCTCTGTCATCTGGGTGCAATCCAATTTAATGAAACGCTTTTTTAATATCAGCGATTATTGCATAAGGGTTCTTACAAAAAGTTACAAGCATTGCTATTAGATCAGCTAACAGTACTTTTCCTTTATGCATGCAGTCATTTAAGGACAAGTTAGACTTTTTTGTTTTGGCCAATCCATCAAAAACTACTCTGAGCGGAGTGCTTTTTGTTGGATCGTAGATACCCTTGTGTGGTAAGTAATGTACCACTTCTGCGGGTCTATCGTTTTTGATAGGTTCAATCATTTCTAAATCGATTAGTGAGATAAAATACTGATCGTATCTTACAAAAATTCAGGATTTTTCTGCAATTTTGGTAATTGTCTTTCTAATTGTTTAAAGGTTAACTGTCTATTGTTGACTAGTGGGGGGGGGCTATACTTGTATAGCCACCTTATTTGGTATCTATTGTTCACTAATTTTATATTTTTATAAAATAAGTGCAATGCTTCAGTTTCAGCATCGTCCTCAACTAGGTTTTTGGTTTCGATACCTAACATATCTAATTTCCAGAAGTTTTCTATACTTTCTGGGGATGTAAAGAATGATGGTTCGAATGCGTCACATTCGGTTGGTTTTCCTAGGAATCCTCCTAACATGTTTCCAAAATCAGTTTTGATTAGGGTTAGGGTTGGTGACAAATGTTTAATGTGCTTTATAAATGACCACATGTAATTATTACCAACTAATAAATGTATCGTAGGTTCTCGGTCCAAACCTGAAAAATCGATATTTGAATATCGTGGGTAATGGTTTTTAAATTCATCAAAATCAAATTTGGAAAGGTTATTCGCGATGTGTGGTACCGTATTGGCTTCCATTTGAACCTTAGTTCCATCGCGTTTGAATATTTCAAATTTTACAATTTGGGTACGAATTTGTTTTGACATTTGTCCAGCTAGGCCACGAAATTTGATTGTTTCAGCGAACTCAGAAAAATTTTCTCTGAGGTGTTCATAGACATATGTGTAAAACATATAGCTATGTTTGCTTCCACAGTCGAAAAAGCCATTAATTTTTACTGGTTCTTTAGCGTTTGGAGCGAGAATGTATGATGAAAACGTTAAGAAATGAGCGTCGATATCTTTAGTAGTAAAAAATGATAAACACTCACTTAACACTGGAACTCCGGACGCGGAACTCAGGTTCTCATCCTCTCGGCGTTGCTGCGCAATGAGACCGTTGGTGTCTTCTTCTGAAGCTGCAGTCGTCTGTAATGTTACAGTTTGTTTAGGATCAAGAACAGGTAATATTTGTTGCTGTTTATCAAACAGGTTACCTCGTGGTAGGTACTGTTTGCAGTCACGGAGCATCTCGATCCACGCCATAACTTTGCCCTCCATGATTGGATAATCTATCACAGGGCAAAGGTTGGAATGATGCTCCGAGCTCCTGCAGCGGAACCAGCGGCAATTTTCTGGCAGCAGCTATTTGCAGTACTGCATACCGGGGTGCGATTGTGTGCAGCGCATACACAATCGATATCGTTGGTAATGTGCATGTCGAGAATCCAACGTGTTTTTCTTACAGCAGAGGTGAGCGTGATGATCACCTTTGCAGAAGATACACGGTGTATTTGGTTTCTCTGGCGTGCGTACCGTCGATGCCAGGATGCATCTGCCAGATGGTAGTTGTACCCATACGATTCCGTCTTCATCTGTATTAGATAAATTTGCATTAGTATCCCTATTGTTTTTGCGATTCGAACGTTGGGCTTGTCTTTTGCGAGTATTGGAGCTATTTTATCGATTTTTTGGAAATCGATTTTTTCAAATTTTTCAGTCTTTTAGACAAATGAAAAATTGGGCGTGACCCGTAGGCGAAAAGATCTTTTTGATTTTTACATAAATGGTAAAAGAAAATATTTTCAAGTCTTATCAAGACGTGAAAAAATCGGGCATGACTTGTGGGTAAAAAGGTCATTTTCAAATTTTGCAAAAGGATGATTAATTTTCAAATGATAATTTTTCCTAAGTGTTTAGAAAAAAATGAAAAATCGGGCATGACCCGTGGGCGAAAACATCATTTTTGATTTTCAAGAAACGAATAATGTTTTTTGAAGTCAGTTTGGTTTCCAGGGTCTTGCCCCAAAAATAATTTTAGCGTGACCCTGGGGCGACAAACCGATTTTGATTCATAACTAGATTGCGCACAAATGACTAAATTTTGCACTAAGATCGATATGCGATCTTAGGCTATTAAAAAATGGCGGACTGGCTATTGAAGTTATAATAAATTATAATAATATACAATAGAAATAAATTATTTGAAGTCCGTATAACTAAGATTTAGTCTCGTAACAATGTGTTACGAATGCATATTTCAAATATGGCGACACTTTAGAAAATTTGCTAAAGATTATAATGAGGCGTAAGTGTACTTACGGTTTTCCTTTTATTAAATGGCTGCACCTTGCGGAAACTTTGCCACTACACTCCAGGGGGAATGAATGATAAAATTGTGTAAATAATTACGAAAATGATTAGAAATCACTATAATAATTGCGCAAAATGCGATTAATTAATAGAGCACTCGATAATCTGTATCACTTTTAGACAAGAAGTGAAGATGCTCGTTTATCTTTTTGTACATCAGGAATACGTCGTGTTGAACACGTTGTTGTGGGGTGAGAAAGCGCATGCGTGGGTTATTGTCTCCACAATCGCTGCTGTTGCAGCGGAATGCACAAATTATGTTTGTGTGTGTAATTGCGTAAAGGATTACGATCCTTTATTGCGTATGTGTGTGTTTTCACACAAAAAACTCATACGATGTTCAATCATCCAGCGGCTGGTGAAAGCCGATTGGATGAACCAGGTCTTTTGTTTTCCTCACGATCGTCGTGTTTTTGAAGAATTTCGATCGAATTATATGCCCTTTGTGTCTTTATTAAGGATCGTTTTTTCAAACGTATGAGTGTGAGAGAGAGAAATATTTCTAGATTTTTTTTCTGTCTCTCTCGCTTCGTTCAATTTTGAAGGACAAAGACACAAAAGCGCTATCATTTAGCGATTTCTGTATTTTATACAGCCTAAATGTTATGAAGACGAATTTGTAGATTGGATGTATTTTATTTACATAAATAATATACGTAATATTTAACGCTGGGGGCGGCGGAAAAATAATTATGAATTACTTTTTTATCGGCTATCTAACAGCAGTAATTACGAAAAGACATTTTTATACTAACTGACAATTAGAAAATGTTGACTATACCTAGTACAGAGAATTATTATTGAGTTGAAGTCCAGTCTCGAATAAGTCAAATTGTTTAGGTCTGAGTATGATTGTCAGGCTAATTCTTATTGAGACTGTTAATTTTTACGGCGTACGGGTGAGAGTTGTTTATTAGTGGAAGCGTATTATTTCAGTTCAAGTCAAACTGTAAGTTGGGCTACAAAAAACTAATATTTTCATTTTTTGTGTGTGGATTCGAAATTAATTTTGGATTTCCAAAATTAGATTTCGATGTTCAAAATGACATTTCGATTTTCCGAAATTAAATTTCGAGTTGCGAAATTAAATTTTGAATTGTGAAACCAAATTTCGATGAAAACAAATTATTAAATTCGAGGTCCAGTGAAAAACACTGTGCTCCTGCTACCATGTAGTGGAGGAGTTTACTTATATGTTCGTTTTACGTCACAAGGACGAATAAAATATGTTTGTTGTCACACACCTTAGCTCGCGCCTTGTTGTTAGACAACTGTTAGCGTCGCCTCAGCCCAGTATCTCCAGTCATGTCGAGTCCTCTGCGCATCGCTAGTGCGCACAGGACTCATGGGCGTAGCCATGACAATATTGCCAAGAAAAAAAGCTTGAAAACATGGCATTATACTGTCTTTTTGTTCCAATTAATTTATCACATAAGGTTACTAGGCACAATTACCTCAGTATCCAGGAAGCAAGGCTGATTTTAGAGGCGTTTTGAGTATAATACTGAGGTATCCCAGGTATTTTCATAGCTTTTACTGTCAAAATTAGAGTTTTCTCTAATCTTGACAGGTAACCAGATTTCATTAATTTGTTAATAATTTCTCTCTTTTAGTTGCATACGTGTAACTAAAAGAGAGAAATTTTTATCATGTTCTTACTTTATCTCAAATGATTGTAGCTTGCCTTTTATTATCTGTGATTCAGCCAGACAATGCTTGTTTGACTTCTATACTGGCATGGCTGTATGTTTTTCATCTGCACATTTTTTTGACTTGTTTTTATTCATGTCTCTCTGTTCTTGCGACGCCTAATTGTTCATACCCACTCACAATTATGGTTTTCTGACTCAGCTGTATTTTGAACTTTATTTTATGTCAAATTAAATGTTTCAGAGGTTACTGAGAACCTTATCCTGAACTAGCTATCCAAGCACACCAGGTTTTTGAACTTTGCCTGGTGTTTATTATCCAACCTGTGTATTTGGGACTTAGTGTCATAGACCCTAAGCACGTTTTGGGAACCTTGGGACGTCTGATTGTGTCATTTTGTAAAGAATGGTAGCCTACCGGGTTTGTTTCGTTGTGGCATGTTGCCACCCTGGTTGGCATACCACAATACCCTCAGCCCCAAAAGCAAAAATCAATTTAAAACATAATTATTTGGTTTCTCAAATTTTACACCCATGAAATATGTAGAAAATTGTTACCCTCTTCCATAAAAATTCATAGATTGTAAAATGTAATTATATACCCCCTCCAAGAAGAGATCGTAAGACCGGGCCTATCGGGTGGCATACCAGAGTACAACACAATTGCACAGTGCAGGTTGTTATACACTCCCACGTTGCTGTGCGCCAAACTGAAGTTGGGTTAAAGAGAAGAGCGTAAGCGACTTAAATAGATTTCCATTCAGACTTCTGTACAGTAAAAAAATTTCGGTTAAGAATATAACAACACGTCGTGATCAGTACGGGTAAATAAAGTAGAATACGGATTTATAAGGGCTATAAACTCTCTACGGAGCGATGCTGGTCCACTTCAAAGCATCAAATTCATACGACGACTCGATTTTCGAGGAGTAAAACAAAAATAAAAAAATCTTGTGTCGACATGAAAAGCGATGAAAACCTACCTCCCAGACCTACAGTACCTATACCGATCTGGCAAAGAAAAAATTGTAACCTTTTCAGACGAGTATTCGATTATGATAACCATAGGAACCCCCTTGAGGAGTTCGCTTCCACATAATTCCGGATTTCATATCTTCATCGCACACTCTGAACGCACGGACGAAGAGCTACCTTGAGAGCTCTAAAAAACGTTGTTTTCGAGCAAGCACTCGAAAAACTTGGGTTTTTGAAAACCACGTCGATTCGTCGTGAGGCCGCACAATGGAGTATTGATTATTATGCTAATACTAAGTCGAAAGGAGAAATTTTCGACATAAAGATACATCGTTCTGTTTTTTGTTATATTTTTTTATAATTTTTTTTCTCCGCCTCCACGCTGGTGTATTACTGCAGAAATTTTCAAAATAGAGGGCAATAATAAAAAAAAAGTTACCTGCTTCCAACTCAAAAGTTTTAGAATCTTTCTATACTTGATAAAAATTACGCAAAATATAGACATTTCGTCGATGTAGGTACAGTCGAAAATTTGTGATTTCAAATTAATATTTATTCAACGTTAAAAATTATCCTGTCCACATTGTGGCCATTATCATTATCGGTATATGAGGTTGTTGTTGACTCACATTTTCAAGCTAACAAGACGTAGTTTATAAATATGCAACTTACGATACAATTATGGCAAACATATCTAAGAGCATGACAGCTAATAAAAATCGAAGATTGAAAATGGCGGGAAAATATAGGGCCGAGGATTTATACGAACTAAAAAAATGCAAAATATGCCCTTATGATATAGGTACATTTTCCATTGAGTACCAACCAATACAAGAGCAATAATCTCCAAAAAAAAAAAATATATAAAAAAATATACAATATTTTCAAATATATTTCAAAATTCATAATCGCAAGTACCCATTATGTATAATATTTTTTTAAATTCAGGATCAGCTTTCTAAAATATTTTTCATATAGGTTTAGCATGGTTTGAAAGTTCAAAACTCATGATTCCACCTGCTTATTGAACATAGATCTTGACCTTAAAAAATAACTACAAAAATGTGTCCATCAGCGTGTAGTCTGTACGTCATATATTATCTCTGTACATACACGATGTCCCTTATAGTGGGAAAGAACCATTTGAAAAATCATGTAGAAAAATGCAGTTCCATTATCTTCATTTACTGTCTCTGCAGGATTTTTCTAACCAGTGGTGGTTCTACGAGTGTGGCAGGGTAGGCCTAGATAATGTGGTAAGTCTAAATAGAAGCGCATCCAAGAAACGGATTGGAAAAAGCAAATTTTCATGACACACACTGTATTTCATTGTGAGATTGATTTACCAAAAAAGGGGAACCACGTGCTCATGACATACTTCCCACACACTCCACTTCAATCAGGTTTAAAGAAAATTAAGACATTCTAGAATTTATCATTATCATCAAAATTTTACATGCACAACTTTAGAGTGCGGAACATGTTTAGGCAAGGAGAATGCAGATAAACAAAAGAAAAATTTAAGGATTTCGATTAGGAATAACAAACGATACACATATCATCGAATTTTAGGCGGAAGTGCCAACTTGAATTGGATGAGCATGGATTCGCAGATCTGACCACTTCTTGAAGACGAAATTTATGAATTTAAATCGAAATTAAAAGATTAATTCATTTTTGAATGAGAGTGTGAACAGCTCACAAAAAGAAAAACGGGTTGATCAATATTGATGTTAAAATCAAAAGTGAAAAACGGTGCTAACAAAAGTCAGCAGTTTAACAAAGAAAAGATGGTGGTCAAAAGCTAAATTGCTAGCTAACAGTAAGTAGCTCCGTCTGTAATTTTAACGCAAGAAAATAAGAAAAGAGAGGAAAGAAAAATAAGAAAACAATAGGAAACAATGCCGGCACACTACAATAACATAAAAAAAATCTAACACATCACTGTCTCTGACACTTTATCTCCATTACTAGAGACACAATTTATGAACAGGCATGAAAAAATCTACTCAGGAAGGCCTATATGCATACTTTTGTTAGAAAATAAAAGTTGTTGCATCGAATTAAATTCGTACAGATAGCCAATAAGATAATTTTCAAGTCCCAAGTTGCAATAAACATTCTACAGGTTCGTAGCTCAAGTGAGATCAGAGGGATTATATTTTTAAATTTTGAAATGAAAGGTGTTTTCTGAATCGTTATCGTTGGAAATTTTGAAAGGTGATAGGCCGCATGCGTGGCAACATTATCTTTAAACTTTGTGGCTAAAAGCTGACCGGCATTGCAGCTCCTGCGCCGTAAATTCATAGAATAATACCTACTTCCCGCAGTGCAGGGTGGGTTTGAAGGAATACTTGCGCCTCAAATAAGCGGAAAGATACTTCCGGCATTACACGGTGGCGAAGCACTTAGGTGCACAGTGCGTCCTGCCACGGTGCCTTTATGTTCGAAATATTGGGTATTCTTTTGTTTCGCGTAGCCTACTATAAATAAAGAAGTTTAAAAAAACATTTTTGACGATTGCCTCAATCATTTTCAATTATCACGATTCTAAATTTATTTCAAAACTGCTAATAATCAAGAGGGATCTTTCGACTTGGCAATATCAATAATAGAAATCTTTTTTTAATTCGACATTTATTGGGTGAAAGTAGAACGCAACTACAAGATTTACCCACAGCTTAATATATAATTCTTATTAGGTATCCAGTTTTCTTGTAAACGAGGTATTATAATTGTCATCAAAATTACTTTACGGAGCTCAACCATTTTAACAGGTTTTCAGTTTTCAAAAAGAAAAAAACCTTTTTTCTTTGTGTTTTTTTCACCCAAAAAAGAATAAATTTTGAATAAATGAATATGAAATTATCGTACAAAGAAGAAACACACATTATTTGCCTAAAAAAGTTTTTTTTTTATTTTTTTTTTTAAACCGTTTGTTTTGTTTTTTACACGAATTCGAGAAAGAGTGTAATATTGCAAAACATTTTTCCACGACGAAACGCGAACGTAAGGTACTAAATTAAATTTACGCCATCTAGAACGGAATTAGCCGACTTAATTAGAAAGTAGACGAATTATTTTCTCCAGGCAACCGAAAAACAGTATACTTAGGCCTACGCACAAATTTGAGGGGCTCGGCCCGACTGTTTCAACAAGCATTTTCATAATCGAATTCTAGACGCGTTTTTCAGTTTTTGTTGTCGCAAAACGTGGGAAAAGACTCGAAGACCGAAGTGAAAAAGTTACTATATTGTGTACCTATGTGCTTTATTTAGTTTCTGGATAACAAGTTTTGCGAATGTGTGCTGAAAAACGAATCGACAAGTAGGCCTCCTGTCAACTGCTGTTTAAATTTCGTGTAAGTGATACGGTGCTTAGCCTCGCGGTCTTGAAGTTACTGCGATTCGAAATTATCTTCTCTTTCAATTCCCACCTCGAATTTCCAATCCGCTCAGTTTGTTGCCCTTAATACTACCATAAAGTGCTTAAAAAACTAATTTTTCAATACAATTAATCAACGAATTCCAACCAACGTCCTCTCCCATATTCACATCAGTTAACTTTCAAACGCTGGAAAATATGGCCTCGATGCTGAAACACAATATTGAAAGAAATATTATTCAAATACGCAGTACTTCTGTACTCTGGTACGAAAAACCTATAGATTTGTAGGTACATTAATTCATTACTGTGGCAGCTACCACACATTTGCATATAAGGACTTCTCCCTCGATCACCATCACCTGGTGCCATGGCCAAATGAGAATGGTGCCATATTTTGTGGGTGGCAGTGGGGCGGGGAGTTTGGATATTCAGCCAGTACGGGTTCGAATCCACGTGCTGCCTGAATACCTAAAGTGGTGACCACAACGTGATATGAGAGATGGGAACAACGTGTCATCTCTCGGACACGCAAACCAGTTCGTAGTTTGTCACCTTGCCACCACCAAAAGTGATGGCGCTGTAGGTTGTTCGTCACTGGGTGGTGATGAGGGCGGGCATCTACCACACTCTGGTGCACACACCTACTAATCACGCACCTTCGTATTGGCCGTATTACACTCCACTATACTGGAGGGGGGTGTTGTGGTGTGGTGGCAGCTATCACCCATCGGCATATAAAGGACTTTCTCCCTCGATTACTGTCACCCGGTGCCATAGCTGAGTGAGAACGGTGCCATATTTTGAGTGGCAGTGAGGCGGGGTGTGAGTATTCAGCCAGTATGGGTTCGAATCTCCGTGCCACCTGAATACCTAAAATTACCTGTATTAGATTCTCCTCAAGATCATTTATCTTACTTTTTTCACAGTAAATTTCAAGTAAATTTCAAGTAAATTTCAAGTAAATTTCAAGTAAATTTCGATTTAATAACATTCAAAATACACATTTTTAATGCTTGTATGAGTTAGGCTAAAATGAAACGAATTTACGTTGAATCGATGGTCTTTTTTTTTCCCCTTGCAAAAGTACCTAAGGAAACTAACCATATTTTGTGATCAAGTAAGGTAAGTGACTAGATAAAAAAAATTGATTCGTCAAGTCACTCAAATAAATTTTGTAGCTGTGATAAGAAATTCTGCTCTGTAAACCGTCCTAATTTATCAATTTAAAAACAATAGATCAGTCACGAGGGTGACGTCATCACATGGTTATCAGTTGAAACTGGGTCCAAACAAACAATTTGACCCATCTATTTTGTACAGTAAGAAAAGTAAAATAATATTTTTAAAGGCTGAGGATCACGTAGAAATTATAATTATTGCTATACCTACCGATAGCCTATGATACTATGAATTGTACGATTAACTTTCTACCTCATCGTTCTTTAAAAATTTGCAATTTCTTTTCATTTTTCGCAATCATATGAGAATTTACATTGGTTTATGACAACGATATAAGTTTTTTTGGGCCAAAAATCGTCAACCTGTAACTATCTGATAAATTTCCAACAGGATGTGACGTAACGCGTGACTGATCTATTGAGCCTTATTCAAACGATAAGAAGATTAACCTCTATAATTAATTTACATTAAAATCGAGATATTTTAATTTCCTTATTCAAAGAATTATTGATAAACCTATCGTAGTGAAAAAAATTCTTAAACGAAACCTGGTGAAAAAGTCAGCGATATAGTTTATAGCTCAATTTTATCACTTTCTTCCACCAGCCAAACTAATATTAACGTTACACATCTGATTCGTGGATTTAAATTATTGCCAATTCTTTGAATGACATTAAATGTCAGTACTTTATTCATTTATGTAAGTTTCATACGTATTTCCGTAACTATACAAAGTGTTTTCTGGTAACCCTATCTCCGAACGTTAACTGTAGATAGGTACCTATACCTTAAAACAAATAAAAAATGTTTAATAAATGTGTCTAGTGTTCAATTAAAGATCAAGGAGTATGGTTCAGTAAAATTATAGCTGTAAGATATTATCTTTGAAATAGATATTTGATTATAATTATACTTAAACCCCGTAGTGCTTTCCACGAGGAACAAAAAAGGTCACTCTCACTTTGTCCTTGTCATATACAGTGAAAGTAGTGCTAAGGAGTTCTACATTTTGTCCAAATAAATTCATAATTAATCAGGAAATGGTAAAAGTGACAGTAGTGGTTTGAGGAGGGAAATGAGGAAATTTCCCCCGAAAATCCTCCCGAAAAAAGACAAAAATTCAAAGAAAAAAATGAAATTAAAAACCATAGAATCCATATAAAGACCACAGAATCCATATAAAAACCATAAAAAATTTGATGAAGAGAAAAAAAACTCAACTCCCCAAAATTTTTTGTCATTTCCTCCCTTCACAAAAAGGTGCTCGACTGAATCCGTCACTGAAAAGTGAAGAGAACCTATTTCGTTCTTCATGGCGAGAACTGTGAATCTACGTAATCAATTAAGTTGTAAGTATAAATTAAATTTTTTAAAGCCATGCCTTGAGTCTACCTAGCTCCTTAAACCATGGAAACAGAACCCAAGTTTGTCGAACGTTATTTATTTGATTTATGATATTTGAAAATAGACAATTTATTTAGAGATATATTTTTAAGAATTACTGTCTAAATTTGTTTAATAATTCATAAATTTAAAAAATTATTTTTCCACCATTGGAATAACACCTAATGAAATTACCATAATTCTTACGAGACATAAATTAAAGTTACACTACAAAATTATGACCAAAAGTTACAATTATTTTACTAAGGGCGAAATATCACCCTAACTTACTTAGGCTATCGTATCATCACAAATAAAAATGAAGTTCTGTTTTTGAAGAAGTTGACCTAACAATTTTGATGTTTCATTTTATGGATGTAATGGAGGGGGAAACCACCAGAAATTACCAGTGATATTTGTACTATACCAGGTAGGTATCGAACTCAACATGAAAGCAACTGTCGCTATCCTTGAGTTGGGCGTAAACACCATATAACTGTATGAGTGGAATAGGATTTTAAAGTCAAATCGTATTTTGTATGGGACAAATTGCATTTGTTTTGATTTTAGGTATATTATATATCAAAAATAGACGTAATGAAGCAGATTTATACAAAAAAACTTTTTATGTTCAAAACATAAAAATTTAATATTATTACTTTATAACCTACGTCTATTTTTAATATATATGCCTAAAACCATAATGAATGCTGTTTATCCCATACAAAATAAAATTTGACTTTAAAATCCTATTCCACGTATGTATTTATATAGTACCTACTTATATGCCCGATTCAAAGTGGGCGGTGGTTGGCTTCACTGGCTAATTCGGTATCCAGGATAGTATAAACATCTCTGGATATTACGCATTGATCAGTTGGTAAGCTACCTATTTTAAGGTTTACTTTCCTCTTCATTTCTCACAATTTTGGTTACATTAGCATAATTTTGTTGGGAATCCATTGTTTCAAGAAGCAGAAATCCAGGAGACTATAATATTATAGGCATTTTATTATTAATATAAACATGAAAATCAAATACTCGATCTCATAATATTGTTTCAATTTAATCGATCGATTAAACTCAAATAATTGTGATCATTAACTGAATAACTATTAAGGATACCTATTGCCTGTTCTTTGAAAGTATATTTTCAAAATTGTACCGAAAATCTTAGGCTTTCAATGTTGACTATCAAAGTAACACGAAAATAAAAGAAAGAAATGGCGATTTTTTTTTTTTCGAGTCAGAGAAAGAGTGAGAGAGAGTGAGAGAGAGATATTACGAAAACAACACGATTTAAAATTAAATTTATACAAATGAAAAGGGGAAACGACATGGTTGCAAACAACGCCTTCTTAGATGCTTAAAATAAATAAGCTAAAAAAAAAAGTTAACAAAACATCAACTTTACGGATGAAAAATGCAACAAGTGAAAAACGATTTCGTTCCTAACGATGAGACAAAACACATTTCGTTTGTTATGATTCCATCCGCAAGCTCTTCAAAATACCCTTTCATTATTTTTTATTCGCCATTTTCCAGCGTTTCCATTTTATCCACCCAAAAAAAGTTTGAAATTATGACGAAAAGTTTACAACAAAAATTCGGATTCGACAAAAAAAAGCAGGGAACCGGAGATAAATGCTTCTCCACAGCTTCGTATATCGACTTTTATCATTAGCAATGTCAATTTTTATTACCTATATTAATTCACTGTCAAATTTATACAGTGGAGTAGATACGTATGTAGACTATTGGGAATTTCAGAACAAAAAATTCGCTTTTTAATGATAGAAATGAAAAACGCTGAAAAAGTAATCATGTATTTTTAACAACAGTTTATAATAGAACTGCATTTATAATACGAAATACTTAATGTGAGAAGATGAAATTTTTGATGACTAAAATATATTTCACTACATTTATTATTTTTAATCCTAAGTTATAAAAAGAACAGTTGTACAAAAAATAACTGTGGAAGGAAGATATGAGGACTTATCTCGTATGAGGTTAAGGGGCTCGAACCCTCGACAACAGTTGCTGCCGCAAAGCTGGCAAATATTTGTCTCAATGACGTTAAACCAAACGCGCGAATTATGTTTGATCTTAATTACTTGTACGTACATGCAAGTAATGTACAAGTACCAAATTGTGATCAATCTCAACAATACGATGATGTCACAATTCCGTACACGAACCAGCTTATCATTTCTTATCATTACAAGAAATGACGCACTGAGCCATTCACACAAACATACATAATCATTACGTATGTTTGTTGGTGTGGGTGTAAATAAGACCATATATAAACTGTCCAAACCAGCTCTAAAATCACCAGTTTTTGCCCAGGTTTTAGCTTACCCATATGTTTACATATGAAATGGTTGAACATACAAAATCTGTAGATTACCTTCTGGTGAGAATATCTTTCCATGACAAGGTATTCCACAGAAAATATGGATGATTTTTTTGTATGGGAAATAGCATGTAAGAAGAGGTAAACAATCAACATGAACATCCTTTCAGAAGTGATAATTTTTATTTTTAGCTAATTTTCTATAAGAGACAAAATATTATATGCAACGCATTCTCAAACTTTGTTTTTGGCATACCAGCTCATAGCTTCTTCAAGATAGTAGAAACAACTTCGGGAAGGGTGTATGTACATTTAATCATAAACTTTGGGACAGACATTGATTTCGTTCTATTTTGAAATTCTACAAATATTTCGTTATATGTAGAATAGCCTACCATTTCTTTTCGATAAATTTGAGGTAAAACTGGAAACCAGGACATAAAGTTTGACGACCTGAGACACCAAATACAAGGAAATGAAATATACGGGTTAAAAAGTCAGTGCTTAGCAAATAAAATAACAGCATGCCAGCTTTTCATGCAGCTTCTTTGTTTCATCTTCAATTTCTCACCAGTTTAACTCATTGTGATACCCAAAGCCATAACCCCTTGACCAATTTACACCAAAAGCAATCCCACGTGAGATTATGCCTCAAGCTACCTATATGCCAAATTTAAGCCTAATGAAACTAAAATTTCAACCTCTATCCTGTTTACAAAAAAATCTTACTTATACGTACAAATACATACCTACACTGTCCTACATAGTTACATACATAAATACATACAATGAAATATCATATACAGGGTGCTCTCTGAATGGACCACCATACTGCAGCAGTGGATAGTACACTGAGAAAAAAAAATGTTATGTCAACAAATGTCTATTTTCGAAATTGAAAGGCCTAAAGAAAAAAGTTTTTTGGATGGCCCAAAATCTTTTATCAACTGAAGCGGTCTTATTGAACTTGTTGACAGAGGCAATAAATTGCATTAAAAATGAATTTTTAAAAGATATGCATTAATGAATATAAATCAATGGGTAAGAATAATTTTTTTTTAAATACGCGTTTATAAAACGAATAAAACTCCTCCCACCAATGTTCCATGTCTAAGAATTAGAAAAAAAAAAACCTGACACTGTAGAGATTTAAACACGATAATACTCCACTAGAGAGCCACATCAATACCACAATTCCATAAGAATGGTTTGTATCAGTGGTGACAACTTTCATGTTGCATATGTTGCATATACAACACACTAAATTTTCTCAAATTGACCGAACCAAAAAAATCAAAATGAGATATAATTTCTAAATTCTAATATTCCTCTTTTTGAGTGTGCAAAGTCCACAACACATGGGAAAAATCTAACTTCCCGCCACTGGTTGATACAGACGGAAGTAACTTGAGTTGAAAGAAACTCACCTTGATAAGAAATAACTGATAACAATAATCAGTGCCCCTAGATGTTAGTACAAGAACTACGACACACTTACATTAGTGACTGAGATAAAAGCTTAAATAAGTTTAGGTTAAAACGAATTTTCAAAAGATAAGCTTTTATTTATATTTTTTTTGGCTTTAGCTCCATGCGAAATAAACATTATTTCATTGGGGAAGGTTGGCAGCAGTATTGGTATATTTTATAATCGCAGTTGCGACTTTAGTAGTGAGTAAAATAAAAGCTTATAAAAAGAGAAAAAAATCATCATGGTAAGTGATAGATACTAAAAACTGAACACGATTTTAGCGATTGCAGCGGCTAAAACATGAACTACTTAATATTTCACAGCAGTAGTAAATGCTATAAAAATGTATAAAAAACTTCCTCTCTACACTGTATGGTGCGTCTATCTTTAAAATTTAAAAATGAGGATTTTACTTTTGAAGTCACAGTGCGAGTGGCGCCTTTGAAAAAGAGTTCAACTATGTGGACAAAAAAACTATCAACCAATGAAAAGGCCTAAAAACAGTGAAATTGAGAAAAAAATTTTTTTCTCTTTTATTATCTTGGCTTCTGAAAGCCCACATTTATTGTTTTTGGTCTCATTTTATTCCTTAAGAGTCTCCTATTTAATTTGATATGTCCAACGAAAAGCCAAATGTTCTTTAAAGAGAATTACGAAGAAGTATTTGAAGACTGCTATATACTTTCCATGCTTTTATCTTATTTGTTTATCCATATAGTTGCATGTAACGCTGCAAATGCCACTTTTGATCTTTCAGGGTAGATCCCTTATTATAAAAATTTAAAAATTTAGAAAATCAAAAAAAAAAAAACTTTCAAAAACTATCTTTTTTGCACCATCATTAATCAAAAATTGTAACCCACATGTTTGAGTAGACAATATCTGTGATGAAGATGACACATTACTGACTAAAGCTTCATCGCTAGTGTTTACAAACCAATTCACGTAGATTTTATTCCACCAATAGAATTTTTAGAAAGCAGTACCCTTAGTCAATAGCATTTTCAAGACACCAAACTACCAGCTGCGTCGCCTCCGTCATATAATATATATTATAATCATCGAAGCCCACATCTTGACTCAATCGACGTGTTTTTGTAATTTTGCCTTGCAACTTGTACATATGTAACCACATATAAATTTGTGTATTCATGTACTTGTGTATAAGTAGTTGTGTATATGCAACTTACAAGGCAAAATTCGACTTTTTTTTCTTTTTTCAATGTATTATCCACTGGTACAGTATGGCGATCTATTCGGAGAGCACACAGTCGATAAAGATACATAAATTTCTAAATTTTACGCCAGAAGTTATAATTTGTCATAAAATGAAAACCTATCATGGTCCAGCCATAACTTCGCTTACTCGGACAATTTTAAATAGCAGATTTGAAACCCTGCGAAATTTTCATCAATCAATTTATTCTTGGTTTATTACTTTTATATTTTTCGAAAGTGGATCCTTAATTACGTAGATAGGTAGTCTGTTTTCGAGATGGATTTTTTAGACTTTCCATCCCTCACTGTTGAAAAAGAAACGAAGAGGCAGTGGAAGAATGAATTTACAACTTTTTCGGACATAAATATCAAGAAAACTCAGTCTGCGATCAGTTAATTTCAAATTAAATACTTGTTTTATATTTTTCTTTATTTTGTTTTTTTGTGCTTCAATGATGAATCAGGCTATTTTTTTCACCAATTTCTATCTAGATAAAAGATTGCCAAAAACGGTCAAACCATAGTCATAAACTCCAAGAGACAATTATGAATTTGATGTATAGCGTTATTTATGACTCGTGGGAGTGAGAAAGTTTTCAGTTTTATAATATACGTACGCAGGTATAGATTTCCAACAATCAGCTGAATTCTTCAATTTTATGCACGATTATTTATTTTTTATTTTTTTAGGGATAATATTTTGCCTAAAAAATGTGCAGTTTTTCATATGCAGATAACGTTTTTGAGTAGGTTTCTACCTTCTAACTTTCTCAAATCAGAACTATAATATTAATGGTTCACAAAAATGATTAAAATGATTAAGCTCACTTTGCCTTAGAAAAAACATCATTTTAGTCAATATTGAAAAATATCGTTGCATTCAAAAGCAATAAAATTTTATGTGGTTGTAGGTAGATGCTACCTACATGGGGTTCATGGAACCTAAGGAGGAAGACAGTGGTTTACGTGCGGGGCGACCAAATTATTTTTCGGTACTGGTAGCCAGCCAGTTTAAGATCCCTTACTGTACACTAAGCGTACTTCCTAACTGGGGCAATTGTCCAAAGGCGATGCGGTACCATATACAGACCGCAGCACTTATACTGTCAATGAGTATGTAAGTATTACATACTCACTTGCCTCAGTTTACCGCTTCAACGGTAAACACAGAAACGCATTGTCTGTATGAGTGCATACAGACGATGTACTCTGTTTAATGTGCAATGCACAATTAGTATGGGTCGCGGACTTTGGTCTGCGACCCGTCTGTCAACACAGGGCCGAGCCCTGAGTGAGGCAAAGAGGGAAACATCCCCACAGTGGTTTTTAAAAAATTTTAAAAGAGGCAACCTCTTCTCTTTCTCCTCAAATAGAGGTAAAACTTCGAAAGCTGAGTGAAAACAAATACCTTTTGGAGAAATATTACATTAGATTATTGATTATCGATTCTTCGTCCCTCTTTTGGAGACTAAACAATGATAGAAAACATATCACAGAAAAGGTTTGTTTTTTCAACCCAAAAAATCGATCCTTGCAGGTTATTTCGTTGAACGTCTGGACACCTGTATACCAATAGAAATATATTATAAAATTATATCAGACCATTAAAATTCATATTTTTTGTTTTATTCTTTGAAAATTTCATATCGTCGATATTAGCCCAACTTGTACTGAAAAAGCAGTCACCCACGGCTGAAGATTAATTGTGTTACTCAATTCAAGTTTATAAAATTTTAACGCAACAATACGTCACTAGGAAACCCAATTTGCCAATTTACATCCACAATTAAACGAATAATCCTGAATTCCAAACGCGTGAAGAAATTATAAAATCCTGTACCTATATCTAACAAACATATCAACCTATCGAAATTTTATTGTTACAATTTTAAGTAAACAAATTGTAAAATAATCATCATAGATTCAACCTGTGGAGCAGGGGAGACGCAATTGCTCCCTAAATTTGGAAGAAACATTATTTTCACATTTTTACGTGCATAAAACGAATTTTTTTACTTGCATGATAATTTTTTCCTTGTGCCGTAAATACGGAAAAGATACTTCAAGCAAAACTGGTGACTTGCTTTTCTCCCACCATTTTTTTTGTTTAACGTTTTTCTTGGAAACTACTGAATCAACAGACATCAAACTCATATCAGATCTGAGCTTACATAAGAATTACACTTTGTAAACATTTCACCTCTATACCTCCTATAGTTTTCTCAAAATCATGGAAAAACCACCTTCTTAGGAATTTTTTTTCTTCAATTTCATCAGAAACTACTGAACCAATAGATCAAGCCTCTATCAGACCTGATCCTACCTTTTGTGAAAATTTCAGCTCTATTGCTCTATTCATTTGGCAGTTTTTCTAAGACCGTAAATACAAATTTAGAGTGATATATACAGGGTGTCCCAGTTTCTCTTACTATACCGCGAAGGTCTAATAGAACTCGTTTAGACAAAAACAAAGTTCGCTTCACATAATTATATAATTATATTCTCTCTTCATTCACCTTAATGGAGTCAAAATTGCACTCAACCTTCTGAAATAGAAAAAATAATGCATGTGTGTAAAACAATTGTATAGCGCACATTGAAAAGCAGTTTGGTAAAATTATGTTTTTGTAAAGTTGCCTTTTTGACGTGCGCTATGCAATTTGTTTTACACGCCTACTTCGTTTTTTTTCCCGAACGATTGAGGCAAATTTTGACTCAATCAAGGTAAATCAGCAGGACTTAAGTAGTTTTTTTTTTTAATTTTTCTGAAAATTGCCTTTCATCATTTTTCTCTAGCCTATACCTCGCTCAGTTCTGAAGCGAGAGCATATTCGAAGTAGTCTAACCAAGTTCTACCATACCCTTGCAGGATAGGAAAAGAAAATGCGACACCTTGTACATACATACATAGGTATATAGATAGAAATATTTTTTCAGATAAAAATAGAAAAATAATACCAATCATTTATTTTTCTCATCAAATAGATAATTTTCATCATCTCCACGACCTTTAAACTTTTTGCGAGGTCAATAATTGTAAGACCTCGTTTTCAAGCAAACTGGGCAAAAATAGTCAAAAAAAAAAATTATTATTATTTTCTTTTCCATTTTCAGCCCTCTCCGATTCCTACCGGATTCGGATAGATAATAAAAATAAAATATTCTCAAAAATGGCCGATATTACACCAGTCGATAATCGATTGTATTTATGATCATTCATAAAATTTTATTTTCCATTGTATCATTTTCTAAATAAACAGTAAATCGTAATCACTGTTCGAATAAAAAAAAAAAAAAAAAATGGAACTTACGTTTGTTGCGGGCAACTGACATAAGCATTACCATAATTAAATGAAAGATGAAGAAAATCGTTTAAATGATTGCAAAAAAATCAATTTAATGCGAACCATTCTGGCCTCTAGTGTCGGTACACAAATTTGTTCTACCCACGTCGAATTAAACTGGACGCTTTCACAATTACTTAATTAGGAACGAAGGAAAAATTAGCAGAGAGAAGAAGTAACAGAGCGAAAAAAATTGAGTACTTCCAAAATCATTTCGCAGAGACAGTCGCAGTTTTGATTTTTGTATTTCGTTATCATTATTTTCAAAACATCTGCATCCGCTCTTGCGAATAAATAGAAAAAAAAAAAAGAAAAAGAAAAAAGAAAAAGAATATAACTGTGTTTCCTTCGGCTGAACCGCGTGTTCCCTGAATTTTTTTAATTTTTTATTTTTTTGATCTTCTTGCCTCCTTGGTATCCATTTTTCTTTCTCGGCGACTTTGCAAAACGTACCAACCAACTATTCGTAAGCAAAAGGACAAGACCGTGCACAAATAACTGAAATCAGGAAACTTCCGTTTTTCTTCCTTTATGGTAAATTATTATTATTATTTTTTTTTTTTATTATTCCAGACGTACATATTTCTTATTTCTGCACGAAACTTCGAAATGAATGAAAAGAAAGATAAAAAAAAAAAAATCCGGGACCGAAGAAAGAAGAAAGAAAAACCTAAATTTTTTGCCTTTTCAACGTTACCATTAAATTAAGTTGTTTTCTGCACAAAGCTAAATTAAAAGAAAGAGGAAATGTTTTTTTTTTTTTTTTCTTCTCTCACTCGAAATAATTTTCCTGATTTATTCTGACGAATGCAAATTCACCGCCCCTTAATTTATGTACCATATACATACATTTATACACGAATTTTCTCAGAAATAACAATGTTTAGGCTTTCTTTATTCTTTTCGTTTCAAGCGAAATAATTTAAGTATTGCTTTAATGTTCTTCTTTAACCTTTTTTTGTTGCTGGTGAAGCGAGAAGGAAAAGTGAAAATGTGAGTAAAATGTACAATCGAAAGGAGAGAGAGAAAAAAGTAGAAGACCTGTCGCAGTAATTTTCTTTAATTGGTTAACGTACCCACTTAATGTGGGTACTCTTCAGATGACGTTTTATTCGTGGAGGCTGTTCACAATGAAAATGACATAATTAAAGTGATGCAGCGATTGAAAGGGACGTTTACCTCGAACAAAATAGGCACCGCACTTGCTCTCGCTCTTTTCGAAGGATTTTTTACAAAAGATTTGAAATAAGAAGTGTTTTAAAGTGTAAATTCAAGACGGTGCCCTTTCTTGTATGCTGTATATGGTCTATGAACTTGACCGCGACCATGACCCTGCATACCAGACTTCTCTCACAGTCTCACAGGTACTTAGTATAAGTATACTTTGTAATTAGAGACGAGCAAAATTGATTTTGGGAATACAAAGCTGTTTTAGTTTTTATCTTCCAGATACTGCAAAACTTGAAAAAAATACGAATAAGCTGTAAAATTTATACAATCTGATTTTTTTTTCAACGTTTAAACGTACGAAAGTGATAAAACAAAATATTACACACCTGTTGGGAAGGAAGTGAGCGATTTCTTAACGAGTGCAAAGTTAATCTATGAGCACCAGCGGCAATTAAACGAGTTGATAAATTGTTCACTCCTACAGTCCAGTCAAATGAGAACAAAAAAAGACTTTTATTCGGACAGATTAGAATAGTTTTGATTTCTTCATAATTAGTTCGGTTTGGGCATTTAAAATAACATACTAAAAAGTCACATTACCCCGCCGCAAGCGTCAATAGGTATGGAGTGAATATGCCCTCCCAAAACAGTTTTTCACCTTTAACTCAACACATATTGTTTTTTTTTTGTTTTTTTTTTTTTTTTTTCAAAAAATTAGCACAGTACCTACGAAAATGTTTGGCATCGGATTTTCTAAAAAAAAAAAATATTAATTTTAGTCATCTAACGTCCCCCTCTCCAGCCAAATGAGTCCGTAAGATAGTACATTTTCATTAAGCATTAAAAAGCATGCTATACTGACTCAATAACTTCAACTTATAATGATACAATAGTTCTCACGATACTTTTAATTTTGCTTGGGCTCAAAATGGGGGCAAGTAGTCTAATGCCAACATTTTTCTTCTTTTTTTTTTTTTGTTTCAAAATGAGAAATTGTGAGAAAAAAAATACGAATGCTTGAAAATTTTTCTTTACTTTTTTGGTTGTCTCAGGGCAAGGACTAGCCTCTTATTTTCCCCTACACCCTTCGGCAGATACCTCAGCTGGCCACCCTTTGGTCAGATCTGTAAAATATTATTGACTAAAATATTTTGAAATATTTCTCTCTTTTTTAACTCACTGTTTGTAATTGCAGCCAGTAAAAATATAAAGAAAACTTCGGGCACTTGCTCTGTTACCCCTTATTTTCACATGCAAAAAAGAGTGCATGTAACTCCTAAGTACTGAGTCATTATGTGTTGAAGTAATTGTGTCAATATTGTGTCAATATAGCTACTGTAGTCATGATTTTAGAGCACAATAAAAAAGTATAATCTTTAGGGCTCATTTTTTCAGAGGAGGGGGACATCAAATAACCAAAATTTATAACACCTTTTTCGTATAAAATTTAGTGTGATACATTTTCATACTGTACTACTTCTTCAAAAAAATCAATATTTATTGGGATAAACGTGAAAAACTCTTTTGGTGGCATATTCACCCCTACATCTGCGGACACTTAAGGCACGGCGAATGTGAATTTTAGTATTTTAAACGCCCAAACTGACTGGAAAGAAATTAAAACTATTCAAATTTATCTCAATAAAAACTGTCTATTGACTGGACCAGAGTTACAGAAGTACATTGTTTACACGGAGTGCAAATACAGAATTCTGTATTTGAGCTAAAGGAAATATAAAACCTACGTGGGTAATTGGTCAAATACCTATTATGGCGGAGCAAATTTTTAAGAAACAATATTGAATCAATTTAAATAAAATAAAATAAAACATTGAAACCAACTGGGAGTGAGAAAAAAAATTAAGTTGACAAAAACAGTTGCACTTGAAATAAAAAGTGCATGGAAATTTTACTGAACTCTCATATTTTATTATCAGAAAATGAAATGCATTATCTACATTATTGTCAAATACAGTTTGATGTAAATACATGGATTAAGTACCTACGTACCTATTACATAAATTATTATAAAGCATTTTGGTTACAATACTGGTGGACTATATAAGAGATATAAAGTCACTTCATTAAACGAATTTTCAAAATAACGATGTGTAACGGCACCAAAGGGTATAGTTGTACCATTTTAATACTCTTTTGTAGGCTATATATATATATATATATATATGTTACACGAGTTATCAATATCAAGAATGAATATTAATATCTCTAAATATTAATTATTTTAAATAATTTGTTATCCACACTCTTATAGTGAACCTTAATGTATCCGGATTCAGACTTTAAATAAAATATATCAAACACAAAGAGTAAAATTACAACATAATAAAATAATATTTCTGTACTATTCAACAGTACAAGGTACCTATAAGTAATTTTCAGTACAATATTAGAGTGTCTAGAAAATGTTTGATTACTGAGCATCATTCTATTTGAAACATGAGTTTATACGTATACATTTTTAGGTATAAGTTTTTACACTGTGGTTAGTGTGAAGTTGGTATATAGGATGTAGAGGGACTCATTCGAGGGAACAGTATAAATAAGGTGATAAAATACCATTAGATATTTTCTGCGTTTACAGTAATTTTTAGATAATAAAAAGAAGAAGAAGATAAATTCGTGAAGAAAGAAAAAGATAAATTTGTGAACGAAAAAGAAGACTACGAATTAGTGAGATTTAGGGATATTGTGAAATAATATCGCCTGTGTACGAATAGAGTCGTCTATTAATTTTATGGCCGATTATGTACGTTACACCCTGTCCTTCCAAAGTAACTCCAATTTCTGAAATTTTTTATCATAATCAGCATACACAGAGATTCGCATCACTAGTGAGAAGAAAAATTGACATCACGTAGAAGATATTATACAAACGAAACAATGAAAACTAATGATATTTTTCTTAAATACATTTCACTTTTTATGTTTTTAATTTTTTTTTCTTTCCTATCACGCCGCAGTTGTATAGACTATGTATATTCAGTTTATTTATATTGCACCACTGGAATGAAATGAAAAAAAAAAAAAAAAAAAAAAAAAAATTAATAATATAATAATACCGAACAAGTCTGACAGAGATTCAAACTTTAATGGGTTTTTTCTTGTTTTGTTTTTCTGCAGTGCTCGTACATCGGTAATGGAAAATTCTGGAATCGATTTGTGCTTCATTTTGTCTTGACACAATAATTCAATTTTTTCATTTTACTGCTCTGGAATTCGAACATAATCTGACTTTTCAACTTTTTCGTAGAATGTGGACTAAAGTATTTTACGCTATTGGCAAATACTTCGAATTCTTGTAATATCGAAGGGCAAGAATATAAGTAAACCTATAGTTGGATAAAATTTAAATCTTCTTGTTTTAGAAGGTTCGGTATTTTTATCCAGTTTTCTTGCAAACGAGGTATTAAAATTGACCTCACAAAAGTGTTATGGTTGGAGATGACGAAAATTGTTCGTTTCATGAAAAAAGAAAACGATTGGTTGCCATTTTTCCATTTTGATCTAATTTTTCTTAATGTATATATGCATACGTATGTGTAAGCTACCTTAAATGTAAGTATGTAATTATGCATCACACAAAATTTTGTGTTCATGGTTTTAAAAAAACTACAAAATGGATAGAGCTGGAATTTTTCAAGAGAGATATTTCTTATTTAGAAACAGGTCTGAAAGAAGTTTAGTCCGTATCGATTAATTAGTTTCTGAGAAAACTGTTCCAGGAAAAGTCATTTTTTCAGGATTCTCAAAAAATGAAAAATGGGATCGAGATGAAATTTTTGCAATAGAGTATCCTTATGTTGATGCAAGTCTTATAGAGGTTTGGTACCTATTAGTTCAGTAGTTTCTGAGAAATAATTGCTGAAATAAATTTTATGTTCGCGGTTCGGAGAAAACTACCGAGCAAATAGGGCTGAAATGTTCACGAAATATAGACATCATTATGGGAGCAGGTCTGAAAGAAGTTTGGTGCTCCTCGGTTCTGTAGTTTCGGAGAAAAGTGAAAAACAAAAAATTCCTGGAAAAGTTAGATTCTGAGAGAACGATGTCAGAAGAGGAGCTAAAATTTTGTGAAATTGTTGATTCATAACAAAATCATAATTATTTGAACTACTGAACACAATAGTGATTAACAAAATTGACAATTCAGCATAATAGAACAGATAATAGAAATTACTGACCAATAAAAGTACAAATTGAATTTCAAAGTTATTATTTTTCCAGTCAGTGACGTTTAATATTTTTCAAAATGATTCCCGGACATTTTACCAAATCCAAAATATCGAATGGAAAAGTACCAAATTACCATTTGGCCGAATTTTAATTTACAAAACTGTTTTACCATAAGATTTTTCATCGAAACGTATTTTTCTTCAATAATAATTATGATTTTGAATTTTGTAAAGAGAAAGATTAGACAAATACAATTTCCTAGTCCTTTTCATTGAAAAAAAAGAAAAAACATTACCTCACCATGTCTTTCTTACGATACAAGCGCAGAGAAATATTTACCACCTCACCTAACTAACCACCAAATGATGGAGGAATAGAAAAATGGCTACTTCAGTATCTTTTATTTAGGAAAAAAAACAACCTACCATATCATATCTCCCACCACACGATAAAGCAGCCCCAGTTTCAGGATTTCTTCTTAAAAGGGGGATGAAATCATATTTTGTAAACTCATAAATTTTTATGAAAGAGGTTAACAATTTTTTATATGTTTCATAGACATGAAATTTGAGAAACCGAACAATCGAGTCTTAAATATTGACCTTTTTTTGTCATTTGGGAATTACACCCCAAATCCTTCCTTAAAACCGTCCTCGCGATAAAGGCATAGAACAATGCCCATTCTCAAGTATTTTTATTTGAAAAAATAAAAAAAATAGCTTTTCAAATTCTTAGTTTTTCATTAAAAAGTCTTTTTGGTAAAATAGTTTCAGTAAAATGGATTCGGTAAAATATATTCGGTATAATTGATATCGGAACAATAGTCATTTGGTGATATGGACATTCGGCAAAAAGGATTCGGTAAAAGATCGGATAACTTTCGAAATAAATAACGTTTATTCTAACGTGCCTTTAGAACTGAAATATTCTGTCATATTCTATTAATTTAACGTTTCATTGTGATGGAGCTCTAATTCTGGGAATTACATCAGATTTAGTATCATTTTAAGGAAATTTTATGCAGAATATATTGTTTAAGCTGAAGTATTTTTATGCTATCTAACTATCACCGTTTTTGAAATAACTTAAAAGAACTATTTTAGGGAAAATTGAATCTACCACAGGGTGAAAATTGTTGAAACTTCTAGGTTCTGATCAATTAGAATGTCCTAAAAAGCATGTGTGACAATTTTCGTGCTTGTGCCACCATTTGCCAACGCTTATTTCAAAATATGCTCACCGGTTTTGTACTTAAAAATTTTTCGTAACAGTTGATACGCCTATTATTACTTAATTTTGTGGCGCCACTGACTAATTTGCGTACCACAAATTTACACTTAAGATCAGGGATTGAGAAACGCTACGTTTTTTCATTTTATTTCTGTTAGTTGAGTTTCTGGAATTTATCATAATGCGTTAGTAATTTTTTTTTTCCATTTCCACCATTTTGGTTTCCATTTCTGTTATGTTTCCTGATTTTACCAAAAGTTTTTATTCAATTTCCATTTTGGGTTCCATTTCCATTTCCATTCAATAAAAATTTCTGCTTGACTTAAAATTTTCCAAATTTCATTCAAATATCAATATATTAATATTGTTTCGTTATCTATCAAAAATTATTGATATTCTTTCGATATTTCTCAAAAATTATCGATATTTTTTCGATACTTCTCCAAATTTATTGATATTTTTATGATATTTTTTCAAATTTTTTCTCCAAGATCAATAATCGGATGAGAAACGAGGATGGAAACTGTGGCGGCTACCACACTATGTTGGCAAATCTATTCATACGCTTCTCCCTCATACATTGTCACCCGGCACCGTGGCCGAGTGAATACGGTGCTGATTTTTGGTGGCGGTGACGAGGGAAGTTTTAAGTGTTTAGCCGGTACGGATTTGAATCCCTGTGCCACCCAAACACCTAAAGTGATGACCTCGACGTGATATGGGAGATGGCTATCAACGCCATCTCTCAGACACGCGTACAACCTGTAGTCTGTGGTGGTAGGTCGCACCACCGCTGCTGGAATGTGACGGTGCTGTAGGGTGTGCGCCACAGTGCGGTGATGAGGGGGCATCACTACACGCACCGGCGTACATTGCTAGCTGCAAGGCGCCTCTGTACCAGCAATCGTATTTACACTCCGCTATAGAAACAATTCATTATTTGGTTTCCGTTATATTTCCATTATTGGTCTTAAAACTAATTGGTTAATTGTTTCCGATTGGGTTTCCATTTTAGAATTTTGGTGTTCCATTTATTTCAGTTTCCAGCGAAAAAAAAAAGTCATTTCTATCTCCCAAACATTTGGTTACCATTTCCGTTTCTCAATCCCTGGTTAAGGTCAAGGGTAATAATTCCCTTACCTGAAAAACTGCAGTCATTAGCCACCTGATTTAATTCCGTTTTTCTCTCATGTCAAGTAGGCTGCCCCACGTAGTAATCATTGGTTTGCAGACTACCACATTGTTATTTTCGTATTAGTTACTCGCTCACACAATCACGAACGGTATTACGAACGTATCAAACTAAAAATAACAATCAGCATCATGCATCAAGCAATAAACCCATGGTAAAGCAACATAATTGCATAAATGTAGCCACGATGTTAGAACTGAAAGAGGATTCGCCACAGGAACTCGACGATGACCTAACTTTTCGTTTTGTTGCAGCGAGCATTATTTCTCTCAGCTGATTCTTGCCTGTGTCACTAACTCCCTGATTACGTGTTTTATAAATCTTAGCTGAAGTATGGGATATCAGCGAGTACTTAGTTCATGTATAGTGCAATTCACATATTGCATCACGAATCACGACGTTCTCAACGAAAAATGCGTCGGCGTTTCCATACCAAACTAAATTCTATGCATCTTCTCCAGTCCTTAATTAAATGGTGAAATACAATAAATCACTCTCGCTCCCACAACTAGGCTGCTCAAAATTGATATTTACCTAAATTAAAATATATTGAAATTCGTTTGGAATCCGAACGGTGAAAAACATCAATCATAGTATTGATCAAATATTGATGATATAATGAAAACCGTTTACAATAGCATTGAACAGATAATGAGAAGAGAAATAGCAACAAAATTTTGATCGCATCGTAAAAGGAGTTGGTAAAATAATAATGACGATATCAATATTCTACGTGTTTCTCGTATTAATTTTGTGCATCCTTATCAAGATTTTTTGTAAAATTTAAATACTTAGCTGACATATTGCGAGTTTATGCTCGAAAAAAATGTAAATTTAAAATTTTCAGAGTTGGCTGTAAAATGAAAATTCTGATATTGAATATAAATTTAATTTAATCGATATCTACTGGGAAACCAGCAGCATTTTATTAATATTTTAAAATTTCTTCTTGATGGAAGAAAGTCAATTATATAGTCGGGTATAATTTCGATCAAAAAAACAACGTGGATCATGGAAATAAAATTTATGACATTAATTAACAGTCTGACAAACAAAACTGATGTGCAATTATATCGATTTGTGCTCTACGATGGTGTCAATTTGTTTCAATTATCGATACGAAATCGAAGATACTTAATCCCAGAATAAATTAACAATTAACCAAATAGATTAGTCAGTTTATTTCCATCTACAAAACCAAAATCAGGCCTATTAATAATAAGAGAAGTGGCGCTGCAAAAACTGCTGGCTCGGCAATAAACGAAGCCAGGAGCCTAAAAAAGTAGAAATAACATATTATAAGACGAATTGTTTAAAAGCAATAGTGGTTATACCTTTCGCTACAAGGCAATTAATAAAATATTAAACGTTAAATTTCAGTGGCGATCATTGTTTTATTCTAACAAACTTATGGAAAATATTTCCACCCAATTCGTGCGGGTGAAATATTTATTCGAAACATTTTTAATAATTAAGGTATAAACACTATTAAATACAAACAGGATCTACCTAACTATCAAATACATCATACTGAGGTCGGTGAATAATTGATTTCGTGTCGGTTTCTATTAGAAAATGACACAAAATAGATTTTTGTGTATCATCTTTTTTAGCCAAATGTAAAATGAACGCCAATTTTCAAAAAATTATTTTCAGGTTTTATAGAAGAACAATCAGAAGTAAATTTTGTTGGGATTTGATTCCCTTACGACCTTTGACTATATAGCTTAATAGACTGCTGGAACTGATAAAATCTTGAAGCCAAACAATGCAGGCGTTACTTTTCGAAAAAGGTACTTTGTGTGAAAACTGAATTTGTATCGAGTTATATTTTTATGACTCCTAACAATATAAGCAGATACTAGTGAAATATTAGAATGCTATACCAATTTATTGTCTGAAATTAATGAGTGAAACGTTCGAATAATGATTTAAATTAATCGACGAACTCTTTATAATGTGAAAGTGTAAGTTTTGGATAGAGTTCCTTTTTTCTTGAAAAGTTTGAAGTAAGGTTTTCTTAAACTGAAAAATTTGGCTGTTAGGTAAATAGTTTCATCGTTCGCTGATTTGTTATCTGAAAAAAACTTCTTGAACTACCGTAAGAACTTGAGCGAGTCCTAAATGAGCTAAAATACGTTTTTTGAGTGAAAATTTATTTTATTTTATTTGATCAGAGAAAATGTTTTTCGAATTTAGAATAAATTTCAGATGATATGAACATTAATGAAAATAAAAAACTGGATGACATTTATGAAAATTTGGCTTTTATTTTGCCGTTTTTCATTTTTAAAATGCCTGAAATAAGTAGTTATTGTAAAAGATTCAAGTAGGTACATTATTTGTCCTATAAAGGTTTGAAGTGATTAGAAATTGATGGTGTCTGTTGAAATATCACAAATTTCTTCGTTTTGAAATATATTTCTGATAATTTTTCTAAGTCATTTTGTTTGAATCAGAACAAAGTAGATGATTTTCCGTAATGATTTTTCAGCCTTGACAAACAATTTCTTACAATTTTGTTGAAAAATTTCAACAAATTTAACAGTCAGTAGGATTTCCAATTGCAGAGAATACCAAAATCAAATGTCCCAGCATATTTGGAATCTGAATTAAAGATATAGTGCTGCCACAAGTACAAGTTTTTCATATTTCTGACTTGTTTACCACACGATAAATGAAATAGGTATCGATTTCATATGTAGTAGGTATGCTGATTCTGATTTTTCGTTGTTTCTAGAACTGATAAAATCTTGAAAATCACCAAAGGTCGTTTTTTGTAAAAAGAACGCCTGTTAACAGTGGCTTTAGCGGTGTTTCATTTAACCCTATGTATTTCTTATCAGTTCTAGCAGTCCATTAAGCTATATAGTAAAAGCTTACGACGGCCCTCTACCTGAGACAACCTACAATAGTAGTAATATTATATACATTGATGATTACTCAAACTGATACATATTGTACATAATAACAATTAACATATGGCAACACTGACTCATACAGATTGAATCTTAGCATTCGAATATGTTGTTCTTTTATTCGCTGAATAAACGTGGTTAATGAAAGTTCTTTTGTGTCGGCTCTTTCTTTGATCCTCGTTCACCTCTCAATAAATTTTATGCCTTAAAATCACAAATAAATTAGATGCAAAATTTTCACATTTTTTATGACAACTTTTAGTCTAAAACATCATTAAATCGACTCCAACAAATTATAGAAAAAAATTAAAATCTTAATTTTTACGAGCTAAAAATTAAGGTAGGCAACTAAAACTTTGTCCATTTCCGGGGTACCTATTTCACGTCATTTTCTGGTGATTTTTCCAAGTTTGGGCAAAATTTGCGATTTTAAATTTATTTCTCAATCGATCTAATGTCGAATTATTGAAATCGATGGTTGATATGGCCTATCGGTATGACCCAACTTATTGCCTCAGACTTATGCAGGCCTAACTAATGGTTATCTTTTGTTTTTTCAAGTAACCTCCAGTTGGTGCTTCAAACTAGAAATGCTACGAAACTTTGTGATTATTAAGATACAGGTTCACGATTTTCAAAAGTTTTTTCATTATTTTGTTCATAGTAAATAATAGAGCACGTATCGCCATAAAAGATCACCCGTTTCAAAATTTTGTTCCAGCAAAACCGAAACGACCGAAAAATGGTCACAAATACACTATTGCAAGAAATTACAATTTATTCCTACCAGTGGCGTGCCGATGGAATTTTGCGATTTTCATGAGAAAAAATAAGAAACAAAATTAACAATTGCCTAATAAAATCATATTACTTGCACAAATTTTCAGAAACCTTTGAAATTTTTTTCTGAGTACGCCACTGATTCATGAGCATCTTTTTAACACTAGATTCTCACTTACCTCTCAGTGGTACCGTGAAGGGTGAATTTTAAGATGAAAAATCAGACAATTTACTGTACTCCCTCACCACTTCGACAGTCAGGTCACATTAACTGATACAAATTCAAAGAACTATAAATCAATTTTCTCTCAACGGGCTTTGAAAATTTATTCTTTTTTATTGAAAATTAAAGGGTCTAGAAAATTGTTTACCTAAGCTGACAAATATGTAATATAAAATATTCAATTTTTTCTACTCGTCTGATCACTACAATCCTTTTTTTCGTTTTAATTTTTAACGTATACCTACGTGTATGCAATATGCACATCGAACACCTTAATCTGTTCTTGTCCTCCATACGCCTTCTTAGGAAACATTTTGCCGAAAATTTGGAGAATACGACCACACAAAAACAAATTAGATAGCCGATGTATACTAATTAATATTCTTCGTCTACTTATGTCTCAGGTCGACAAACGCTTTGCTCGTGATTCATATACCTACAACATATTAAGGTATGCGCCTGCCTTCTAAATTGGCGAACAAGAAGATGAAGGTGAAAAGAATTTCAAAAATATAACTTTGTTAATCTGGTAAAAATGCTAATTACGTACGATACCTAGAATTAATAAACGCATAATATTAATTTTTATTTACCTGCGCATCAATTAATAGTCGTCGCATTAATGCCATGGGAACTTATATTTCCTGCACTCGTTCGCACTACCTTCCATGCTGAATACTTTGGCATGAAATCGGCTGTCTAACTCGTTTCACAGCATTTTTTTTTTCTTCTTTCTTTAGTGTCGTACGTCCGTTTAAAATGCCACAAAATGATTTGACCTGAAACATAAATGAGTTGAAAATTAAAAATAGGTACTGAAGAAAGAACACGTTTAAAAAAATGGACGTATACATAAGCAGGTTATACCGAATAGAAAAAACTTTCGATCGAAGGAATAAAGTAAGCAGAAGTGCAACGAACGTTGCATTCTCTTGGCAAAAAATTCGTAAAGCTTTGTAAAGGCCACATAAAAGAAATCACTCTCGTCTAAAGAGGATATAGGCATTTTTTTAAAATAGATACGGTAGGTACTACCTATAAGTGGAATGGCGATTAAAATTTTTATAAAATACACCTCCTCTCATTCAAATTCAAAAACATAGTTTTACTCTTTCACCCAATTCGGTTCAATAGCTAAATAAATGGATCACAAAGGCATAGGTACCTTTGGCTATATACAGTACAGTACTGGACCAGAAAATAACGATTATTTCTGGTTAGATATGCCCGGGCTAAATAGGAAATCACAATGTACCACATGACGTAGGGACAACTGTTGTAATTTGTCACAAAAAACGTTTTTTTCTTGTATATTCCATACGTTTTATAGAAATGGTTCACTCTATAGGATACCATTCGACAGAGCTGTAAAAGACGCACAAAATACCTTTAAGTTTGTTGGTTAAAATTATTTGGAAGCCGAGATACTTCCAATTGAAAATTTTTAAATTTGTGTAACTTTTTACAACATAATGTAAAAAGTCACACCCGTGTTGTAAATTGTCACATAAAAAAAGCTGAAAAAAATTATTTTTATGCATTTTAATGAACGATTTTGAAATTATTATTCTTAATACATATTTGGAAACATATCAACTAGATTAAAAAATGCATAAGAAGTATTTTGTCGAGAACTTGTTTCTAAATCGTAGGCTTTCACTTTCTTCACTATTGACTCCCTTTGAATCCAAGCTACATCATCAACTATAGGGTAGGTAAATTTGTTTTTCCCAGTTGTCTTTCGCAAAAATTTCGTTTTGTACGCGCTATTCTGTAAATCACATTCCAAAATTATTCCAATGTAGTGTTCTATTTGTTTTTTTTTTTATCCATAAAAAACTGGACAACACAAAAGTCATTTTCTACTAAATGCACGTCCTCTTCTTTAACGTCTGAAAAGGTTTGAGCATTACTCACCGGCCCAAAGTTTTATTACAGAGACCATAAGTTATGGCAGCTTGGCGAAGACTGAAATTATTTTTCAAGGCTGCATCTACTGCATCATTTATCGTTTGAGAGGTGTAAAGGCCTCTGTCTGTCTTTTTCTTACGTCCCCTTTTCTTCTCTTTAGGTGTCGATGTCATTTTATAAATGAACCTATTTGAAGATTTATGATAATAAATAAATTAATTTGATATTTAAGATGTGACATTTTACAACAGAACCTACGTGACATTTTACAACAGAACCTATGTGACATTTTACAACAGGAGCACATTCTCAATTCAAGTTGACGTAAGTGATCCAAAAAAAAATTATTTCATTAAACTTAATATACCATTTGATCTGTCTTTTAAATAGCATTCATTTGATTTAATATTTCACTTACTTTCTTATAAATTCCAAGTGACAGATCGAAAAATCGTTGTGAAAGAATTTTTACTTTGGTCATACCAAAACAGTTTTTTTTTTTTTTTACTGATAATAGAATGCAAGTAGTATCCATCTTTTGTTGGTTGATAATCATCATACATATGGATACATATTCAGTAAAAATTAATAGCGTGGAGCGTTATTAGTTCTTAAGATTGGTAGGTCGTGACAAATTAGAACAGTTGCCCCTACTTTAAACTACCTTACGTACGCTGTCCTTGTAAATTTAACGGATGACCCTTATCAAATATATTCTAAATTGGTGAACTTAGTTTAAACATGGAAAGTACGCCGCAAGTATACGCTGTTGTGGCTCTGCCCACGTGTCTCCCGCACACAGGCAATGTGCCTGAGTACTCCCTCTTGGTAGAGGAGACATTGGTGTTGAGGCAATGTCAGTTGTGAGTTGCGAGGCGTGTGAAGACAGGCGTGTGACTCCAACCAACTTTATATGGTCCCTTGGACCTTAAACCACACTAATTATAAGCTTCTACCCACTACACACGCTAGTTGCTTACTTTTATGCCACCACGTCTTTACAAATTATTTCAGGCTTATACTGGTCCAGCACTATGTATTATTATAGTTAAAGATAGGTACGAATGAACATAAGAGCAAAAGTAAATGAGAAAAACTTATTTTTTGCAACGTATTTTTGGGGCATCTAAATCTTGATGAAAGTGGCCAATTCCACAACTCTTACTTGCCACCCACTATTCTCACTCTTTCATTTCTTCTCCTCACTCCTTAATTTCTTTTTCTCACCCCTCAACTTCTTATCCTCATTCCTAGTAATCTCATTATCTTTTTATTTTCTATCACGCTTTATTGGTTCATTCGTTTCCCCACGCCTTTCAATAGCTTACTCCTATTATCGAATTTAAATTATTTATTTTATTTTTATTTTTCAAATTTCTCTTTGTCACAACAAAATTTCAAAACCCTTAACCCACATAATGGAAGGCAATTTGTACAGTTTTTGAGATATTGCTGAAGAAAATTCCTGTTTATTAAAAAATGAGTTACAAGGATGGTGAGAGTTTTCCTTTACTTATTTGCATTAGTTAATTTTTCTTAAATTTCATCGATAATATGCTTAATACGTTCGTTAGGAATGAGAATTTTCTTTGGCTGGGGTAAGGGGGAGGTTTTGGATTTTATTTTTCTATTTTTATTTTTAATTTTTACCCATTTCCTTTTTTAGCTCTATTTTTTCCTAATTTTTTCACCTTTCTTTTTTCGATTCTGTAATTTTTTTGCTCATTTTCCCTATTTTATTCCCCCATGCTCAAAAATAGCATTTATACACTTGTTGTGAAAAATTATTTTCTCTTGAAAATAATTGATCTGGCGAGTTGTTACTTTCTAAACGATCCTTTCTCAAGAATAATTATTTTCGGTATTTATTATTCCTTCAGAAAAAACTGTTATTGTTTCTCCATATTTTTTTTGGGATCCTTCCTTCACTTCCCACTTAAAACAAAACTATATAGTTTACGCCACAATTTACCAAGCTTAAGACAAGTGGTGTAGACAAATGCGAATATTTTCTCTCAGTGCATCACTGTAGGCCCCTCCCAACCCCCCATCAAATATAACGAGAGTCAACTTGAAATAGAAATTACTCACTCTTCACAATTTCAAAAAATCCATTAAGAAATTAAAAAAATTTATTTTTTTCTCAACATCATCTCGAATTGAGGATCCGAAAGTACCGTAACCTATTGAACACCCTGTATGTGTTATTAAAATAGGGGAGGATATTATGTTTTTTAACGCTTGGACGCATCTGAACGTTCTCCCAGAGCAATTATTTCGATTTGAACCTTTATCTTTGTCTATCGAACTCGGTTTAAAATATTCTCGCTTTTCTTTCTACTATTTACCTCTCTCTCCTTTTTTGTTATAGGGTGTGAGGGGGATTTCCCTCTTTGAAGAACGTGAAAAACGATGGAATAATTCCAAAAAACGCAGTATTTTAGTACGCAACCTGCGATACAAAGAATTTATTTCCACTAAATACTTTTAATCAACGTCTCAATCTCAACCCATCGATCTAATGTTGTTGTTGTTTTTTTACTACTTTCCCTCGATTAAAACGTAAGCTCGTCGATTAATATCGACATATTCAACCTTTTGCCACAGTCTTTTCTAAGAAAAAAAAAAAAAAATCTGATAGTAATTAGTGAACCGTACATATTAATCTGCGCAGTCAGTTTACTACCAGCAACTCGCTAAATTATCATCGAAAATTACAGCCATATTTTTCATTCTCAACGAATCTATTATTCGCACAAGAGAATTCTCTCAGCCACAAAACTAAATAAAGTCAAACCATTATGTATTGTAACCGAAGAGTACAAACTATTATAAAGAGCTTTGTTATTACAATTTTCGAAATTTGTTCAAGTTTATTAACATATTCAGAAAAAGCTCTACCTAAACAAAGTTTATTATTCACAATCACTTACTCAAGTGTGTCAAAGTGGAATATATTAAATGAAGAAATCTTCAGTAGCTTTTGTCGTGTCTGTATAAGTACTTCCATTTAACAGGCGTTTAAACTTGTATACCCTACCAAACAGACATGGTTCACATGATTTTGAGGAACTACGCAACCCTCCAAGTAACATTTTATGTATAGGTACCTAGCTGACTAGTAGCTTACATCAGTTTCGAGCACTAAATTTTTCGCACGCTATAAACTAAATAAATGTAACAAATATCACAAATATACAGAGTAGCTGAAAATTGTTGTAGCTCTAAAAGGTGGAGACTGATTCAAAAAAAAAAAAAAATAGATATTTTTAAATTCTTTTCAATTGAGATAAAAATCTGAATTTTTAAATTTTTGTTTGGCAATTCACGTTCTCTGTGCTGCTAAGGTAAAACCGCCATTAATTACATTTTCATATCATCGCCTACAGCTAATACGCCAGGAACATAGCTCCCCGACAAGTCTCTCTGCTAATAATCTTGAATTTTATTCAAACAACTTAAAAAATCTGATAAATGACACAACTTTTTATTATAGGTATTTTATAGTAAACTCCTAAAAAGTTTTAATTTTCCAAAGACCATACTAGAAGGTGCGAACATTCTCATGATTTTTTAAGAATTGAATTTGAATTTCATTCAAGTTTTCTTATTTGGTTCTCTTTTGGCTTCACAATGGTGACTGAAGATGAGATAATTTCTGCAAATACGTTAATAACAATATATGTAGGTACCTTATTTTTCGTGACTATTAACTTCGGCTTTTATTTTCACTTAAATTAATACTTGTGCAACCCATTTTTCTCTCCTTTATAATTACCTGTAATTTGCACAAATTTTAGGTTTTCGAGAAACGCAAGACTGTTTAGCAACTTACCTTCATTTTTTTCTTTTTTTCTAAGATGACAAATTTTGTTTCACCTCTCGCCCCTTTTGTTTTTGACATAATGGCCGAATTACCTTTGAATTTCATAGGTATTTTGAATTTTATCCCGCTGTTCAAATAAATTTCTTGATTTTCAGTAAATTTTTCAAATGATTTGAGTGTGGTTTTTGTCTCCTTCACTGAATTCACTGGACATTTCATGGGCCTATCCCGAAATCTCTCTAAGGGGGAAAAACTTTTTTTTTCGAAGAGGGAATTTCACATTTTTTTGTTTTATAAGTGAAACAATAACGAAAAAAATGTTTTCTCCAGATTTAGGGGTAAACGTCCGCCCTTCATCCTTCGGCTATGCCCATGGCTCGTTGGAACCTCGCAATATCTCGTGTCGAGCATAAATTTATGAGCTTTAATCATTCTATGTGGTTTTGGTTTACTTTGTTTTCTTTTGTTCGATTGGTTCAAAATTATTTATTTAATAATTATGAGGTATACATACTTACATTACTACTCATTCAAACACATTTTTGAGCTCATTTCATTTAATCAGAGTTAGGTGATGTCAATTAGTACGAATCTTGTGAGTTATTTTTTATTATCTTTGCAATGGTACCCAATCAAAATTGGGGATTCTGATTCATTAAATTATTATTAAATCAGTTGTGGTGTGCGATGAGGGGGTACCCACCTGTCGAAGATGAAACCAATAACAGGTGTCCCGTTATACCTTTTCCACTCTCACCACTTTCCCTAATAAGAATTTATTTTGAAACAAAAAGTTAATCAAATTTATATTTCCAGATAAACCAGGAATTGTGGACACAGATACCATGATGTTGATCAGATGCATCACATTTTAATACCACTCTTTTTAAGACAAATGAATTCACATCTATAACTCTCCCATCCCTCAGTAAAACCTACCATTTTCATCATTTCAACCGAAAAAGGAAAAAATTTAGAACATGTTAACAAAATTACACTAAATCATAAAAGTAATAATGATGATTTTTATTTATTATTACTCATAGAAACGGATTCATATCTTGAAAACTGGGTAAATGACACCTACAAATAAATATGGTTTTACAATACTACTTTGATCTGCTCGATTGTTTTGAATGATTCTCCTATGACAGCAACTTGACCCATGAAGATTCACAGCTCCACCAAAAATATGTTGATCTTTCGACTGGAATGACAAGATAATTGATCAATAAATGGAATAGTGATAGACTTCAGAAACATCAAAAATCAGGACCAAAACCGGTGAATTTTCCGAAAAAAATATATTGTGATTTCAGCCAAAGTTTTAAGCTAAGTCCGAATCACAGAATTTGTAATTTTCACAAGAGATTTCCAAATGAGAAATTTTTGGGTGGTTTAAATCTCGCGATTAAACACTTTTATAATTTTCCTTTCGGTAAAAATAATTTTTTCATTGAAATTTTAACTGTCCAATTTTTCTGTTTTGGTACGAAAAAATTCACAGGAGCAATTAACTGTGAAAGGTAAGTATTATCCAGGTGAGTATCTCAGGTGAGTATACATCTTATTCTTATATTATTTGCGACGAATTAATTCTGTTCTTTGATTTTAGCCCCAACACAAGTTAGATTAAAAAAATAGCTATAATCTGTTTGGCTTCCGAATAAACTATTCTGGAACAATTTAAATTTTAACACTTAAAAATTCAAAAAATTTGTTTAGTCAATGACTATGATTGAAAATCTGTTCATGGATATACCACTACTCATTTTAACTGGAAACTGGACTTTGACAAAACTTTAGTGATGACGGCCTAAGCCAACATACACTGTAACAAACTATTATTACATCCACAGTAAGAAATGAAAAAGAAGAAAAGAACAACGAGAGAATTTGCAAGGAAAATAAGTTTATGTAAGGATTTATTCAGGATGGAATGAAGAAAAGACGGAAAATCATATTTTTCCAACAAAGTAAATTGGTGGAACCTGCGATGTCTCCAACTAGTCCCAAAAAATACTCTGGAATGTGGATTATGATGAAAATGATGGATTAGAGGAGAATGCTGAAAAGCAATAATTCATGAAATTTATCTAATTTAAACAAGTTTAGACTGGTGCCATCAATAGTCTTTTCCATGAATTACCGCCTATTATTAGGATAATGAGTTAGGTGGAGGTGAGAAAATATAGACATTTAAAAATTAATTTGGAAGCTGACAAAGAGAATTTTTTACATTATTGCCTAAACGAAAGAAAAAATTGAAATGAAATGCAAAAATTATTAATTAAAGGAAAAGAGGGTGAAGGAGAGTAAGTATGAGAAGAAAAAACTCGGCGCTTCGCGCCTCGGGAGGAGGCGGAGCCCCCTCCACCCCCCCCCGGGATGTTATTACTTTGAGCCTGACGGCTAAAATGTAAAATACCTGACCCTTCAACAATCAGTGTCTTTATTATAATGTGTGGTCTTATATACGCGCTACTTTTGGGTCGCTCTTTCCTGTCGTTTTTTGGCTGGGGACCCATCGCTAAAATCTGAAGGGTCAGGTTAAAAGGTGTGAAATTAGACCGAAAGGAAACAGTGTAGAGGTGTCCTTGTGTATGAAAGCAAAACGCCAACCAGACAGTAGACAGTGTCCAGTAAAATATACACACCTACAAAAACACACAGTCTAAATGTTCAAAAAATTTCTTCTTTTTTATCTGTAAATCCTGTAGGGAAAATAAAACAAAATCACACAACCAATTACAAATAATATTCTTCCTCTCGTGAACATAAATTCAATTGAGGAGAGAATACTGAATGACTATAAATTTTAATGTAATGCATCCGTTTATTAATCTTGTTAATACTGAAAAATCTTATGAAAAATAGTTAATTATAAGGGTTAGTAGCAAAAATTTAAAAATTATACCCCGACTCCACACAGGTAAGTCTGTTTCTCCTGTAGTTTTCTATTTTCTGTAGAATTTTGTCACACAACAATTTAGATGATTGTGTTCATACACACGCATCTGTAAAATTTTCCATCGTCTTTTTACTATATTTACAATTTTGATAGACTAAAAAAAAACATGAAGAAGTAGTTTTTGCAAATTTCCTTGCTTTGAAATCTCTTGACATAATATCTTACCTAATTATTAAATCAGCTCAAATTTTATTTTCAAACGACATTTTTATAAGCCTCTCCTTTAGATTGAAAACATTTTTTCTCCCATCAGACTTTCTTTAACCTCATCTCCTCCTTTCGTAATCAAAATAGAGGTACTGGTCAATTTAATGATGTGTTTATTACTTTTGAAGCAATAAATCTGTATTTTGAAGTCGTTTTTTCATTAGTCTTCTATCTAGTAGGCAAATTTTTTCGTAAATATTTTGTCCTTATAAATTAGGTAGTCTTTAATTTCAGATCCAGATAGAAAATTTAAAAATTTCGTAACATCTTAACAAGAAGTAGGTAACATTTTATGTTTTGCTATCACCATAGAATTAAAAGAATTTCCCAAAAAGGCATACAATAAACGAAACCGTTCAGGTAACTGGTTTTCGTACTAATAATACGTAGGTTATAAGTTCACCGAGAAAATTAAATTAAAAACGCAAAAAAAACTGGCTCAATTTCAGAAAGAATCCTCTAACAATTTAGGCCACATTAAACTTCCTCGTACATTACTTTTATCATCGTCATGATAAGAAGTGTTTAGATAAGTTACCATGTTAATAAAAGCAACTTTATAGTATGCGATTGAAATAAACATAGGACAGTAGTGTGTAGTTGATAGTATAATGTGGTTTTTTTTTTCTTAGTTGACAACTTAAACGTCTCATCAATATTAATTTTACCATAACGAATAAAGTATGACGCGATATAGGTCATATGAAGATCGTTTGGAGTAATGGAAGTCACTTTTATTGAAGAAATGAGCTTGTCAATTTATTATGAATAATTATGGCAACAGTTATTTTGCTTTCCTTTGGGGTCTTTTAATAAGAACAGTTTAGCTCATTCAAAGCGATATGTAATTTGTAATATCGACAAAAGTAGTCTAAAAATATGAAAGCACCAATATACCATACCTAGTACCCATAGGCTACTGTACACACCTACATATACAGGGTGTTCACTTCGTAACTGCCTTATGGAAAAATACATATACAAATTTTGCTTTTGTGGCTCAAAAAGTTCCCATTATTTTTTCGGAGAATGATGAATACTTTTTCGGCATGAAAGTTTAACAAGAAATCGAATGATGAAAGTTTCAAGGTTGTTTCATCAATATTGAGGAAAATAAAAAAATCGCTGATGGATATGACCCGTTTTGATTTTTAAAAAGAGCTCAAATAAATTATTTGAAGCATGAGAAGAGATTTAAAAGCAAAATAATTACAGTTTTACAGCAACATAAAAATATTTTATTCTCAGACATCTAAATTTTATTTTACAGCAAATGTTCAAATAAACCTCCTTCACGCGATGACTTAAGCGATCATAAAACTCAGTTCACACTCGAACCAAATGCTGAGCACTAAATGTTTCTTCCACATGCCAAAATAGCATTGTGCAGCCCATTGATTATTCCATATGATAGTCCAAAATGGTAAATTTGCATTTTTTTGATGTGCTCCCACAAAAAAAAGTCACATGAAGCTAAACCTGTTGATCTTAGAGTCCGTATAATAATACGTCATCACAAGGGCTACAATTCTGTTAAGAAATGCATTTTTTAAATGATTCTTGACGTTGATTATTATATTGACAGGACGATTAGGGTTCACTCTTCCCAACAACTTTTTTTCGATGGAATTTTTTCCTAAAAAACATTTTAGCAAAAACATTTATTCATCAAACAATTTATTGCAAAAACTTTTTCTTCCTAAATTTATCTTTAAAAAATATGTAATCACGTCATTATTGTCAACGAAGTCATGATATTTGCTGAGAACATTACACAATTTTTCATAAGACAACGTAGAAGTTCGGAAAATATATTCCTATTATAACCTACAGCCTGCAACCCTCCACATCTTATAACCACCCACTGTACAATAAAGTCATAAAAAACCACCCACCTCACCATACCGCTCACTATCATTGAAAATTCTTTAAGTGTTGCGAAAAACTTTCTTTGAGAAAAATATTTTGGGAAAAGTGTATCCCTACCGGAGAGGGCAGTTATCCGTTTGAGATCATATCTTAATGTTTCAAATAAAACTGTTGACGAACAAATGTTGTCAAACATTTATTTGATTTTTGTGTTGAATTACAAATACGAGTATTCTCAATGAAATTTCCACCTCTATAATATCCGAGAGTATGAACTCGAAAGTTTCACCATTAAATTTCTCGTCAAATTTTGATTCCGAAAAGCTATTTACCATGTTTTGCAAACACAACGGTAACCTTTTAATCAATAAAAACTAAATTCAGTTCATGAATCTATATTTTTCTACGGTCAGTTACGATGTGAACAACCAACATAACTTGAGGTACATACAGTATACAATAGGTGCACCAATACGCCTGTTACCGGTTACAGCCAACAATAAAAATATTTTCCAACGAATTAAGAATGAGAAAATAAAAGCTTCTACTTGCCAGCTATGGGTCTGTTGAATCATAAAATAAACTTTACACACAAAATCTTCTTCATTTTCAAAGTGGTTATGGTGAAATGTGGGGAGAATATTCACACATATACATAGGTTTGTATATTTTTGCTTCTGATCGCTGAACAAATTGAAACGACCAGAAACTGGTTTCGGTTTTTTACAATGTTGAGAAAGAAATCGCAGACTATAAGCCTAAAATATTTTCGTTCGGCACAAAAAAACAAAAATGGATAAAATGAACTGGAATAATGTAAAATATAACGACATATGGTTCTTGATTTCATTTAACGTACCTACAAATGAAGCCTCTAAATAGAATACTGAAGATCTCGTGCATCGTAAATATTTTTCAGACTTCTAAAACCATTTTTCAATGTCAAACATAATAATTCTTCAGTTTATCCAGAGAGAATCCATCGTTGTCATTAATTTTAGAAATGAATTTCTCATTCACAAATAAATTTTGTTTTCTTCGAAAGTTTTTTTTTTTTTTTTTTTTTCTATTTTATTTTTAGTTTTTGAAATAACCATTTCCTAAGAATGAAAAATTTTTCATCAATTTGAGTTTTTTATTTTCAAATAGTCAGAGATAATGAAAAATTATTATTGGTAAGAGATTCAAGAAAAATGTTCTCCTATTTCCAACAATATCAGCTCCAGATTTTTGGTTTATATAGCGGTTAGGGAATCGTCGAGGAACCGAGCAGAATTTTTCAAAATTGAAATTCATTTGATGCACAAATCACTGAATCTTGATAACTGAAATAGCAACTTGTAGAAAAAATGTTTATTGATATTTCAAAAACTACAGAATCGATTTTAGAATAGTCGGTTTCTAAACTTCCTCAATAGCATACATAAAGGAGTATCCAGGAAGGTCTAGACCCAACTTAGTTCCAAAAAAAGCTTGAAACGAACAAGTTAACATTGTATGTGTTTATCGATGGTGGTAGTGCTAACGATGATGGTGGTGTTATGAAGAGGTGAGGGAGCCGGTTGAGAAGATGTGGACACCTCCCCTTAAGATGGAACTATCTACTCCACAGAACAGCTACCTCCGACTAGACAATTAATTTCGTATAAGATTCTTCAAAATCCATCCAATATTTACCCACAGATGAAATCACAACTTTTTCTCACCATATCGTGAATGGATACGAGTATATAGATAAACAGATAGATACATAGATAGGTAGATAACATTAATTAAGTACACGCTAATCAGTCTTGACAACTTAAACAGAGAAGACAAAATATCATGAAGGTAAACTCATATATTTCGATTTTTGCTGACCCCTTTTTTTTTCCAGGAAAGAATCTGGTTATACCACTACGTCATGAAGACATAGGTACTCGTCCATGGTAATTTATTTATTCGGAGTATTCTTCTTCAATTTACGTTAGTAGGTGATATAAATTTCAATATGAAGTCACATTTGAGGTACCTCGTCAAATTAAGAACGATGATAAATGCAATGTTGAATAAAATCGATATCAAAATATTCACGAATAAAAAATTTCACGCAATAATTACCTTCTTAAAGAACAAATTATACATCCGAGATTGTATCAAAGCAAGTGAAATAACGATTCGTTAAAATTTCACCATAATATAAACGCATGTTTTCGACAGCAAATTGCGGTGCATCAATTATCATTAATGGATACCAAAAAATAAGTTGTAAAAACGTTTAATAATTTTCTGCGATGGAACATTAGTTGATTCTAAAATCGTATACTGAACCATTAAATTAGGAAACAGAAAAAATAAAAAAATAAAATAAAAAGATTCTAAATTTTATGAAATTACACCTGTTTTAACTGTATACAGATTTGAAAGGAAAATTAAGATTAGTTCACTTCTATTCACAAGCATAGGTACACAGTACATATCCGAGTAACGAACGGAAATTATTTTTCGCTGAAGGAGTACCAAGAAACAGATTTCACAATATTAGAACCCATAAACGAACCAGCAATTAATTGGAACGGACACTGTACCAATTTTTCATATCCTTTTCACCAATTAAAATATACTACTTTTCGATTTCGATCAACACGAAAATCGACGCACAAATAATATTCGTCGCAGAAACACGCGATTTGACAACTAATATCAACTGCGTAGCGTAGAAGACTGCTTTCTTTATTAGACTGAATTAATTTTTTCTTTCATTTCATTTTTCCCCCAACGTTTACTACGCGACGATCAAACATACAAACACATTGTACCGAGTTGTATGGCACGTGTTTCGTACCTTCAACTTGATGGTGTGTCGAAGCCAAAATTTTGGATAACACTCGAACGTGAAGGAGAGGAGGCGCCAAATCCAGTTCGGCGAGCAGCCACTGCATCTTTACAAAAAACGTTAATCTATTTTCACGTGGAATCGGGAGGCGTAAAAATCTAGTCTGTCGATACAGGTATAGGTAGTCTCTCTTAGGCATCGTTATTTCTCATCTTCGTATTACACTGCAGAAAAGTATAAAAACCGTATGCCAAAATATATTGATCTTTTAATTCGGTAAAAATGGTGAATTTCGTGCGCAAACAGTATAATTTGAATAGGTGAAAATGTGCTGGAAAAGAGTATTTTTCTGTTTACTTAGAAGAGAAACGTGAGAGAATGTGGGTACACGTTATTATGTCTTGTTCGAAATTGGGGCATGTTGCACAGAATTCGTCGCCCAAATTTGGTTGTAATAAATTGCTAAATGTCGTTTTTAAATTACGAAGTTCGAATTTCGCATCGATTTTTCCAGTTTACCCTTTTTTTGAGCCCCAAAGTCACTTCAAAAGGTCATTTGATATGAATAAATTTTCCTCAAGCATAATCTACTGTAATATTTTATTTTGTTATAGTAAATCGATGCCGTCTTCAAATTTTATATTGATTGTTTCATTCAATTCAATTTTTTCAGTACTTGTTTTTTTTTTTTTTTGGTTCCTCCATCAGGAACAAATTCGAAAATTTATTTTTATTTTGATAAATCGATGCACATGGTTTGAAACCCCGAATACTTTTATTTTGTCATCTAAGTACAATCAATAGATAGGTGGATATAATTTAACTAGGCTAATGATAAGAAACATCACGTATAATCGAATTTTTGAAAAATAAAAACTTGTTCACGCCAGGTGGACCATAAATACCGGACACATTTCAAATTTGAATATCACAATGGCCAGAAGAATAAAATAGTTCAGGTTGCTTATATACGCTCATAGCTAGAAGTCTAAGTAATTGCAAAACAATAGCCTTTGTTTTGGAGGTGGTGTTTTAGGAATGGCAATATTATTTTTATACTTAAGTAACAATTTGAGGCATATTGGATATTTTGCAATACCAAAGTGTTTTGATTTAGTTTTATGAGTTAAATGCTCCAAATTTACAATAAAAATGTAAAACATCTGCCTGACAGTCACTTAGTGTAAAAAAAAAAACTGAATAAACAGTTTGTGGGGACATTACTCGTATGAGGTTATAGGGGCTCGCACCCCTTGACGACAGTCGCTGCCCAAAGGCTGGCAATAATCGTCTTTATGACGTTAAATGAATTTACACTGGTGCGTTTGTATGTTCGTACCTGTACATACGTACAGGTAAGATACATTGTACGGGCCGAGATCAATTACCTGATAACGATCTCGGTAATGTCACAACCTGGTACCAAATGCACTGCGTCGTTTCTTATCACCTCAACGGAGACAGGAAACGACGTAACGCATGACATAATTACGTATATATACGTATGCATGTGTGTCTGTGTGCGTGTACCAAATCCTGTATATAAACTCTCAGAACCGGCTCAAAAATCGCCAGTGTTCGCCGAGGATTTGGCTCTCCCATACTTAATCGTATGAAGTGGCAGAACACGCAAATACTGTTGAAGACCTTCTAGTGTGAATATCTCTCACGACAAGGTATTCCACACAGTTGATAATAAGTTAATATTAAGACCATGGTATTCTTAGTCTTGACGTTGTATTAGATCAGCACTCCTAGTTTTTATGTGTATCACGGTCATGCAAAGTCAAGTCTAAATTTTAATCTTTGTCTTGCTTTCAGATTTTTTCAATTTATTCATGGATAAATTACAGTTTCTGTAGGTTGCCAGCATGGGGAATCAAACCAGCAACCTACAGATTTAAAAGCGATAACGCTACCACACAGTCGTGATGCCGCCGATAGCTAGTGAAGGTGTGGACATATATGTTCACATCCACACAACCAGCCCCCATGCTGCAGTTGCACACCCAGCACAACAGCGCACAGAGAGCGGAGATAGGCTGCTATTATGCGGGGAAACTGACAAACCCACAATACAGGCTTATGCCATCATGGCTAGACGCCACTCTGTGGAAGGAGTGCGTGAACAGGTAGGGAGGTGCACTCAATCACATCAGGGTCACCATTTCTGTAGGTTGCCGGTGTGGAGAATCAAACCGGCAACCTGACGATGCTACCACATGGTTAAGATGCTGCCGTTAGCCAGTGATGGTTCAGGAACGTATGTTCACGTCCCCACAGTTACCAAATTCATGTCCTTCCAAAATATAAATGAGAGAAAAATTAAACGCCAAATATTGAAAAATTTTCAGTATCAAGGTTGTGCCCATTTTACAGCCACTTTACATTTTCCAAGTTTGATGTATCATCTTAGTCTTGATATTGGCCTTGGTCTTGTAAAATGTGCACAACCAAGAACAAAATACTTTTTCTCATCACCACATTTTACGTCACTACAGCAATGATACAAAAATTACGGTGCACGTATTTGAGAAACATTTATTCGTCAAATTTTTCAATTAGTCTACATCTTTTGATTTTTGAAGAGAAAAGTCAACCATAAAAGATAACTACTTCACGAAATTTTAAAAAGAAAATATTTCGCGATGAGCTTTAGTAAGTACCGATTGAAAAGCAAAAGAATAGGGTCCCATTGGAATGTTTTCAACCCACAAGTGAGGATCAGAAAGGAGAGTCTACTCTCCATGTAGGGTATTTTCAAGAGATGAGATTTTTTCGAGGGGAATGATATGTTAGCAAATGGTGCACTAAATGACGGATGTTTGTCGATGAATATAGATACTGTAGGGCTAGATCGACGAGGGACATACTATAAGAAGTTGTGTAAGTGGTGCAACACCCTTATGTTTCTCCCTCTCTTCCTATCTCTCTCTCTCTCTCCCTCTTTTTCTCTAGCTCCCCCTTTTTCTCTTCACTATTTCGAAAGAAAAAACGTTTTTAAAATTACCCTAACTTCGATTATTTATCACGAATGGAGTGTTCTTAGGGGGCGAAGAAATGTGGTAGAATGGAGGAATTTATTACTTGAGGTGAAGGAAACGATTTGAGAGGATTTTTGAGATTTTTGCGTTATGTTACGAAAAGATTATAGGGTCATGTTTCTTTTTCCTGAGCGAATTCAAAATAAGCTAAGTTAAGTTGTGGTGAACACTGACGCCGAAACTTCTTCCTTTTTTTTTTTTACTGTATTCAAAGTTTTATGTAGACCCAAAAGTGACAAATGTCTTGCAAATATTTCCATGTATCCCTTACACAGTGCATTCCAAGATTTTTTGAACTAATTTTCGTACGGATGTACCTACTCACCAGCTCTGTATGCCAGAAACCAATTAGACTACGTAATATAAAGTCCAGGTATATGTACAATATATAAGGTATATTCCATTAGCCCTAAGTCATATTTCTGCGGAAATGTGGCTTTTTTCAGTATAAGTTTACATAGATTCTTTAATCAACATTTTCGAAGAAATACTGTTGGTTCAATGTTAATGAGATACCCGGTATTTGGCCAAAAATAATCGTTGTCAATGTAACATGTGTTAGATTACACCATTTTGCATAGTATTTGATTCGTTCAACATTATTGAGGATGATGCAAATTTTCTCGCTATCATGGTTGGGTGATAGGAGCCGGAATTTCGCCTATAATTGAGAAACAAAATGTAATCATTTAGAACAGAATTACAAAAAAAATTCTCCTCGATCACACAATTTTGTTACTCATACTGAAAAAAAAAAAAAATTCGAGAAAGTGATATTCAATTTTTTTTTTCGTTTTTTCTTATAGCCAAAGAAATTGGCCGAATGAATTCGGGGCGGAGTATTGCGTAATACATGTACAATACTATAACGATATTATGAATCACTAATTAATTGCATTCGACGCATTTATGCCACCCAGCTGGCCACCCACAATTTGTACCACTCACATGATGATGCCCCCAAACAATTTAACGCCTATTTTTTTCCAATTTTTGGAGCAGAATAAGTTTTAAGCTTGAAGCAGCTCTCTATACTCACCAGATTTATCTCCTCCAGCCTCGTTATTTTCGTTGGAAGCTCAGGTTAATAATGAACAGGAGCTGGTTCGACTAAATTTTCACAATTCAGATAGGCACGCCTTACCGACGTACAGACATCCCCTGGAAAAGTTGAAAGTCTTTTCGGGGATGACGGAAACGTAGAAAACCAGTGCCCGACATCTTATTTAAGTGAACGGTGAGAATTAAATGAATTTTTCACGATTCACACGTTTTTTGATTTTTAACGAATTTTATTCAGAGGCTTTTCGAAGTAGTTCAGATAGGGGGTGTAAAATTTCCCATTTACCCAACTTTTCTTCAATAAAATTGACAACTTTCGAAAAATTGATGAATTAATAAGCAAAAAAAAAAAAAAGTAATCAGTTACACGACCCCAGAAGGCTGAGACACTCTCCAAACCCCCCCCCCGCCCCGCCCGAAGAGTTCCTTATTTTATTCTAAAATTTATAGGCCTCGTTCGATGAGAAATAATGCAATTATTTTAACCATCGTTAATTATCTAAATATGTGCACCAGTGGATGGAGTTCGGCCATTTTTCAAACTTTTTGTAAAAAAAAAAAAAAAAACAAAAAACGAAATCGATAAAAATTAATACTATTCGCTTTGGGGTAAAACGAATAGAGGATCCATTAACGTATAGAACTACGGACAATAAATATTATCTTTGAAAATCACCCTCTCGAGTTGAATTTCGTTCGAACGAATAGATTTGTACGCACCCAGAAAACGAAAACGCAAGACGAAAACCTGGCGAAACCAATCGCATTTTGAAGAGTGCCATCAGCCATCCACCAACAGCTGCGTACCCAACTGACGTATTTTTACCTGCGAACCAAACGTCTACGTCAAACAACCGGAACAAAGAACACGTGACTAGGGCCTCCCAAGAACGAAATTCAATATTTTTCGCATTACTGCGCACTCCGTTATAGGCTAACAAAATTTATGTACCTATACATACCTAAATGTGTACTACGGGTACTATAGATAATTCAATATCTGATATAATTTTACACCCATTTTGGTAACGAATAGCTTAAATGCAATACACGCATCAGAGTGTTTCATGCAGGAGTAACTGCGATAGGGGAGAGGAGATGGAGCACACGCCTTGTAAAATACGAGCACAAGGCAGAAAGAGAGTTGCGCATGCAACTGGTAACCAAAGACAATATTTTTAATCAGCGACAATGTTTCGACAATATAAACGAAAGTTTACGCAAATTTCGGAAAAATGAATTAAGGGTAAGATGTCAAAGAAAATTTAGATGGCTTACGAGTAAACGAAAAAGTTTCAGGTATGAAAAGCAATGAGAGGAGGGCTGTTTTCTTCAAACCAAATATTCTAAATTGGAATGTATACGTTATCTCTTATTTTTACTCGCCCCATTTTAAATATAACTTTTTCTATGCAATAGTTACAATTCTCTGCATTTGTTGTTATAATAGGTATTTATAGATAAAAGATTTTCTGCAAGGACAAAAAATTAATTAATTTCTAAAAAATTTAAAGGTAGGTATGCCAATATAGGAAGATTTACATTTATTAGTTAAACCAATATTCTTATGAAATTACATTGGATTGAAAATAATCAGATTAGATGTCGGTTTTTACATTTAATCTTTATTTTTCAAGCGTTGGGGAGAGATATTCACTAATGTATTAGTACACATACGAAGACTCAAAGAGCAAAAACCGATAAGTCACTTTTGATCAAAAATGAGATTTTAGCACATTCTGGTAGATCTTACAGAAACTCATCGATAGCTGCAAAATTTTTACTCTATCTTAATATTTTGTCCCTGTTCTATGGCTGTTCAAAGTTTGACATGTTCTAATGAAGTCGGAATCAGCCCCCAACTTTTTTATATTTTACATGGAACAAGACTGGAGTCCGAAACATTTTTAGATTCTTAACAAAAACTTCATTAAATGATACAAAATTTGGTGTTCTCATTTTTCGGATCATTAGAAATGCCAAAATGTAGTAAGCTAAGAATTATGTGTGATCATTGTAACAGATATGTTCGTTTTATTTTAATATTGACGTACATATTCGTTCACACAAAAAAACACATTTTTATTCTGCACATTTTATCCCTGTAAATTTACAGTTAACTGGCGAAAGTACCATTACTTCTTGCCAGCAACCACAATACATTTTTTAATGGGATACTGGTCCCCAAATATTCTCGAATAAACAAATCTCTAGTCAGCAAATCCCTACTTTATACACAATATTATGGAAAAACGTATATACCCTGACAAGGTATATAAACTCTTGTTTCCATTAGAATATTCATACTGTAAATTTCCTACTTGTTCAGTCTTGTACAGTAAAGTAATATTCATTCAGTCTTATACTGTGAATAATCAAACGTAATTGTTAAATATTGTGTTTTTATATATTATTATAATATAGTGATAAAATTCATTGTGTGTTTTAATTTTACTTAAAGTCTCTCAAATAATTAAGGTCCACAATAGCTGTGGATAATAAACTTAATAAATTAAATAAATTCTCGAGTGTTATAATATTCAAGTGAATATTGTAATGCTTCGAAAGAAGTGTAACCACACAAAAAGAAGTCGTTTCCAGTTACAATCAATCCTCCTTTGGCCATTACAATCATATAGACAAAATATGCTTGTGAATCGGTTCTTATCATCTCCTGAAAAAAGTGAATTTATGGCTTATCGGTTTTTATTTTTGAGCTCTTCTTCATTTATTTTATTTATTTATTCTTATTTATTTATTATTTATTTATTATTCATTTATTTATTTATTTATTTACAACATAAATTTGTTATTTTGCATAATTTATTTTATCGTGTTCTAGATGGTAGTCAATGAAAGTAAAAAAGTAGAACTTGCGATGGCTTTTTTGGTCTATGGTTTCATATAAGTACAAAATAAAGAAAAAAACTAAAACCACACAGATAAATTCATCCAATCTATAAACAAGCTGATCATATAAAAGTGAATTCTGGGATGAGTTATTCAATCACACAAATATCAACTTTTTGGTCTCCCAAGAAAAATTTGCCGAGATGCTAGCTTGGTTTGCCAAATGGTACACGTGATTTGGTCAAGTTATAAGCCCAGTCAGCAATAAATAAAAATTCCGTTACAAAGATTATGCTTTGTGTTATAGTAACAAGTATAGGCCTAGGCAGGATTTTAGTTTGGGGGAATCATATAAATATTCTCCAGAAACTCACCCAAAACTTTCTTTCACCTGCAAGTAATTTTTTTATTTAAAAACTTTTTTCTTAGAAATTTAGAGAGGCTCACCCCCTTTCCCCTCGGCTACGCCCATGGTGACAAGCGTCTACCACTGGTGGCACACCACAAGTTTAAGTGATATGAAAATATACTTGAAATTTGAGCTTGTGGGGTGTAAGACTTGCCTAGTAGTTTGTAAAAGAGTACAAGTTTTCGCAAATCAGAGAAAAAGTTTCACATCAGACAATGTACTTGAAAAAAGCAGCGGTTTTTTAGTATCTTCAGAAAACCAAAACATCAATTTAATGGGGAATAGAAAATATCTGTTGAAAATTGACAGTTATTATTTTTTCATTTCCTGTCGTTTTATTACTAAAACATGTTCGAAGATAACTGAACAGGTAAGAAGGATTATTTTAGTGTTCAAATGCCCGCAGAGATCATAATATTCCGTCGCTAGGCTTAAACATAAAAAAAAAATTATTAATTAACAAGTTATCGTTTTTGAACACCTGTTAAAAAACCCGAAGCTATTACGAATGCTTTCAATGAAAGAAAAAATAGAAAAGAAAATAGCGTCGCAAGGGGATGAATTTGTGTGGAAAATTGAATTTTGTAATTTTCAAGGAAATGAAAAGATAAGATGTCATAAATTAGACAAAGGTCAATATTAAAACGAGGTCAAAGAAGAATGGAGAGGGTATGAAAAATTTACAATAGCGGAAAAACTGAAATCATAGGTCGAAACGACAACGTAAAAGATGGTGGAAGCACCTCTGCAGGAGTGACAGCGATGAATTCTGAAAACGAGCATCGAAACAATTATCAAAATAATACAGCCAAAAATTCAACACTTTCAAACTAAATCCTGCAAACCAAAGTATAATATCTCAATGTCAAAATAATGACCATAGAAGCGGGCTTTTAAGGTAGGCAAAAAATGTACTTATTTTGTAAATTTCAAAATCATAAACTCACGAACGTGAACTTTTTCATAGACACTTTATTTTATTCGAATAAAAGGCTTCAAACGAATTACGATGGCTCAGGGCTAAATGCATTATGAAGTGCGAAATTTTTCGAAAACATTTCGTCCAACTAAAAATAAGATATTAGAATATAATATTAAAATTCGTTCGTATAGTTTTTACAGACCAACTTTCTCCAGTAATGAAAAAACTTTTACACGTGTTTTTTTGTTTTCTCCTACGATCTTTACGACGAGCACAGAGAGTAGACTATATTGAATTAAAATTATACGAGCCGTATTTTTCGAAGTTTACGACTCCATTTTAACCCAAAACTTTCCCTCTCCTCCAACATTTGAGCACAATAAAAGTTTTTCAAACTGTTATAAGGGTTTCTTCTCTTTTCGAAAATCTTTTTTATTCAACATTATGGTGATTTTTTTTTTTTTTTTTTTTTTTGTGGATGGTACGTTAAATTTGCATACAGAGCGTACGCGACAAAATCTGAAGTAAAGAAGAAAAGAGTAAAAAAAAAAAAAAAAAAGTGCTGAACATTGGAAAACAACGATTTGAAATTTATTTTATAGGTAAGTAAAAGCCGAAGAGGTTAAAAAAGCTACAGGCGCTCTTATGTTGATATTGTTTTTTTTTTCTTTTTCTTTTTCTACGAAAGATTTACTTTAAAAATAAATTTTCGTGCGTTTAATTTTTGGTTTGCTGAATATAATATGAGCGTGTAACAGGTGGTACACGATGAAAATACGGAAGCATGGCATGTCTGGAAGCTGAAATGAAAAATTTTTCGGGTAATTATTTATTTGACCATAGGGTATTGGCACATCTGGCTAGTACCCTTTCACTACAGTTGCTATGACTTAAGACAATATACTTTCTTGTAGCTTGTTTTCACACTATTTCTGTCTACATGTCCATTACAAAAAAAAAAAAAAAAAAAAAAAAAAGCAAAAAAAGAGACCGCCAAAAAAGTTTTCTTCTTCTTTTTAAAATCCAAAACTGGGCCAAATTTAGGAAAGTAGTTTTGTGATAAATTTCAAGTTTAAAATAACATCCTTCGACGACATGACTTTGTTTGAAATGATCCCTTCTAAAAACGTCATATATGTAGTGTAAAGGCTGACAGCAATAATTTTGACATTATTTTCAACTATTTTTAATACCTATTTATCGAATGACAGAACCAGATAATGTTGTTGAACGCGAAATCGATGTTCTGCCTGCTCATATCGAGGTTGTGAAGTGCACGAAGGGATCAAATTTCGAAGTTCAAAAACATAATTTCCTAATGAGTAAACATTTTTCTTCTAATAAGCTACCAGGCTACATTATAATTATATGAACCCAAAAGAAAATTGGCAAACTATTAAATGGTGGATAAAGCACTAGCAGAAAATGTTGAAAGTGAGCATTGGAGGAAAGGTAATATTAATATCATTCCATGGGTGCTAAAATTTTTCTCTTAATATTAGGCTACACTACGTAAGATTATAAGGAAATAAAAAATAAGTTTGGCAGTACCTACGTGCTGAACATTTAAATGAAAGATATTTGAATTTTCATATTGAAATTATATTTACAATAATTTTATTAACAACGAATCATCGTAACATATTATGCTCTCGTGCAACAAAATTTGATTATTCTACACTTACAAGAGGATAAAAGGGGGTCTCTGGCAAAATTTCAGAAAATTTGCAACATATATGAATCTTATTCTTAGCCTATAGGTACATGTATGTATATTGAAAACACAGTCAGAATGAGGGCTGAAGACAGAATATGAAAATCTCTTAACAATTATTTAATACAGAAAAACATATAGTGTGGGTGTATATATTATATAGATATGTACCTATAACCATTAAGAATCCCAAAAGTTAATATTGGGTGTCAATAGCAAGCCCGAAAGTTACTTAGAAAGCCCTAATTTGGACTTCTTAAAAATTGTGGTGTATATATTATAGGCGCTTTGGAAAATCCGCCACTTTGCAAATAGCCTACGTTATTTTAGAACGAGCCGGCCATTCAGAAAATGAAAAAAAATTGTTTCGATTAGCCTGACAATTTTAGGCATTTTTCAATGAGCCCAGACCGTTTTAGGCTAGTTGGAAAATCAAAGATTTTTGGCTCAATTAGCCTAGCATTAACGAGGCCTAATGTAATGAGCCCAAATCAATTTAGGCTGTTTAAAAATCATTCCAATCAGCCTAAAATCATCTGGCTAATTGAACTTAACTACAATTTTTTATAAAATGCCTGCTCTTCGTTGAATGACAAGAGTATTATGGGCATTTTACAATCAGCCCAAACAGCTTTAGGCTAATTGAAAATTGTAAAATTTCCTGCTCAATTAGCCTAGCTCTAACTAGGGCTAATGTAATGAGCCCAAACCTAGTTAGGTTAATTAGAAATCGTTCCGATTAACCTAAAATCATCAGGCTAATTGAAAAAAAATTTTTTTTTCTCAAAAAATAGTACATAAACTGTAACCATATCTATACGATTGTTGGGTGAGTTTCTTAGATAAACATACTAACAGCTGTACCCTCCCCATCTCTTGAATTTTTGAGGAGAGGGTGTTCATACCCCAAAATTTGTTTTTTGGCGTTTTTCTCCACGAATTTAGATTTTATGGTGAAAATAGGCCCATAAAAAATTATTAAGCATGAAATTTCCTACAAAAAGGAAACCAGCAGTTTTTTTCCCAACACCCTCTTTTCTCTCCAGGGAGTCTTGAAAACAACCAAATTCAGTGAATATAATTGTTTTCAAGACTTCCGGAGAGGAAGGGGAGCGTCAGACAAAAAACTTTGATGGTGGAAGGGATGGTTAAAGTTTATGGAAGGTGAGTGGATGGGTGAAAAATATGTATTGGAATTACAAATTATCTACATAGTATGATAATTACGAGTTATATTTCCAATATAATTCCATTTTTTGATAAAAATAGGTCAGTAAAAAATTGTTCAACATAAAATTACCTACCTACAAATAAAGTCTCTCGCAGTTTTTTTCCCGACGCCCATTTTTCCCACCAGAGAGTCTTGAAAAAACTATTTCTCACTGAAATTCGTTGAGAAAACAAGGAAAAACCAAATTTTGTAGTATAAATACCACCATCGCCAAAAATGCAAGAGTTATGGAGGGTGTAACTTTTAGTATTTTAATCTAGAGGATCCACCCAACAAATCTATATAGTTTAAGTTTCTGCGCGAATGTTTTTTTTGTTTCCTCATTTTGATGCTCTTTTGACTGGACTATAGATATTAAATATAATAAACCTTAGCGTAGCATTTTATTTTTGTGTGAGAAAAAAAATTTTTTTTTGATTCATTCATTTTCTAAATAGCTTGGATTCCATTAGGTTGATTATAAAACTCCGAAATCTCATTACGTTAGGCCTAATTAGTGCTAGGCTAATTGAGCCAAAAATGTTTGATTTTCCAATTAGTCCATAACGGTCTGGGCTCATTGTAATGTGCCTAAAATTGTCAATCTAATTGAAACAATTTTTTTTCATTTTCTGAATGGCCATCTCTTTCTAAAATGTTTGCGACATTTAGAAAATGATGGATTTTCCAAAGTGCCATATATATGTGTAAGAATTTTTTCAATTCGAGGAGTAGGGAAGCGATCATTTTCCAATTTTTGCTCGGACTTCCTAATGACGCTTAATATATTACAAATAGAACCGAAACCAAATGCCTTTTGCCTTTGACTATATAGTACTGGACCAGTAAAGCTTCATAGGTCCAATGTACTTTTTAATGTCAAGACATGCCGGCGAAAAAGTTGACAACCCTAGAGTACCTTTTGGTATTTTTGACGTTTTGCTCGAGTTCACCAAAATAGGATACATCTGATAAAGACATCCCTTAAATTCACAAGGATAACGTACATAAACGCAAAGCAAAGCACGTGGAACGACATATTTAAGAGAAATGAAATATTTGGTGAGTGATGACTAACGTATTATTCTGTTTCAATATATTGTCATGAGTAAGTTATAAAATTGATAATTGTACAAAAAATAACTCTAGAAAGATATGGATGCATTTTTCCTTATGAGAAATAGCATGTAAAAATATGTAAACAATCTCCATGAACACTTTTTAGAACTGATCGCATTTGATGAGCACCAGCGCTCCACCACTGCTGGACTTCCCAATAATATAAGTTACTAGTTGGAAAATCGCGCAGTTGATTACTTTTTTTTTTTTAACTGTTCGAAATTTTAAGAATTTTAGTCACAAATTTCCGTTTTTCTCCCTCTCTCCCCTAAAAAAAAGGCATTCACTAGATCTCTGAGTAGCCTACATCAAAAATTTATAAAATTAAAAGCATACCGAGTAAATTTAAATAAAATCGTTCATTAAAGAAAACGAACCCTTGAAAAATAAGCAAAACTGTGGTCTTAATATCGTCCATAGATTACCTAACCCCCTTATTGTTCGCCATTATTTTGAAAGGAGGAAAAGTTTTAACTTTTGAGAGCAGTGAAAAAAAGGAGTAAAATACGCGTTGAAATCGTCAAATCGAAAGCCCTATTTACATCCTAGAAGGCGAAAAAAAAACCAAAAGATAATAAAACGAAGAGAAAAAACACTTTTTAACCAGCAATCGTGCCCTTTCTCCATTTTAAAAAGGAGAAACACCCTTTTTTTTTTTTAATTCTCGTAAATACTTGAATTTTCCTCCTCCATATCTTGTTCGAAACTTCTTTTTGTCAACGACCCAGGACGGTAAATTAAATTTTAATTTTCACCCATTTCAAGCATTGTTGCAGAAAAGTACCGTTAAAAGTGGTGAAACGAAATGAGTTAATTTTTTTCCCCAGTTTCATTTCATACTTTGACCAAAATATGAATAGCTCTCTCACTCCAAAACGCTATTCATTTCGTAATTATATTTTCCATCTTTAGAAATGGCCATGACTTGGCAGAAGTGAAGGAACACAAAGTAGGTAACAAAAATTGAAAAGATAGGTTTTGAAAATTAATTCAGAATTGGACTTACCTTACTGCCATGTTAGATTTGTTTGAAATATGAAATAAAAAAGTGCTAAACTTTTGGAACTTATGAGAAACAAGCTGTGGAATATCTTGTTGTGAAAAGATATTCTCACCAGAAAGTAATCTACAGATTTTGCATGTTCAACCACTTCATATGTAAACATAATGGGTAAGCCAAAACCTGGGCAAACACTGGCAATTTTAGAGCCGGTTCAGACAGGTTATATACAGGCTTATTTACACGCACATCACCACACATACGTAGAGATTATATATATTATGTTCGTGTGAACCACCTAGTGTGTCATTTCTTGTAGTGATAAGAAATGATGGGCCAGTTTGTGTTTGGATATGATTTATCTTCAGAAAGAAACTTTTTATCAAAATCAACTGACCGAGTGGTGAGAGTAAGTTCCAGACTTTTTGATAACCAAAATTCTTTTTGAGCTTTATTCTCCATCTTTTCAAGGAAATAATTCACAGTTTTTTGTATTGTTGAGATTGGTCACAATTCAGTACTCGTACATTACTTGCATCTATGTGCAAGTAATTATGATTAAATGTAATTTATGCATTTGGTTTAACATCATTGAGACAAATATTTGCCAGCCTTGATCGGGGGTCCAAGCCCCTTAACCTCATACAAAATGAGTCTCCATACAAGCTATTTTATGTAGAAAAGTCTGCCACTAATTCTATGGAGGCTTCACAATTTTCTCATGAAAAAGGTTTTTCAGCAAAAATTGCCAAATTTCCTGGCCCAACTTGGTAAGTAACTTCTGATAAAAAGTACATACTCTCCTGAAGATATTTTCATCCTATTTGTATCAAATGCCATCTGCATCTTATCATTTTCTTCTCATTGAAATAGCACTTGAATATTATTCAGTCATCAATGATTTTCAGTTTTTCCACTAAACAGATATAAGGAAGAATTAAAATTTTAGGTTTGAACTAATAACCAAAAACTAAGTATAGCACTTTTTGATAATGACGCGTTCTAATTTAAAAACTGTAAATTATTTCCTTGAAAAGATTGAGAATAAAGCTCAAAAAGAATTTTGGATATCAAAAAGTCTTGAACTTACTGGCCCCACTCGATGAGTTGATTCTGTCAAAAAGTTTCTTTTTGAAGATATATCATATTTGTATCACATAGCTCTTTTTATTAAACATATAATTTTAATTGTTCTATATAAGGACATCAATTTTTAAAATTTTTCTCATTTCTCAGAACTTAAGTTTCCGGCAATTAAAGTTTTTAAGTTTTTGGAATGAATTGAGAAGTCACTTATTACTATTTTGAGACTCACACTCCTTCTCACATCACTCATGCGAATACATGTTAATTACATAAGTATACTTCAGTCACAGACATATGCGGTAACAGTGATTAGTTCATTAAACCTTCATTCTTCATACACTATTACTAGCTTGTGATGTCATCTTGTACATAACTCGATCTAGAGGCATATGGCTAAAAAGATCTCCAACACCACATAATATATGCTGTGGTTAAGAAACACGTAAAAGATAGAAGTGATGCTATGGGAGGTATACGTTTTGTGTATCCGAGGCTGCGCGTATTTCATTATGAAAATAGACAACTGCGTACCAATACCAGAGACATACAGCTAAAGAGATGTCCAACAACCACTCAAAAACACCTCAAAGGAAAAGCCTTGATAGAACATTTCAAATTCAAGTATTTGTTACTGTGCATGTGTTGCAGCTTGATAATGTGTGTGTGTCTATCTGTATGTGTATTGGTATGGAAATGTGTATTTTCACAATAAAATATGCGCAACTTTGGACGCGCAGAACGTACAACTCGAATTGCTCTTTTTTTCTATATTTTATGTATTTTTAAACTACAGCACATATGGAGCATTGGGCATACTTATCTTTAGCTGTATGTTTCTGGCTCAATCTCAGTACCTATCTAATAATAATAATAATAATAATAATAATAATAATAATAATAATAATAATAACAATGATAATGTCAAAAATTATTGACAAGACAAAAATAAATCAATGAGACATTTTACCTCGTCAGGATCAACAAAAATAAAATAAGAGCAAATAACAATAATTACGAATAAGTATGCAAAAATAAAAATAAAATATCTGGAATAAAAAACAATGGCTGAATACATGAAAGAGGTTTTGGTCCACAAAAAAGAATCACTAAAATACACATCCTGGAACAGAAAAAAAAAACCTAAAAAAATTTATTTGCTAGTGACTTTTTCTCAAATTGTGAAACCCCTCCCACAGATAAATCCTAGATAAGGGACAAATTGTCATGCTGAAAAATATAACGGAGGATGAATAAAAAAACGCTCAATTTGCTCCCCATAATTGATTTTAAATGTATTTTCTGATGCCCACACCCGTTACCACACCCCTTGCGAAGTGAAACTTATATCGAAAATTTACTGAGGGCAAAAGACAAAATTTATTCAAAGAATAAAAAAAATGGGGGAAACGGATGAGTAATGATGATGATGATAATAATAATACTCATAATCATAACGGTAACATCCACCCCTCGGGAATAACAGAATGTGAATGTGTCTTTAAAAGGAACCTATACTTGAAAATCGCCCATCAAAATTTTGGTCGACAGATTCGAAAAGAAAATTAAGAGAACCGTTTGCGGTTAAAATATATTATAGTGGATTTTCGAATCGACATAACGACGTTATGGGCCAAGCTTTGCTACTTTTTTTTAGCAATTTCTCTCGAGAAAATGGGGCAAAAAAACACGTTCGACTATTGACATTGTTTTTTACGAGAATTTTTTTTTTTTTTTCCACGCTAAATATACTTGGATACAGCTGTGCGAAATAAATCGAATTATTTCTCTCTTAGTTCGAATATTGTTCGCAGTTTTATGATAAGTTGCCTTATTTATCGATTTTGCAGAGGTTGAAATGAAGTAGAGGCAACATCTATACTTTGGGAAGAGAAGAAAAAAAGTGAAGACGACTATAACAATTTTGAATGGTGGCAACATCTGTTGGCCACATAATAGTGGATGATAATATTATTTATTTTACGTTTTCAATATTTTTGTGAACGGTTAGTGCCATTATTTCTTTATTTACATATCAAAAATTGCAGCGTAGAGTGGTATCTAGGCTAGTAACCTAAAGGCTGAAGTTTCTAAGGTCGTTATTTCGACATTTCGAACCTCATTTCAACTCATACAATCTTATTATTTTCTAGCTACTTAATCTTGAAATGTCGGAGTGACAAAGATAGTTATAAGGAAAAATCTAAAAATTTCCGATCACTAAAGGAGTAAGAATAGTTGTTTTATTGTTTTGATTATATCATTCGTGATAGACTAGCAAAAAAACGTATGTGTCGTATCTTCTTTTCTTTACTTATTTTTTATCATGTTTTCTAAGAAGCCATACGAACTTTAACGGTTGACATTGCACCTTAAATTAAATAAAAAAATTTAAATAAATAAGTGTTGAGTACGCAGCGGTTACAGAACTAGCGGAGGCCTATGTTAAAAGAATGACATGAAAAAACTGTCTTTAAAATTTCGATTTGTTTGGATGTAGACCCATAATACCATCACGACGAACAAAAAAAATGATCCTCTTCACTTTCGCCTTATCTTGATTAACATCAAACAAATTTGAAAAATTAGGCTAATACGTACTCATAGGTAGGTATGCTAGATATACCTGCCGAGGATTTTTTAGAATAAATTTGAGAACTCCTAACATCTTTGCCATAAAAGATAGGGCAAAAGTGAAGTAAACTTTTTGGTTATTCGTGGCGAATACTATGGATTTATATGGTCAAATAACAATTTTAAAGGAAATTTCATAATGTCATGCTTTTAGTATACCCAGCTCCTTGAATATTGAGAACGTTACATCAATTTATGTAACATTTTTTATTTGTCAATTATCATGAGGTGAAGTTACTCTCTACTGTTAAAGTTAGGATGGTTTCTAAGGAAATACCCTGTATAAAATACCGAGTTACCCAAAAGTCGTGCAACCCAAACATTAAAATGTAAAAATTCGAAAAAAAGAGATAGAGGGCTGAAATTTTGTACTCTTGTAGGAGTGGGTTACTCGATTATTTATGCAAAATTTCAGCCATGTATCTATAGTAGTCTAATTTTGAGTAATTTTTGATTTTTAATTTCAATTTTTGTATTTGCGGCAAAACAAACTTTAAAAAATTTTAAGTGGCCAAAGTTTTCCAAAAATTCTGAAACTCGCCACAATAATGAAGAATGATTACCTAGACTAAGCAGGTAAAGTTTCACTTTCTTATCTGAATTTTTTTTTTTCTAAGAATTTTCCTAGTGATCTGTACTTCTAAAAAACAAATCAAAAAATTTTAAACTGCAAAAATTTTCAAAAAATTTTGAAACATGGGACAATAATAGGGAAATGGTTACTCAATTATGTGATTATGCAACTTTTTGTATGCACTGAATAAACAATTGCATAACTGCTCATTGCAGGTGTTGTCAAGAAAAAACATTAACATATGAAAAGTTGCATACCCAAATTTAAGGTAACTGTGATGACAAAATTCTGCCGTAAAGTGAAGTACTGCACCAAAGTCTGAATCAATGGAGAAGAGGAAATAAAATTTTTGAAATTAAAAAAATTTTTTTATTTGTTTTGAAAGCATGGTATAGCCCATAAAAAAGTTCTTAAAAAAACAAGGATGAAGGTACTGTAGTGAAACTTTACCCGTTTAATCAGGTAATCAATCTCAATTATTGTACCAAGTTTCAGAATTTTTTGAGAACTTTCACCATTAGAAATTTTTCAAAATTTATTTTTCAACAATGGAAAAATTATAATTAAAAATCATAAATTCCTCAGTTAGATTATTACAGATACAGAGCTAATTTGATTGGATACCCGCGTTAGGGGTTAAAGGAAACATTATTTTGTGGATGTACTTATTACGTAATTGCATGTTTATATCTTTGAAATGAAGGTATACATTTTTTTATTTTAGAATTTGGCAGTAGATATCTATTATACAGAATGTCCTATGAGATGATGCTGAAACACCAGATTTGGCTATAACAGAGTACCACTACCAAAAAACTTTATATGAATAGGGGGGTCACTAATTGAATTAAAAAACCATTACGGCTAATTGAAATTTTCACTGAAAAAATTTCAGCCAAAATTAGAAAATTGTCAAAAACGTTTAATTTGTATGCCAACAACCCCAATTATTCCCAAATGTAACAAAAAATCATTTTCCAAAATTTAAAAGTACAAGCAAAGCATTTTACATGCGTGTAAGACAAATTGCATAACCTGAAAAATCAATTTTTTTGAAAAACCAGTTGAATGTAACAATGAAGGTATGATAGTTAAAGAGCTTCAGTTTACGTCATTATTTAGCAGATACGATGTGGTTTGTGTGTTGAAAAAATCAAATCAGTTGAAGCTACTCGGGGAAAAGTAATTACTGATAACAAAAAGTTTTAGGTAAAAGAAAGCTTAACAAATTAGTTTTATGTGTTTTTCTTGCTTAGTTTTGATTTCTAAAAAAAAATGTAAGATACCTTTTTTGTAGAACATTTTAAGGCAAACAGTTTTGATTTTTTCTGTTTTTTTCCCACAAATTAAAATTAGGCGAGAAAATTACGAAAAACTGATTATAAAAAACTGTCCAAATTAGTTTTTTGTCTTTTTCTCCCTCAGTTTCGATTTTCAGAAAAAAACTTAGGGTATCAAAATTATTTGCAGTAAAATTTTCGACTTAAAGATGACTAACAATTAAGCCTTTTTTTTTTTACCTGAAAGTTTTTACATTGTCAGCAATAACTTTTCCCGGGTAGCTTTGATTGATGTGATTTTTTCAAAACACGAACTTCAAATCTGTTAATAATGACGAAAACTAGAGGTCTTTATCATTCATTCAGTGTTACATTCAACTGGTTTTTCAAAAAAATTGATTTTTCAGGGTATGCAACTTGTCTTACACGCACGAGAAATATTATGCATGTACTTTTAAATTTTGGAACATTATTTTCTTTCACATTGGGGAATAATTGGGGGTAGTTGGCATACAAATTAAGCGTTTTAGACAATTTTCAAATTTTGGCTGAAATTTTTTCTGTTAAAATTTGAAGTAGCCGTAATGAGTTTTTAATTCAATTATTGACCCCCTATCCATATAAAGTTTTTTGGTAGTGGTACTCGGTTATATCCAAATCTGGTGTTCCAGCATCATCTCATGGGACACTCTGTATAAAATTATGATACATATCCGCATACAGCTCATTTCTTCTCCTTAAATGAATGGTCGTGAGATGAAATTAATCTTGAAGACTGATGTGATAGCGGAAGTTAGTGCAGTATGATTCGAGAATTCTTTCCCGATACATTTTCATTTCACCATTTAACACAAATCAATATTCTCCACATTAATAATTGGCCTACTTGGGTTCATTATTGGTTTTATTTATTTCGACTTTCGATTATTGATTCCTGTATACAAAGAAATAGGTACGTACAGTTACTTCGGCACTGAAAAATACTGTAGCCAATTATTATAAAACAAAATGATTTTTTCTGCCTCTTCAATCACGTATAAAGTCGCAGGTATGTTGCTCGTACATTTAATACTACCCATAAGAAAAAAGCCATAAATTTTAATGAATTCGTGCACCCAGTTTTGAGATGTTGGCCTTGTTTGCCACCAATTTAACGCAAGATTTTGGAGAAAAAATATTAATTGGAGAATGCTGGTTGTGTTTTCAAGAAAAATTACGCAAAACTTGTTATTGTAGATATTCTATATTTTTCGTCTCAAATTTCAGGTAAAATTTGCAAAAAATAAGCTCATTCATCTGAAAATCAGATGAATTCGTGTAAATTCTACAGATTTTCTTCTCGCTGTATTCATTTTGCTCAGTGTTTGAAAATTTCTCCCAATCACTTAAAATGGTCCAGAATTTCTTTGGACAGTGTTCTGGGAGAGGTCAACACTCTTTTAGCAACAGAGTTTGTATACTCATCAAAATGTTGGAAAAACAAAAAAAAAAAATCAGAAATAAATGATCTCGAGTAAAAGGTTTTCAATGTTTGCGTTAAAATAATTAAGCATAGTTGACGAAATTGGAATGTTTATACTCATTGCATGAAACTGAGTATATCAAAAAATATTATTAGGAATCGCTCGTCATTAAAAGTAGTCTGCAACCAGTAGTGTCCAAAAACATATCGGCTTTAAGAGTAGTAGCCGAGGGTCGCTCCTGAATGTTGAACCTTTCCATCTTGCTAAAAGCTCTTTATTACCAAACAAAATAAAAGAAAAAACTCAAGCACAGCAAGCCTCGCCAGAGAAAGTAAGTTTTCGAGGAAAAGAATTATCAATTTTGATGGTCACATTAATTGTCTTTAGCTTTATAATATGCGTTAATGGTATGTTATGATTGTATAAAATTTGTTAGCTGCTAAAAAAAAAATAGAAAATGTGAAATTTAAAAGCATTATTTCTTGAAATGAAACATTAATTATAATGATAAATTATCGCAAATAATCATAAGATTTTAAATAAAAAAAAAATAATAATAAAATTATGAAATAAAAAGAAGAAAACATGAACATGTAGTTAATATTGTAGAAAGAAAAGTTCATGCAAATTAAAAAAAAAAGAGCGAAAAAAAGCTTTACCAGAAGTACTGTCTGGTCGATTCGCACCACAATTGGTAGAATGCTACAGTTAATTATAATGAGTATGTTTAAAATTTCGTATATATGGTCCCAAAATTCCGTATTTTATGACCAATATAATGACAAAAATAGCGGTACTGGAAGTACCGTGCGGCCGATCTGAGCCAAAATCGGCAGCGTACTACAATGAATGAAAATAAATATTCTTTCCGAATTTCGTGGCTATTGGTAAAAAATTGAGTATTTTATAGCCAAAATAAAAACCAAATTGGTGGTACCGGAAGTACCGTCCGTTCGATCAGCACCAAAATCAATACGTCTGATTCTTGGCTTAGTGCAAATATTTGTACCAAATTTTATGATTATCGGATGAAAATTGCGACTTGTAGAGCGAGAACAATAAAATTACATATATATATATGTATACACACAATGGCTCCTATCAGGCATACCATAGAACCAATCCGCACCAAATTTTGTGACTATCGAACGAAAATTACATCCTGTACCGTGTTAACAAGAACTGTACATACAAACATACCTAATTATGTATAGTTAAATACAAATGAATTTTCAAAAATGGTGCTATAATTTTTGTTGGGTTTTTAAACGAAAAACATACCCGCCCCACTCCCAAGTCTTTTCGATAGCGCAAAATAAATAAGTAGATTTTCGTAGAAAAGCTACTCAAAAAAGGGGTTGCCTCTGAAGAATTACCAATTTTACTTGGCAAGTATTCAAGGCTGAATGTATAGGCCATTACTTCGGATACTTTTTTTGACGAACCTCCTCGATGAGTAAGTTACAAAAAGATTCAAAAATTAAAAAGCAGAATAAAAAAAATACATTTTGAACTTACGAATTTCATATTTTTACTTAATTTATATTTACCAAATTTTGAAAATCCCTTACCCAGCATCCACCGATTTGTTGACCCATGCTCGTAATATAAACGATGTATTTGTCTAAGTACTCGTGCTTGAGTAATAATACTGTTGCCAAAATAGTGTTGATCTCTTCCGCAACAACCAAGTCACCTTCGAAGCTGGAAGTATTTAATATTGGATTTCATCCAAAGTCATGAAACATTATTTTAAATTGACCCATTCGATTTCATGGTTCTAGACTCTAACTTGAAACTCAGTCGAAACAACTGACCCGATTTGTTTTGTTTTTTTTAATAACATATTTTCTCACCATGCTTAACATTTAGTTGATTAATTTTTGATTTTTCATACCGAGCTGTAACCAAAAAGGTTAATCCGTCTCATTCACCGTTAGGTAGATATGTAGTGTAGAAAATTTACATTTTACGAGCATCAAAATCGCCACAATGCACAGCAGACGGCCGCAAGTCCGTACCTAACCTAAAAACTACTCGTAACTATTCGAGTCACGAACAAAATTTCATTTTTTAACGTATCAATATTACGTTTATTCACCTTTTAAAATCGTTACAGGTCGTTTCCAAAAGTACTTCAGAACCCAGGCGAACAGCTGACGTTGTTAGCCCGAGCATAATGAATGAAAAGAAAAAATAAAAAGAATGAAAAATAAAGAAAAACACATATCCTCGTTCTACAAAGTCGTAAAAGTACGTGCTGGTGTTTTCGTGTTTCCCATTTTCGAGAATTTACGCAAAATCGATAAACATTCGTCGATTAAATTTGAGAGTTATAGAAAAACTACCAAGATCGAAGAAATAATATGCGAACGAGTCAAGAGTTTTCCCATTTCCACCGATTCAACTTTGTAGAGCGCCGATTTTCTTTGCTTTACCAGTGGAAAAAGAAAGAAAACAGATGAAAAAAATTAAACAAAAAGACCAGCCCAAAAAGCAGCTATACTGAACGACGATTTTTGTAGATATATATTTCGACATCTTAAGATATTTATCAGTTTGTGTTAAAATTCGCAGACTCCTTTGGTCGAAAAAAGTTTACGAAAATGCTCCGCTATTGTGTATTTTTTCCAAAAACAGGATGGGGTGAGTCGTATTTGGAATTTTTAATGGGAAATGCGTCGGCGGGATGAAACAAAAATTTTATAGCTTTATTGCTTTTTTTCCGCCAATTTCTTCTTCTCTGCATTTACGTACAGGAGAGGGGGGTATGGATTAAAAAACGAAAATCTCATCGATTGAATTGCACATCGAAAAAATGGTTTTTTTTTTGCAACACATGCACAAAAGAATGAGTTTTACACGCATGTACAGCGAAGATAAACAAACGAATTTTTGGCCTGTGAAGTAGACGATAATTTTACAACCTCTCGCGCATCCAAATCCTGCGCAAGAGTGTGTAAGTACTTTACACATACCCTTGCGCATCCCAATTCAGCGTCACAGGGTGTAAAATATTCGAACATATAATCATTTTGATATTATTATTTAGTTATTTTGTAAAAAACCATTCGACAAGTTACCAATCCAATCAAACACAACATTTCAATTTTTTTTAAAAAAAAGTCTCAAGTGATTCCTCAACCTCAAATCAAATTGGAGAGCTGGGGTTTGTGATGATCAAAAGTGGATAAAATTTAAAAAATTTTCATATAATTTTCTAATTATCTTTAGCCATTTGATGACAAATAAACGAAAAAAACGCAAATTAATGGGAGATTTGCTATATTTTGGAATCTAGAAACTTCTCCTCTTTCCCTCAATGATTCCTCAGTCACTATTCAAACTAGAGAGCTGAAAATGGTATCTCTGAAAAGAGGAGAAAATTTACCTGAATTTAGTTTTTGTTTAATTTTTTAATTGTCTTTAACAATTTGAAAATAAACAAATGAAAAATACGCAAATTGATGGAAAACAATTTTTTTTTTAAATCTAGGAACCTCTCTTCTTTCACTCAATGATTCCTCAGCCAATGTTTGAGCTAGAAATCTGGAATTAGTACTGCTAGAAAGAGGAAACAATTTACTTGAAACTGTTTCTCATATAATTTGTTAATTTTTCTTAGCTGTTTGAAAATAAACAAACAAAAAAATGCAAAATAAAAGAAAACTTTCCATTTTTGTGTTTTTTTAGATGATATAATTTCCAATTTTTTTTTTTTTTTTATTGGGAGTGGAAGTTGTTGCTATACTTTTTTTTGTGCATTAGTTGCAAAAAGTATGGTGTGGGTCAAGTGCTTGTGGGCTATTTTAACTCGTGTGAAGTTTGCAGCACTCGCCTTTGGCTTGTCTGCAAATTCTTCACATTCTGTAAAAAAAAATAGCCCACATTACGCACATGTCACACATTAGTATACTATTAACCACGTAATTTTACGTAGACAGTTACAAAATTCAGTACTATCATCGCAATTATAATCTACTAATTGTAACGCATTTAGACGGCCATAAAAATTATAGACGACTATAATCGTACACAGACAATATTATTGCATTTTTGTAACAATAATATACCTCTAAATTCCATTGACTCTTCATGTTCTTTCTTCACAAATTTATCTTCTTCTTCTTCTTCTTCCTATTGTTTAATAATATGGTATTCACTTGCCTATACCTACTTAACGGTATTCGGTGACCTCATTTATACTGGTCCCTCAAATATGCAAATCTCTCTATTTTACTTATTACCACTACAATTAACCACAGTGTAAATACCATATCCCTGAAAGGGTATAAAAACTCATGTTCTGAACAGAGAAATTGTACTTTGTTTTAGTCCCTCCTAGAATATCATTCTCTAGTAGAGCTCTCTCACTTTACCATTGAGACAGGGTGTTACTGTTCTCTAAATTTTACTTGTACTGTTGTATGTACAAAATATTATTTTATTATTATGTGATTTTATTAATTATGTTTTATTATTTTATCTAAAGACTGAATCCATAAAGTTAAGGTCCACCATAGAGTTGTGGATAGTAAATTATTTAATTATTTAAATATTACAGAGATATTGATATTCATTTCAGTATTAATATTTTGTGAATGGTGTAACACATAAATTGGTCTAAAATCAGGCAACCATACCTCTTTTATGCTGTTACACTAATAACTTTTTAGCAACTAATATTATAATTTTCAAAAAATCTACTTTTCTAACGTTAATTTTTTTTTTATTAGCGTTAACAATATTTTGCGCTGTTTTCCAGAAAATTTTTCATAAGTTCCTCCAAAGCTTTGTGCAATGGTCAAATACGCTGACAGCTCAAATGGTGCATTTTGTAACTCGACATCTAATTTAAAATGTATTCGTATTAAAGATGAAATTATTACAGACATTTTCGGCTTTGAAATGGAAATTAACTCTTCTTCCACTTCTCGCAGTGTTTTAGATGCTGAATCATAGATACGACTAATAATGGGTAGTTCGTTCACGAGTTAGTTCTTTCGAACGAATCCTAGAAATGAACTAATCGATCGTTTAGTTCGCTTCTAAATGAACTAATTCATTAGTTCTTTTTTTTTTTTTTGATAGTTCTCAGTTCTTATCAGTCTACTCTACTCGATCCGTTGATCGAACTGTAGTTGAAGTAACTAGCAGACGAGTGAGGTCAAACAATTAACCAATAGTTCTAGCATGAATTTATAAATACGAGTCGATCATAATATCATATAATAAATTAGTCGATTTAAATAATATGAGCCAATCATGAATCAGCTGATTGAAGTGATCGAGTTGAAAAATTTACCGAAATACTGCACCAATTGAACTAGTTCAGTGAACTACTAGTTCACTTTGGTGAAGCTGACTCGATGAACTAAATCCGCAAAATGAACTAAAATTCCCATCTATTGATACGACTGTTAGTAAATAATGAAGGTGCTGGCTGAATACGCTTCGATTTATTTTATTTTTGCATTGTACGAATGCGTAGCGAATAAACGAACATACGAACGACTGGCGATGTGATGGCGTGGGTATATGTATACCATATAGGTATACACATATAAATGCATATATATGTATATAGAAGCCATAGTGTGTATGTATACTGTATACTGCATATACGAGTGTGCGTATGAGTTGGTGCGAGGGAGTTGAACGTAATGGGTACAAGACAACAGAACTTTTCGGTGTAGAAGGTAGGTGTAATAACACGCCGGCAGGTAGAAAACAACGACCGTCTGTATTTTCACGCCGATATGTACAAAACTTACCCAAACGTTTTAAAAACTGATCGATAGCGACGATCCTGCGTTCTGAGGTCGATTTCCATCGTCGTCGTCGTCGTCGTCGTCGTCGTCGTCGTCGTCGTCGTCGTCGACATCTTCTCGCCTTGGCTCTTGGTTTTTTTTGTTTTTTTTTTTTTTTTCACTTTTTTTTCTTCGTTTTTTGTTTTCCTCTTCCCATTTTACACACTTTTTTTATGCATTTTTCTTTCTTTATACTTTTTTTGCGACTTTATAAGCCATTTTTGCCCTTTTCTTCACGACGAGTGCAGTACCTATATTTTACTATATATATATATATATATACATATATACAACTTGGACATACACGTTTTATGAACCACACCTATACGAGGCAAAGAGCGTTCGACTGTCAATCACTGCCGGTATTGTCGCGTCTTTTAGTAACCATAGTGTCCAACAGGTTTTCCTTATTTATTCGGGTAGGTATCAAATCGATGTGGAATTATTTTGGGAGGGTAAGACAGCGGCGTGGAGCCGAGCCGGGAACCATACCGAATTTCATTTACCGAATGCTCATTTTCTACGAAAACTTTTTTCTGTCAAATAGTCACCATCCCGAACTGGTATTTCCGCCATTTTCTCGAATGACATTTTTTTCAAATGGCTATTTTCTCGATGGACATTTTTGTCGAATTTTCATTTCCCCGAAGGACGCTCGTTTTTCGAATGGTAATTTTCACAAGAAGATGAATACAATGAGACGCCTAAGCGGAAAAATGTGGTTAGGTATGTTGAAAATTTTAATTTTTGCGATTTTTCAGCCGAGTTGCCATCTCTTCAAGCCTTGAAATTTGCTGTTGGTAAAAATGCAGGATGTTCAAATTTTTCGCACTTTCATTTTTGGCATGGGGTTCTTTAAACTCGTTTATTAGTAGTACCTATCTTAATTGATTTTGTAATAAAGACAGGATGAAATTGAATGGCTTATTTTTCATCATTTGTAAGAGTGTTCTATTGAAGTTGAAAAACATTTTAAAGGCAGATTCCACAGAAACGTTTTTTCTCACCTTTCAAAAAAGTTATCGAGTGGAATATTATGTCTAAAATTATTCGTTTTCATCCCATTTAAGGATATTTGGGCTTGAGATTGTACATAAATGTAACCTCTGATAAGAAGCTTCAATTATCCAACAACTTGTGGTCAAAGAGAGTATTATTTCCATTATCAAAGGTTATAATAAGTGTTTTTAGGGTAGTGTTGAATGTAGTTATGTTTAAATGGACGAATCTACAAGCTTCTTCATGGCTCGTTGCTAATGACCTGGACTGTCAGCCTTGTAACCCATGTTCAAATCCTTATGGTAATGAAAATATTTTTTGTAATTTTATTTTTTCACTTCTCCAGGCTGTGAAAAAATTATGACTAATTGTAAATCGCAATTAGGGATATTGAAAATCCATGTTTGTCAGAACATTAGCACCTGTCAGTAAAATTTCCAGAAAGTCTCGTCAGTAAGAACCTATTTGATTAGAAAAAAGAAAAACAATCCATACAACTAACAGCTGAAAAAATGCTGCGTCAAAAAGTGTTTTTCGTCAATACCTGCTGCCCCTTTCACGTTTCCAAAACTTTTAAAAACAAAATATTTAGATGTGATACTGATGCACCTTCATGCCAATTTTCAGCCTTCTAGCTCAATGGGAAGCACAAAAAATAAATGCGGACAAAATCCGAACATTTTCCAATTTAATATAGTAGATTATAATTTTTTTGTTTTATTTTTATGTTGTATCTTTCAGAGTGGATTAACCAAATTGTTTATTATATTAATAATTTTTTTTTTTTTAAAAAGGGCAGCAGTCTTATCATTTTATTCTCTCCAGTACTTTTCATCTGTCATCTGTATACTGATGCTACGTAGAAACACCCAAAATAATATCCCCTTTGTCTGATCACAGGCGCTTGTGACGTCTTTACTATGTGACTTTTTTTTATCCAACCCTAATTATGATTGTCCAGCTCTTCTAGTGAGAACTGTATTGTAGTTATTTTTTCCAAACATAATCATTTAGGCCAATGGTACAATATTACCATGCAACTTTTTTAATGTTTGTTACTGATTAGGTACCGTGGAACCTCAATATAATGAACGTAAAATATGAAATATTGCTTCAATGTAGCAAACAGGTAGTCATCTCTTTGGACACTCCTACACTTGCCTAAGTACTTGGACACAACGAATAACTGATATGACAAATCATTTTTTTGGCCCTGTGAGGATTCGTTATATTATCAGCTTTTACATTCTACTCACTACTGCGATTTATAAAATATACCAGTACTGCAGCCAACCTTCCGCATTAAAATAATGTTTATTTCCCATAAAACTAAAGCCAAAAAAAATAAAAGCTCATTGTGGGGGTGTGAACATATATAAGCACACACACATGAGTATCTATCGGTGGTGGAGTGGCAATCTCGATATCATCACTACTTTTAAACTTGTAGGTTGCTGGTTCGATTCCCAGTCTAGGCAGACCTACAAAATGGTGACCTCGATGTGATACAAATTTGTAACAGCGCTCCTCTTCTTGTTCACAAACCTTCCTCCGTAGAGAGGTGTAGAAGCCATGATGGTGTAAGCCTGTGTAGTTTGACTGGTTTCCTATGTGATCAGCAGCCTAGCTCCACCCTCTACTGTGTTGTCATGCTGCATCGTAGCTACAGCACTGGGGGGAATGGTTGTGGGGATGTGAACATATATAAGCACACACACACAACTATCTATTGGTAGTGGCATGGCTATGCAAATATCGTAATTGCTTTATGACATCCGAAAAAATCACAAAAACCACAACAAAAAAGAGCCAACAGATAGGCAGGTAAAAAGTAGGAACACCTGCATGGCCAAGTGTAGGAAAAAGACAATTAAGGAAGAATGAGGAAAATCACCACTTCAGACAGAACATCCCAATTACCAGAATAACCAACCACCCCCCTCCCACCACATGCCTGGTTAATTTAGGCTATCATTATTGAATTTAGATTCCAAAAAAAAACAAGTAAGAAACAAAATAAAGAAAAACCGTATATTACTGTTCCGGATTCACAGCTTCGCAGTGGCCTGGAAACAATGCGATGTTCGATGGTGTGGTTCTGGAGTCACCCCTCATTGATCCAGCTAGTGTAGCCCCGCTAACGAGCGTTTATGTGAAGGGAAGCAGCTAAAGTTGGAAAATTCACAACTTATGGAAATTTCAGCACTTGCTCCCACTGCCTTATCTGGCTGTTGATGTAGAATCACACTGGAAACATAGTTTGTGCGCCCCTCTGTGATTCCTTTCAAATTTTGATAAAGCCAAAATTTGTATTTGATCTTGATGGTCAAATTGTATTAATTAAATTTTGAAACAATACTAGAAAGGGCTTACGAATTGGACGCCCTTGTGGCCGAAATATTTTGAACATTATTAAAAACAAAAATTTTGAAACTCCACGACTAAGCATGAAACCTTGAAAGTAAGGGTGATTTTAAAAACACAATTCACGATATTTTCAATTGCATTAGACGAAACGTGCTGGCTGATCAAGCTTTTAATTTGAGCGAAAATTATTAGCCTAAGTATATGGATCGCACTTAGGTATCGAGAACAAAACCCCCAGAACACACCACCAATCGCATCGTCTCTGTACAAAATTACGCCATCGATTAACAGCCAATCGTCTACAAGAAAAAGAATAAATATTTCGGCCGCTGCTTCATTTTAAAATATTAACGTATTTTTCAGCCCAGAATGGCGAGCAACCATACGGACCGTGAAAGTTAGGCAAGCCGTAACGATAATTTTGCATTAGGCTATTGTATACGTATATAAATTCACGGCTAGGCTAAACGGTGAATAAAGAAGTGCGGACAGGCTGCATAAATACAGAGACAAGTTTAAATGTGTAGCCTAGCCGCGTACGAGAAATACGAGAATAAAATATGTATGAAATTCGAAGATTCGTATGCATAGAATTATGGAATTGATTCGGCGATCGATCTGCTATGGAAAGTATTTATGAAGAAAAAAAAAGATATTTGGGGGAATGTAGAAAAAGGAGAAAGAGTTTTGTTTATGGGAAAATACAGGTCGGGCATCTCAGATTTTAAACTTGTAGTTAGCTGGTTTGATCCCCAGTCCAGACAGACCTACACTTATCTTTTAAAAACTCCATTTTAACCTGAACTTATTCAGGTTCCACTGTATTTCTTTTGATTCTACGTACTTATATTGGAATATCTGCAATATTTTTACCATTTAATTATGAAATTCTGAATATTTCAGCCCAATGTTATTAGAATATTTTGACATATTTTGCTATAAAACTTCATAAAAATGCATAATTTAGCTATTTTTAGACATATTTAGGAATACTTTGTTTTTTAGCAATGTAAACATAGAAAATTATCAATTTTTGATAAAGCTTTATCGATTACCATATCGTTTTGTGAAGAAAAAGAAATTTAATTTTCAAAGAATATTTCTGTTTCCAATTTATTTCATTTTTTTATTGCCTATTAATTTTAATTGAACATATGTACCTGTACTATTGCATTCATACGTTTGCCGAGACTTGATATGGAACGAAAAAATAATGATGAATTTTGCGAAAGAACACATTTTTTCATAAGCTTTTATTCTACTCGCTACTGCGATTTATAAAATATACCGATACTGCTGCCAACCTTCCGCAACGAAATAATGTTTATTTCGCATGAGGCTAAAGCCAAATAAATAAAATAAAAGCTTATCTTTTAAACACTCGTTTTTAAACTAAATTTATTTCCACATAAAATCCGTTTCTGGTTTAAACTATCGCACATTACTCGAAACTTAAATTACTCGGCCGTTTAAAATTCTTGAACGTTGACTCTGACAACTAACTGAGCCGGATTTTGTTGTCCAGTCTTCAAAATCTCGATGAAAATTGGACTCTAGTTATCTTTGGTTTCTCGAGTTCCAGGTAATTGGTGAATTTCTTCGAAGTGAGCTGTAAGAAAACTGTGTGTAGTCAACAAGGTGCTTTTGTGGCGTGTGCCCACTCTAGTTGGCCCACCGCAATAATGAACTACCGAATAATGATTTTTTCCCACCTCCTTTCTGTATCACCTGTCCAAGGCATAGATAACTTTCACTGCGTATGCAACCGAAATAGTACCACGCTTTCACTTATACTCGGCTCGCGAAATTACTCCTCAAAACGAATAAACGCATTTACTCGGCGAACAGATCCTACATATTTCGTTTTATCCTCATCGTACCAGTGGCCTAGTCTAATTTCCTTCCCGCACGAGTACGAAATATACCATCCAGCAGCAACCCTTCACCGAATGTCGTAGCCCTCGTTAACCCACGTACTCGGCTAAAGGCGAACAAAATTTCATTTTAAGCGCCACGCAGCAAACCCTTTTCTTTTTCCTCGTGCATTCGCCGCCAACAGCATTCCAAATACGTTGCAAAGCATTTTATTTTTTATTTATTTTTTTTTTTTTCTTTCTTTTCGTTACACTCCCAGTCTCCTACCCTTTGCGCGATGATGTGAGAATTCTCCACTTTACGATAATATTAATGATCCTCGACGGGGTCTCGAAAATAAATAAGAATTTCACGGCGCAGAGCCGCGTTGCCTGAAATATACCGTAAAACGATGACTAGAAAGTTCTGCACCACAGTAACTCGTTTAAGGTGTCTAGAGGTAGACCTATGTCCGTATACATATAGGTATCTAATAATATGTATTATACTCGCTGAATTTCTTGTCCGACGTTTGGAAATTACACCGAAGAAAAGCTTAGCAAAGTTTTACTCGACATCGCCTCCCATCTCTGGGGTACTTTTAATCCTTTTCTTCTTCTTCTTCTTCATTCGTTTCCTTCTTTTCTTTTTTTTTTTTTACCCTCCATCTGCGCGTGCAGACTACCACTCATCTCCATTTTGTGCAACTTTCTCCACAAAATAAACGCACTACGCGCCGTAGCGTCGTGTAGCCAACCAGCTACGCAAACATGCAATATGCCGCTTTTGCTGCGTACACATACGAAATGGCAATGACGTCACACTCGAATCCCCTATTTTTTCTTTCTTATTTTACAAACGGGACGCGCGTTCGACCGAACGACCACCCTTCCACCCCTCCAGTCTAAAAGAATATAATTTTCTTTTGTTGCGTACTGTTGGCTGCCGTACGAGCAGAGGGTCCGGGAGGTAGGATGAATCGAATAAATGTAATATCAGTCAATCTTAACTGCCCCCAACGAAAAGAAAAATATAGTTAGCAAAGGAGAGACGGACGATGGGGGTTGGCGAATGCAAGTCTTAACAGCCTCGCAGCGGTAATTGTCGAACTTTTGTACGACGACAACGGTGTCGCGTATAACTTTTCAGCAAGCCCTCGAAGGAGGTAGTAGTAAAGGGTGAAAAGAGGTGCATCTGTGAATTCACAAAAAAAAAAAAGAAAAAAAGAAAAAATAAAAGAAAAAATTGTATTTTTATACGTATATAAGTGGGATACGCGAATAAAAACGACGAGAGGGTGACCAGACAAAATTATTCTACTTGATAGCTTTTTTTTTTTTTTTTTTTTTTTTTTTTTTTTTTTTTTCGAAAAACAAATTTCCATTCTCTCCATTTACCCAGTCGTTGATTTCGATATGAATGAGGGGGGAAGAAAAAGGCAACAAAAGCAATAACGTTATCTGTTCGTTTGAAATATTTGGTCACAGCGATGCGCTTTTTATTCTCGAAATGTCACGGGAGATAATGCGAATCTCTTTATTTTTATGAAATTAATAGTTTCGTGTCCGATATATTTTTTGTTTTTTGTTTTTTGTTTTTTTTTTTGTTTTTTTTTCAATAGTCAATGTGAAATATTTTGGTCATTCGGTCGCACGATTCGAACGAAATAAACGAAACAGATTTTTATCGTTTTTCTAATTTTTTCCCAATGGTGTTTTTTTAACTTTTTTTTTTTTTTTTTTTTTTTTTTGTAACGACGACCGTCGTTAAATTCGCCTGATACAAACGCAATATAGGCCACGCAGGTACTTTCATTAAAACTGATTTTTCAAATTCGCTATTTTATTTAACGCTGACATTGTGACGGACGTAGCTATACTGAGTTGGAGGAATATACGTCACATAAGTACGTGCGGGTATGAGTGTGTAGTTTTTGGAAAGAATTGCTACACGTAATGCATCCGTGCGAAAGTCCTCTTCCAGCTGTGGTGTTTACGAAAAGCGGAGAAGGTGTGACGACGATCAACATCTATTTGCAACCTTCATTTCGGTTCTTCGAGGAAAAAAAAAAAAAAAAAATCACAAGCTGGTAGTAAACAACTTAAGATTTTTAAATGAGTTCGTGTGATTTTCTGATATTCGTCAGTTTTCAAAGCTTTCTACACGAAGTTTTAGGTAATAAAGGTAATAAAACCACGTAGGTATCCACCCATTGTGCTTAATCTAATGATGAGTAAAATTAGTGTTGGTCTCGCTGTGTTTTTGGCTCATGACTAAAACCGACTAAACCAAACCACGGTCAAGACTGAAAATCGGCTGTGCAAGATTAAAACCAAACGCACGGCTTAAGAGAAAATGTGACGAAACCGTGAAATATACCTAATCATGCTAAAGTTGTGTAACTTTCAATATTCTATTCAGATATGTCAAAAATTCTCACATAGTGCTTCTTGGAAGGATGTTATAAACGATTGTTCATAGGGTATCGATTACTTAAACATCGACATTTTGAGCTCATTCGATTCATTTTGATTCAATCTTTCACATTGTTTTTGTTTATAATAATTGTTGTTTGGGATGAACCTTCACCCTACTTCAATAAATATATTGAGACATACATGAAATTTTTACAAAATTACAAAATATATCCAATTTATTCCCTACCTAATCAAATTTTTTCAAAAATTATCTCCAATATTAATGACACCTTGTGGAAAATTCTATGACATCCCAGTTCCGAGTTATACAAATTTTACGTCAATTTCTGGGAAAAATATCGGATACGACTTCTGCTCAATAATTTGTCGTGTGACTTGGAAAATTAATTCGCTAGACTCTTTGTACCTTCCTCTCTTCAATCTAATTTTTTCCCCCTGTAGCCACCATATTATTTGAATATTGTTAAACGAAGTCTGGTATACTCTTTTTTGGACACGCATGTGTTTAAATTACAAACCCACTTCGAAATATAAGACATATTCTATCAAAAAAAAGACAAAATAAAATGTGGGGACTCAACTCGTATGAGGTAATGGGGCTTAAACCCCTCAAAAACAGTCGCCACTATAAGGCTGGCAAATATTCGTCTCTATGACGTTAAACCATACACACAAATTACGTTTGATTGTAATTACTTGCACGTACTGCAAGTACAAGAACTGTGACCAATCTCAACAATGATGATGATGTCATGATTCTGTACACAAACCATTCCACCATTTCTTATTACTACAAAAAATGACTCACCAATCTGTTCACACAAACATACATAGATACTACATATGTGTGTTGGTGTGTGTGTAAATAAGCCCATATATAAACCATCCGAACCGACTCTAAAATTGCCAGTGTTTGCCCAGGTTTTGGTTGACCTGTATGTTTACATATGAAGTGACAGAATACGCAAAATCTGTAGATTACCTTCTGGTGAGAATATCTTTTCACGACAAAGTATTCCACAAAAAACAAGACTTATAAAGGAGGCATTTGTAAAAACCTTTCATCATTAGCGTATGATCATAATGAATAAGTTCTATTCGAATCAGATAAAAGAAGAAATGCATAAATTTATTATTAAAAATTTGAAATTGTACAGAAAACACTTCAATTATTTACTACTATTATGTACCAATATTACAAATTTTCAATGCAGTAAGTGTTTATTCTCGATTCAAGATTATGAAAAATATAGGGCCTATATAGATAAACAAAATAATTATGTTCTTCAGAATTACATTGTTCAGCCATATTTTCAAGTGATTTTTATCAATTCAATTTCCAGATTTTTTTTTTCGGGTGGGCCGAATCATACTGATTTTTGAGGAATCAATCACCACGATTTTTTTGTTTTATGAAAATATCGCTTCCAAATCATTTCCCGAGGTAATGAGCTCCCTTTCATTTTGCTAACAAATTTATATTATCCTTCTGATGTCATCAAACCCGACAACTTACGTTAATTTTTTGGTCCGATTTGATGTGTTTTAGCATTTGAGACTGATATATTTTTATACTTGATAGATTTGAAATTTCACCTATTGGTAAACCACTCGTTACAAAATCATTGTTTTTCCCTTTATTTTTGAGTTTACAAAAACTTATGTCATTCTGTTTAACGTTTTCATTGTGATTGTAATGCACAATATTCTCTAAACCCATAATGAACGCAACCCGCAATACACGTGGTATGAAATTACGTTTATTATAAGCGAAATCTGCTTCTCCGATTGGCGTACCATACCAGTAGCGAATCCAGTGGCAAATAAGTAAATTCCCCCAGTGATATAAAACAAAACACTACTGCAGCAAGCTTCGCTAGAAAAAGTAGGTTTTCGAGAGAGAGAATTATGAATTTTGATGGTCACATTAATTGTCTGTAAGTTCATATGCGTTAATGGTATGTTATGATTGTATGAAATGTGTTAGCTGTTGACAAACTATTAGACAATGTGAAATATAAAAGCATTTTTTCTTGAAAAAATGGTAAATAAATTAAAATGATAAAATGTGGTAGGTCATCATATGATTTAAAATAAAACCAATGAAATATAATAAAGTTATGAAATAAAAAAAAAAGAAAACATGAACATGTGGTTAATTTTTGTGAAAAGTTCATGCAAATTATTAAAAAAAAATGAGAAAAAGCTTTACCGGAATTACCGTGCGGTCGATCCGCACCAAAATTAGCAATATGCTACAGTAAAATATAATAAATATTTGTTTCAAATTTCGTACATATTGTTCCAAAATTGAGCATTTTATGACCAACATAAAACAAAATAGCGATACCGAAAGAACCATCCCGCCGATCCGCACCAAAATCAATAAGTCTGGTCCTTGGCTTAGTATGAATATACGTATCAAATTTTGTGATTATCTGATAAAAATTGCGATCTGTACCGTGGGAACAAGAAATAAACTTTATCTATCTATCTATCTATCTGTCTATATATATATATATATATATATATGAATTTGAATTATTGTGCCAAAATTTTCCTGAGATCATGAAACGAAAAACGTACCCACCCGCCCAACCCTGAGGCTTCTTTTTAAGTAGATTTTCTAAAGGAAACCTACTTAAGAAAAACAGACCGAAAAAAGGCCAACATTAAAGTGGAAAATGAATTACTCAAAATCAGATATAAACAAGTGCCCGAACTTTTTTGAAGAGCAAAAATACAGAAACCTCAACTTCGCAAAATTTTTGGCATTCCTCACCTTCCAAACTGACTTTTTGGACCAACACTGGGCGTGCATACCATATTTGTTTTTCAGCATGCAGCTTTTTTGTTTTTTCAAGGTAATAGGTAACTGTATACGTATTCAATACTTAGAGGAATAATCGGATACTCACTTACCAAAATTCGACGAAGTACCTTTTTCAATTAGAAATTACTTAAAGCGAAAAATATTATTTAGAACTTAAAACAAGGAATTTGGGTGGATTAACAAATTACCCTGTCAAACAATCAACTGCGATCCAATCCAGTCACACATAAGGTCAGAATAAGGTTTTTGGATTACGGTTCTTCCATAAGTACCGACAATACAAAACGCACAATCTTCTGCACACAATGGCCGTAAACATTCAAATATACATCAGCTCATGTTTATTTGTGCGAGTATCAAATACAAGAGTGGATAATAACAACGCAGTTACGTGTACGAAGGATCCGTAGGTACTTTGCTAACAAAATTAACAAATGAATATCATTAAAGTTATTCTTATAGTATTATTTTTATGACCAAACAGTGACGTAGCGAATGGGGGACAAGGGTATATTCAAACGCTCGCCCAGAATCCGAAAAACTTGTAACCTCTTCTCCCAGTAATGGCCAACGAACAACCATTTGCTACCTCGGTTTTAAACCTTATTCGACTGGGAAATGACCACCAGTAAGAGTGAAAAGTTATCAAAAGACACCGACTTTTGAATTAGTGGTGTGTCGCCGCTTACCTTCAAAGTAAATAATTATAATAAAACCTCTATCAATGTAACTTTCAATTTTATTTATTTTACTTTTGGGTTTGTTATTATGTAAGGTTGGAGAATTTTGTCGTGGCGCCTATTAAACTCAGAATAGGTAGAGAAAATTCATGTTTGCAGTTGTATATTCAAACGGTGAGATAAAAAGGATAAAAACGCGTGGTTAGCATTTCAACCCTGTTAAATCTTTTCAACATTTACGCTGGTAAAATGAAAAGGAATGATACAAAGCAAAAAAACTGTACAGAAAAAAAAAATCATATCGACACCCTTTACCAATGATGGTATGAATAAGGATATTGATGAATAGCCTAACTATCGCAGAGAAGGTAATAAGGAGCTTTGCAAATAAATATTCGAAGAAGAAAAATAAAGAGAAAAAAAAATACGGAAAATATAAACCGAAGGTTAAGCCGAATGAATTTTCATTTAAAATGAAGCACGTTTTCATATATTTTCCAAATAAAGAAAAAAATGTCGTCCTCGTCGGTTAACGTTTTATTTGCATGCATTAAAACCATTTTAGGTCAGTTTAATGGTGGTGCTGCGAACAGACGACGGATTCAAGTGGAACGTACGTTTGTCTATATAGACACATTCAAAAAATTTGCATTTCCGTTCCAAACTTTTTTTTATAAGTATTTTCAACTCTTCCCCCATTATTTTCAGCTTAAGCCAGAAAAATAGAAGAGAAGAGAAAATGAATAAGAGAGAGAGAATATTTTCGATGAATTTGATAACGAAGTAAATATAAGGGTGTTATATGTCGATAAAAGGGTAAGTGTTATGTTTAACGTAGTGAAAATAGGGCCTATAATTTTCTATTTTTTTTTTTCTTTTTGTGGTTCACTAGGAACAATGATGCAAGTCCTTATTGTTGTTGTCGTTTGATCGTAGGTATTTCTTGTTTTACTGCGCCATAAAACAGGTATACTTCCTTCTTCCCACAACACCAGTTGCAAAAAACAAAAATCATACAAATTAAAGGAATAATTCTCAAGGAAATTACCTTTCAACTAATCTTATATTTGAAGAAAAAAAAACGCAGCACACTGAGACGTATCTTTTAAACTTGTGGTCTTAGGGTAAAACTTGAAAAGAACCGAAAAGAACTTTAGTTCACGAAAAATATAGAGGTCGCTTATGCATAGTGACGTAGAGTGGAAGAAAAATATGATAATATCGAACATTTAATTGAAATGAAGTACAAAGTTTGAAATCATATACCAGAGGTGCGGAGTAATGTGTTTACAAAGAAATACAGCTGAAGAGATTTCCAAGCCGATCAAAAACACGTCAAAGATGAAAGGTTTCCAATCTGGATATTCATTGTTATGCGCATTCAGTCATGTGGCTTTAATGATGAGAAAATAGACATCCTCAAAAAGTTCAATAACAAATTTCATGAATTGTGTCCGGCTTTGGATGTGCAGAATGTAAATCTCTCTGTATGTAGGTAGGTGTTCTTGAAATTCATGCCAGTATGTTTACAGCGCTATGAAAATTCTACATGACTGTGGGTGCTATTCTGGTTCATCGATTTTCTTAAAATTTAGTAGAAATGTTCAGTTTGATAAGATGATTAAGTTTGCCAAATTTGAAGTGAATCTATGAACCAGAACAGCACCCAGAATCATGCAAAATTTTCATAGCACTGTAAGGGTGCGTATATATTTGCGAGCAAAATGCTTGCGAACCGTTCGCAAACCGTTTGTTAGATGCTTGAGAACCGCTCGATAAAATATTATTTCAGTGAACAGTTCGCAAGCATCTAGCGAACCAGGGAAAAGAGACGAACTAACTGCGAACCATCCGCAGTTATCGCGAACCTATAGAATGGAAACCGCGAACACAAAAATGAATAAACTGCACACAAACGCCGTCCCAACTGAACTGCGAACATCCTTTGTGTTTGTCGAAAAAACCGACTTCTGGCGGTTCACAACGAGCGACGAACAAACGGTTCGCAAGCAGTTCGTGCGACGCAAAAACGTCGTATCAATTACGCGAACATGGTGCTTGCGAGCAGTTCGCGAACGGTTTGCAAGCATTTTGCTCGCAAATGTATATGCACCCTAACATAATGCTATGAATTTCAAGAACATCTACCCTGATAACTCCGTTTTCATTTTTCACATATCTTTGTACACCAGCGAGTGTAAGGCATTTAACATCTCCTCAACTGTATATCTCTGTGTGTTTATGTTTGACAAACAAATAATATGTACGAGTAACAGGTATTAAAAGTGAAAGTTCACATATTTATTATAATGTGTTCGTAGGTGCAAGATAAGGAAAAAGATAGATCTACATTAAAAAATTAACTAAAAAAAAAGCACTAAAAAGGAAAAAATAATGTCTGAGGATGTTACAACACCATCTCTTTTTGATTAACTTTTTAAACAATCCGTTTTAAGTCGGCGCGCCAAATTTTAAGCAAAAAGTCAACTTACCAAAGTACTCAATTGCTTAAAACTTGGCACTAACTTGAAAATTTTTGTTTAAAAAAGAAGAAGATGGTGTTTTAACATTCTCGATCAGACAGAGATGATTTTGTAACATACTCAGACATTTTTTTTTCTTTTTTAATGTTTTTTTTCTTTCATTTTTTAATGTAGGCTTATCTTTTTTTTTTATAAGCTTTTATTCAACTCACTACTGTGATTTTAAAATATACCAATACTGCAGCCAACCTTCCGCAACAAAATAATGTTTATTTCGTATGAAGCTAAAACCCAAAAAAATAAAAGCTTAATATCTTTTGAAAATTCGTTTTTAACGTAAACTTATTCATTCATTCTTATGCATAGATCGCTTAAAATTTGTGACACTGGTTACTGAACTTTCTCTAAAATGATGAATATTTAAAAAAAAAGAAAAAACAAAGATGAAATGAACTTTTTTTTTCGTTTTAATCCATTTACTGGTTTACTCGTTAGTGTCGTATGAATATTTTATGAAGGACGAATGCCTGCGGCTTTTTGTAACACTTTGTTATATTTAACACTTCACAAAAGGGTTTCCTTTGCTATCATTATCGACATTCTCGCATATACCAAAAACCAAACGACTTTCTTTGCATATTTGGAAGAATAAGAATGTATTTTATTCGTCAAACCTGAATATTATTCAGTAGGTTACCTACCTACTATATGATAGTCTACCTACATTGAAAAAAAATTTATTTACGTGGAGTATAAAAATGACATAGGGTACTCTTCTAAAATTCTTTTAGAATATTTTAAAATAATTTGTTTGGTAGCAGTAGACGAAAGTTTACTTCAGAATGACGAAGAAAGGAAAATGGAAATTCTAGAGATTCTAGAACAGCAGGAGGCTGCAATCAATGATTGTGTATAACCATCCTCATCGACAACAGTGGCGAAGCTACAGAAGAGCCTAAGGTTCCATGAAAATTTTTAGCCTCCTCGCTACCTCCCACCAAGAAAATTGGCAAGAAAAATTTAAGCTTTATATGAGACCAGCTTTGGAGAAGGGTCTACGCCCCCTCTCCACCCACTCCAGTTACAAATCCTAGATGACCAAAATCATATACTTACGCGAGTTACTTTCAATGTCCGATGGTGATAGAATATTATATAGAAAGCACTTTGTGTATATATATATATATATATATATATACCTATATATAGTAATACATTGAGCGCCCAGTTTTGTTCTTGTATTTTCTCTCGCCGTTATCTCGTGATTCATAATTCGGTTAGCTGAAATCTAATGGTGGAAATGAATTTGTCGTTAGAAAGTGGGGGGGTCATCGCTGAAAATTTTTTCAGCCGTCATTAGTTTTTGAAATAAATGACAAATTAAAAGCGAAAAATTTCTCATTAATTTCAGTTTTTTTGTGGCCGATTTGTGAAAGACTAATAGCGATACAAAAATAAATATTGTTAGAAAACTCGAAAAAAAATTTTCTCATCTTTTCAATAGTACAAATCTCAGCTTTGAAGCTTAAATAGCAGCTGAGAAATTGTGAAATGAGAGAAGAGCAGCTTTTTTCAAAATTAAAATGTTGCGAATGTTGCAAAAAACACGGTTAAATATAGGTACAAAAATTGGGATTGAATTTTATAATATAAAGATAATAAGCTACAATAGGCCAAAAAAGCTTTGTTACACTCTATCCTGGCCCCCCAAAAACTTTCGTGACCACTCGGTAGTCCCCTTACTATAAAAAAAACTACAGCAACGATACTAATCCCAAAACAATCATTATTCAGAAATGCGAACTGGATTATGATAAAATATACTTCCCTAAAGAGACCATTAATATTTTCTACCAGTTGGAATGATTATCTAATGTTTAGTGCATATATTTTTTCTAATTATTCATGAAATTTTCCAATAAAACGTATTAAAATAAGTCGAATTGTGCCCCTAAACAATGACAAAAGATATTATTTTTTGTGATTTTTTACTTGAAAAAAATTTATAGTCGTAGGTACTTTCAATTGAAAAAGAATAACAAAGATGAATGTCAGCGACGTCGAAGAATTTATGAAAAATTTATAAGCTACAACTATAATTTAGCTCAAAAAAAAATTTGGACAAAAGAAATTTTCTAATGAAAAATATGATGATAAATGTTTTTGATTTTTAACCAAATTTATCCCTTGATGAATTAAAAACATCAAAAACCAGTCTAGGCAGAAGAAAACCGTCAAAAAGAAACTATAAATCTAAAAAAACTTCGAAATGACAATATAACTTATAGTCACCTTTGAAAAGTTTGTGGTAAAAAAAAAAAATCATAGAAGAGTTCCATACTTTGACCAACATATTTAAGGTGACGTTTCAGAAAGATTTATCCCTAGGGAATGTACATGCAATTCAATAAACTCATTTGGTGGATGAAAGCATCTTTTTTGGTTCAGATTGTCTAAATTCATACCCAGGGCACAAAACTTTTTTATTTTTTGTTAGTTATTTTTTTTTTTTCAATTTTATATATGGAGCCATATTCTACGATGAGTTAACCACAAATCTACTACCAGCAAAAAATTTGGTATTGTTTTAGCAGGTTTTCAAACCTGGTTTTCAAGATTGTGTGAGTTGGCAAAGTTGGGGTTAGGAGAAAGATAGTGAAAATTACGACTTTGACATAAAAGTCAAAAATATCTTCATATATTATCACTACAATAAACGTACAAACTATTAATTCATTCGTTAAAATTATTTCACAAAATAATTTCTCCGATATTATTTCACCAATTATTACTCATATTCGATGCACATGTGCCATTACTCACACAACCACACACAGACACAAAAAAAAATGTTTGTAGCTTCCTCTAGAAGAACGAATTCTACAGTGTTACCTGTAGCTATAGGTATGCCAAAAAAATCCAAGGCTAGCATAAGCCAAAGCACCATGGAGCAACGCTTCAGGGCTTGTATAATATATATACCTATATGTAAGATTCCTATCATATCATCCTCTCCACACGTCATCTTTCACATCCACTTTTGTTATCTCATTTCTACGCTCACTCAACTTTTCCATTCTCAACCTGCGCTCATACACGATTCCCTCTGTCATTGTCTCTTCTTTTCTTTTCTCTTGTTTCATTCACTTTTTCGCTTTCATACTTATTGTACACATCCGCTTTGCCTTCTGCACTTTCTTACTAAGCTTGCAGTTACCTAGCGACTTTTGTTTTGAATTCTAATTTAATAAAAGTTTGCATTCATTCAATTGTCACCAAATCATTTGAGATCCTGTCGGATCTTATAAATTCAAAACAGTTTCGCATTTTCAAGTTTTTCTTGTCACTTTAATTTCCTTCTTGTGAAGTTTACACTTGAAATTTTTGTGCGTTTGCGTTTGTTTTTACTTCAACTATGTCTTCTATAAGACTGCGTTTTACGCTCCGATGCGAACCAAATCCAACCAACAGCAAATCTTCCATCACTTACATGTATTCTCTGGAACTTCCGGATGATGACGCCGTTTATATGTTTCCTGAGCAACACAATGCCACAACCCATCATGCCAAACTTTTTGCGGTCCCAACCTCCACTCTCGCAAACCGTGACATTCCTGAGAAGCGATGGAGTAGAAAATTGTTCAAAATAACACTGGAAGGTGATTTACTCCGCACATATGTGGACTCCGAAGGAAACCCTGTGTTCCTGGGCCACATGTTGGATGAACTCAAAATTGATGATTCCACCTTTGAAAAGTCTTCCAAATCCGCCGCCCCCTCTATACCACCTTCTCCTACTCAGGCTGCCAAAAAACCAAAGAGACCTTTGACTTCGGTAATTAAAGACGCCGTTGTGCCAAAATTCAGTGGCAAGTCCACTGAAAACGCGGAAGCTTGGATCAACATTTTCGAGTCCGAGTGCAACCGTCTCACAATTCCCACCTCTCGTTTTTGGGAAATTCTCCGTCTCTTCCTCGAGGACTCCGCAGAGAAATGGTTCAGTACGACTTGTTTGACCTCCAAATCCACATCGTGGGAATTCTGGAAGACTTCATTCATGGATAATTTTGGCCAGCAGGGTATCACAGCCGCTTGTGCAGCATTTTTGTACCATTACATTAGTGGCTCCCTCAGTGATTACGTTCGATCCAAACTTCATCTCCTCGTTTTGTTCAACCCAAAAATGCACGAACTCAAGAAAATTGGCCAGCTTATCGTTGGTTTGCCTCCTCATCTCCAGGACCACATCAACGTGGCCAAATATAATACGTTGAGTAAGCTACTAAGTACCATTAATTCTTCCAACTGCCAACCCACTCACAGCATTTCATCTGCGCTGTCCAATTTGCCATCTTCTCGGTCCTCTGCTTTTTCTTCTCTAAAACCAAAGACCCCTTGCCCATACTGCAAAAAAAAGGGCTTCAAACATTTCTACTTTGAACGCAATTGCTTCACAAAGTACAAGGACTCTCGTCGAAACAATCCGTCAGCTAACGTAAATAAATAGGATTCTTCACCTAAAGCTATCCACAATTTAGAATTAGAGGAATTACAGGAGGAAATTAACTCGATTCAAAAAAATGAGTAAGGCCCTTATTTGTTGTGCTTGAGGTAGAATATGGTGATGTAAAAGGAAAGGGTCTGTATGACCCAGGCACCAACGTGTCAGCAATTACACTGAACGCACTAAAAAAATTAAACAACTACAAGTTTCTTCCCCTACGTTCTACCTACAACACAACAAGAGGAAAGGACATTGTCCTTGGTATCTCTGTACTTGATATCAAAATTTTGGAAATTACGAGAAGAGTACTCCTTTACGTTCTTGATTCAGAAAAATTATAGCCCTCGATTTGATACCGCTTTTTGGTCTCGCACTCGACCACAAATTAAAATTAAGCCAACATAACGTAAATAAAGAATCCGAAATCTCATTAAATAATAACGTAATATGGAACGACTACATGTCTCTCAATATGTTCGATTCCAAAGTTTCTCATCTCGACGTCGAAAAGAAAAATATTATTAAACGCTTAATCGAAAAAAATAGTTTTGCTTTTGCCACACACACCTTCGACGTTGGAAATGTTAAGAAATAAGAGTGCTCAATTAATTTATCGGAAAATGTTTTCGTAGCTAAAAAACCATACAGGTGCACTTTCGAGGATCAAGAGGAAATAGATAGGCAATGTAGCAAATTATTAAATTTCGGAATGATCTCGCAATCCCAGTCTCCTTTTGCTTCAACCTGTAACAATGCAATTCAAGAAAGACTGGCTTGAGCTCAGCTAAAATCAAAACTGCAAATGTGTGTCGACTACCGGGCATTAAACAAGCTTTTAATCCCGGAGAGTCAGCCTTTCCCATTGATCGACGAAATTTTGACCAAAACAAGAGGCTGTTCGTGGTTTTCCGCGCTTGATATTAATATGGCATTTTGGTATATCCAAATTCGTTCATGTGATAGATACAAGTCGGCGTTCATTATTCAGCATGGACACTACGAATGACGCTCTATGCCATTTGGCTTGAAAAATGCTCCAGCTGTCTTCCAACGGATTTTGTCCGGAATACTTTTATGTAAAAATCTCTCTTCATTCGCAGTAAACTATCTCGATGATATTCTCATTTTTCACGTTTGTTCGAAGAACACTTGTATCACGTCAAGCAAATTATTAATACCATCTTCGAAGAAGGCTTTCACTTAAACTTTAAGAAATGTAACTTTGCCACTAACTCCATTTGTTACCTGGGTCATGTTCTTGGACCCAATACCATTAAACCCCTCCAAGACAATCTAATCACTATCACTTTCTTCCCTGTTCCTTCCTCCAAAAAAAAACATTCGTCAGTTCCTAGGTAAAGTCGACTTTTATCGTAAATTTATTCCCAATTCCGTCTATATCCTCGAGCCCTTTCATAACTTGTTACGTAAGGATGTCCCCTTTTCCTGGTCCAGCAAATGTCAAGCCAGTTTTGAGAAAGTTAAACACCTTCTTGTCTCAGCTCCCATCTTGGCAATTTTTGATCGCACGAAACCGATATTCATTTACACTGACGCTAGTGGAGTGGGTATTGGTACAGTGTTGAAACAGACTCAGTCGGATGGCTCACAAAAGCCGGTCGCCTATTTCTCAAAAAGGTTGTCAAATGGCCAGAAGAAAAAGAAAGCGATCTACATCGAAAGTCTAGCAGTTTGTGAGGCTATTTGTTACTGGCATTTTTGGTTGATTGGGCGCCATTTCACCGTTATTACCGATCACAAGCCTCTCCAGCATCTCAATCTCAAAGCTCGCACTGATGAGGAACTTGACAATCTTGCTAACAAACTTCTTCAGTTCAACTTTGATATCCTCTATCATCCTGGTTCCTGTAACAATAAAACTGACTGCCTCTCCCAAAATCCAGTTTTGGATTCTTCTCCCGATGATATCCTTACTGAACCCATTCTTCCCACCTTTAATTTCCTCGGTCTCGGCGATATTCAAAAACTCTAATCTAATCTCGTTAAACTACCTACCGATTTTGTTAAGTCGGGTATTACATTTCGTAAATTTCATAATAAAACTCGTATAATTTTAGATTCCGCCACTGGCGAAAAGCTTATAGAACTTGTACATTTGAAAGGCCAGATTGGGTCACAACACGTCTCGTCAATAATCTGCAATAATTTCACGTTTCCTAAAATGTATAAACGTATTGAGTCATACTGCTGTAATTGTTACTGTGTGTATTCAGAATAAATCTCCCCAAACTCGTCATTCTGCTAGGTTAGGATTCCTCGGTCCTGCCTCTTCTCCTTTTGAGATAATGTCCCTAGGCACCATCGGTGGCTCTGGAAACAATACCTCTCCCTTTTGTTATCTTCACCTCCTCGTCGATCACTTTTCCCGCTATGCATTCACCCTATGTTCAAAAGGACAGTTGGCTCGAGATATGATCTCACTCGTTGAGTCGGTTAATAAGAGTCACCCGATAGGTACTCTTTTGACTGACCAATACGGTGGTCTATCTTCCGACGAGTTCCAATCCTACTATTCCTCCTCAGGCATACGTCATATTTTCACTGCGGTTGATAGTGCGTTCTCAAATGGTTTAAACAAACGTCTAAATCAAACGTTGGTGAACCATATCCACTGCATGAAAAATGAAGTGTCCTCTAATCCTAAGAGAAGTTGGGCTACTATTGCATCAGAGTGCGTTAAGCAGTACCACAACTGTCCACATAGTGTTACAAAATTCCCTCCTTCTTACTTACTCACTGGCAAACCAGTCAGTATTCTACCTGTTCCCCTTAACGATCCCCCTAACCTAGCCGAAATCGTGAATTAGCACTTAAAAATAGCATTAAGAATCACAACTATAATAAGAAATTGTACGACTGTAATAAAACCTGTATCAACTTTAACGTAGGTGACCGTGTCTTTGTCGACAACGGCAATAAAATTAATCGCGACAAGTTAGACAAGCTTCGTATAGGCCCGTTTGTTATTACCGATAAAGTTTCAAATAATGTTTATGAAATCTGTACAGGTCACAGACCTCTTTTGAAAAGACTTTACCACTGGTAGCAAATTAATACTCTGTACATGTTGACTGTTTTCCTTCACCTTCCTTTGCATTCCTTCGCTTCAAAATGACTTGTGGTGGGGGGATGTAAGATTCCTATCATATCGCTCCTCTCCACACGTCATCTTTCACATCCACTTTTGTTATCTCATTTCTACGCTCACTCAACTTTTCCATTCTCAACCTGCGCTCATACACGATTCCCTCTGTCATTGTCTCTTCTATTTCTTTTCTCTCGTTACATTCACTTTTTTGCTTTCATACGTATTGTACACGTCAGCTTTGCCTTCTGCACTTTTGTACTAAGCTTGCAGTTACCTCGCGACTTTTGTTTTGAATTCCAATTTAATAAAAGTTTGCATTCATTCAATTGTCGCCGAATCATTTGAGATCCTGTCGGATCTTATACATATATATGTTTATATGGGTATGTGTGTATGTGTGTATGTGCGTATGTGCAGTATGTGCGTATGTGCGTATGTGTGTATGTATGTATGTACGTATGTATGTATGTATGTATGTATGTATGTATGTATATATGAAAAAGGTCTTCTTTAAATTTGCTGTTCAGTCAATTTTAAGGAAAGCTGAAAAAGGAAGAGAGCTTTCTTTTTTCTCGTGATAATTTTTATGGGCCTATGTAATCAAAATAATAACAATTTTCAAGTCATCTTCTTAATGACATGCTTCTGGTATACTTAGCTCCTTTAAACCGTTGAGAACAGAAAACATGTTTATTAAAAATTTTTCATTGTTTTACCTTGCACCACTTATTTATTATCTAAATTCGACAAAGCTTCTCAAAAAACACCCTATTATAAAAAAAATACACACATTTCTTCAAAAACTGAAAATAAGGCCCACGTTTCGTGGCATTCACCCCCTCATCACGTTCGGTAATCATTAAATTATGGAAACATTTTTAATGGCTGATTTGAAAGCAGCTTAATTTATAGTATTTATAGAAATGGTAAGTAAATCTAAATATTTTCACGAATAATCAAATATATTCAAATTATTAATGACACTACATAATGTAAAAAATATATAAAAAACATTTAATATTAATTATGTTAAGTAGGAAAGTAGCAGCAATGGTAAACGTAATCTGACTTTTGAAAGATAAGATAATATTTCTTTCGCAGAATATGAAATCCTCTCCATCTGATACCTACGATTACATTCGACGTCAAATAAAATGGGAATAAAATATAAGTCGCTACCTACATTTTTGCATTTTAGCAAAATTATTCCATGAAATCATTCAATGTAAATGAATGTTGAGACCCTGTCAGGCAATTATTCAAGCGGACCAGTTCATTAGTTATTGCATATTATTTACCGGATTGATGAATATTGCTCGTCAAGGGTATAATATAAGTTTACGTTAAAAACGCGTTTTTAGAAGATAAGCTTTTATTTTTATTTTTTTGGGGTTTTAGCTTCATGCGAAATAAATATTATCTCGTTGCGGAAGGTTGGTTGCAGTATTGGTACATTTTAAAATCGCAGTAGTGAGTAGAATAAAAGCTTATAATAATATAAAATCCCAGTCACATTTTAGTAGGAGCACAATAATCGAAGACGTAGGTACAAAAAAATATTAAAAACTACACTGTGTCTAACTTCCAAGCATATTGAGATATGGATTGATATGTTACTGGCTTATTTCTCAGTGGTAGAACAAATGAGGTAATTTTTATTTTTAAATATAATAACTTGCGAAAGAGGGAAAGAGAAAAAGATTTGTTTTAACATTGAACGAATTGTTTTCGCGGGAAAGGGGAGAGGAGGCTCCCACAGATGGTGATTTAAGATTAAATGTGATTCGAATCTTTTAAAAGAAAGAATGAGTGATTGGTGATTTGAATCACTTCTACACAGCCGTTCTTGAAAATGATTCGAACAAAATGATTGAACGTAATGCTTCAGAATTCAAATCACTGATATTTTTTAATGATTCGTGATTCACTTTTTTTTTCTTTTTTTTTTGAGGAAAATAAGTAATTCTCGATTCGAATTATTTTGAGAATGAATCAAGTTTTTCGAATCATTTATATTGAATTTATCGAACCCAGTTATTCTGATTAATAAACCTGTGACGTCACTCACGAGAGATTTATTTAATGTGCATAGTCCGAAAATTATTTGCAAAAGAATATTTTAAAAGAAATTAATGATTCGTGATTATGATCTTTTTTCTGACCCTGATGGAAAATATCTAGGTGACTCGTGATTCTAATCAAAATTTTTTTGATTTGCCCAACCCTGTTCATATTATCAGTCATATATTGGGCCGTTTGGTAGTCGGGATATTCTTTCATTTCAATTTCTGGAGAAATACTATTTTCCTCGTCCAGCTGGTATCGTTTCCACACAGCCTTGGTTATTGTCTCTGTATTGTAACTTGTAGCCTATATATATAGTCCATTGACAAACGTAGGTATCTACTCTTCGGTGAAAAAGATAGAAAGAGGGTTTGGTACATTTAGAACAAAGCCACCCTACCGGGGTTTTGGGTGTAAAATTCTCTAACGGATTTTTCTCCCCCTCAAATTTGCATTTTGGCCGCAGCAATTCCCATCGTAACTTTAAGCTACGTACCTACAGTGAAAATTTTTAACCCATCCATAATTTATGAGAATGTATCCATCAAATCCAACCGAAATTAACGTTGTCTTTCGCAACGTTGCGATAAAAAATTAGCCAACGCAGCTAAGAAAAATTTCCCAGTTAAAAATAGTTTACCAACATTTACCTCGACTCAATTTTTTACGGTTTTTTTACTTTTTTTTTTTCTTTTTCCAAACAAATGTTGCATTTACAACTCGATATTTAGCGTGATTAAAATTACGTATCCATCCGTGAAAAAAGTAATTCATTTTCTCGACGATAATGAGTCGAGAAGTTTTTTTTCTACGCTTTTTTTCCTTTTATTTCTTTCCCCCTTAAACTCTTTCCTTTCTTATTTGTTTCACACACAAGATCTCACTCTCTTTCTTTTAATCTCTGTCTCATTCTACACTACAGTAGATAGCGTCGTAAAAGCCAAATAAAGCGTCGACATTAATTTCGCGTCAACCCCCCGTCCCCTCGACTGGATGCTTCGCTAATTTTTTACGTCTTTTGGAATGCAAAAACCAGGAAACGAAAGCAGCACTCGACGACCCGTGGCAAAAACCGAAATGAAAGAATGTATAATATTCTGTATATACGTAAAGTATTCTCTTCTCAACAGCCTTTAGCTATAACAGAAAAATGAGCAAAATGATTTTCGTTTACGCGTTAAAATGGCGACTAAAATTCTATTCCGCAGTCGTGTTCATCACAGCTGATTAAAATGCACCCAACTTGAGGTTCATTGTGTCTTTAATGGTAAGGAATTTTTGAAGACAAAAAAAAAAAAAAGATAAAACAATTTTAATACCCCGTTCGCGAGAAAACTGGATAAAAATTTCATTAAATCTATAAAAACTCGTAAGGATTTGGAACATTGGAACGAAGGGGGAGAAGGTAGAAATGAAATTTTTTTGATAACTACAAAGGTGTCTTATTTGTGGGACTACCTGTAGGTACCTACGTGCGAACAGCTACATGTTCGATATGGAAAAACGTGAGGAACTTTTTACAGTTTTGATAAGAGGCTATTCTATCTAAAAAAAATTTGGAACTTGTAAGCTGTTCGGTTCATCAGGGTATCATTCGAAAAACATCTTAGTTCCAGGTTCTAGTGTGGGAGCCGAGTCTCACTCCTCAGACTCGATTTTAGTAGGCGAAATCGTGATGAATTGGAAAAATCGTACCATTGTTGACCTTTTCTCTTTTTTTGGCTGGTTAATTTTCAATTTTGTCCTAAAGTTAACAATTCAGTTACAAAAAAGTTGGTTAAATTGAAAATTTCGCCTCTCTTTGGCTAAACTGCTTTAAAGATCTACTGTTTAGTTCGAAGGAAAAAAAACGCGTTATCACCTGATCTGACTCGGTGAATTGTTTAGGTTCTGATATGAAAAAATAAATTATCTTCAAAATAAATTATCATTTTTATATCACATTGTTTTCTCATAGATGAAGCTCTTTCAGTTGTCTCATTAATTTGAATGTTATATAGAAGTTTAGATCAATAGCTGAGTGTTGCGAGTGGAGATTAATGAACAGATGACAGTCTTGTGCCAAGTCGAAAATGTGTAATAAACAACAAGGTGGAAATGAAACAAATACACAGATCGAGTCATATACAGTGTGGCATGCGAGGGGGGCTCGTGCATGTTGAACACATTTCAGCTCGTACATTGCTCCGAGCATTATTCTTCACGGCACAATCCTTCGGTTAAAAACAAAATTTAACCGAGAAAATATATTTATGCTCCGAAGAAGCCACAAGTTCCAGACACCGAAGTTCCCACTACTAACCGATATAATTATTCTTAATTAACCATCTATTAAAACATGATCAGTAAACTAAACCTCCTTAATACTCTCCCACGTTTAGCATTTTCCCCCATTTCAGCTTATATGAGAGAAAAAATTTAAAACATTTTTGAAAAATTCAATCAAACCATAAAAATAATTGTAATATTATTGATTAGGTTATTATTGCTAAAAATGGAACCATACGTTGGTTGCTGGACGCAAACAAATTTACACAGATGTTAAGTTTAATGATACTTTCTCCATTAACTCTGATTATCTCTATTGGGTGAAGTAGCTTTCTAGAGACAGCAACTTAACCCATGAGGATTCACATCGGAGTGTTTGTTGACCACTTAGACGTTTTGACAGCTGTTTAACCAAAAGACAGGAGGGAACTGCGAATTAATTTTTTAGGAATCAAAATTTCAGATTTTGCGATAATTTTCTTAGCGATTTAAGTTAATAATTAACAATATGTCCATTTCTGCTCAAAATCAAAAAAATTTCCTGAATCAAGAACTTTTCAGGTACCTAAGTCAAAATTTCATTTTTGGCAGCACTTTTAGTTTTGGGTAAAAACACTTTTGTATCGATGAAAATTAAATTTTAATCGCCCGATTTTCTATTTCAGATTTAAAAAAGCTCATGAAAACAATAAAAAGCACCAAAATGTAAATATTGAATCAAGTAAATATCTCGGGTAAATGTTCATTTATCAACTGATTAATTGTAACAAACTCATTCAGCCATTGTTTTCAGCCGAAAATCAGAATGGCAATCCTGACAACGGATGAATCCATAGATCCATTTTACTCTAAAAACAACTTCCGAGAACCTACTTTACCGAATTTACCAATTCAACATTACAAAAATTTTCACATTTAGTCTTCAAAAACACAGTTATCAGTTGATAACGGATAAAATTAAGACTATTTTTACTACACTGAGCACATCACTATGACAAAAAGCTTTACTCATGAAGATAACACATGACCAAGAAAAATAAACAATAGTAGCCAGACGGAAATTAAAAAATTTCACTTAAGACAATGAGTTTGTGCAGGTAAAAATTTCAAGATGGGTATAGGAAAGGAGAACAACTGCGTTGGACTTGGTAAAAGAAACATTGAAATTTTTCTGTACCGAAATAGACTGTAGGAATTTTGAAATAAATCTATATCAAACTGGTTATGGTTGAATGGAGGTGAGTAGGAATATTACGAATTTCACCCAAGGTGAAATCCATCAGTGCATATCCGATCAAAAAAAAATTCTGACAATCTGTCATATATTCTAATTTTTGGTGCGATTTACTGCGAACTGAGCGATGATGAGATGAGTGGTGGTGTCAAATAATTCGCATATCGCAAATTATTCGGTATCTTTCTATCTGCACTAAGACGAAGAAGATGTTATGAAAAAAATGTATCGGTTGTAAGTGAAGATGGTTGAGAAGAGTGCATGAAGCAGAAGAAAGAAGAAAAAAACTGAAATTAGAAGATAAAATGTGAGGTGGTGCTACTGTTTGCAACTACTAAGTCGCAAGTAACAATTTCACAGTGCTCAATGCCACATAGACACACCAAAAATCAAAATTCCTTTGTGCAACAAACTTCATTTCTTTGTGTTGCTGGTGGATCCTGTATAGGGACAGAGAATTCAAACACACAAACGCGAAATCGTTCTAGATTAATTACTTCTCTGGTGACAAAACCCCAATCGAGAGAGTAATACTACTCTAACATTTACAGGAAATATTTACCAAAAGTTCGTACAAAGGAGGTTTTTCAGTTTATGTTGACATATGTACTTTGTGATAAACTGTGGAGACTGCGAGCACAAGTCGAGCCTTTAGTCACAAAAAATACCTAAGAAAATCTTTTAATAATTACTTCCGCGATAAATATAGATCCATAAGGGGGAGCTGAAATTAATATAAGGAATACATCACTCTAATCAGCGAAGAAAAGCCGAATTATCCAATATGCCACACATATTTTAAAAGATGAAAAGTCCTTGGAAAAGGAGTCTATGAAACGTTTCACTTTTCGTTTCACTTCAATAACTTTTCGTTTCTCAACTGTTCACTGACCATCACTAATATTAATAATTTTATTGGAAGGAAATAGTCGATTGAGAAAAATGGAAAACCAAAAATTCATGAAAAACAAAAAAATAATCCATTAAAAATCGTCATCATCATCATCATCATCATCAATTTAAATTGATTTTTGGCCAATATTCACATCGTGCACATTCGAAAATGATTGAAAATAATCGTACGTAATCGATTGTCTTAGGCCGATTAATCAGGACTATCTATTAGGGTGAAAAATAATCGATTATTTTTCAATAATCAACATCACTGATTGAAACGAGAACGGGGAAGGGGGTGCTGTTAACTTTCCGTTATCTTTCCTTCAAATGAAAATAATAATTCGAATTATGGCGCCTATCATTTTTCTTATCAGCACTTATTTTTGAAATTTTTTTGAGGTGTTCGCCAGATTTTGAGAAGAGTTACGCCCCCTTCCCTCTATAGTTTCATCACTTCAGCTGACGAAACGCCATTATCACGGTTCTCCGCAACCCCAGAAATCAAAAATTCAAAATTAAAACAAACCGATGTCTTATAATCTCGTTGGTTTGCTAAATACATGGGCCTGTATATTAAAAATGATTTTTATTTTTCCTCATTTACAACTGTATAACTTGGGCTATATGTGACACGCTGGAAACACCCCGACGATTTTGCGTTCCTCTAAAATATTGCATCAGTAAACTCTATAAATGAAAGAAGGGTGAATATAATCAGCAGAGTGGCACACGTCCACCCTATGTTTTTCGAACCAAATAATACTCTTATTTGACAAACTCGTGATATTTGGGGTCGATTCATCCTTGCTATTGTGCATTATAGGCTACAGTCGATATATACACATTACCAACACTTAGTAACAGTGGTATTCAATCGAAGGTCCACAAGATTTTTCAGCAAGTCCCCAAAAAATCATTGTTTGTTTCTTCATAGATATCAATGTTTACAGAAAAAAAAAAAAATACTAAAAACTTTTGCAACTGTAAAAAATTTGAAATTTCAGTCAGGTGGCTTCATTTGACATTCTTCTACCTTAATACTGGAATGCATTGACCGATTCAGAGGGGAAGAAGGACTCGGAAATAAAAACTATCTAATTTTTGAAAGTAAAACTAGTTTTTGTAACGTATATAGTTGGCCATAAAAATTATAGACCACTATATTTGTACACAAACGATATTATTTCATTTTTGTAATAATATCCCTAAATTCCATTGATTCTTCTTCTTCTTTCTTCATAAATTTATCTTCTCTTCTTTCTGTTATTTAGAAAATACAATATGCACTAGCCTACACCTAATGGTATTCAGTGACCTCATTTACATAGGTCCCTCAAATATACAAATACCTCCATTTCATATCTTACCACTACACACTACCCACAGTGTAAACACTGTAGCCCTGAAAGGATATATAAATTGTACTTTGTTTTAGTCTCTCGTAGAATATTATTCTCGAGTAGAGCTCTTTCATTTTACCATTGAGACAGTGTATTACTGTTCTCTGAATTTTACTTGCACCGTTACATATACAAAATATTATTTTATTATATTGTGATTTTATTAACTGTGTTTTATTATTTTATTTAAAGACTGAATCCAGAAAGTTAAGGTCCACCATATAATTGTGGATAATAAATTACCTATTTAATTAGACTATTTTAATATTACAGAGATACTGATATACATTTTGATTTTAATATTTCGTGTATGGTGTTTCACATAAAGTGGTCTAATCTCATACGATCACACCTCTTTTATGCCATTGCAGTTGTGTAGTATTTTCTCTTTAAACAATTACGCCCGTCATTAATTCAATTCTGGATGATCTGTTAGTACATTATTCTATTTGAGAAACAAATAGAACTCCGCAGCAGCACTCTTTGTTAACGCGCTATTCTATTTGGAGAAGTATGAAACTAGTACTCAAAAGAAACTTATGTAGGTATAACTAGAAAATAATTTTAGTAGGTACTCAATGAATTTCAAACTTCGGTGTAAGTTCTGATAAAATGTTTTCTTCAAACGATGTGATGGTATTCTATTTTCGAATCACTTAGCTTAGGCCTACTCTTTCCTAAATCATCATAAGGACAGTTTTCCTTCATTTTCCTATTGTGATTTGTGAATTTTTAATTCTTAAATAAGTAGGTGTGACATTTCTCATAATTTCCTTTCTCAGTAAAAAAGTTCTTCAAATTGTTCTTTTTGAAATATAAATTTTTTTTTTCATTTTACAGAACTAATACAAAACTAGACCATACGGCCAAACTGAGAACTAACTTTTTACAAAACTTGTCTAGAAATGAAACTTCAAGTGCAACACTTTTTTGCTGCATAGATTACAGCCAGTGTGAGTACACCTGAAAAAAAAAAAAGTATCAAGAATTCCTCGTCATGTACCTCTTTTTGTTCCGTCACAAAATTGGTCCAGTCGTACCTTAAATTATTTTTTTCATTTTTTAATTTTTGCCCATAGGGTAACCACTAGCGGGTATATGGGTAGAGGTAGTGATTTAAATGTCATTCATCGTATCTTTCAATATGATACGGCTAAACCTTTGAAGTCTATATGCTTCATTAGGCTAACTACAAAGGGTAGAATAATCCAAAATTCTGGAGATAGTCAAAAAAATTTCATTTTCCCACCAGCAACATAAAAAAAATGTTTTTAAACATAACACTTTATTTTACAATCGCTATTCAAATAAATCTGTTCCTGCGTTCTGCGACAACACAAAGACTTGAGCAATCATAAAACCCACTTCAACCCGATTTCAGCACCCCCCCCCCCGATGTTCAAACAAGAACTACGTCACATTTCATTGCGTTAATAACTGCAATAAAAGCGTATACTAAAAAAAAAGAGTGACGGATCATAATACGAGTAAATAGAGAGGGAGAGCGAGAGATCACTTTTTTTGCATTTTCTTTTATCATTTTTCTTCATCTTTTTATCAACATGAATAAATGTAAATGAAGAATTTTTGTGAAAAAGATCAAGTTTCTGCACAGAGAGACTAGATAATTGAACAATGGCTTCAAACATTTCATAGAACAACACAAGTTATTCCGGAAAATTTCCTCTCGATCTGTTGAATGGTTCTGAAATTATGGACGAACAAACATAGTTATTTACTCAAAAGTTCTATTCGTACACCAGATGTTATACTGGCAACTTCACCTGTGCTGTTCCCGCGATTCACCATTTTTTTCATTCTCTTTTATTCCTTTTTCCTCATTTTTCTACCCTAAAGAGAAATTATGTTGAAAATAGAGAACTGTGCCTCCAAAGGGGCCAGAGACTTTAATGATGGCTTCAAACATGCCTCAGAATAACAAAAATAAATACTGAAAATTTCATCTTGATCTTCCTAGTGGTTTGGAAAAGCTATTCCACCAGTTTTTTACCTTTTTTTATGACCATTTTGCCCTTTAAGTAAGGTGTAAAGGCATCGACGTATTCTCCTTTAGAGGCGGAATGGGCATAGGCTATCTACGTTTTTGACTATATAGTACAGGACCAGTAAAGCTTCATAAGCTCAACGTACTTTTTAATATCATGACATGCCGATATAAAAGTAAGAAACCGAGGGTACTTGATTTGTATTTTTGATATTTTGTTTGAGTTCACCAATTTAGAATATCTTTGATAAAGTCATCCCTTATATTCACGAGGATAACGTACATAAATTTAATTGAAAGTACGTCAAATGGTACACAATGGTTGCCTATTAAGCGCTAGCATGTCTAACCAGAATTCATCTTTCTACAATGGTCCAATACTATACGTATAGTCAAAGCTTTACATTATTTAAGCTCTTTATGCCAAGCTTTAGGTGTCGCAAATGGTGTAGTAAAAGCCGGAACAATGTGTTTGTCGCATTTTCCTGTGTATTGTGAATGATTTTTCAGCTGTTATATATGTTTTTCTCACCTCAACTAAACAATTTTTTTTTGGCCTTCAAAACATGCCGCAAATATTTGTTTACATATCATTTAAAGCGATTAAATCAGAGACATACAGCTAATGAGATGTCCAACACCCGATCAAAAATGTGTCAAAGATAGAATGTTATAAAACGTTTCGAAATCTGATGTTTGTTACTGTGCATGTATCGTAGCTTGTGTGTATGCGTGTGTGTGTGTGTGTGTATGTGTGTGTGTGGTGTGTTGGGATAGAGATGTCTATTTTCACTGCAATATATGCGCAGCTTTGGCTGCACAGAACTTTGAACAAAGTTGACTTTTTGTGGATGATGATGGTTGTGGGAACCACCATACCCTGTCTAATATAAAATACATTCGCCAGTTATAGTCGGCGGTGAGATGGCCGTGCGGTTAAGTTCACCGCTTTTAGCTGGCGAATATGTAGGTCCCAGGTTTGATTCCCCGAGCCGACAATGGTCAAAGATCTTTGTCCCATTTTTGTACCAGAGCGCATATAGAGAGTTGGACATCTCTTTAGCTACATGTCTTAAGTTTACTGAACCATCTTAAATGACATAAAATATTAGTGGAGTAGCTACCCTGGAGTTATGGAAGAACAAATATGCTTAACTGAGTTTTATTAATTATAGATACAGATCAGAGATACTTCATTACATTTATTTCTATCAGAAATACAATTTGACCTATTTCAATTAAAGTTCTCACTCTATCTCCCTGGATATTGCTCATAGGCCTATCAATCTGAAACCTTTACCATTTGATTCCTCGTAAAACTTTGATTAAAAAAGACTAATCACCATATGCTTTACAAAAATATTGGAAACTTCTTAACTTGTCAACCACAAAAACAAAATTCAACTATATTTTCCTATAGGGTAGTTACCAAAAAACAACCCTGTATATGCTAGTATAGGAGCCAGGAACTTTAGCATGGTTCACATTTGGCTAGTTCTTATACGACTGGCCAACTACTTTGGGTACTTTTCTGTGAACAGTTGAATTCACTACGCCGTTTCAACCATTTAAAATCAACTTAAACTTGGCAGTTCGCCAGATGAGATTTTAATGAGATTCTTATAAGACCATCCGTCAAGTTAAAGTTAAATTTAACTGGGTAAAATGGCGTAATGACTTCAACTATCTACAGAATAGTGCCCCAAGTAGCTAGATAGTAACTAGAAAACTAGCCAAATGTGAATCAGGCTATACTGTTCCAAAATAAATGGATTTGGGGTGAATTTTGAGACGTGCTTGAGTGGTTTACAAAAACTCTACAGAGATGTAAATTGATAATATGTTCATTGCATCGGTGATTTTATATATATATGTGTATATGTATATCGTCTGAGGAAGACGGAGACGTATAAGATGGTATTTTAATCTTAGGTACACTTTAAATGAAGGTCATCGACTAGCCATATTGCCTAGAATTGAAAAATGTTCTAGAATCTCGTTACTGCTTGACAAGTACCAACTCCTACACCGATGTAATCCAAGGAAAAGTCGCTACGTCCCTATTTCGACGACAATTTATCTTCGAGGTCACCACAAAAAGGTGCAAGCGTAATTCAAGTATAAATATAGTAGGTAATAAATTTCAGCAAAAGCTTCGCAATAACGTAGTGATAAAATTTACCTCGACCGAAATAAAAACACCTCTCGATCTTCGAAAATTTTCAAAGGTGAAAATTTTCCAAAACGTCAACAAGTCAATGTCGTTTTCCACCAAAATCGATAAAAACACACTGCAAGGTATATCATTCTATCGACAAACACAAAAGAAAAAAAAAGAACCACTAAAATCGAATTAACCACTTTCGTAAAACGATTTTTTTCGATAAACAAGCTCGCACAGCACAATTACTATAGGCCTATATATTATATGTACATGTCAGTGTATATAGGTAGGTATTTAATGGGTTATTGATAAACTACGGTACGCGAACATAAATTTCCGTTGCATCTGCGAGCGAAAGAAAGAAAAAAGAAAATGAAGAAAACGAAGATAGAATAAAAACAAAACAAACAAAAAAAGGAAAGAAAATGAACAAAAACAAAAAAAAAAAAAAGAGAAAATATGAAATGAAACGAGATCGAAAGTTAACGCGAAACAGTAGCGATAGGTTCGAAATGAAAATACAAACTGCGGAAAAGCCTTTTGTTAGTTGGCTGCAGCCCTTTTAAAGGGAAAGCTCCTTTCAACGAGGAACAAAATGACGCAGTCGCATAACATTTGTGGTGTTTTTTTTTTCTTTTTTTGACTTTTTTCCGACGCATAAAAGAAAAGGCGTTGTCAAGGAATCGTTGATAATTAAAATGTTAAATAAAATGCGCGAACCTTTCCAGCATTTGCGAGAAAGATAATATATTTTTCTTATCAATAATTCTGATTGAAAATTTGGTAATCAGACGACGTGTCGGAGACAAGTTCTTCTGTTAGAAAACATGATACATACCAGGATCTTTGTAATTTTTTAATTAAGAAATGTTAAAGCAGGTTTTCAGTACGTATTTGCTTTTTTCAGGTAACTATACCGGGTGTCCGGATTTCGTTCGACAGCCCGTAGCGGGTAGAAATGGATAGAATTCGATGAAAAAATACGAGTACGAAAAGTTGAATATTCTCAAAGTGAAGGCGCCATTGTGTTTCAATGTATTTGTAACGATATTTTTATATCATTATTTCACTTCAATTCATCTATTCAAAATTCATATTTTCCTGCATCATTCACCATATTTTCGCACATTTATTCTTCCTTTTTACTCACGTCATTTCAGTCTAGTTCAGAGTTGTCTTTCAAGTCTTGACTTGTTTGATGACATCAACTTCTCTTCTCTGTAAACTATTCTCATCCATATTCATGATGTTACTTTTTCTCCAAATATATTTCAATACCTTGCACTTATTCTAATTCATACTAATTTCTTAAACACTCCCACTTTATATTATTTCTATTACATTGGTTTTATCCAAATTACGTTTTCCTTAACATCCAATCATATTCATATCGCCCATAAAACCTAATTCAAATCACTCAAACTTTTACCCTTAATTATTAGTCTAATGTTCCATATACTTAATTCATTCCATTAATTCTATTAATTCCATTATAATCATCTAACATTGTAACAACATACACGCCCTTTTGTAATTATTTCAATAATTTACACTTATACAAAAGATAAAATCGTCCTATATTGTTTTGTAATGAATAAACTGTTACAGTATTGAAAAATTGTTATTTTCAACCCATGCAGGCCCGTAGCCAAATCATTATTTTAGGAGGGGCAAACAGATATCTTGGGGAGCAAGCATAATTGCAGATATTTACCTGAAAACTTTTTGATCACTTCGTTTACAAAATATGCAATTGTCTCATATAAGTATATATACTACATACATTTTTTTTTTGTTGAAAATTTGTAGGGAGGCAAATACAATGACCAGAGCAATGCCCCCATTTGCCCCCCTGGCTGCGCCGCTGAACCCATGATAACAAACAATCATGTTTATCAATGGAATACAATTTTTGATAAGGGGAAGTAGTAGTAATACCTACCTATGCTAAAATAGTTATTTGTGATACAAGTGCAAAAAGGAGGTGATTTTGATACAAGTATGAATTTTGCAGCATTGTGCAGCAAATCACATGAGTGTCAATCACCTGATTCCAGTAAATAACTAATAATTTTTTTTTAACTTAAAATTTTTTTGAATTTTTTGCAGTTTACTTGTATACAGACTGTTTTTGAAAAATACAGTATTTAGTTCCCAGCAAGGAATAATAAAAACTGAGAAAATAGTAAACTCATATAAGAAATTCATAGATATATGAAAAATTTAAGTTGCAAGTTCACATGTGCAGAAGATAATTTTTTGACTTCGCATTAAAATTTGCTAATTTTTGTTTCCTCAAGGCACGTAAAAAAATGTACTTTTAGGAAGAGTGTCGCAAAAATGAACTTTTTATGACTCAGGTAAATTGACGATCTGGTACTTAAAATAGGAATTTTTGTTTGCTTTTTAAAATACAGTATTTTATTTCTTAATTTTTATTTCAGCTTCGATGAGTACTTTTTTTTTTTAGTTTAGTATAAACAAGTAGATAGCTATACTTACTTTTTTATATTTGTCAATAACAAAAATTTGTTCCAAATGGATAGCTTACAGTTATCTATTAGACACATTTTAAACCTTAAAATTTACTTTCTGATGAAATATTAAAAGTTTTCATCAAGATGAGAGTTCTTCACATCCAGTTTGCACCTGACTAGTTCTCAAGCTAGTAAGTATAACTGCAGTTAATTCAGTAGCTCTGCTAAAGAACCTCTAACACCTGAGTAGACGCATATGCCATTTTTTGTCCAATTTTAATATTTGCTATGTATCTATTGCCCGAATGCAAGAATGATACTTAGGCTATGCCTACATAGAGAACAGTAAGCATAATTCAACTTTAAAAACTAGCACTGGGAAAAAATTTGAAAATTTTTTTTCATAGAATTTTACCTACTAACTTATTTTTTGGTTGATGCTGCACGACAACGCTAAAAAATCTAGCGCACAGATTGCATCTAGTGTTAACCCGGCACTGAGACAAACTACTTTTAAATCAGAGATATGAAAACATGAGTCATTTCCATAGCAAATTATGAATTTTATTCATACTTAAATAAAATAGGAAATTATGCCTACAGAAATAAAAGTATGCAATTTGTATGGTAATAGTGTTTAAGACGTAGCTTGTTGCATCAGTATTGGGAAATGGGTACATATATAGATAATAGACGAATACAGGCAAATAGGTAGAATGAAAATTTTAAAAATTTTTAGTTTCCCTAAAATGCACATAAAAATTGAACTTCGTAGGTTTAGAAAATGAGACTATCAATTCGACACGTATACGCGTTTTTTTTTTTTAAAGCATTTATTTGGTCCAGCAAAGCTTTCCACCCTGGACACAGATTTTAAAGAACATTTTTAAACGAAAGAGGCGCGATCCCATGGTCGGCAAAGACGTCACCTTCAGTTTTTTTCAGTGTTGCAAAATTTTGTGATAGTAATTCATAAATTAGTAGAAACCAGTTAATTGGAATAGAAAACGAAGTTAAGGGTTGGTAAAATTAATTTTCGGTGTTGCACAGCAACACTAAAATTCACTTCTGTGTTGCTGTTGTACCTTTAGCGTCAAGAAGTTGCCGTTTATGATGGTAGGCCCACTGAATTTCTTCTAGAATCGATAAGATAATTATCTTTACAGAACTATTTATTTCAAAGCAAAAATGACGCTAACGCGAATATAAATATCTAACGAAAAATAATAATTAAATAAAAATTTTTATTAAAAAAATCGATCCAACGCACAAAAAACAATGCCAATAGCTCACCAGTCGGAAAGTTAAATTATTCCCGGAGAATTGACATAATTTCAAATTTATATGTGTATTGCGGGTGACGCTTATTAAGTAGGTATACCTACAGGTTTTAAGAATTTTGTGAAATAATAAAAATGTCAAAAAACCTAATTGAGGCGATACACCCAAAGGATATATCTAGGTACGTACCTACGCCAAATTTTGTCCCGATCTGCAAAGAATTACGCCCTGCCACCATTGTCTTCAGATTTCCAATTCAAATAAACACCATTTTGAAACTAATGGCTGGATTCGGCCTATCTTTAAACTTGATTGAAACATAAACCCAAAGTTCTCAGACGCTAAATTTGCCCCGATCCGTGAAAAAATAAACCACAAGTTACCTAATTGACGAATTCTGTTACATCCCATACCTATGTATATACGCGTATATCAGTAACTCACCCTTCGACTATACATATAGGTAGTACCTATATAGTCAAAAAACTTATCGTTAAATCTGGTAGATTACGCCCGCAGGATTTTAAAATTTCAAATTTTTTCCAAGTCCTTAGGTACTATCAAAAAGTACATTTTTAACATTCACCTAATCCGACGGCTAATTTGGTATAGTGTATTGAAGACCATAGATTTGTTCTTCGTTGTTTTATCCGATGATTATGAATTATTTTGAAATTTAGCTTTAGCCGTAGCTTTCAACTTTTTCAATTGGTTAAGCATCCCTGGAAATTTTCCCGAAGTCGTGACATTCCACCCTCCGGCCTCCACAATGGGTAGATTCTACGAAATCTACCTAAAAAAATCAACAACAAAAATGAACTATGCAAAGTTTTATTATAAAAACTATATACGGACTGAGCTTAACCAGGGTAACGGTAGAATGCGGGCGAAGCTAACGTAATAAGTATAATTGGCGGAAGGTGATTTTTATTATAAAAAGTTTGGTAACTTTACCATTAATGAAAATTTTACGTTTTTGTTAAAATTATTTTATTTCTCACTTTTTAAAGATCTTTCAAGCATAAACGATGTCAAAAATCGTGATATAAGGCAAAATTGAAAGGACCTTATTCCTCCAATTATGCTTATTTATAACAGATAATTTTCCTTCACGTTCTTATTAATATGCTCAGTCCATATAGTTATGTCTGATTGTGAGTTACCTATGTTATATGTATAGTCAAAAGAGTAAAAAGAAAGAAGAGGAACAAAACAATCCTTTAAAAATTTCTCCAGCAAGATCTGGGGACTGGATTCATTGAAATCGATGGTAAATTAAAATAATGTTTCAAAATAAGATTTAACGAAACTGAATTATAAAGGGTACATGGTGAAGGAAAAGACTACCTATTTGAGTAATTCTACAAGATCTTGCTCGAGAAATTTTAAAATAATTACTTTCCTTGTTTTAGTTGTACCTACGTTTAATTTACAAGCCAATGATCAACTAACGTCAATGTTGTCTGCTCGAGTGCCGTACCATCAACGAGAGAAATCTCACATTTCTACCAAACCGACGGGGGAATGCACTACCTATCTAATTTGTGCGGAGATATTACAGAAAAGCAAAACACCTACAGAAATCTTGAGAAAAAATAAAAAATGTACAATTTTAATGACCGGAATTTAGGTGGTACCGACTACAGTAAGTCTCTAACAAGAACCAACTCAATGAATAAGATATATTTTCTCATTAATTTTAAAAGATACCAAATAAACAGAATCACAACGCATCAAAAATTATGTTGTTACTAACAGAACGAAAAACCAGCGGTTATTTTATAAGCTCCATGTGAACGTGAAAAACATCCGAACGCCGAACATCCCAAGTAGCGGCCAGCACAGTACCCTATAACGCGAACGACTTGACAACAACGCTAAAGAAAACAAGATTAGAATTTTTTTTCAATTCTAAAGACTGGCCAGTTTAACACCCAACACTTTTCTCCTTTATTGCAACTGATTTTATTCATGTTATTAAGAGTTTGAGAATTATTTCATCAGACGACGCTAAAAATTAAAATACTCCAATACAAACAAGAGGCGAAAAATGCGCACCATAAATGGAACCTATATTTATCGAAACAACTCTCTTTTCTTCGAAATAAACCAAAGGTACGACCAATATCCGACATTACTCATGTTACACAATGTCCAAACGATAACATAGTTTAACCCACACCTATTATTTTTCACTTTTTTATTCAGACTGTTTTCTCCTTATTCTTTGAATAGGAATTCATTTTTCGACACATACCTCATGATAAAATTATAAAAATTCATTATCACCACATCGCACTCAAAGATTACAATGATCAGGGACGTCGTTAAAGCCTTTCTAGAAAAGAAGAAAAACGAGAATTTCCAACAGCCAAACAGAAAAAAAAAGTTCATAATCTGGCACGATGTTTCCATTAATATAATATACAAATGCCAATTTTTTCAAGTCCAAAATTGCCCATTGTCACAAAATTTTGAATTTCCTAAAACAATCATCAAATTTCACGATTTACTAACCAAACATGCAACTAGTCTATTTTTCCAACTCTAAAAATATACTTGGGGGACTACCCCATCACCCCTTAGCTAAGTCCCTCACCATAATTTATATCAACATTAAATTTTAGAATTAGAAAATTACGGACAAACTACGAACCATATTCACTTAAAAATATTCATCTTACACAATAAAAAAATCACATCCAACACGGCGTCCAATAAAATACATATACAAAAAAAATTTTCTCACACGTTGACATAAACACAAAAATGAAACGTACACTCGAAATAAAAATTTCTAATTGTACTATTTTATTTAATTTTCTTTTTTTTTCCAAGGTATAAAACTTTACACAAAATAAAATGTTGAAAGTAATATACATACATGTGACACTGTAAGAAAAAAAGACATTATGTACAAACACCGATATTTATCTAATTCATTATTAAATGTCAGTCTTAACTAAAAACAAAATATATAAATATTACATTCACGGGAATAATAAAAAAACAAAAAATCAAACAAAAAAAAATCAAAAAACACGACCGCCCACGGCAGCGCACACACCCATTTTTATTTTTAAAACAAAAATTGCAAACGAAAAACGTAATTAATCGTAGAACCTTAAATACTTTCTAGCCTGACAATATTTTCGTTTTTTTGCTTTTGAAGTTATTAATTTCAATATATTATTATTTATAATGATGAATGGTGAAAAAAAAAATTATTTACAGTGGTACAAATACTATATTTTGTAAGGGATCACAGAATTCAAAAATGCTCTGAAGGCTTTATCCAAGGAGAAACGACAATAATTAAAACGTGAAAAATATTCGGACAGCTGTTATATGTATTTGTTCGCTAGACATGAAGATACGATTACAAAAATTAATACTGGCATACAGCAACCGATTCAAGACGGAACAAAGTAAAAAGAACTACCAACTTAAAAATCATATCTTTGGTTACGGGTAAAGTAAAAATACGGATATTTTACGGGAGTTATTATCATGACGACGATTTTTAAATAAATAATTCAAAACCAAATTCGTTTAGTTGAGCGAAACGAAACAGCTACACTATTTAACATCACACTCGGGAGCAGGGGGAAATGAAATGAAACTTTTGTTCATTTTGAGCATAAATAGCCTACGAAAAATCGATACTCCCAAAAATTTTCAAGTAAAGAATACTCCAATATTTTTAGATTGTCAAAATGTACGAAAAAATTACGCACGGTCAGTCAGCCTTTCATGGAAATTTCAAAGAAATAATTTTTTAAAACTCAACTAATGAAAATTAAACTACGTAAAAAGTCATTAAACTTTAAAACTAAACTAACCCTTTGGAAAAGGAAAAACAAAGAACTTGTAAGACTGACTAATTCGTTGATTAAAAAAATAACTTTTTTTTTTGGCAGTTTATTTGATAAAAATTTCGTTTTCAGACTCACATCAATCATACCTGGAAAACTGTTTCGTTTCATTCCCTAGTTTAATATTCGACATCATAAAAAATAATGAACACCCAGTAAAGTATCGTAACGAACACTGAAGTATCTACGAGCCAACGCATGCATGCGTAACGAATGGCGTTGCTATCAACCAACTCTGAAGCAACTGATAGCTTACAACAATATCGAACGATAACCGGGAAACAATCACGATTGGAACAAACCTTCGTTCAAAAAAATATACGCGACAAAGAAAGATTGAGGAAAAATTCGTCCATACTCCAGTAATCCGTGAGGCAAACTCTAGAGGGGGGGAAAATATACATACACGTACAGGATACTTATTATGCAAGAAGTATTTACATAAAGGGGTCATTTTACTTATTTTCTGCAAACTGATGATGGTTGGTCGCGAGAACTGATATAAATTTCGATAGCTAAGACGATCTTCCAACATTATGATTATCGATAACTCGTCGAAGCAATAACAGACCTAATAAAATAGCCAAATAAAAGTGTAAAATATACCTTGAAAAGTCGACTTCATTAAGTTAAAAAAAATTATCGTTTACAATATTGAAGAGTAGATTATGAAAACAACCAAAGTCAAAAACAGCAATTTTTCAAATGGTTAATTCGCATATTATTGACTTGAGCTGTTTTCACGGAATTTTTCAATATTATTATTATTATTATTATTGTTTTTTTTTAAGTATAAGAACGACCTAGAATGATAACAGTTTTAGAGTAAGTTGCATTAAATAGATCTCAAGGAGTTATTCATAATCATACGGATAGCTCAAAAATTGATTTTTCTTAGTAAAATTATTTTTCAATTATATTTCTAATACTGAAAAATTTCAATATTATACAGCAGATAAAATTATCAGTCACTTTTCAATTAAAAATTCGATTATGAAATTAAGGATACAAAAATTCAATATAGTTAGGCATCTTTCACCATACATAGGCCTATTTTTCAATGTAGCCATAAATCTGATCCATTCGAGTTCCGATTATCAATTAGCAGTTGTTGGGGCGTTTCATAATAAGTCAATTATTGGAGAAGGGGAAGGGAGAATACAGAAATTAGGAACTAATAAAATATGAAGTCACGTTCTGATCCACCTCTGTAACATTCGGTTTTTTTAAGCTGAAATATAAACGTTTTCACCTGAGATTTCTATTTTGTTTTTTCAAATTTTTCGTCATACTGAAATATAAGTTTCACTTTTCATATTCTATACAGAATTTCAACGAATTTTCATCGCAAAAAGGAAAAATAGTAAAATTAACAGAAACTTTTATCTGATTTGTGGTCTACGCTGGGGGAAAGAAAAATAGGTCTTGACCAAACCGAGGGCCACATAATTTGATGTTAAAATTGAAGATAAAAGTAAAAATCATTCACAAAGAAACTGAAACCGAGTAAACAGTATCGAAATATCTTCTTGAACTCGATTATTAGAATCTGTCTACAGTGTATAAATTAAGCTATGATCGATTCAACATTGCAGTAAAACCAATCTAGTAATACTCAGGATATACTTTGTAAAATTCAAACGGATTATGAAGACGTTAACCATTTCTCTTTTCACGAAAAGCAAAGTTTCACTTCTATGTTTCAAAAAATGAGAACAATGACATTTGCGTGTTTTTTCACAGAATAATTCCATGCAAGTGCTTGAAAAAACTTACTATTAGATTCCAAAATAACTTTTAAAAGTCTCAAAGCCTATACATGTAGCTTCTTTATTCTCTGATTTGATTAAAAAAATCTTTACTCGAGGGTAATGGCCACGCGGAAGGGGAGAGTAGGGGGAGTGACACCCCCTAGAGCCAAGCTGTTGTACAATTGATCAACTGTTGTAAAAATTGAGAGGTGAGCTTTTTTTTTTTATTACTCTTCCACTGACCAAGTGTTTTTTTTTAATTTTTTTGATAAAAATTGTAATTTTTTTAGGTGTATTGTGAAAATTGACCGGTTACACGCCTCTAAAAACATCGCTTCACGCGGCCCCTGCTCGAAGGAGTAGCAACGTTAAACATTCAAATTAAATTTGTTTAAAATTTCATAATACTGTGCCATTGGTAATTTAGACACTACTCAAGAACTGAATTAAAAGTAAGTGTCTAAATTGGCAACATTAATTTTGTTATCACTGAAAGTTACAGAAGCAACAAAATCTTTATTTACTCAAAGAAAACTGTCACTAGGAAACTAGATACAGACCTCGAAGAAGTTGCAGCAAAAATCTACCCAGATTTTACAGAATCTTTAATTTCTTTTAAAATCTGGAAAAAAAGTAAAAATTGAAAACGTTCACAGCTTCAGTTTGGATTACTGATTGAACCGAGATTAAATAATAAAACAATTTTTGTAGGAGAACGTCAAGAAAAAACATTGTGAATTGAATTCGAAATCGGATACGAAAGCGAATTTATCGGGAACACCCCGAAATTCTTAGTCCGAAATATTTTAAGATTTTATACCATTTTCTTGAAATAAATTTTTCTCAAGATTTTATCATTAAAAAAATTTGGCAGCAAAACGTTAATAAAACTAATACGAACTGAAGAAAATGTGAATCAAGCGCATAGGTACGCCGGGGTATGATCATCTCGGGAAAGCCGATTTTTGGTAGAATGCTTTCCATTATTATTCTTTCTTGAATACGATCGAGCGCGTTTCGTTCGAAGAATACCCGAATAAAGCTATGTTACTGCACAGGGTATCTGCAAAATCGAATGCGCCAACTAATTTACATTATATACAAATCCACAATATAGCTACAAGTCCGAAGTGGAATGGCAAGGTTTTCGCATGCGCAGAAAGACTGTCGTTTCGCAGATAATATAACATTCGTTACACCTTTCGCATCTCAACTGGGTGTTCGTTCTAATACACTCGGCGTTAGCTACGTAAGAGGCAACTTTGATCGGTTCAAGTTTCGCAGGTTCGAATAATTTCACTAATTTAGACATTACCATTTCCGTAATAATAAGTCGTAAACGCTGACAAATGCTCAAGACTTTATATTACAACATACATGACGCGGAAAATCACGAAGCTGAAAGTGGCCAAACACACAACAGATGAAACAATTTTTTTTAAATGTAGTTTCACAACTTTGATTTAAAGTATTTGAGCAATTTTCACCGCAGAATGACGATAGAGGCATTAGAAGAAATCAGTTCTCGATTTAGCTAATGCATTTGCAACTTTAAACCGATCAATTAAGCACCTTTCATAGACAAAGCCGTAAAAGGTTCAACATTAAACCCACTCGCGGGCAATACGTATCAGCACGCAACACAACATTACCGCATTATTCGTCCATACCAGTGGCTTAAAAATAATTTCCCGAACGAGTGCACATAAGAGCAAAACAACTTCCATCATCTTCATCTTAAACAGCACCAGCTAAAAATACAAAGTATATTATGAACACGACAGTACGGCCAGCATATTGCGCTGAAAAAGTAACGAGAAACAGTACCGGATGCAAACGCTGTAGCAGCCAAAAAGAGTTGAAATTTCTTCGACTCGCGTTTTTACGCCATTTTTTATCTATTCCTTCGTGACGAAGCTATAATTCTTCCTCTTCGACGAAGCTTGATGGTTGCTCTACGACGTCCAGCATACGGTAACGGCGACGCTTTCGATGGCGACGAATTCTTGGATCTGCGATGAGAAAATTTCGACCTACGACCACCTTTAGGTGTGGTTGAAGCTGAGGAGGTGCTCGTTGCCTTCCCCTCTTTAGATGGACATTCCTCAGAGGCGGTGGTAGTTGAATTCGTGCGCCGTTTTTTACGACCTAATATTTGCGTCAACGGCACATCATCATCATCGGTGCACTCGGAATCTGCTTCGCTCACCGTAGACTCACGAGCAATGGTGGCGGCAGCAGAAACACCAGAATTGGTCGCCTCTTTGCTCCTGGATGACAAAGGTTCGTTGCTCGCTAATTTGGCTTCTCTAGCGACCTTTGATTCTTCGGCAGCAGCAACATCAGCTGTAGCGATACTGCTGTGGACGTTGGTACGTCGCCTCTCCAGAAAACGCATATGACGCCGTTTATTGCGGTCGTGCGGCCAGCCAGTCATGTTTGGACGTTTGCGTTTGCGCTTTCGGCTAACCGACTGGCCATCCTCCGAGAATCCTAAAAATTCACAGGTACTAGAGGCGCCGCAGTCTGAACTATTGCACGAGAAATCGTTTTCGCGGCACAATCGCGCCAAAGTATCGTGGTGTTGTCGCGGTACCACACTCCATTCTTCTTCAGCGGCCGTCTCCATGCTAGTGCAGCAACGTTGCGCACTCTCCATGAAGGTAGCCATGTCGCCGAATGATTCGCTCCACCCACCGCCTTCTCCACTTCCTCCGTAAAGATTGCCATCGGCGAACCATTTCAGCATTTCTTCGTCTTGCAGAATGTTCTCGTCAATTTGCAAGCATCTATGCCACTCGTTGCTGCTCGTTTCCGATTGCTTAGCGGCTTTTGTCGGCGCAGTAACTGCGCTACCTACACCATCACCAAGGGAGCTCAAATAACGATCTTCGCAGTCATCGCGGCTAAACACGTCTATAAAGTGTTCGTCGGCATCACTGGCTAGGGCACTGATGGCTTCATTTAGGCGCCGCTGGTACTCCTGGCTAAGCTCTGCGGTCAACGTTTTATTGTCGAGATCTGCTGACAATACGGCACCGCTATTTTTAAGTGCAATCACGCTACCTGATTTTTTGACCTCCAACATGTGCAACTTACGTGATCGCCGTCGATGACTGGTGAGGCTGGAAAGTATGGCCAAAGTGGAAGCATGGCATCGTGGCGATTTGCGCGGTTTATCGTCGATAACAATGCGACCGCCAACAATTTTCGTACGCCGTTTGAGCCGAAAATGTGGCGAAAAGCTGTTGTTGTTGCAGTTACTACCAACACTACTGTTTGACAAGACATCCTTGGAACTGCCAGCTAATGCCGCTAATTGCTTCTCCGCACGACGGCTACTAGATAGTGGATGTATGTCACGATAACGAGTAAAGTAGACGGTATCAGGTATGCTCAGGAATTTCTCGTCACAGGCATCATAGCGCTGAAAGGCCTTATACCATGGTTCCTTACATGGAACTGACTCGAAGGTGAAACAAATACTCTCAGGAGGTGGAAGAGATGGTGCGCAACACGATGACAAATTAGCTGAAGTGCCCGCGCTGGTGCAATCATTGCCAAGTTCTTCTTTAACTGAGGGCGAAACTACGTCCGTCGGATGAGACGATAGCGCTTCAATGGAGTTCGAAACATCATGCAGGTGGTTATCGCCAGCCACGTCTTTTTTCTTGCCAACTTTACTAGGTCTGCGCCCTGAAGAAGCAGTAAAGGTGACCTCAGATTCGTCGTCAGTCATAATTTCTTCTTTAATTTTCGTTATACCCGTTGACGTGGTCGCTTCAACCGACGAGCATGAGTTTGTTTCACTCTTTACCGAGTTGTTACTGCCATTTTCAGTATGATGCCTCAGGCGCGAGCCAGAAATTTCGAATTTATAGTAGTCGAGATTATCGTGGATAAAAAGCTCGGCATGGGTGCGACGCTTTTTACCCTTCCCACGACGACCATTTTGCTTAGTGAAACCATTAGTTCTGGTCTCCTGGTCTTTATCATCAGCGATACCATTCTCAACGATCTCTTTCACGCGTTCACCCTTCGACTCTCCAAGATCAGTCCTCACTTTAGCCTTATCATTGTTTACATTTCTGTCATCGACGTCATCGTCGTCGTTCTCATCAGTGTCACTGCGCTCATTTTTAGGAGGTCCGAACATAAAATTCTCAGCCTCCAAGTTGAGCAGTTGCAGAGCTGAACTTCGTTTCGAGAACTTACTTTGGTGCGCTTCATCAGATTCCGTAGTTTTAGCAGCAACGGCAGAACCTGGCGCAATAATTTCGGTAGACACAGCTCCAGGCTTCAATTCTTCTTTTCTCGGATTCGCCACTTGATAAAATTCACGATTGCAATATGACTCTGTTGAGCGCAATTTCGTACGCAGCATTTCTACCTTATAATACTCTTTGTTGTCCTCCAGAAACTTTTCTTCGATCGACATTCGTTTCCGATGACTTTGATGACTTTTCTCGGTGGCGAGGGCGGAAATTTGATGGTGAGACAGATCATTGCACAAGGCAATTTTAAACTTTTTCGTGGCAGGGTAACCCGGGACGGTACTTAATTGGTGTTCATCGTCATCAGACGTAACACTGGGTCTGCGTTTTTGAGGTCGGCATGCAGACATAAGCGAATATTCTTGTTTCGGCGACATTTTACGGTCATCACCATCCATCAACGGTGACAAGTTGTTCAATTTGCTACGAGTAAAATGAGCCCCAGACGCGATTGAATTCTTTGAATCTCTATTAGGAGTGGTGACTACGTGACTGGCAGACACCGGAGCATGAAATACTTTTCGATAGGTGACCTCTTCCTCCTCGCCCACGTGATTATGCAATTTGCTACGAGTTGCGTACGTGCAACTCTTTGGCGACACTGAAGAACGTAGATTGTGATTGGACGAAGTGGTCTGCGACGAGATACCACGATGGCGGTTAGCATCTTCGGCAGTGGTGCCAATCAAAATGGACGGCAGAATGAGATTGCGCCTCGAACGCAATCTATGCAATGTGTCGTCTTCGAGAGGTGATAAGTGAGACGAAAGATCTTTGGTTGACGGAAGGTTGCTATCTGGGCAAGAGGCATACATTTTACGCGACTCACGCAGTAGGTCTTTGCCATCGTAGCAGACGCCATCACTTTTTATGGACGTTTTGCGCAGATGGTAATTGGTAAATCCATTGCACTGAACCTAGACAACAAAAAGAAGAAACGCTATCAACTTGTGAACACCCTTTGTTAAAACAGAACGCAAAAAGGATAAAAGGTACTTGAGAGACACGAAGTTTCTTAATGGAACGTTGCATATTTTCACTGATCAGAGAAAGGAAGGAATAGAACATAGTAGGAAAAAATCACGCTCTTTGTCACATACCTGAAATAGTCACAGTGAATATGAGACAAATAAAAATTTAGGTTGAAATGGAAAACGTTTTTACCACAAATAGGAAGTCTGACTAATTCAAAAGAAAGATTCCTCAAGTTTATTACTTCTTGAAATATGAGCGAAATAACACAAAAATTAAGGGTGAATAAAATTTGAATGTTCCACCAGATCGCATTTTTCTATTAAATATACATATATCACTGAACATGTAATATCACAAAGTAAAAACTCGAATGAATACAGTGAGAGCGGTTCGACAAAATGTTGAATTATTCTAGATACTTCAAAATTTTCCGAGTGAACTGGACATTATAACTAACTATTCACAACTGAGGCAAAAAAGATTCGATTTTTTATTTCACTTTCACAATAAATATTTGGCTTTAAATAATCAAATAATAACTAGGAGTAAATTTAAAAAGCGATATTTTAATTCTCAGAAAAATATTAATGAAGCATGACATTATGCAAACCACATAAGGGAAAAAAAGTTCGGGATCGTTTAGAGAAGAAGGATTCGTTCTACAAAAATAACTAATCAAATTTCAAAAATTAAAGAAACTACATAACTTCCTCATACTATTCGCTTCTTTCGATCAATATGGCAAAAACAACAAAAAATTCTTAATCTGGAACAAAATTGAAGGAAAATGCCAAAAAGGTACTTCAGTTCTTCGTTGATACCAGTCAATACTGAAGATAACCAATAAAAACGTTGCTTAAGTTTCATTAAACCTATTTTCAAGGAACTAACCGAGTAAGCTGCGGAGACGAAACAATTCAGCAATAAATTAAATAAATTAACCAGTTCAAAATTTTACAAACGACTCCCAATTTGTAAAGGAAACAAGTAAATTGAACCAAGTAAATTGAACCAAGTTAAATATTAACTTCAATATAATATTTAAATAGGCTGATATAAAATAATTTGAAAACGAAAAAAGAAAATTAATTACTAACGCATAAATTACTACACTGAATGCTGCATCACTACAAATAACTTTTAAAACAAAGAATGAGTTGTAGAGTTGGACACGCTATTACCGAAAAATCTATGTAAAATGTTTTGTTTGAAGGAAGAAACATAAATTTTCAAGTAACCATTTATACAAGTAAAGAAATATTTAAAACCCAAAATGAAAACTTCTTTAAAATTTATAAATTCAAGATATAATTCACAAAGCGAATAACTAAAGTCTCAACAAGGAAGTGTAGAATATTAGATTTTGAAAACGTAACTAAAATTTCTCATTTTTTAATCAAACGTTTAACTGTAATCCAAAGTTACAGTACTTTTATTTTTATAAGCTTTTATTCTACTCATTACTGCGATTTTTTTCCAAACTAACTTTGAAATTAACAATTGGAAACTATCTTCAGCCCACCTTCCATACTTCGGTTACTCCAGTAGATTTATATCGCATTTTGAAAATGTATTCAAAAAATAAACAATTCGACAATAACAAAATACCAAACCTCGTTCAGATTTTTAGTAAATTTCAACAATGAGAAAAAATTAAAGCATAACGATCTGATCGAGATTAATGCATTGCGTGGCAGAATAAACATTCACAAATCTATTAATATCGATAAAAAATTATGACATAAGAGCTGAACTTTCTTATTGCGTGAATGACGAGCGAGTTAATAGTAAAAAACGGGCGAAAATACCGACGAATGTATAAAATATGAGAAAAAACCAGAATTGATTTCAACACGAACCTAATTTCACAAACAATGTTTACGAAGACAATGAATACAAGCTTAACAAACTAGCAGGAGGTAACTCGAACAAGATTAACTATCGACGATTAACGATCAATTGATTATTGGAGAAATACTAAGAAGTGATCAACATAAAATTATACAGAGGTACAAAATCGGTGACGTGATGTTAATGTGTTGTATAACAATAACAGTCAAACAACGAGCTTCCGCACGAATTTCAATTTTTTTGTTTTACAGCTTGAACGACACAGAATAAACAAAATACCTTACTATTATTGCACGATTTATATCAAGTTAGTGAAAAAGTGTACAGTTACAACACTGTTATTAAACTGTTGGTGAACCAGTCATAGATTACAAATTGCGAACAAATGCATCAACCAATCAATCTACTGACAAATAATTTCAGTATTTCACCAAAAAATATTTTAAATAATTTTTTCCTGGTAGAAATTTCGAACTGGAACATGATTTACTGTAAATGAACAAGTCTAGTAGAAAAATGGCGATCAGAGAACAAGTAACTCATACGAATGCGTAGGGAAACTAACAACAAACAAATGAAGAAAAAAAATATTTTGAATACAAATCTCATTCTACGAAAGAACTTTTTTAAGCTACTCTTAATACACCTCTTCTGCTATTAACTAACAGGATCGCGTTGGGAAATTTTTAACGCTTATAATAAAATTTTACAAAACAGTAGGAGAGTTGAAGAAAAATAACAAAACACGAGAACCATTGACAATACAATCATTGCGTATGTTCTATTGATTAATAAGTAAGGTAAGTAAGGTAAGAAAGTGAGCTAGTAAGTAAGTAAGTAAGTAAGTAAGTAAGTAAGTAAGTAAGTAGTAAGTAAGTAAGTAAGTAAGTAAGTAGTAAGTAAGTAAGTAAGTAAGTAAGTAAGTAAGTAAGTAAGTAAGTAAGTAAGTAAGTAAGTAAGTAAGTAAGTAAGTAAGTAAGTAAGTAAGTAAGTAAGTAAGTAAGTAAGTAAGTAGTAAGTAAGTAAGTAAGTAAGTAAGTAAGTAAGTAAGTAAGTAAGTAAGTAAGTAAGTAAGTAAGTAAGTAAGTAAGTAAGTAAGTAAGTAAGTAAGTAAGTAAGTAAGTAAGTAAGTAAGTAATAAGTAAGTACGTAGTAAGTAAGTAAGTAAAAGTAAGTAAGTAAGTAAGTAAGTAAGTAAGTAAGTAAGTAAGTAGTAAGTAAGTAAGTAAGTAAGTAAGTAAGTAAGTAAGTAGTAAGTAAGTAAGTAAGTAAGTAAGTAAGTAAGTAAGTAAGTAAGTAAGTAAGTAAGTAAGTAAGTAAAGTAAGTAAGTAAGTAGTAAGTAAGTAAGTAAGTAAGTAAGTAAGTAAGTAAGTAAGTAAGTAAGTAAGTAAGTAAGTAAGTAAGTAAGTAAGTAAGTAAGTATAAGTAAGTAAGTAAGTAAGTAAGTAAGTAAGTAAGTAAGTAAGTAAGTAAAGTAAGTAAGTAAGTAAGTAAGTAAGTAAGTAAGTAAGTAAGTAAGTAAGTAAGTAAGTAAGTAAGTAAGTAAGTAAGTAAGTAAGTAAGTACGTACGTAAGTAGTAAGTACGTCCGTAACGTAGTCCGTCAGTCGTCCGTCAGTCGGTCCGTCAGTAGTAAGGTCAGTAGTGTCCGTGTCCGTAAACCAATACTAACTATCAGTTTTCGTCCGGTCCGTCCTTATCGTTTAATGTATCGTCAAAGTCGTTGACAATCCCCCCTTTACTTTCCCCGTGCTTCTCGTGTTGCTTCGACACGGATTCGTCGCAACACTTTTGAATCTAGTAAGCACTTTGGTAACTGCGTAGGGTGTCATTATTATTGTTTAAATGCAAGGAGAAGACCGATTCTTCGTAAATTTCGACCCTACTTTCGCGGCGGTAGTAGTTTTCGGGTTGTTGATAATTCCACACCACTGAGCTGCAAAATTCAACATAATCAAACCATGATGTTTGGTACAATTTGTAACACCTAGGAAATCAAAATCTCACTTATGAGTCGCTAGAAAGGCTTCAACAGAACGCGTTTTTATACAATTATCCAGATCTGCGTAATTCTTATCATTGCAAACGAATTTCATATGCGTACTCTCAGTCACATGCTGCGATAGATCTTTATAATGAACGGCACATATTTCACAATATCCAGACTCATTGGTTACCTTATTACAGGTACGATTCATTCTGTAAATCACACAAATGAAATAAATCGAGATTTCCAACCCTATAAAGATAGAGTAAGACAATTTTCAGATGCAATACCTATCACTTTCTTTCTTTTTATCCGCATGATTTCTGTCTCTTTTTGCAGACTTTTTCGAAGATTTTCTATCAAATGGACAAGATCCAGCTAGCGTGTTAATATGAAGAGATGGCCACCTGCTAACTTCTCTAAATTCTGGGCGATATTTATTCTTCACGAGACTTTCAACTTTCAGAAATCGTTTAGTAAAAACCTTTGCATTAGAGTTTTTGTTCGGTTCAGACTGATCCGGAATCAATTGAATTTGGGATAACTTTTTGTCAAGCCAACTCTGAAACTGATAAAAATCAATAATGAATGAGGAGAAATGCATCAAGATGAATTTTATTCGTAAAGTCAAATTTCACTTATAATCATATCAATTAACTCGAAATAATAAAGGTTATATTCAATTTTCAAATTCGTAAGAAAATGGAATCAAGAGAAGCTCAGGAATGTAAGCTTTTTTTCCTAACTAAAAATTTCGCAAATAAATTTCAAACCACGTTTAATTGCAGTTTTCGTTTTTTAATTTTTTTTATCGTCCCAAAAATTTACGTTCTTTTCATATAATGGGAAAATTAAATCAGGTCACATAAAATATAGAATTAATTTAAAGGTCACAAATCAAGGCGCAAATGACGGAAATCGGTTTGAGAGAATCACATGCAAAGTTTACGTTTGTTTTTCGTTTGTTTTATAATTATATCTCTACCAGATTAAATCAATCTTTTTTCCCCCTATTTTTCTAATGTTGAAATGTTTAATGTAGCTGTTGTAGTCTTTTTGATACTTTCATCAATTCATCTTTTACCACTTTTGACTTTTGACCCGATATAATTTATCAAAATCGAAACCTAATACAAAACAAGACCAAAATTATTCCACACAAAATAAATAACTTCTATCTAGGCCTAAATTCAGCGTTATCAACGAAATTTTTAGTTATCCACAGGAAAAATCATCAATTTTATTAGTCATTTCACATTAAGAGATTATCGGCCTAAATTTACAAAAACTCCAGAAAAACTTTGATGATTTCCCGTACCTGGTAATCAACGTTATGATATTAGTTTAAATTTAAAATTCGCTGAAGAAATACAGAATAATTTAACATTACTTTTGAAGTCACTATTGCGAAAAACAATAGAGAACTACAGGAATAATAAACAGTTCCCTACAAGACGCCTGTAATATCAATGACGAATTTCAAATCATAAATAAAGCAAATCTACGCTACCAAGAACACAGTGAATGATGCCAGAATCGTACAAGAAAATCTAATAAGCAAAAATTGTATCGAAAGGGTAGCGCATAAAATACTAACAACGTCTACGGAGTAAACCGGTATTTTCCACGATATTGCGTTACTTATTGGATTAACAGCAGATACACTTTGCGATTGCGTAGGAACTCTTTCAAGCATAGCCTCGGCTCGAGTCCGCTGCGGAAAACAAATAGTGTTAGAAAAATCAGGCAAACGCATGGGCGACCCAAAATTCACTTAATAACATATTACAGATTTCTTGCTGGTATTGTCGTCTCCAGAAACTGATGTGGCTGGAGAAACCGAATAACATATTGGTGACACAATATTTGATTTATCTGCTACTGTAGATGATTTTCCATTGCAACCGGGTATATCAGTGAGCACGTAGCTGACGTCTTTATCGAGAAAAGGAACAATTACCTAAATGAATATAACACATATTGCCAATCAATGAAATGAATTTATGATAAATTTCACATAATTAATACATAATACAGTGTTTTGAAATGAGAATAAAACATCAATCACAACAATGTTAAAAGCTTTTAGGAATGAATAACTAAAATGATCGAGAAATTCCAAGAGAAAAAAAAACACACGACATTCAAATACGTCGAGCGAAACATTCTTCACAAGTTAACATTACTCTGATTAAAATTTACACGAACTACCATACAAATATGCTGAGAAGAACAGGTTTTAGGGTTAAAAAAAAAATAAACATGCATAGCAACTTATGAAAAAAACGCAGGAGCATCAACAAAAGAGGAACGAAAATATCAATAAAGCTCAATTCGTCATTTGAGAACAAGAGGAACATTAGCGAGTACCCGCTCAATAAAAAGTCTTAGCGAAAAATTATGACTAACAATTTTTTTTTTTTTTGATAAAGGTACTTACTCAATATAGTAAAATACCCAACATTGAAATAGATGACTACACAAACACATCAGTTTCTTGCAGTTGTTATTCACGCGACGACAAATAAATTCGTCTGATACGAATGTACGGTCATTAAATTACACGCGAACGAAAAAACTAATACGTTGGATAAACGCGTAGTGAGTTAAAAAGAGCAGCAAACATAGAGCGAAAGCAAGCAAGCAACCATTATGGAGGTACAAGAAAATCGTATTTAACTTTTAAAAACCGTTCGGAGTCAGCATGATTTTGCCATTAACGCGAAACTAACAGATTACAGTTTCTAAATGTGTTTTCAGAAAAACGAGAGCAACATTTTTCGACGAAAAAAGATTAAAACTTAAAAATAATTATGAAGATAAACAATGTACTGAAGAAACGTACAGTCGTACAAGACAGAATAATGCAAGATGGTCGTTAACTTGGATTAGCATTCATTTACATGTTGCCAACATATAAATTCAAAAAGAATAAAAATGGAAAAAAGAACTAAAACAAAATTCAATTATAGACAAAAGTTTGGGGAATTTATATTTCTTGAAATTAATTAATGATGAAAATTATTTACAAAAGATCAAGACGGAAAAATCTCAATAAATAATAAATGCTACAAAATAATCTTAGGTATGTTATCGAATTCTCATTTCCCTACATCAATTATTCATTCTATAATTTCGATAGCAATGGGACTCCAATATCGATAGTGTCAATGGCAGCCGGCAGGGTTGGGCATGAACCACCTAAAAATGGATTCAAGAATCCACTTTTTTAGGGAATTCGAATATGATTCGATTCATTATCACTTTTTTTTGGGTTCGAATCGGATTTGAATGAAGCATGAATTCAAATCCGAATTCGAATCCACAAATCCGATTGCTCAGCTCATTGGGTATTTTTTTAATTGTAATGATCTAAAATAGAAACTACTGTAAGAAAAACTGAAATTTCATTAATCTCACATTCAAAATTAAATGCACATTTTGTTTTTTTTTAAATTTTAATTTAAACGAGTCGAAATGATTTTCAATTCCAATTCTTGGAAGCAAGAACTAAAATGAATCCTTGATCCTTAGAAAATTATTCAAAAATTTCGGATCCGTCGAATTTGTCAAACGGATTCGAATAAAGTTCATGAATCCAATATCTGTTTTGTCTTTTGGATTCGAATCCCTGATAAGAATCTAATTTGTCAACGTGGATTCGAATATATTCGCAGAATCACAAAAACTGATTCAAATCCATCGGATTTGAATCATGCTCAACCCTAACAGCCAAATTACTATTTTTTTCAAACGCAACGCTAGCAAAAACATGGTTTCCCCCTTCTTCCACACCTCCCACTTCCACCCTTAAGCCCAGATATGGAGTAATCTGGTTTCGAGATTTCCTCCCTTACAACCAATTTTTCCTCTATCATATTGAAAAAGGAGCTCAAAAACTTAAAAGCAAAATGGTAAAAGCTAACTTTAAAAGCATTCAAAAATTATTTTTAAAGATAAATATCATTCCCTATAAAATTGCAGAAATTTGAAAACAATTTTTTAGCGAGTCCGATTATCTTCAAATTTAATTTTCCAGTAATTTCTGCGAAGCGAAAAACATGCAAAGCTTTCATTTTAAAATGAAGTTTTTCAGGACAAAGGTTTCTTTCTGCACATCATTTCAGATGTTTTCGGGATCTCAGCACAATGACCAAAATTCGAAAGATTTGTTAAAAATAACCTCACCTGAGATTTTTGAAACACTACCTGCTAGATTAGGATGCCAAAAATGAGGAAAAAAGAAAATCACCTGCGAAATGGTAACTAATTACGAGGCACAATGCGGTACATGTCCAATTATGTTTCTTTAATTTACCACATATTCTTTGTCCCCTAATAATGCATAGGAATTTTTTGTTGCAACGGCAAAAGTTCATTAAACTTTTATTGTTTACAGAGAAATATTTCATTTCTAACAAACAAAAATAGCCGAAAAAGGAGAAATCTATAACAAATGAATAATTAGTATTTTTTTGAGATAATCTAATCTCTTTGGGTGTAATAATTGACCATCATCTTTCTTCAACTTCTTAGCTTGTTTAGAAAATGTTTAAGAATGACTTCGGCGAGGGACTATATCCATGTCGTAAATATAATAAGGAAATAATATCTCAATTAAAAATTAATTTAGATGAGAAAAAGCTCCCTTTTTATTATACACTTTTATTGCAGTTATTAGCTTTGTTCGTTTAGATATTTTCAGCTGTAAGGTATTGCTAGCGTGTGAACATTGAAATCAGAGAGGCGCAGATTCTTATCCAGAGCAGATGACGGATTATGTTCAAAGTACAGAGTCTTAAATATAATAGAGGACGCAAGCTCATCTAAACGCTACAACAAACGTCTCACATGGGTTCTTTATTACATTTAATTCTCTGTCGTTCAAAGATGTGATTTTCTAAATTTATTGATAACATTTTACACTCTGGAAAGCGAATCTTTAGAAAATTAATTTCCAACATAATTTAGTAAGAACATCCATTTTAGTCAATTCAACAACTGTCTACCGGCATGAAATAACCCACTCTCTTGATATATTGCTAGATTAATGAGTTGAAAAACTGTACCCCAAGATATTTCCGAAATAAATAAAAATATACTACAAAACACTTTTTGGCATAAAATGAAAAAGTCGGATAAATGAAACTACCAAGACAAAAGAACGTAGTTCAATAAAAGATGACTCTTCCACAAAATACAAATGATTGTACAAAACATTATAATTATGAAAAAGTGAAAAACATACTGACATGAGAGTTTACTATCGATAGTTTCGACATTTAATCGACTTTTGAGAAATACCTCGTAACATTTTTGACTTGAACACAAATACCATCACATGTCAACACTGTGAGAAATTCGTATCTACAAACATGAAAAAGACACGCCTCCCACTGCTTAAAAAAAAAAGCCGTAATAATGGCATACATTTAACGATACACGGAAAATAAAAAGAATAAAACCAAAAAGCAAGAGCAACACAATGAACACACACTTCAGTCGTCCGTCGTCAGATTCAGTTGTAAATTGTACGATAGACGTACGATCTTTGAGCTAAATTTGAAAAAAGAATTGGGTGATAGAACAGGGTAATGAAACAACTCCATTTTTCTGTCTTTTATTATAAACACCATGCATGAAGCGTCAAAAAAGAAAAACCGGAAAAAAATTAAAATTTCAACTTAATTCGAATGAAATACGAAACCGTATTTACTCAAACACGTTTGAATAACACTGCGATTGCAGCAAACACGCGTCATTAAAGAGCAATTTTTCGAGAAAAAAATTCGATTACAACACACAAACGAAAATAATTCTTCGACTACAGCCGACATACAGGTATCAAAAATTTTCCACCGCCCCGATGTACTTTCACAAACGTGAAAGGACAAACGAATTACTTCCAAATCAGCAAAAACAAATTGGACCTATAATTATTCATTCCGCGGAAGGAATAACTATTATTCATGAAAAAAAAATCAAGTGACTTACGGCGCCGAAAGATTTCAATTGAATTTCATATTTTGAATATATCTGGTGATTTTTGATATACAAAAATATTTTTTTTGACTTCAGTATGGAAGATGCTTTCTTCTTTCTCCTTGAACCTGAGAACAAAAATAAATTCTACATTTTAATTTCACTAATTATCTAAAACAGAGCATATAAAAATAATTTCGCCTGTTAAAAGGTTATATCAGCTGATCGTGTCATTGCAAAAAGTTTAACGGGTCAATCACCGCAAATTATCATATTGGTAAACTAAGTGTGAGAAATATAAAAGTAAACGTACAAGTTGATTGGGCAGTGAACTGATTTTACCGCAGGAATTATAGGAAGAATCAAGAGTAAAGAATTACTTACTAGTATTTTTCATAAAAATCGAAAATTCCGCATCACGTTCTTTTTTAGTCTTTTCTGGTGATACCATATTCCATCGATAAATGAAAAAATATAATGTAGCCTAGAAAGGTACTACATACCAACAAGCAAAATTATTAAAATAAATGAAACTAAATTCGTAAACACTTAATTTGAGAAAAATTAGAAAATTTGCAGAAAAACACTAATTTTGGAATTACTTATGATAACATCCACGAAGAAAAAAATTTGGCGCATTTTTGACTTCTTGAAAAATGACGGAATCTTTCAAATTTAAATTTAACTAACTTTAAAAACACAAAAAGTAGTAGTCATGTTCAAAAAATAGCACATGTTAACATTTTGAATTCTTTATTTATATTTCATTATTTAGCGTATTTTTATTTTTCCTTAAGAAATTTACGATTAATCAAATTTTTTCAAATTTTTTATTTCATTTGAAGAATTTTAGGACTTAATTCCGGAAATTAGAAGGCCGCCTCCAAAAAATTAATCTTAACAACAAAATCAACACTGACTGAGATCTAAAATACCCTGGGATAAATTAGTAGCCAAAACAATTTATATTTAGGAAGCCAAAAAATTTTTACCCGAAGCCGCATGTATATCTACCTGCAGTCTAATGATAATTTGTTAATTCGAATCAATAAATCTTAAATGAAGAAATGGCGAAGTTCTGAACTTCTGACTGAGTTGCTGAAGACGAAGTTATGTTTCGAAACTTGAACATTGAGTGTTATTGACAATATTTTCATTTCATAAAAATCCAATCTTATTTTTCTATGAGATAGAAATTCATCTAGATTTTCTCTTTTTAATTATTTCCTTTTTTTCAACTAGTGTTACTGTTTCACTTTTCCTAGATTTCCTTTTCATTTCGTAATTTTGAATCCAATTTTGATGAGTCAAAAGTCATACTTGTAGTTAATGTTTTAAATTTTATTCCATCCATTTCGTTATAACAGTATAATTTTTGCTCCGCTTTAGTAAGAAAACATTCTTATTTTTATTCGCGTCTATTAACTACAAAATTTTCATTGTTTCTAACACTTGTATTTTCTTCGCATTTTTTGCAGTAAAATCGAGCTCAATTCAGTTCCCTGCAAATAGTCGCTTTTTACTAGTTCCTTGAAATACTATTTAAACTTATTTTTACGATGGACTTGGTTTCGGATCAAGGATTACGTATCGACGGACGACGACCTAAAGAATTACGTAAAATCCGATGCAAACTGGGCGTTTTTACACAACCAGAAGGTAGCGCATATCTGGAGCATGGTAATACTAAAGTACTGGCTGCCGTGTATGGTCCCCATCAGGTACTAATCTTTCTCTAAGTACAACTCAACTTTAATAATAATAACTTCTAATTTTTCGCTATTATTTAAAATATTCTTCAAGCCTAAAGGCAGTCGTTCGAAAGCTTTGCACGATGCAGCTATCGTGAATTGTCAGTATAGCATGGCAACCTTCAGTACGTTTGAACGAAAAAGAAGACCTCGAGGTGACATTAAATCGACCGAAATGACCCTTCATTTGAAACAAGCTATGCAAGCCAGCATTAAGACTGAATTATATCCATATTCTCAAATCGACATTTACTTGGAGGTATGGGAACTAACATTTCAGGAGAAAACGATTTTCGCCAACTTGAATAAACAATACAATTTTATACATCCACTAAATTGTTTTGAAACTTCACGCTAGGTTTTACAAGCTGATGGTGGTAATTATTGTGCCTGTGTGAATGCTGCAACGTTAGCTTTAATAGATGCTGGAATTCCTTTAAAAGAATATGTTATCGCCTGTTCCTCAAGCTTAGGAAACGGTGACGTCCCTTTGATTGATATAAGTCATTTAGAAGAAACCATGGGAGGATCAAATTTAACTGTTGCTGTTCTGCCGCTTTCTGGTCAGGTAAATATTCTACTTGAACGTATCATATGTTACTCCTCTACATAATACGTGATGATCATGCTGATATAATTTATTTATACTTACAGATTGCTGTTTTAGAAATGTCTCAAAAATTCCACGTTGATTATTTACCACTTGTTTTAGATGAAGCTCTAGATGGTTGTCGACGAATCTATGAAATATTAGATGAAACTGTAAAAAATCACTTAAGTGAAATTGGGGCTATATCGGGATGGGGGAGAACAGATTTATAGTTCTTGCGAAGATGTATCGTTGAAGCTTTTTATTTTTGTTAATAAATATTTTTCTTTTACTTCTTGATTACAATTTAGCTTCAGAATCTCGGCTGTCATTTAATCAGGCTCTTAGCCATAATAATAATTCTTGAAATTAATGAGACTGTTGATAGTAATAAATTTTATTCGTATAGAATTTGAAATAACAGACGTGGACAAGTACGTTTCCTGTTATGTGTTACTTATGGTGTTTTGGGACACGAAAAATTTCATTTCATTTGATACTTTCAATTAATTAATTTATTTGATTCTTTTTATTATTTAATGACATTTGACAGCTGAGTCATTTGCATTAGTGTTTAAACTAATTCAGGCAGTTCCTTTTTACTCAAAATTGGGGGATTTACATCTACCTCAGTTTTAATGCTTATTTACAATGCCCACATCCTATGCAAAGCAGAAAATATGACGGTATCGGAAGAAAATAACTGAAACATTGTAGTGTTTTATTGAAAATTTTTAACGAGTAAAACTAACTCAATCAGAAAAGTACCCATTTCAAGAATGAGAATACGAAAACACGTCTCTAAAAAAGAGTTGATATAACTCTTGGCTGTACCATTGAATTTTTTTTAATCCATGATTTTCGTCTGCGTATATTATGTTTTTGTTTCATTTGGCAGTTTGAAAAAAAAGATGAAAACGTATTAAGAACGTTTTTGTTCCCTTCTCCCTAAGAGAAACGGATTAGAAAAATCCTCATAGTGAGCAATCTGAAACCTCTTAGAATGTACATCGACCCGCAAGACATTCTGGCACCAGGGTTCAACATTTAAAAACTATGGAAAACATAATTTTATAATTTTAGAACAAACATTTTTTGGAAAATATATAAATTTAGAACAACTTGTGAAGTAGAAAAATTTGAAAAAAGCCAAAAATATTATATTGAAAATCGCATTAAAAGAAAAAAAAAGATTTGAAGTTTTTTGGAATAAGTATTCATCGATGACGAAGTCCGACTGATGGCATGTTTAGGGCTCGTAATATTCCATTAGTTCTGAAATAATTTTATATTTATTTGATTAAATTTCGTCCAATGGTAAAATTTTGAAGGTTATCCTCCGAACAACTACAATTTTATGAGACCCAGCATTTAAAAACCTTAATTGGGATGACAATTTTTGGAAAATTGTAAGGTTTTAACAATTAAGAGGCGAGTATTTATTGACCGAAATTAATACAATCCACGAATCTTAAATCAAAATTTGCTTCGAAAACACAAGGTGTAAAGCTAAAGGACAACTTTTCAAAAGTAAAAGTATGATAAAAACGGAAGCAGAAGTTCTTCTTCATCTTTTTGAAGTAAATTTAGCTGATTTTAACTCACCAGGACGAACACTTTTCAAGTCCGAAAAATGGGAACTCGGAAAACATTTTCATAATTTCATACTTTTTGAAAAATTGACGTTTTCAGCGCAAGTTTTTAAAACATGAAATCGCCCTTATAGTACCTCTCAGTGTCCGAATCTGATCAAAACACAATCATACGCAACATTTGAAAAATATTTTTATTGGTGTAATGCAACCGGTAAATCCCAATCTTGAAGAAATTATCATATATACAAACACTGGATGACTAAAAGGCAAAAATAAAATAATATGTAAAAAAACATACTACAATATGGAAAACAGCATTCAAACGAAGAAAAACAGAAAAAAAATCATACAAATTAAAATGAGATCTTTCGATACAAAAGCGAGTTCAGGCGTCCCACCTGTTCGTCACCTGCCAGCTATGAACATTATGACGCCTATACATATCGTACAAAAAAGAATCAATTTCGTCATCCAAGAAAAAAAAAAATACTATAACCGGTCAACGTTAAAAAGAGAACAGAAAAAACAATGCAAGAAAACACGAAAAAGAAAGGGGGAAAACATGATTGTATTTACAACGAACGAAGAAGTTCTAATGCAACTTTCAAATTACCGTTTTAGTCGATCAAAATGATGTGGTTTCGAAGTGTAGTACGCATGAATTACATAAATAAATTGTAAACGAAGAAAAAAAAACGTAAAAATGGTATGCACAACGACCAAAAAGAACCATTTCTTCGGACACCGCAAACAAACTAGATCCCACCATCGATAAGGTGAACAATCCTTAACGCTTCTCACGATAATGAGGTCTACGAGCTTTACTACTCTCGGCCTCCTTTCTTTTGGAACGATTTTCTTTCTTCGAGTAGTACTCCTTCTCGCGTGTTTTGCGCAGGAACTCCTCGACCGACCTGTCGTACATATTCTTGGAGGCGGCCGCCGCCGCGTGCATAGGATTCATTTTGGAAAAGTGCGCGAAAGACGGTGGCGGCGGCACCGGCTCGTAGTAGCGCGGCAGATGCGGTGGGTGCGGCGGAAAATGGGGCATATGGGCGAACTGCGGTGCAAACATTTCGGAGCCGGGGTGCGCATGGGGCGGTGGCGGCGGCAAAAAGGGCATTCCCATGCCAGGTGGCGGCGGCATCGGGGGCCTAAAGCCGAATCGCTTTACGTACGTCTCGATGGAGGTGATCACGCGTCCACGCAAAGCTCCGTCTTTGGCCGCCACCTCCAAATAAGCGCCTCCTTTGTTGTGGTGACCCACACCGGGACCGCGTTTATAGTGCTTGGACACTCGTCCGCCGCCGCCGACGTCGTGAATACGATGATGGTGCAGGAACGGTTTGCGACCGCCATCCTTGGCGTGATTTTTGTGGTGGTGCTGGTGATGGTGGTGCGGCGGCGGGTATTGGTGCTGGTGCTGGTGCTGCAGCATTTTTACGCGGTACTTGGCCGTATACAGCGCTTTGCCCATATCCGGCAGCGGCCCTTTAACGCTGCGCGCTTTGGCCGCCTCTTTGGACTTGCGCAAAATGGGTGCCAAGTCGACGCCGTCATCTTCGGGAAAAAGGCGGCACAGCTTTTCAGCGATGCGAGGCTCCACTTCTTGGCCGTCACGCGCGATTTTCACCGGTTTATTGCAGTTCCACGGATTGTACAGCGACGTGGTGAAGCTGAAGGGCAGATCTTTGCGACAGATCCAATCGATGCGAAAGGTGCCCTTCAGCAGGTTGGCGGTGAGCTCGGCCGGCACCACCCACTGTACCGGCGAAATACTGCGATCGACGCCGGTCGCTAGCCGCGCGAATCCGGAAAATTTGCCGCTTTCTTTGGCCGAGAAGATGAGGATCACGTTTTCGGAGCTGCGAAACGCTTCTGACAATTTGATCTGATTTTGTGGCAACGTGGCCCACACGCCTTTCGCCTTGGACAGGGCAATATTCTCGGCGTTGCTACTCTTGATGACGAAAAATCGGGCATCCCTGAACAGGTAATTGAGTTTGCCGATGTACTCGTCCGAATTACGCTTCAACGGCGATATAGAGTCGTTTTTGCGAGTATTATCGTGCGCAGAAATGTGCGACGAAAATGTTTTACTGTGCCGTTTGCGTTTCACGTCGAACGATTTCGTGCTCATTCCATCGCCGCTATCCGAATCGCTGGTAACCGAGGACGCCACTTCGCTCCTTGTGTCATATCTGCGCAAATCAACAAGAATACTGTCATTAGTAAGGATTTTTAAGAAATGGTAAATAAAGAAAGAAAGACTGCAGCGAGAACGACGCAATGCCATAAAAACTTATGCAAAATTTTTTCCCTTTCGCAAAGGAATACAGAATCACGAAAAGATGGTTGTTAGACCACATATTACAGATCAAAAATCATCAAGATACAGTGTAAACCTGAAGATCGTTGTTCATAATTTTTTATACTAATCTAGAATAAAATGAATGGGTGGCTATTGAAAGGAATCTACTTCACTTTTTTCAGGTGCATAAGTAATACATCGTTTGAGACTGTAAAACGGTACCCGGCTAGATGGGCATTGAAAGGAAATCATTCCATGCACTTTTCGATGTTACAATGTTTTGAAAAGTATTCATTCGAAATTTTAGCAGTCATTTTCAATAATTTTTCAACAATGCTTCTTCGTTTCATATACAATCACACATTAGCATCACTTTTGCTTCGAAAAGAAAAGTTTTTCAAAAATAACTCAAAAACTATCTCATCGATCATAGAACTAATGAAATTGCACCACAGTGGGTTTCTATCATTCAAAACATAATTCATCAAAACCTATGCCGAAAGGAAAAAATTATACTAGAAAAAATTAATAAAAAAATATATATATATATAATATATAGGTTCGAACAGAATATTGATAACCTCCTCGTTTTTATTCGAAGTAGGTTAAAAATAGTTACTAGCAAATTTTTTCAGCCAGGTTATCCAAGAAATTCGAATATGATCTGAATTCTTAACAAACAATTTGAAGCGAATCTTTCCACCATCCAAAATATATTTCTCAGCTGCAAGTAAACCAAAATGTGTTTAAAAAGTGGCAGAGCTTGATAAAATATTCCTAGTTTATCTTCCCTTTCTTTTATCAAACAAAATCGTTTCTAGATGAGAGGTTGGAAAGCAGATGTAAATAACAAAATTAATAAAACTGAAAAAGGTACACGCACACAGTTGAATTCAGCATTCAGCTGCATAATGTATGAAGAACAGAGGGAACAAACATAAAACATAAAATTAACTAAACCAATAGATCAAAAATGATGACAACTAATTCGTTCGATTCAAACGCAGAACAGACAGACTAACATAGTCTGAAAGTTAATCAGGTGGAAACATTCAGTTCATTTTTAACTTTTCAAGACAAAGCAATTGGTCATTTAATTTCTTACCCCAGTAAATCATCGTCTGATTTCGCTGTTTCTGCTCCATCCTTGTCAGTCGGCTCCTCTTTCACAGAACTGTCATCTCCAAAACAATGGTCAATACTTTCTAAGTCATCACTAGTACTTTCTTCGGGTTCTTTCTTGATGTTATCGACTGACAGTGAACTGTCCTCAGCCATTCTCTGAAAGTATCCATAAGTTAGACAACACGCAGTAGACAAATTCTGAATTATTCGAAATCCGATGACTATAAATCATCATAAAATATTTTATCGAATACTTACACGATCAGAATGTAAGGACAGTTTTTGTAAAATTACACGTTTTACCTACAATGAAGATGATATTCTTCCTCCATTCTGTACAAACGATTATACATACTCGCATTAATGATATATTTCTAAAAACATCTTCGTTATACAGAGAGCATATTATTGTAAGTAAATGGTATCGGTTAAGGTGCGGATACAATACTCGTCGTTAAATCTACAGGCCATTTTCCATCCTCGTTAAGTTATTGTTCAAATAAAAAACCAATACTCACCAATCAGTGATACCGTAGCTACATAAAATAACGCCAAGGTAATAACAGCGAATTAAAAATTGGTGAAATACGATCATCCACCGTTAACAAATCACAAATTTAAAGCAAAATAAGGATCATAGCTGTGTTTTTTTATTTTTTTTCTTCTCTATATTGAAAAGAATATCGCGAAAACTATTTACTTGTTTTACGTTATACCTATTGCAACTAAGAACGTCATACAAAGTTTACTTATACTGCAGTTAGGTTTGACGTTGAAAAAGTTCAAAACTGTACAAACTTCGTTCATGGTTAACATTTTGAAATGAAAAAAAAAAGGATAAAGAAAAATAAGAAACGTTCAGTGTAGACGAACTAAACGAAATTTTTATGGCGAAATGTTCAAGAGTGTCCTGATGAATGAAGAAAAGTTCAGTTGGTTTGGCAACAGGAGAAGTACTGATTAATTGCGAATTTTCAAAGTCCAGTATTTTGGTTCTTCGGACATAAGCATCACCTTCACTTACCAAATAATCAACAACTTGACGATCTCGAAGCTCTCAAGACAATAGCTTCAATGATTGACACACATTACACGGATTAATTTAATCACTGCTGACACAAAATTTAAATTCACGTAATCAAAAGACAGACAAGATTTTATATATTATAAACTAATAATAATTCACTTCGAAGTAAACTATGTAATTTGCAAGAGCTTACACAAAAATGGAACTACACAAACCCACTTATTTCACTCTTGTCTGAGTGAATTTCTTCTCTAGTCTTTTTACTCTTTGTGCGAAAGTAAAGACGAAAGTACACGAAAGTGAAACTTGGAAACAGCGATTTGCGAACTCTGATAACTTCGAGGGTCGATCCATCGTAGGTTTCAACTATCGATATTTTCAAAATAATACGGCCAGTTTATATTGGCAAGTCCCCATTCCACCAGGAGCGCTATTAGTGCTTGTTTTGATAATACCATTCTAGGATAATGGAAATTTATATACTGATGTGAGGTATGCAGAACGAGGATCGAAAGAACTTGAGACTTTTGACTTTTAAGACGTTTATTTCGCTACTAAAATATATTTGACAAACGAAAAAGTAAATGGTGAAGCAACAGCGATGTACGATCGAAAGTAGTAGGGGAAACACTTCGTGACTAGACTGTACATATGACATATATATATAGAATGATATGATGATGAAGAATGATATGAGGTGGGATTTCGTATCAACACCCCCCTGAAATTTTACCGAATAATTTCTTCATCATGTTCCCCGAAAATGAATTAATAATTATTATTTAAAAAAGGAAAAAAAATATTAAATACACAAAAAAAATACAAGTACAAAAATATATGTATAACAAAAATTTCGAAAAATATTGACACTGTTTGTTTACTATTTTTGGTGATTGAGTTCCCAAAAAAAATTTTATTGCGCTGTGCTTCAAAATAAAATTGGTAAAAACAAATTAGTATAAAATAAATAAATAAATAAATATGTATAAAAATATGGTAAAATGCATGCAATAATGAACACTATCGTGTATGTAAATATTATATGGTATATGTGATGTAATTTTAAAAAAATAAAAATATAAAAAAGTAAAAAATGGTAACATGCATAATTATTAAAATATTTCGAGTAATATATAAGTTTTCGCTCGTATAATTCGAGTTAAGAAAGAGACAAAAAAAATTAAAAAGAGAAAAAAATATTCACGAACATATATACGAATGAATAAAAATAAAAGAAG